>CANTUR010000207.1:8185000-9395989 GCA_947683625.1 Mallotus nudiflorus
TTATTTTCAAAAAATATATAATATACTATTTTTGCAAATATATGAGTTTTTAGTAATTTTTAATATGTTTTTGGGCTAATTATGTAATTTGGATTTATAAAATGAATTTTTGTTAATATTTGTGAATGTATCGGGAATTATGGATTTTTAGTAATATTTTATTAAAATTAGGGTTTTTATGTAATTATCGGTAAAATGATTATTTTTAGTGTTTTAATAGTTAAATTTTTATATTTTGGTATATAAAGGGTATTTTCGGTATTTTTGGAATTTTAATGTATTATGTGTATATCTCATGAATTGTGAACCTCGATCGGTAGAATCGTAGTTTGGGAGTCTGACCGAGAGGTTGTGTGACTATATATACTCGAAGTGTGTTTTCTTGCAGGACCGGCTCTACTTTCTGAGTAGAGAGATGTTCGTTTTACAAGGGAGGTTTTGCCGAATTTTCGGTAGAATTCTCATAAAACGTGTCATTTGGACAAATCCCTAGTCCTTGTCTGTGTCCGGTATTTTAGATCGAGTCTTTAGGAATTTCGTTAGATTTATTCTAATTTCGTGTTGTCATTTATTTGTTTAGTTACACCGAGATCGAGGCCTAGTGGATCAGGCCCGTCAGACCCATCTCGTGGAGCGCACAACTGTGAGTTGTTATTTTATATATACATGTTTTAGGATTGCATGTTTTAGAAATATATGTTTAAATTTTATGAGATATGCATAAATGGTTTAATAATTGCTTAGGTATATTTTAAATTAAATGCATGTTTTATTATTGAATTATACTTAAAATGTTTTTAAATATATGTATAGTTTATTCTGGTTTATTTTATAATTAAATTGAATTTATTTGGCGTGTATATACTTGAAATATACTTGGTTTATTTTTAGTATATTTCTAGTATAAATATGGTTTATGTTGTCATTTTAATTAATGTCATACATCATTTATTTTATGAATGTATGGGTTTATTTTTAAATGAAGCATATCAATAGAACGTGCTACCTAGTGGGTAGCACTAGGACCGAGTACGTACCGGTACGACGATAGAATTTAGGTTAAATTACTAACCTTTATGTGGATTATGATTGGATTGATTTGATTGATGTGAGATATGATTTGAGAGTGTGATTGCTGGAGCTCGATTGACCAAGTGTCTCGGGGCCAATCATACTGACAGTCAGACTGCTGGAGCTCGGTTGACTTAGTGTCTTGGGGCCAGTCTACTGTCCAAATGGAACAAGTGAATTTATTTGGAATAAGTGAGCCTATATGGCTAGAGTGTTGTCTAACACTATTTGAGGTTACGATCATTTAGGGTTCTATTTGATCCTTCATAAACTGATATTTTTCAATATTATATACAAAGTGATTTCAGCATCTGTGTGTATTTGTTTGTATATATATTTATTATATATATTCTGTTGAGTGTCTGCATTTAACATTAAGTTATGCATGTATATATATTATAACAATTCACTCAGTGAGGTCTGACTCCCCTCCGTTGATTTATTTTTCAGGAGAGTCTTCATCCATAGACCTCAGTAGCAGACCTTTACATCGGATTTCTTCCGCCCTGACTTTATTGTGTAAACTGCTTACCTGAGTTTATTTTGTATTCTAGACACTGCAGTAGTTGTTTCTTTTATGGGCTGTATGTATTAAATATGTTTGAGATTTACATTTTAAAGGTTTGAACCGAGAATTTGTATTAAAAGGTTTTATATAAATGAGATGTGTTTATATTATCAAATCAATTGATGAGTTATGTTATCACTTATGAGATTTTAATTTCTGTTGCATAATGTTTTATTTATTTTAATATATGTTGCATGCTTTTATTTGATTTTATTTTATTTTAAGGCTTGCTACGGGTTTTGGATTCGAAAGAATTCCTGTTCCCTAGCACCGGTCATGGCCCCCTGTTTTGGGTCGTGACAAAGTTAGTATAAGAGCAGAGTTTTGTGTCAGGGCTTTAGTTGTGTGAGTTATGGCCCTAGTTTTCAGTGTTATGTTTTCTTTTGAAACTACTACAGTGAATTAGGTTTGAGTATGTCTTGATACGTATTCCTTGATTTAGTTTTCTGTGTTATCCTCTGTTGTCTGTTTTGTCTGAACCCTTTTGTGTGTCTTTTCAGAATGAGGAGGTGAGCACGTGTCGCTCGACCGGTCATTGAGGCTGAGGATGACGAGTCCTTCCAGGATGAGGTTTTACCTCTTGAGCCGCCAGTTAGGCATAGAGGTAATGGCAGAGGTAGACCTCGAGGAGTGGCAGGTCGCCGTAGGTAGAGAGAGATACAAGATGAGGAGCCTGTAGAGCCACAGTATGAAGTTGTTCCTGTACCTCTAGTTGTTTAGCTTGCCTATCAGTAGGGTATATCTGACCCTGAGGCAGCTCTGTTCTATGCCAGAGTTGGCAGGATCGCTTTCGATGGGACTTCCGACCCTCTAGACTTTCTGCATGCGATTGAGACTAGGACTCGAATTGCTCACACTGAGTACCAGCAGATCCTGATTGTAGAGCTTTCTATTGAGGGACCAACATTGGACTGGTTTATTCAGATGATCCAGCCATATATGTTGATAATGACCTGGGCTTAGTTCAGAGAGCGATTCATGAGGAGATTTTGCCCAGAGCCACTTCGGATGAGTTATCAACTCTGATTGACCAGTATTTCTTGTGGTGAAAGATTTGTTGAGGAGTATACTTGAGAGTTCCTCTGGCTTGGTAGATATGCAGAGGATCTGATGCAAGACCAGTACTTCGCAGTCACTACTTATGTCACTGGATTAGGTTTTGCATTTGCTAGTATACCTATAGCGGGCCTTACTTTGGAGTCGGTGATTGAGTTGGCAAAGGAGATTGAGCTGAGGCTAGTCAGGCAGGGAGCTATGCCTGATTATT
Source organism: Mallotus nudiflorus (assembly GCA_947683625.1). Classification (NCBI taxonomy): domain Eukaryota; kingdom Viridiplantae; phylum Streptophyta; class Magnoliopsida; order Malpighiales; family Euphorbiaceae; genus Mallotus; species Mallotus nudiflorus. Next base: position 8,187,907 of record CANTUR010000207.1, read on the forward strand.
ACTAGTTAGGTGTACAGTCAGGTGGATTCCAAACTACTCCATACTTGAGTTTCCAGATTGGTTCGAGTAGTCAGCTGAGAGGTCCAGCCTAGCAGACTCAGAGACGGCAACAACGGATACATTGGAGTAGCAGACATAGCTGTGGAGGTCAGTGTAGACCATTCAGACTTGGGTCAGGTGCTTTGAGCAACAACAGTGGTTGTAGTTCTGGATCAGTTGCTAGTGTTTGTTAGACTTACGACAGAGTCCATCAGGGACCGTGTTATATGACACCACTGACGTGTTTCAGATGTGGGGAAATGAGATATTTTACTAGGTTGTGTCCTTATTTCGAGTATCAACAGCCACATATTTCATGATTTTCTTAGCTATTGATTGCTATTGCTGCACCCATTCCTTTTCAGTTGCCTTTAGCCCAGAATCAAAGTTCTACCCAGCTTGTTCCCCAGCAGGGTCATGGTAGAGGTACCATAGGAGGTGTTAGAGGTGTTGGCCAGGCTTCTTCTAGCCAGTAGGGAGGTCGAGGATAGGCCAGAGTCTTTCATCTCACTCAGCAGGATGCTCAGGCATCCAATGCAGTCGTGGTAGGTATTATTTCTGCATGTTACTTGGATGTATGGGTTTTGTTTAATCTAAGTGCCACGCATTCATTCGTTTCACCTATTTTTGCTTCCAAGTCTTGTTGGCAAGCTTCAAGGATGGCTTATCCTTTATCTGTCACCACTCCTCTAAGTGATTCTTTGGATACCAATATTGTTCTTTCTGGTTGTCCAGTTCTTGTTGGAGGTAGAGAATTATCTACTGATTTGATTCTGTTGAATGCGATGAAGTTTAATGTTATTCTGGGTATGGATTAGTTATCTCAACACTATGCCATTGTGGATTGTTGGAGTAAAGAGGTGACTTTCAGAATTCCTGGTGAAGAAGAATTTAAGTTTATAGGTGATAGGAGTTCAGTACCTCAGAATCTCATTTCTGCTATTACAACTAGGAAGTTGTTGAGGAAAGGTTGTCAGGGATATTTGGCATTGGTCAGGGATACTTCAGTGGAGAAGTTGTCACTCATAAATGTTCCTGTTGCCTGTGAGTTTCCTAATTTTTTTCCTGAGGTGTTGCCAGGTTTACCACCTCACAGTGAGATTGAGTTTTGTATAGATGTGGTTCCAGGCACTACTCCTATATCTATGCCACCCTACAAAATGGCTTGTGTAGAGTTGAGAGAGTTGAAGGAGCAGTTGCAAGAGTTGTTGGATCAGGGTTTCATTAGACCCAGTGTTTCTCCTTAGGGTGCACCAGTCCTGTTTATGAAGAAGAAGGATGGTACCCTGAGACTGTGCATTGACTATAGAGAGCTGAACAATGTGATAGTGAAGAACAAGCATCCTCTCTCGAGGATAGTGTTAGTGATATGCACTAGGTTAATTATTTGTGATTATGTATTGACTTTCTTATTTTATTAATAAAGAGGTATTTCAGTATAATTTGATTTTATGATAATTATATGAATGGTTAATTCTTACTAAGGCCATCAAGTATGTGACTTGATAGTAAAACTCTTATATTAAAATAAGAGTTCTATTCTAATTATCCCTAGCCATTTATTCATTATATACATATTAAAGTATTAAGGCTAGTATGATGTTGATTGATGATTATATTTTACTAATCATGAATATGAGATATTAAGTCAACTCATAAGTATATGATGAGAGATCATGTACTGGATTGACCCACTATGAGAATTCTACATAGATTATTGTCATAAGTATGTTTCATCATAGTAATTTTATTTTGGTCCTTTGACCTTGAATTCATCATGGATTTCTACATAGCTATTTTATGTTTTGACACATTCTAACATTGTCTTTAACCGGACGATTAAATAGGATGTTGTTGGATATGAAATTAGTTATGTGAGGAATGTGAGTGATTCATAAGGAATTTATCCCTCATTAATATGAGAAAGATATCTAAGGGCCCCTTGATGAGATAGACTGAAGGAAAATGCATGGCCATGCTGAAATGAATTGATAAAGAGTTATCATTTTTAGTCTACTTGGAATCAAGTCATAATATTGAACTATATAAGGATGACATTCTATGTCTTATGTTCAATTAAAATATCATGTGATAAAGGGACAATAAAATTCACTGTAATTAGGTTATATCAGATTATTGACATCATATGACTTGGGTAATCATAATGTCTTGCTAGAGGCCACTTATGACTTGTAGGCCTAAATAGAGATTTAGGCCCATCGCCAATGTTATGTGAACCTACAGGGTCACACACTTAGAATAAGCCCAAAATGAATATGGGTTTAATAAGCCCAAAATAAATTCTGTGAAAATAAATAAATAAAGTATTTTATTTATTTATTTGTTTATTTATTTAAGATAAATTTTATTTTAAATAAATAAATAAATAAGATATTATTTCTGATTTATTTTTAAAACAAAATCAGAATATAATAAATGGAAGTTACCAAAAGGTCATTGGTAGGTGAAACCCTAATTTGGAGTCTATAAATATGTTATATTCTCTAGGGTTTAACAGACTTATTTTCCTGCCTCCAAATTCATTTTTTCTCTTCTTAGAAAATAAAGACAGAGTTTTTCTTTTATTCTTGATTTGTGAGACAATCAAAAAGGTTGCTAGCACACACTCCAATTTATTTTTTTAAGTGCTGTTCATGTGGATACCTATAGAGGACGCATCCTTTTGGAGACATCTAGATTTGAACAACCAAAGCAAAAGCTCGGGGTAACGTGTCACCGGTGTGAACCTCCTCTCATCCTTTCAGAAAATCTTACCTTTTTTATGTCTTGGTGAGACTCTTGAAACCCTAGATTTAATCAAGTAGTCGAATTACATGGATCCAGGTTTGGGAACGTGATAAATTTTTAATTTTTCTACTGTGTTTGTATCACGAAACCCAACAGATAGATGATTTATTTGAGAAGCTACAGGGTGTAAAGTTCTTTTCTAAGATTGATCTGAGGTCAGGTTATCATCAACTACAGATCAGTGAAGCCGATGTTCCTAAAATGGCATTCTGCACTTGATATGGTCATTATGAGTTTCTGGTGATGTCTTTTGGCTTGACTAACGCACCCACAGCTTTTATGGACCTGATGAATAGGGTATTCAGACCATATATGGATCAGTTTGTGGTAGTCTTCATCGATGATATACTAGTATATTTGAGGAGTATGGAGGAGCATGTATATCACTTGAGGACTGTACTGCAGACATTGAGAAAATATCAGTTTTATGCTAAATTCTCATAGTGTGATTTTTGGATGGAGAGTGTTGCTTTTCTTGGACATGTGGTGTCTAAAGAAGGTATCCAGGTTGATCCATAGAAGATTGAGGTAGTGTCTGAGGGGCCTAGACTGACTTTAGTTACAGAGATTCAGAGTTTTCTGGGTTTAGCTGGGTACTATAGGAGGTTTGTGTAGGATTTTTCCAGAATTGCAACTCCTATGACTCGCTTAACTCAGAAGAATGTAAGATTTGAGTGGTCAGAAGCTTGTGAGAATAGTTTTCAGTTGCTTAAGGAGAAGTTGACCACATCCCCAGTGTTAGCTTTGCTTAATGGTGTGGATAAGTTCACAGTGTATTGTGATGCCTCTAGAGTTGGCCTAGGTTATGTGTTGATGCAGAATGGTAGGGTGACAGCCTATGCTTCGAGACAGTTAAAGAAGCATGAGCAGAACTATCCTACACATGACCTTGAGATGGCTGTAGTGATCTTTGCTCTCAAGATCTGGAGACATTATATGTACGGGGTGACTTATGAGATTTTTACTTATCACAAGAGCCTTAAGTGCATTTTTCAGCAGAGAGATATGAATTTGAGGCAGAGGAGATGGTTGGAACTGTTGAAAGATTATGACTGTGAGATTTTATATCATCCGGGTAAGGCTAATATAGTAGCAGATGCCTTGAGTAGGAAGTCCTCAGGTAGTCTTGCTCATATTAGTGTGGAGAGGAGACCGTTGATCCAGGAGTTGGATCTATTGGTGGATCAAGGTCTGATGATGAAGATTAGTAGATCAGGTGGACTGCTAGCTCAGTTTAAGGTGCGATTTGTACTGAGAGATAGGATTAAGGCAGCTCAGAGCCAAGATCCTATTCTAGAAGAGCTTGCAGAGAATGTCCGTGCAGGGAAGTTCACTGATTTCACACTCGATGATGATGGTGTTTTATGGATTAGTGGTAGATTGTGTGTTCCTGATATGGATAATTTGAGAGAAGAGATTCTAAAGGAAGCACATTCTACAACTTATAACATACATCCGGGTGTCACTAAGATGTACCACAGTATCAGAGACTTGTACTGGTGGGACAGACTGAAGAAGGATGTCACTGATTATATTGCTAAGTGCTTAATATGTTAGCAAGTAAAAGCTGAGCATCAGAAGCTTTTTGGGAAGCTTTAGCCTCTTCCTATTCCTGAGTGGAAGTGGGAAAGGATAGCTATGGATTTTGTGGTCGGTTTACCTCATTCTAAGGATGGATATGATTCCATCTGGGTGATTGTAGACAGATTGACTAAGTCTACACATTTCTTGCCTGTGAAAGCCACCTATTCTGTAGCTAGATTGATGAAGTTGTATGTGACACATATTGTGTTCCTTCATGGAGTACCCGTGTCCATTGTGTCAGATAGAGGTTCAGTGTTTACCTCACATTTTTGGCAGAAGTTGCAGGAAGCGATTGGTACTAGGTTGGACTTCAGTACTGCTTTTCATCCTCAGACAGATGGTCAGTCTGAGAGGATGATCCAAACACTAGAAGATATGTTGAGGATGTGTGTTTTGGATTTGGGAGGTAGTTAGGATGATCATTTGCCACTCGTAGAGTTTGCATATAATAATAGCTACCATAGCAGTATTGGTATGGCACCGTACGAGGCATTGTATGGAAGGAAGTGTAGATCCCTTCTGAGTTAGGATGAGATTGGTGAGAGAGCTTTGACTGGACCTGAGATGGTTTAGGGTGCTACAGAGAAAGTCACTGTGATCAAGGGTAGATTAGAGACCACAGTTAACAGGCAGAAGAGCTATGCGAATCCTAGGCACAGAGATATGGAATTCTAAGTAGGAGACTTTGTTTTCCTGAAGGTGTCTCCGATGAAGGGTGTTATGAGATTTGGTAGGAAGGGTAAGTTAGCACCAAGATATATCGGACCGTTTGAGATTCTGAAGAGAGTTGGCACTGTTGCATATTGGTTGGCTTTGCCTCCGAGTATGTCTCAAGTGCATCTAGTATTTCATATCTCGATGCTGAGGAAGTATGTCTCAGACCCTTCACACGTGTTACAACCTGACAACGTGGAAGTGAATGAAGATCTGACATTTGTAAAAGAACCTATGGCGATCGTTGATTATCAAGTTCGACAGTTATGTTCAAAGCAGATTCTGATGGTTAAGGTTCTGTGGCGCAGCAACAGAGTAGAGGAGCATACGTGGGAGACCGAAGCTGAGATGCGAGCTTCTTACCCATATCTCTTTCCTTCTTAATTTTGTATTTCTTTTTTTGGAATTTAGGGATGAATTCTTATAAAGGGGGAAGACTGTAATATCCCAAGATTTTATATATTTTTAAACTGCATCGGGATATGCAGTGTTAATAATTTTGATAAATATATTTGATTATTTAATTAGTTTGATAATTATTCAAGTTATTTTTAATTATTTTAAGTTTTTTTCGTAAAATTTTCCCAAGAATTTTATTTATGGGAAAATTAAAACCTAAATAAATAATAATTATTTATGTTAGTCTGTTTTATATAATTGCATGATCATATTATCATATTAATATATATATACATACATACATATACATACTTTATGAGTAGAGAGATGTCCATTTTACAAGGGAGGTTTTGCCGAATTTTTGGTATAATTCTCATAAAACGTGACATTCGGTCAAATCCCTATTCCTTGTCTGTGTCCGGTATTTTAGATCAAGTCTCTAGGAATTTTGTTAGATTTATTCTAATTTCGTGTTGTCATTTATTTGTTTAGTTGCGCCGAGACCAAGGCCTAGTGGACCAGGCCCGTCAGACCCGTCTCGCGGAGTGCACAACTGTGAGTTGTTATTTTATATATACGTGTTTTAGGATTGCATGTTTTAAAAATATATGTTTAAATTTTATGAAATATGCATAAATGGTTTAATAATTGCTTAGGTATATTTTGGTATATTTTAAATTAAATGCATGTTTTATTATTGAATTATACTTAAAATGTTTTTAAATATATGTATAGTTTATTCTGGTTCATTTTATAATTAAATTGAATTTATTTGGCGTATTTATACTCGAAATATACTTAGTTTATTTTTGGTATATTTCTAGTATAAATATGGTTTATATTGTCATTTTAATGAATGTCATGCATCATTTATTTTATGAATGTATGAGTTTATTTTTAAATGAAGGATATCAATAGAACGTGCTACCTAGTGGGCAGCACTAGGACCGAGTACGTACCAGTACGATGATAGAATTTAGGTTAAATTACTAACCTATATGTGGATTATGATTGGATTAATTTGATTGATGTGAGATATGATTTGAGAGTGTGATTGCTAGAGCTCGGTTGACCAAGTGTCTCGGGGCCAATCACACTAACAATCAGACTGCTGGAGCTCGGTTGACTTAGTGTCTTAGGGCCAGTCTACTGTCCAAATGGAACAAGTGAATTTATTTGGAATAAGTGAGCCTGTATGGCTAGAGTGTTGTCTAACACTATTTGAGGTTACGATCATTTAGGGTTCTATTTGATCCTTCATAAACTGATATTTTTCAATATTATATACAAAGTGATTTCAGCATCTGTGTGTATTTGTTTGTATATATATTTATTATATATATTCTGTTGAGTGTCTGCATTTAACATTAAGTTATGCATGTATATATATTATAACAATTCACTCAGTGAGGTCTGACTCCCCTCCGTTGATTTATTTTTCAGGAGAGTCTTCATCCATAGACCTCAGTAGCAGACCTTTACATCGGATTTCTTCCGCCCTAACTTTATTGTGTAAATTGCTTACTTGAGTTTATTTTGTATTCTAGACACTGCAGTAGTTGTTTCTTTTGTGGGCTGTATGTATTAAATATGTTTGAGATTTACATTTTAAAGGTTTGAACCGAGAATTTGTATTAAAAGGTTTTATATAAATGAGATGTGTTTAAATTATCAAATTAATTGATGAGTTATGTTATCACTTATGAGATTTTAATTTCTGCTACATAATGTTTTATTTATTTTAATATATGTTGCATGCTTTTATTTAATTTGATTTTATTTTAAGGCTTGCTATGGGTTCCGGATTTCAAAGAATTCCTATTCCCAAGCACCGATCATGGCCCCCTATTTTGGGTAGTGACAAAGTTAGTATAAGAGCGGAGTTCTGTGTCAGGGCCTTAGTTGTGTGAGTTATGGCCTTAATTTTCAGTGTTATGTTTTCTTTCGAAACTACTACAGTGAATTAGGTTTGAGTATGTCTTGATACGTATTCCTTGATTTAGTTTTATGTGTTATCCTCTATTGTTTGTTTTTTTTGAACCCTTAAATGCTCTAGATGTAGAGTTTTCACATCCAAACTTGGATTCTCCCCATCTTTTGAAATGAATAAATGAAATGGGTAGCCTTTTTCATTCATACATTTCACTCTAATCCTTTGTGGTTCATTTGGATTAATTCTTAACTTTTACCGAAAGCAACAACATAGTTAGCTATAGCATCCTTGGTTTCCCCTTCATCATATTGCACTCTCTCCTTCATATTTTATTTATTGGCTTCATTTTTAGTATCAGTGAAATCAATTTCCTCACTTGGACTGTCACCATCAGCCTGCCTATCCTCTTCCTCACTTATATACCCATTTGGTGGAACATAAGTGGTGTTAATAACTTCTTGAGTATAACCTACACCACTAACATTACTATAACTAAACTGTGTACCTGCCTCTACATTTGCATTAATGGGATATGCATTTGCATTTACCTTTATATAAGGTGCATTAACTTCATTTACATTACTTATATTCTGTACATCTAACTTTGCATTAAACCCATTTCCCTCATTTGCTACTTCTGCCTCTTCCCTTGAAGGATGATACTCTATAGCTAATAACTGAGGTACAAAGTGAGGCGAATCCACTTTATGATAAGCATAAAATTATATTTCCCCACCCAACTATTATCTCTGATGTAGTTTAAAACCCTCATAATACTGTCATTATCATTAACTAAGAACAACCCATCCCTTAAACTTTTTCCTAGCTTTAGAACAAAAATGTTCTTCACATTTGTATAACCTAATGTTTTCTTATATTTATATAGAATATTTCTATAACACATGAAATATAGGTCACAGTTGTTAATCGTATCCATAATACCATTGACATAATAAAAAACATCTTTTTCACTCACCTCCTACCTACCCCCATAGTTAAAAATCACGTCCTCCTTAGTGTCCATTCTTACACTGTAAATAAATAGAAAAAAAACCATAATCAATTGTCTTTTTCTCTGTAAAGGAATCTTTCTCAATAAAAATACATAACACAAGAAAGAATCCAATAAAGGTGTCTTTTATTTTATTTCAAAACCATGATAAACAAAATAAACAAAAGCCCCAACAACCAATAACATTAAATACACAATATTATGTTATTAAAATTATGTTATTAAAAAATAATAGTTAAAACATAATATTGACCTTGCTATTTGTACTTATTTTGTACAATAATGACAGGGGTAAGAAGGGCAATAAGAATGCAACACTGTCTAGAGTAAGAAAAGGACTTGTTGCTTCAAAATCTATGGTTGAAAATTTTAATTTGGTTAAAGTGTTTTTGCTTGTACAGGGACAATAAGGGTGAGCTTTTCTTTAGAAGATTTTTTGGTTAAAGTGGTAAAGTAACTGTAAAAAAGCTAACAGAGTCAAAGTGGGGAACATGTCAAATTTGCATGACCTCCACGTTAGTTGGAGCAAACAGTTGGTTAAATAAATGTCTCCACTGTTAAGAGGGGCCAATAATAATAGAAAACATAAAATTTATATTAAAATGGTCCTCAACAAACGAAAAGGGCTTATGTGCTCCTAGCACTAAACATTAAGGGGGTAAATGCACCTTTGCCCATTTATAATTATGCAATAATGCCAAAACAAAAGATATAAAGGTACCAAAAGTTCAGTTATAAAAAAATCTAATAATCCATATAAGGTTTTGAACATCAACAAAAATTAAGAAATCTAAGCAAAGCATTATTAATCTAATTGGGCCTACTGTTTTAAGTTCATATGTGATTTAAATCTATGTTTCTTAGATTATTCCATAGAGTGCAACATTCTTTCTATTTATCTTTGGCTTATTTTAGGTTATTGCATCACTACTGGATTTACCTATATTTATCATCCAAGGATCTCCTAAAAGTTTTATGTTGATTAAATGCTAGTTGACAAGAACTATTTAGAGATTCCCCATTTTTTAGTATAAATTTTAGTTTAGCTCGCTTATTAATTAATGCAATCTCAAGTTCCTAAATTGCATGGTTTGCTTGGCCAATCTTTTCATTATTTATAATAAAAGAAGTCTTCTTTAGCTCAAACTTATCTTTAGCATGCTTCAGTTGGGCCACATTTGCTTTAAAGGCATCCACCTTGATATTTAGATTCACTATAGCCAGAGTACAGTCTCATAGAGATCCAAACAGTGCTTCAAAATTTCCTAATGGATAAAGGGAGAGTGGTAATAAGGATAACAATAATAAATTAAGCTGAGGATCTCTTAGATCTCATTTAATGAAAGAGCATAAAGACTAAGGAGATTCTTGAGTACGGATTTAGCAAAGGACATATCAAATTTAGATGGGAGGATCTTAGCTATACTGATATTCAAAGGGGAATTAGATAAAAACTAAAGTCAAGGGTCTCTAAGACACTAAGATTTTGGGATAATTTGCCCCCAAAAATAATTAAATCCTACAGAGAAAAGAAAAGGGATATTATTTTAGTGAAATGGAAAATAATTTGCTAAGAGTTATAAGGAATATGTTTAAAATATTACCTTAGTTATGGTAAAAACTATTGTTAACTTGAGAAGAATTATGAAGAACTTCTTCACTAATTAGATCTTTGTGTTGGAGATCATTGTGAGCATTATTGGAGGTGGAGGAGTAATAATAAGAGATATAAGAAGCATCACCATCATAAGGATTAGAATCAAAGTCATGCATAAATAGAGCATCTGAAAAGTCCTCTTTTTAATTAGATTCATTCTCATTAGAGCCCTTATTGGCCTAAGTCTCTTCATCAATGTCAATAAGGTCATCATTGGTGTTTTCAAATGTGTTTTTGTTTGCACCTAACTAGATCTCCTTGTCCTTATCCAAAATGTTTTCACCTTTTTATTAGGCACGGGTATAAAATTTCTTGTAAGTGGACTCTTTCTCTTCTTGGATGTAGTTTATTAGCTGATAAATTTTACGTGTAGTTAACTAAAGGAATAAAACATAATTTTTAAATATGTAGAAGGATATATGAATACCTAGCAAGAGCTCATCAAGATTAATAGATCCATTTTCTTAAATTGAGAAGTCCACTATGAAGAGAAAATGTTGTAAAATGAAGATGGAATCTCTTAAACTAGATTGAGTAAGAAAGAGTTTTTTGGGCTATCTCTTTGAGGAATTATTTAGAGAACTTCACCTAGGGTATATTGAGGACACCAAGAATACATTGAGAATAGTCAAATTAGTACCATTAATGGCAAGGCTAATACGACTCATATGCAAATGAGATGTTTACTAAAGAAGGGCAGCCTCTAATGATGAGAAGATGTGAAGCAACAAAAGTAATGTTCAATTTGTTTTTGATTACTAGCAAAGGTAAGCTTTTGAGCCTACCATGTTCCATTAACCATTAATTATAAGGGAAGGTTCCTTGGGGATGATGAATGTATTAGTGATTGAAAGGTTGGGAGAGTAAAAAAAAAAGAAGATTTTCACTATTTAATTTGGTAGAGCATGTCATTAAGCCAACTCTAATAATAGTGCACTTAGCCAATTCAAATTTCAAATTCCTCAATTTTGGAATGTAATGAAATATTCATATTTGGAGAAACCATACTCCTCCCCCAATTTTTGAAAAATGGTTCATCAGGCACATATTTGCTAAGGTTGCGGTAAAGAGAACCAAGGAGCATAACTCTAAGAACATAAGAATTATCTGCTGCTAATGCTCAAGTTGAAGTGAGATATTCAAGAGAAGGTTTAGTGCTAGTAGGAAAAAAAATATAAATCTACAAATCAAAACCCAATAAAAAGAGACATGTTCATGAAGGGTGGGGCCAGCAGTGTGATAGCACTAAAAGGTGATTACCTCATAAAAGGAGGAGATGCCTTTAGTTTTGATCAGTGGGCTAGGTAAGATCTCTGGATCCACCATAAGGGAGTTAAGACCTAAAATGGGAAGGCCAGTAAGATGATAAACATCATAAAATAATATAAAGGAGTTACAATGTAGGGACCAAAATTTTAGAGCTCATTATACTAGGTTTATCTATAAGGTAATGGTCATTTTGCTCATTTGTATACGTTGGCAAATCCCTAATTTTTCCAATTAGACTCATATAAGGGAGTTAGCTTATCAACCCATTTTTTCCATTCCACATAACATTTTGGCTAAGATTTTATTTTTCCTAATGCTATATGAGGTTTAGTGAAAGAGTTAAGTAGTAAATTCTTACTTGATAAAAACTGAGAAATTGGTGGTAATGATCCTTAAGGAATGATTGGTCTTGCTACAATCTCAGTTTGTGTTGTTAGAGCTATTACCTTGGAGTTTCGCTTAATAAAGAGGTGAAACAAGTTTAAGTTAAAAGAAGGAAACAAAGTGAACTTACATGTAAGTGTAAGGGAACTTACTTGAATTGGCAACGGGCTTGGTTCCCTAGTAGCGAAAGCACCCAAAGGACTATTAAGGCTATTTTCTACTCCTACAAAATTAGGTGCACACGTTTCTCTTTTAAATATTTTACTTCTAATTGTTCATTCTTTGAATGATCACGTGCTAAGATAATTTTTAGAAAACAATAAATATGATGTAGCACAAAATTTTCATAGCTCCCTTAGTTCTTTTCTTATTTACATAGTTTGCATCAAATTTCTTAATAAATGTGTATTTTGGTTTATGCATTTTAGTTTTAAATAATCGTCATAAAATTTATTTTTCATGCAAAAGCATAATTCTTAAGATATGTGTAGCATCATCACCTTGCATTAAAATTATAAATTTTAATTCATAAATAATGATTAGCCATGCATATATTCATATCATGAATAAATTCTTTTTCATCGTTTGGAATTATTTTTAAAAACTTCTTTCCCTAATTTGTAAAATTCTTGTTGCAGAACTAGCTATTTAATCTATTTTAAGCATGTTTTTTTATTATTATTATTTTTATTTACTTATTCTATTTATTTGCCTTAAAGTGCATTTTAAATATGTATTTTGTTTTATGTCATTCTAGGCATAATAGATATAATATATTCATTATTTGGTGCATGCAACGTTGTAGGGATTTCAAGTTAATTAATGTTTTGTATTAAATTCATTTTGTTGTCTCATCTTAGTTTTATTTTCATACATCAACTTTAGTGGGTAAAGTTTCATAGACATATAAATAAGTAATATATTTAAGTAAACAAAAAAAGGCTAAAGAGTGTTTCCAAAAATAATGACAGACTTATGAATATGATGAAAACTCTTTATGCACCATTATGTCCAACAGAGTTTTTTGATTAACATCAGGAACATCCAACAGAATTCAAGACATCTATAAATAACAATTAACCCAGCTTTTTTTTGTGTTTTTCAATTTGAATTCTCTATTCTCATTTATATAGAATTTATTTGCAAAGTTTCTCTATTCATTTCAATGCAATCTCTATCTCTATTTTTAATTACACATTTTTAGTATTAAAATAATTAATTTCCTATAGTTAGTTTGAGAATCAAGTAGTTTATGTCCCTTTCTTCACACATAATCATTTGATTAGAAGCTAGTGATTTTAGTTGGTGTTTATATATTGTTGAACCTTTAAAAATTTTACAATTGAATGTTTGAATTTTTTAAAATTACAATTAATTGTTGCAAATTGTATAAATATAATAGAATAGAGTGGTATTCTTAGCAGCACTACAAGAAAGTTGATATTTAGTGTCAAATAAAGAAGTAGTCTCTATAACAATAATTTTGAATCTAAATTTAAAGTTATCATAATATATAGTATTTATCACTATTTAATAAAAAAAATTTTGGATTATAGTTTTTAATTAATTTTTAACCTTTAGGGGCTAATATATCTCGTTTGTCACTAAAAATATATCACTATAGTATTAATTTTTAATCTAAATTTAGAACTGTCACAATCTGCAACAATAATACAGGATGCAGAGATTTAAAAAATATTCTGAACTAATTTCATGCCTACTGGTAGCTGAGAAAAATAATGAACTCTTAATGAAAAATCATCAATCCCGTCCCACTGGCTCAATAGTATTTCCAGAAGCAAATGCTACAAATTATTCCAGATATAAAAATTACAATAGCCATGGACGTGGGAGAGGTAGAGGTTGTGGACGTGGAAGAGGTCAATTCTTTGGCCATGGTCGTGGAAATAAATATAATAATACTCCACAACAAACTCAGACTCAACCTCAAAAGAAGTTAAAATCAGTCATCAGTGGTGTTCAAGAAAGGCCTCAATATAAGTCTGAAACTGTGTGTTTCAGATGTGGTAGTAAAGGACACTGGTCACGAATTTGTCAAACACCACCACATCTTTGCCAACTTTATAAGGCATCATTGAAAGGCAAAGAAAAGGAAATAAACTTCAATGAGCATCATACTCATGTTAATGATACAACTCATTTAGATGTTTCTGATTTTACTGATGATTTTACTGACAATGGAAATTGAGACATCTATAATTTTAAGTATATTGTTATTACTTATTTGATTCTGAAGGATATGTTATTGTTATGTATGTTATTTTTAAATTAAATAAAATGTCCTACTTTACAATTATTTTATGTTTTTACCTTAATTGATTAATTTTGTGTTTATCTATTTTGAAGTTTAATATGGATTGTACTCAACATAAAGACAATATTGGAGATCTCTGCATACCAGATAGTGGTACTACACATACTATCTTGAAAAATAGAGATTATTTCTCTGAAATAAAGCCCACAAAGGCAGTTGTAAAAATAATATCAGGTCCTGTAGATCTGATTGAAGGAATTGGCAAAGCTAAATTTATGTTACCAAATGGAATAAAGTTTATAATTGATGAAGCTTTGTTTTCACCAAAATCAACAAGAAATTTGTTGAGTTTTGATAACATATATCGAAATGGGTGTGATACCCAATCTATTACTATAAATGGTAATAAATATTTAAATATAGTTTCCTATGAATCAAGAAAAATGCAAGTATTGGAAAGACTGCCAAAACTCCCTACTGGATTGCATTACATGCATATACATGTAATTGAATCAAATATGGCAGTAAAAGAAAAATCTTATGATCCTTCAATAATAAATTTATGGCATGACAAATTAGGTCATCCTGGATCAGTAATGATACGAAGGATAATTGAGAATTCACATGGGCATCCCTTGAAGGGGCAAAGAATTCCTCAATCAAATGAAATGCTATGTACAACTTGTTCTCTTGGAAAATTAATCTTGAGACCTTCACCATCTAAAATTCAAAATGAATCACCTATGTTTCTTGAAAGAATTCAAGGTGATATATGTGGGCCAATTCACCCACCATGTGGACCATTCAGATATTTTATGGTATTAATTGATGCATCTAGTAGATGGTCACATGTTTGTCTATTGTCAACTCATAATGTTGCATTTGCAAGGTTGCTTGTTGAAATTATTAAATTACTAGCACAATTCCCTGATTATACAATCAAGAGGGTAAGACTTGATAATGTTGGTGAATTTACATCTCAAGCATTCAATGATTATTGTATGTCTACTGGGATCATTGTTGAGCATCCTGTTGCCCATGTACATACTCAAAATGGTTTAGCTGAATCATTGATTAAACGACTTCAGCTTATTGCTAGACCATTAATAATGAGAACAAAGCTTCCCATTTCAGTTTGGGGTCATGCAATCCTACATGCTGCTTCATTAATTCGCATCAGACCTAGTGCATATCATAAATACTCCCCACTACAATTGGCATTTGGTCAAGAGCCAAATATTTCCCATCTCAAAATTTTTGGTTGTGCAGTATATGTACCCATTGCGCCACCTCAGCGCATAAAAATGGGTCCTCAACGAAGATTGGGAATTTATGTTGGGTTTGAAACACCCTCGATTATTAGATATCTTGAACCTCTAACTGGTGATGTTTTTACAGCATGTTTTCTTGATTGCCAATTTAATGAGGTTATTTTCCCAACATTAGGAAAAGGGGAGAAAGAAGTGAAAAGGGATATTTCATGGAATGAACCATCATTATTGCATTTGGATCCTCACACAAAACAATGTGAATTAGAAGTGCAAAAGATTATGCACTTACAAGCAATTGCAAATCAATTGCCAGATGCATTTACTGATACAAAAAGAGTGACTAAATCATATATACCAACAGCCAATGCTCCTGCTCGTATTGAAATTCCAGAAATAAAATCTGAGAATAAAGACACTCATGAGTCTAAAACACGCCAGAAGCGTGGAAGATCAATTGGTTCTAAGGATAAATCCTCGAAAGAGAAAGGGAGTAGAAAATCATATTGATAGCGAGGAAAATATCCTTGAAGAAATAGAAAATAAAGAAAGTCATGAAACATTGTCATATACTGTTGCATGTGAAATCGTAAATGACAAAGATGATCCTGAACCAAAATCAGTCATGGAATGTCAAAATAGACATGATTGGATAAAATGGAAAGATGCTATGCAAGCTGAATTGGACTCACTAAACAAACGAAATGTTTTTGGGCCAATTATTCCTATGCCTAAAAATGTGAAACCTGTAGGATACAAGTGGGTCTTTGTACGAAAGAGAAATGAGAAAAATGAAATAATAAGGTACAAAACTAGACTTGTAGCTCAAGATTTTTCACAAAGGCCAGGAATTGATTATGATGAAACGTATTCTCCTGTTATGGATGCAATTACGTTCAGGTATCTGATTAGCCTAGTAGTTTCTAAGAAATTAGAAATGCGTCTTATGGATGTTGTGACTGCTTATTTGTATGGATCACTTGATAGTGACATTTATATGAAAATCCCTGAAGGATTTAAAATGCCTGAAGCATTAAGTACAAAACCCAAAGAAATGTATTCGATCAAGCTCCAGAGATCTTTATATGGGTTAAAACAGTCTGGGCGCATGTGGTATAATCGTTTAAGTGATTATTTGATTAATAAAGGATATGTGAGTAATATTATCTGCCCATACATTTTTATTAAGAAAACAATATCCAGATTTGTGATTATAGCTGTATATGTTGATGATTTGAATATCATTGGAATAGAAAATGAGATCTATGAAGCAACAATATACTTAAAGGAAGAATTTGAAATGAAAGATCTTGGAAAAACCAAGTATTGCCTTGGTTTACAGATTGAGCAAATGCACAATGGGATATTCGTGCATCAATCAAATTACATAGAAAAGATCTTGAAATGCTTTAATATGGATAAAGCAAATCCTTTAAGTACTCCAATGGTCGTTAGATCACTCAATATTGAGACTGATCCATTTCGACCCTGTGAAGAAAATGAAGAAATTCTTGGTCCTGAATTTCCATATCTCAGTGCCATTGGAGCTCTAATGTATCTTGCTAATTGTACTAGACTTGACATTTCTTTTGCAGTCAATTTATTAGCAAGGTTCAGTTCAGCTCCAACAAAAAGGCATTGGAAAGGGGTCAAACATATACTTCGATACCTTCGAGGAAATGTTGATTTGGGTTTATTTTATTCTAACAATTCAAAACAAGAATTGATTGGTTATGCAGATGCAGGGCATTTATCTGATCCTCATAAAGCCAAATCTCAAACAGGCTATGTGTTCACAAATAATGGAACTGTAATTTCTTGGTGTTCCCAGAAACAAACGCTTGTCACTACTTCCTCAAATCATTCTAAAATTATTGCACTACATGAAGCAAGTAGAGAGTGTGTGTGGCTTAGATCAATGACACATCATATTGAAGAATCTTGTGGTTTTCCAGTCAATAAAAGTCCAACAATTTTATATGAAGATAATGCAGCATGCATTGCACAATTAAGGGAAGGATATATCAAAAGTGATAGAACCAAACATATACCTCCAAGATTCTTTTCATACACTAAAGAGCTAATAAAAGACAATCATATAGATATCAAGTATATTCAGTCTAGCCAGAATTCAGCTGATCTTTTCACAAAGGCACTTCCAACTACAATCTTTAGAAAGCACGTTCACGATATTGGAATGCGACATCTACATACTATGTGAAGGAAGATTATACATATCAACTTGAGGGGGAGAATATCATGCACTGTACTCTTTTTCCTTAAGCTAAAGTTTTTCCCACTGGGTTTTATTTAGCAAGGTTTTAACGAGGCAGTTGCAAAATATTGTTATTCAATGGGGAGTATTATGAATGTGAATGAACAATATATTGCTTGTGAATGAACAATATATTGCTTGTGAGAGAATAGTTCTCAAATAGTGAAAAGAAAATCTCTATATAAAGGGATTGAAATTCATTAATGAGAAGGTTAAGATTAAGAAGAAGAAAAGATAGATTACTCTCCAAATTCTTTCAATATTATAGTTCTCTAAATTCTCTCCAAACTCTTTCTAAATTCTCTCAAAATCATTCTACTATAAAATATTTTTCTTCTAGTTAAATACTACTAAATTCAAGTTTAGTTCTATAACAAAATAATTAATTTAATCTTTATTTCATAACACGTTATCAGCACGATGCTCGCGATGGGAGGGTGTGTTGTGAACCTGAAGTTCCCACATCGCTCGCACACGAGATTGTGTGCGTGCTTATAAACAGGGCCTGAAGCCTTTACTTGTGGACGCGTTTTAAACCCGTGCGGTCCTGAAGTACCAAAGCGGACAATATCCATAAGCTGTTTATAACAGTTAACAATATTTTAGGAATATTAGATATATTTTATTAAATTTAATAGTATTTTTATTTTATTCTCTAATATATATTAGATTATCTAACTGAAACAAACAATTGAAAAATAATTATTTTCCCCTGATCTATGTTGTGCAGTGGAAGAAATAAGAGTGTGCAATCAAACAATTAAATACAAAAAATAATGATAAAATAAAAAAGTAGAAAAAATATACATAAGAATTTATATGGAAAACTTAAAGATGATGAAAAACTACAGGCAGAGGAGGATGTAAAGAGCGTACAAAGTAGTGTTTGGGCGGCTAACAGTAATAAGATCACTTTTGCCAATCCCTAAAAATAGGTATTTATACAATTAGCGTATAAATGGAGACAAAATAAGTAGAAAAAATAGCTTCCCAAATTGAGGTCAACCACATTATATGTCACATGGCCATGTCATAGCCTGTGTGCTCTTTTAAAACTCAAACACCTTTCATATATGGTTTGCAGCACACCTATGCTTGGGACATGCTCATCACTAGAAAAAAATGACAAATCTCAACACAGCCTATGACACGACAGTGTCTTAGGCTGTGTCACTCTTTAGAAAAAAAGACAAGCTCTAATATAGTTACCAACACGCTCGTGCTCCTTCTTGGATGAAAATACACAACTTAATACGATTGCTAGTATGGTCGTGCCATGATCCAAAACCACAAAGCTAACAACTGTCCACTAAATTTCATCATAAACTTTTCACTCTCCACATTGACATGAATTCCCAAGATATCAAAATAAGCCTAAAAACATAAAACACTCAAAGATGATATCTTTTCATTAAGATTATATTGAAATTAGAGTCCACAAAACCAACAATTTTGTTTTTACTTTTCTCAAAATGAAAACACACCCCTGAAGAGTCATGCTGGTAATGAAGGATCCACTTAACTACTTTCCAATGCTCTTTGCCTGGATTAGCCATGTATCTATTAGTATAGTTGTAACTTAGTGCCATTCTTGTAATATAAATAACATTGTACTTTTATCCCTATGACAATAAAATGATATTCATTTAAATAAAAGTGTTTGTTTAGTTGAGAATTTACCCTTTAGCATAATGTTAAATGAGTTTATTATCAAGACTTGATAATATAAGTGACAAATTTATTCAATACATATTCATAGTTGTTGAATTAACATATGGGTAGTATTAATTCCTAGACTATTATCTCTTTCTATTTTCCTTGATCAGTATATGATATTGATAATAGGAGATAATGAATCTCATGCTACTTGATATGAGATATTAGATTAGACATGTGGATACTTATATGATGGGTGGATCGAACTGTGACGTAAGATGTGCGATTGTATGAAAAATCACTTTTGTCAATAGTCACTATCTTGGACATAATGGTGCATATGGTCCTTTGACCTGAGGCGACATAGTCATTTATATATGGCTAGTTAGAGTTTGCTATCGCTTATATACTTATGCTAGCCACATATAGGTATATGGCGTGTGGTAGCTTTAGTCAGTTATATATAGGGATGAGTGATCAGCCAAAATGGAATTCATTACTTGAAGTGAATTAGGATAAGATCCTATGCTATTTAAGTTGTTCTCGATGAATAAGTGCTTGGTCATGTTAAATTTAACTTACCCGTAAAAAGTTTTAGTGCCAGAAAGAGTATCTAGTAGAAGTCATGTTTTATTAAGAATGGAACTGAAGGTGAGGTCAAATTAAGTCACATACATAAGAGTTGCTCAAATAATGACAATTATTTATTAAAGTGTTTAATTAATTAATTTTTTAATTGAATTGGATTTACACTTGTGTGGAGATTTAGTATATCTCGAAATCTAATTCAAAGGTTAGGACTATTAATTGTATGATTAAATATTAATTTGGATTTAATTTAATATGCTAAGTTTAAAGATCAAATTGATATTTTCCACATAAGTAATTTGGATATGAGCCATGACATAGACCATATAGATGTAGCTTATTAGATGATGGATGAGCTTAGATATTTATATGTATTGGAGAGATGCACCTTATTTAAGTGTTAAATAAAAGAGGAAAGATCACACCATGTCCCATTTGACTAGTTTTTTTTATCACATGGCTTGGTGTTTTCATTTTGTAATTTCAGCGTTTTTCGCTTTTTTTTTTTATGTAAATTTTTTACCTATTTATTATTTTTGAAGTCATTTTTAATTGAAGTTGATTGTATGTATTTATTTAATTTGTATATTTTAAATAATTTTAATTTTATACTCTAAATAACAATTTTTTAAAATTTTGAAGCTTACTATTATTTGGTATATAAAAATTAAGGTAATTAAACTAAAAATTGCCTATAGTCTTCAATAATCATTTTTTCAGAATTATTTAGAATTTAGAAATTAAACTAAAAATTACCCATAGTATTTAATAATTATTTTTTCAATAAAAACAACAAACAAAATTATGAAATATATGAAAAAAATTATTATTTTTATTATTGATACTAATAAAAGTAAAAATTATATATATGGTCTTAATTTTATTATTAATAATGAACAAATGAAAAACAAAAAATATGAAAAAAAAATCAACAAACATCAACAACTAGAATTTTTTTGTTGCTTTTGTTGATTTTAGTTGATTTTTGTTGTTTCAGTTAATGTTTTCAATTATTTTTTTTTGTTTCTATTTGTTGATTTTCATTAAAAATACAAAAGAACAAAAAATAAAATAAAATTATGAAATTTTTTAAAAATTTTTATTTTTATCATTAATACTAATACAAGTAAAAATTTTATTTATGGCCTTAATTTTATTATTAATAATGAAAAAATAATTTAAAAAACAACAAAAAACAAGAACAATCAACAATTATAAAATTTTATTGATTTTTGTTGTTTAAATTATTATTTTTGTTGTTTCGGTTTGTTGATTTTTTTTTATTTTTTCGGTGTTTTTGTTGTTGATGTTACAAATATATCATAAGGACTATAAACTTATTACATATTGATAATTAATAAGTGTTAAATAATTTTTTTTAAAAAAGAAAAGTTGTTAGACATTTTAATAAACATATTAATGTAAAAAAAATCCTCATTCTTTAAGAATATAAAAGGAGAAAATTTTGTTTATTTATTGTTGTTACAACAGTTGAAGATATTTATTGCTTGATTTAACAAGAATTGAAGATGTTGTAGACACCCAGTTCGATAAGCCCGTGATAGGGGAGAACTATGGATTTTCGATTTAGTCGGCCCGCAATAGAGCCCAATGAGGAGAAATGTAAAACTTGAATGCAAGAAGGAAACCCTAAAATCTTCTCGAAAATGAGCTCGAGGGCTAGAAACACATGAATAAGCCCAAAACCCTTCAAAATTAATCCAAATCACCTAGGCCCATTAAGCCAAACGCAGGGCAGGCTAGAGAGGTAAATGCCTATGTGAAGAGGCAATCGCCTTTATAACAGTTTTTAAAGAGGTGATCGCCTCATCGTAGAGGCATCGCCTTTACAGCAACCACTTGCTTTTGCATTATATACAGAGATGGTCATGACAGCTAACTTAGTGAGCCCAACTCCTTTGCAACTTAGCCTCTGGTCTAGAAAATATAACCTTGGCAGAAGAAAAGGGCTAGGAAATGCAATGATGGAGGGGTAGTAGTAGGGGTATGAGCTAAGGGATGTGAATAAAAGGAAAAAAAAAGGAGAGAGAAGGGAGGAGGAAGGACTTTTCGGATTTTTGGAAAAATGACTTAGCAAAAAATTATAGAGAAGAAAATAGAGTTCTGAGGGGGAACATAAAGTAGAAAATGTTCTTGAGAAAACAAGATTAGAGGTTGAATTTTCTTGAAGAGGAAAGGGAAGAAGCTTGCATTCAAGGAGAAGATCAGCATTCCAAAACATTTCTGACGGTCAATATTTTAAAAGCTTATTTCTTCAGTAATTTTCTTCATTCTTGCCAAGTTTGATTCATAAATTTTCATGATTCTTACTTACTCACTCATTTAACCTCTAATTTATATGTTTTCTAACCTTTTATTTAGTATCTTGCACTAATTGTTGATAATATGCTTTGCCTTTAATGTGATTCATTGAACTTTAGTTGTGCATCTAGCTAGCTTTTAGTAGTGGTTATTTACTTGAAATGAAAGATTTACCAGTTTTGAAAGTCGCCTGAGACTGTCCATCAAGAGATTGCCTCTCAAAGTCTCAGCGATCACCTCTCAGAAAGGCAATCACCACTTCGGTAGATTTCACAAATTCTTTATTCAGCCAAATCTTGTCACCTCTTAACTATGAGATGATCTCCTTTTTATAAAGGCGATCGCCCCCTCTGACAGGGTTTCATGTGATCTTATCTCATTATTTTTTGCATATTATGTAGAGTTTCCATGCATGTGTAAACCTTAATTACTTTAGTTTATTTTTTTATGATTACTACACTATGTGTTCAATTAAAGTCTAGCTCTTACCTTTTATGGGTTTGTTTTCTCTTGTTTTGCTAAATGGATTTATGAGCTAATTTCATGGACTTTATGTAAAATCTTCACTTATTATGGGGAACTAACATTTTGTCTATTGTAGGGATTCATCAGTGATATTCAATCATTAATCATTAATCATTAATTCTTTAATTAGTTCTTGAGAGATTTACTTAAGTCAAGTAGTTCATTTTCATTTTATTTTTGGTTTATTTTCTATTTATTATACTTTTATTTTGCACAAACGTTGTAATCCTTAATCCTTTCCGCACTTGATTTGGAATGAATGGTTGTAAATTATTATTTTTGTTTTACTCATGGTGAATATTGGGATTTCAAGCATGAAATTGAATTTATGTGCAAATCTGGGCTTAATTATGAAATAAAATAATTGTTTGGAGAAATTTGCAATTCATGTGATAATAAAGAAATCATTGAAAAATTAAGGGTAATAAATTACAAAATGTAAATAGAGGCCAATTGCAAAGTTGGGTGGGCATTCAAATGGCCATACCTAGTTTTTGAACCCCATATCTGATGATGGCTTCTGAGAACCTCTGTGGGATCCAGTTGCTGTATAGTGTGTTTCAGCTTTCATCCAGGTAATGACTCCATCTCCGAGTAAGCTTATGACCTATTTCGTATTTCTTAGTAGGCCTCGAGCCCACACAGTGCTATAGTCACCAAACACTTGGGCACGCGCTAAACCCAATTACCTACCAATGTTTAGTTCATAATTATTCATTTGAAAAAAAAGGTCTTAAGAGAAAAAAATAGTGAGAAAAAAAACATTCAAAATAAAATGAAGACAGTACCGTAAAAATTAAAAAAAATTAGGCAAAAAATGTTAAGAAAAAAAAATGAAGACAATAGAAAAAAATTTTGAGAAAAAAAAGATAATGATAGTAGCATAAAACTAAAAAAAAATATTTTTCAAAAAAAATGTTGAGAAGAAAATGAAGATAGTGAAAAAAATGTTTGAAAAAATGTTGAGGAAAAAAACTTTAAGAAAAAAAAAAGATGAAGACATTAGAAAAAATGTTGAGAAAAAAAAACATTGAGAAAAAAATAGATGAAGATAGTATAAAGCAAAAAAAATTTGAAAAAACTAGTAAAAAGGAAAAACAAAAGTTGGAAAAAAAGAGACAACCCTAAAAATAAAGGGGGGGGGGTCTATATTTAAAAGAAAAAAGTTAGGACAGTTAGTTTTAAAAGTTTTTAAAGTCAATGTTATTTTTGAAACTATTTTTTCTTTTTGGTATATTTATGTAAAGAATCATAGATAAAACCCATATGTCTAATTAAAAGATGTTATAGAGATGGGCCTATTTAAGATTTAAATTAGTCCAATTAGTGGATATCCATTTATTAAAGGGGTGCCAAATAATTAAGAGCATGTGATGCTCATGCTTATATGGCAGCCACCTAGGCACATATTTTCCATGCAACATGATTGCATGAATGACACCATGACAAGGTGTTATAAGCTTGCACCTTTAGTTAGTGGAGAATCTCTATATGTATGATATTTCTTATTTTACACTTTAAGTAAAAAAGTAAGTGGACAATCTCTACATGCATAAGATAGCTTATGTTTTACTCAAGCTTCAGTGAGAGGAGGATCTCTACATATTCAAATTAGTCTTTTACATATACAGTAAGTGAATGTTCTTTATACTCTACTATTTACCACTTCACATTAGAGATATTTAAAACGTAATAGAGAAAACAAGGGAGAGTTCTCAAGAGTTAAATCTTCTTCTTCTTCTTTCTTTCTAAGTGTAGTGAGTGAAAATATGAGTTGTGTTTCATAATTTAGCCCAAAGTCATCATCCATTGAGTTGGTGTTATGCAAGAGATATGCAACTTGAAGGCTACATTCATCCATTTATTGGAGGCAATAAGTCCTACATCGTTCAACCCAAAGAATAAGCTCTAGTAAGTTTTTGAGTCACCAAATAAGGAGCTTGCAAGTAAAACTCCATCAAAGGCTTGAAGTCATTCTGGTGATTCTCATGTGTTTCAAGCTAGAGGCTTTACATTTAGGGAGCTTGTAAATTTACACTAACCATATCCTAAATATTGTTGAGCACACTACCAACATTAAGAGTTGATAAGAGTTACCAAACTCTTAGATGTAAGTCTCTTAATTTGCTACATATTTTAGTTGTTTATGAATCTTTATTAAATTTTATCCATTTAAGCATGCGTACATTTAGTTGTGTAAATTACATGTCCTATAATTTTTGGTTATTTGGGATTCTTGCATATGTACAAGCGTTGCATGCTAAGGAAAATTTTTGAAATAACCTTAATCGAATATATGTTCACACCATGCTTTTGCTCATAATCCATTGCATATAATCAATCCTTTTAAGTGGCATTATAGCCTAAATCATATTATTTACATGCTAAATGTATTGATAATTACAAGTGATGTGATTGTACTTAATGTTAGTTGCAAGTGTTATAGCTTAACATGTTGAAAAATGAGATTTAAGAGTGTATGCATGCTGGCACAACCATGTGCACCCAAGGACATTACCGTGCTAAAGTATGACATGGTTGTGCTGAGGTTGGACAACATGTTTTACTTATTTGCAAGACTTTGCAAATTATTAATAACATGCAAGAGTTACATTTTATTAAATATTTTCTTGTCATACACGCAAGGAATGGTCATGGACTTAGATTACATCCATTGTTTTGTAATAATTATTAATTTTATTATTTTGGTATATAAATAAATGTTAATTACAAAGAGTTAGAGTGTAATGTTTGCTTTAATATGTCATAGATTGAATGTAAATTACAAAAGTTAGGACTTGAAGCTTGAAGTGTTCAAGATGGTGGCCCATTCAACCCTTTGGTGGCATGGATTAAGGCCCCTGAGGATAAGAACAAGGAGTTTGATGGCTTGAAGGCTTTTCTTAGGCTTGACACATTTGTAACTTATTCTAAGAGTTAGAATTAGCTTAGGAAAGGCCCACAATCATTCATTATTTATGTATCCATTTTGCATTTTCTATGTATATATGTGATATATATATTGAGAAATGCTATATGCATATAAGATATGCATAAATAAATGCCATGTATTGTACATATGAGATTTGTACAATTGAAACTGGTTAATGTGCAAAGTGGAACGTTAATAATTAAGACCGAAAATCTTCTAAAGTAAATTTAGGTATTGGCTCTCTATTGGAGAAATAACTTACATGGTTTTGGAATTGTGTACATTGACTATAGACACTTAAAAGTGTATATTAAGCTTAAGAGATATATGTAGTGTTATTGTTAAGCATGATATATTATGGGTGTATGGATATATTATGGTTAAAGAATGGAAAATATAATTACCTGAGGTTTATCATGTTCAAATATATACAATTCACTGATTCAAAGGTGTGGACTTAACTAATTCCAAGGGCCAATAATGACAATTAAGTGTACTTGAGGCTTGTAACATTAAGAGTCAGATTGATGGAACCTTACATGAGATGTGATGGATCAGAGTTGTCCACTTAATGAAAACTAGTGTTTTAAGAATGACAATATGTACTTGAGGGATATTAGTTGGAAAAATGGCTTGTCTTCAAGGAAAGATGACTAAAACGCCATTTATTGGAAAAATGGCAAGTACCAAGGATATGTTGAGAAATTATACATAAGAGTTGTGCACTTAATGAAAACTAGTGTTCCAATAATGGTAATATGTACTTGAGGGATATTAGTTGTGAGGCTTGTCTTCAAGGAAAAATGACTAAAACACCATTTGTTGGAAAAATGGCAAATACCAAGGATATGTCGAAAATTATACATAATGATGTATATGGACCATTTTATGAAATGAATAAAGATGGTTTCTATAACTTTATAACCTTTATAGATGATCTATCAAGATATGAGTACTTGTTTCTTATGAAGAACAAGAGTGAATCTTTTGAAAAGTTTAAGGAGTTTAAAATCCAAGTAGAGAACCAAAATAAAAAAAAGTATTAAGACATAAAGATCAGATTGAGGAGGTGAATACTTAAGTATAGAGTTCCTTAAGAAACATGATATTACATCACAACTCACACTACTTGGAACACCTTATTTAAATGATGTATCTGAGAGGCAAAATTATACTTTATTAGATATGACACATTTGATGATAAGCTACATTGATATTCCAATCTCACTTTAGGGTTATTCACTCCAAATAGCCACCTACATCCTTAATCGTGTTCCATTCAAGTTCATTTCCACTACACCAGATGAGATATGGTATGGTAGGGCACCAAGTCTTAAACATGTTAAGATTTAGGGGTTACCTAACTTTTATTAAAAAGTTAAAATTGGAAAATTTGGATGCCAAATTGATTAAGGGATGGTTTGTTTGATATCTTAAAGATAGTTTAAGGTATGATTTTTATCTTCATACTGAACAAGTGATTGTTATAAGCAGAGAGGCTATATTCTTTAAGAATGAGTTTCTTAAGGAATGTGGCAAAGGAAGGAAGTTAATATTAGATGAGGAGTCATTTAAGGAAACCCAACAAATTGATCAAATGGACATTAATCAACTCAAAAAGCATATTCTAATTGAGAACGTTATGATACCAACTCCTAAAGGTCAAGTAGGGCATCTCATCCTTTGGAGAGATATAGCTTTATACATGATATGCAAGAGTTGTATATTCATGAAGAAAGCATTCATGTTGATTATCTTGGTACATATAAAAAAGCTTTATATGATTTGTGAACTACTTACAATCTCGTCACTATAGATGTTTCTAAAATAAGCATTAAAATTTACTAAAGCAAGTTCATAATGAATAACTCCCTCTAAATTATCTTACTGAACCGTTTTCTTTTCTTATATAAGCAGAGGCACACATGGTTCAATATCATACAAGCTTATTGAAGATGATAGCATATGTTTATTACTTTTTCAAACTAACTTTGCACCATCATTATGTAACTATTCATCTTCTTGAATGGAAACCAAAAAAGAAAACCTTGCAGCCTCCTTTCCTTTTGATGAATCACCCACTTCCTTTTGTTTGATTAAACTATTAATGGTAGTTGTACCTTTAGGTGACATATAAGCTCTAATTGGTATAAATAGAAACATCTCATTTATGGACCAAATTTTGGCCGATCTTAATCTAGATTAAGAATGTCCTCATTATTTTGAATTTTACATGCCTTGATCACATGTCCAATGCAACCATATTAAAAATAAAAATCTAGAAGATGTTAATATTTTATTTGGAACTAGTCAATTTTACCCACATTTATCGTTCTATGGGTGTTATGACTAGACTAGTCCAAATTTTTGGATCGAATTGACCTAAAAATCTAGTTTGATTCAGAGTGAGTTAGGTGGAGATTTTGTTCAGAAGGTTCAATTTCTGGAAGATTAGTATTTGGTTGGCGGGTTGGTGTTGGTGATTTGCCAACCAGCCCACTTGCATTTTCTAAGTTCCATATTTAAAATGCAATGTTTTGTATATGTTTATATAACCTAAACTACCTTTAACCCTAAGCTTTCCTCATTTCAACGCCACCCCCTTCTCTCAATCCTTCCTTTTCTCTCCAGAAACCCTCTGTTGACACTCGACTTTGGCCTACCTGAAATTAGAAAAATCCAATGATGATCACCATTTTTAGTAATCTCTTGAAATTTATTATTGTGAAAGGAAATGAAAAAAAGATTATGTAGAACCTTTGAAATGGAGGGTAACTGTATGTCATTAAAAAAAGTTTAAGGGTCAAATGAATAATTTTACACCTTTATACCCCACTTCAAAGTTAGAAGTTCCAACCACACACGTGCACACACTTTCACCTTTTTATTATTTTTTTCCTTTATTCTTTCCTATTTTAGGGGAGAATATAGCTTAGGTTTAGGTGGAAGGTTTAGGGTTTTTATTGACCATATATAGATGATATTTTAGCATTTCAAAGGGTGGGGGTAGCTGGTAAAAAATTTTGCATTTTGCATTTTTTTTCCTCTCTATCTAATTTCAATTAGGTTTAGGATTTTTACTGACCATATATAGATGATATTTTAGCATTTCCAAGAGAGGGGGTAGTTGGTAAAAAATTTTGCATTTTGTTTGTTTCTCTCAATCTAATTTCAATTAGTTTTAGGCTTAGAGACATTCAAAATAAAAATGGTAGGCATAAGGTTTTTTTTAATAAAACCAATTTAAAAAAAAATACAATTGTCATTTACATTTTGGAGGCATCTCAATTCAATTTCGATAACACAATAATATTTTCTAGAGGCTGTTGCATTTTGAAGGAGATCTGAAAGTACTTTTATTAGTATGTTTAATTTTACTTTCATTTATTTCTTTATACATTTGATTTGATTTTTTTTTAAATCTACTGAACAACTGCACTATCATCCTTTGATTTAATTTAATTGATTTTTTTCTTTAAATTTTTTTTGATTCACTAACGATGCTACTGCTAAGACACTACTGTTCCCCTTTGAAATCTTTTCTTCTTTGTACCGGTTGCCTTTCTTTCTTTTAATTCTTTGCTTCACTTTTTTAATTTTATTTAATTTTTTTAAAAAGATGTGAGTTGCACTTGATGGAGAGGTGCATGTTGGCACTTGTCCATCAGGTGCAGGGTGAGTATTTTATACCTATGTCTTCCTTCTATTATTAATTTTTTTTATTTATTCTTTGATTAACATAGTTTAATTTTTTTGTTAATTAATTGAAGTTAAATGATTTGAAATTTATTTATTCTTATTCTCTATTTTAAGTGATTATTTTATAAATTTAATTCTGTTTTACTTATTAGTTATAGAAATTGAATTAGTTAAGGTTTTGATGTCTCTATTTATTTTATTTTCTGTTTTTATTGTTCTAGGAGATTTAATTTTGTTTTATTAATTGGTTGATTGGAGTTATATTCAATAGGATTTATATATTTGTACTTATTTTATTTCTATCTTTTATTGTTTAGTTGATTTGATTTCTTTTATTCGATGTGTTTATTAAATAAATTAGGAAATATGTCAAAAAGAATAATTTGTTTTGGTTGTAGTTACTTTGGTAGAATTGGGTTGTTTATGCGTTTTAAGTAATTCTAACTAATTTTGTGTTTAGTTGTTTAATTTGGTTTTTAAAATAAAATTTGAATATATGCTTAAATTGATAAATTAAATAAAAATTAATTTCATTTACTTATTATTTAATTGGTAGAATTTCTATATAGAATTAACTTATGTTCTTTATTTCATCCATATTTCTGCATTTAATTTATATTTTATTTTTGTGGAACTAACTTCATCATTTTCTTGTAGGTTTTTATTTTCTTTCTTTAAGGGAATTAATTTAAATTTTAGTCTCATGGTGATGGAATAAGTAACTAGCATTTTGGCTACTATGCAATTAATTAATTAACTAATTTTTTGCTTTATTTTTGTATTTTTTTTCTTGTGTGTGAAAGAGGGTGTGTAAGTACCCAATTTCGGGATAATAAAGTATGAATGCGATAAAAGACTCCAATGATGAAAATGTTATAAATAGGTCTTCAACACTTGAAGTTTAAAACCTCAAGAGTCTGAATGCATTTTCAATTAATTGGTTTTTCAAGGATCTAACTGTAATGTTTTTAGGACCTAATTGAAAATTTTTAATTCTTTCAGGGGTCTTTTATAATTAAAAGTTATAAAAGAGGGGGATTGAAACTCTGTAATTCCGATCAGAATTACACAATTCCGGTCAGAATTATATGTTTTCCATTCATTTTTCATATTTTTACAGAAAATAAAAAATGTGTTTACTGAATTTTGATTGGTTAAAAAATTTTCTTAAATTCTTTTTTGGGATTTATCTAGATTTTGAGGAAATAAAATCCTTTGAAAATTGAAACTCTTGAGTATGTGAGGAGCTAGAGTTTTTTATATTTTTTCTTAAAAACCTAGCTAAAGCTCTCTTGTAGGGGGGAGGGTGAGCTCTTTTTTTCCTGCACTTTTTTATACCTCTAGCTTTCTCTTAGCCAAGAGACTTTTCTTTTCCTAAGTAGTACACAAAAGTATTATCTGTTATTTATTAGTGTTTTTGAAGCAAGGAACAATAAACCTTGGAGAAGAGAATAACAAGTTTTTGAAAACCTACTTAACAAACAATGGTGATTGATATTAGTCTGAGGAGCCAACTAAGTGCATCCATAATCATTATCTTCTTTCCTGCCTTCTTTTATTTTTATTGTTTTATTATTATTTTGATTTTATTAAATTTCAATTTTATTAAATTTTTATTGTTATTCATTAATCATTGTTTATTCTTTTGTGTTGGTGATTATGGAGGGGATTACATGATGATCTTACTTGGAGAACAAAATCCATGGAGGTCCATGGAATGCCATTGATTGAACCTTGTAGCTAAATATAGTTTCTAGGTTTTTAATTTAATTGTTTATTATTGTTTTATTTTTATTTATTTTTGGGATTGTATTAATTTTTCTTTTCAAATTATTTTCAATAGCTCGTTGTAATAGTCCCAATAGTGGGAATAATGAAATCATATGTGTGAGATTGTGCATTTTATTTTAATTAATCGGTTAGTGAAATTAGGATTTTTAATTGGATGATTAATTAAAATTAATGACTGTAGAGATAATTAGATTTTTTTATTAAAATTTGATTAGATTTAAGTGGTTAGAATTATGGTTGTTTGTTAATCATTTTATTTATTGTTCATGGCCACTTTAATTAAATTAGGGTTTTTTAGAAGAAATAAGTTTGATTAATCGTTTGATTTTTTATTTAATTGTTTTAATAGTTTTTATTATTTTTGGGCTTGTTTATTCTTTTATGGGTTTTGAGCTTTAAGCCCATGATGGGCTTTAACCCATTTAAATAAATTTAGGTCTAGGTTTTAATTAATTGAAATGCATTTTAGGCTCATAATGAATTAGACTTAGGGTAGAGATAATTTAGATTCATTTAGTTAATTTAGACATAGACCTACTTAATTTAATTAATTTAGACTTAGCCCATTAAATTAAAGTCTTTTCCATAACTTGTAGATTTAAGATCACTTTAGAAATAAAACATGTAGAATTAGGCTCACTAATTTAAATACTTCATAATTTGTAAATGTAGGCCCATCCTTTAGAATTAAAATAAATAGACTTAGGTTCATTAATTAAAATTGCATAAGAATTACACCCATTAGTCTTTAGGCTCACTTATAAATTAAAACATATAGATTTAGCCCATTTAATTAAAATCAATGTAGATTAGACTGACTTATGGATTATAAATGAATGCATTGTTTATATGTATTTTTCATGACTAGTTTGCCTGAAGTTAATTGTTTGAATAAGGGTTTATATGAAATTGCATGTAAATAGAAAATAATATAGTAATTAATAAAGTAATTCTAAATGAACATAAGATTGAAAAAAGTTGGTATTCCGTACCTAGAATCTCCTGATTGTGGTGTTGGCTTTCTTTTAGAGAATCGAGTACCACCATTTTTCAATTTTTCCCAGTTATCACCCTGGGTGGCGACTTCTTATCTCCACGCCATGTGTTTGTGATAGTGGTTAGTGTGTTTTTTAGAGCCCTGAACTCAAACAGTATCGCGGTTGCTAAAATCTTAGGTGCGTGCTAAACCCCGCAATCTACAGGGTGTAATTCATTTCTCCTCCTTCCTTTCTTTGTGTGTGCACTTTATTTTATTACTTTTTATTGCTTGTATGATTAGAGGGTTGTAATTTTTTTCTCCTCCCTCCATTTCTTCTAGGTGAACATTTTATTTATTTATGATGTTAATTAATTGTGAATGTATGATGCCATGAATATTGAACTTAATTGCATGAATTTGAATTAATTATAAATTTGGGCTTAATTGTAAAATTTGATAGTTGTTTGGAGGCAAATTGCACTTCACATGCAAATAAAGAAATAATTAAATAATTGAAAGTAATAAAATATGAAACATAAATGGAGGTCAACCATAAGGTTGGGTTGATATTCTAAAAATCCATACCCAGTTTTTGAAACTAATCTCTGAGGACGGCTATTAAGGCCATCCGTGGTATCTAGTCGTTGTAAAGTGTGTCCCAGGTCTCATCCGGGTGGCGACTCCCATCTCCAACTTTGGCTATAAGCCCTTGTAGTGGGCCCTGAACCCGCACAGTTCCGTGGTTGTCAAACACTTGGGCGCATAATGAACCCTTCCGCCTACACCCTCCCCTTCTCAATTCTTCGTTACATACACTCATCTTCTACCTCATCCAAACCCTAATGCACACAGTTTTCCTATCATCTTAATATATAAGCTCTACAACCATTGACCTTGTAACCCTCTTTGATGTTCTCTAACTCCATGCAAATGGACCAATCTTTGTTTTAGGCTTTTATTCTTCTTATTCTATTGAAATAAACAAAAGAAACTCATTTAAAACCACTTGTGACAGAATAATTATTTTTTTTTATTGTGCATCATCTGGTAAATGTTTATGTGTTGTTAATTGTTTTGATTTCTTACTGATGATATTATATATTCTTAATATTATGATTTTTTAAAATTTTTTGGGAAAGTGTATGGGTTTTTGTAGAACATACATTCATTTTCTTTTAGTCTTTTTCTAAATTTCAATTGCAGCAAAGGTGATTGTTATTGAAATATGATGTTTTATTAAAATTGCTTAAGTATTATTTAGATATGGTGTTTTATTAATTGTTTTATAAAGTATTATTGAGATTTGGTGTTTTATTAAATATTATTGTTGAGATTTGCAAATAAATATATGATTTTGAAGTAATTTAAGTAAAGTTTAATTTTTGGATTGTAACCTGTGTATTCTTTATATTATTATAGTATTTATTTGAATGATATGTGTCACTTGCATTTGATATGTAATCTGTGTATTTCTTAGAATATCTGTGACATTGTTGTTTATATATATATATATAAACACACACACACACATGTATGTATGTATGTATGTATATATGTATAGTGTGTGTGTGTTGTGTCTATATATAATATATATTTTAATTTTTGAGTATGTGATACATCAAATTTGAGTTTCTTTTATGTCTATATGTAATATATATTTTGAGTCACTTACTCTGTAAACTACAATCATGATCATTTAGAAAAAAAAAAGAGTTTTTATTGTGTAATTCACTTCTCCTCCCTCTTTTCTTCGTGTGTGCACTTTATTTTATTACATTTTATTGCTGGCATGGCTGGAGGGTTGTAATTCTTTTCTCCTCCCCCAATTTCTTTTGGATGAACATTTTATTTATTTATGATGTTAATTAATTGTGAATGCATGATGAGATAGATATTGGATTTAATTACATGAAATTAAATTAATTGTAAATTTAGACTTAATTGTAAAACTTAACAATTATTTGAAAGCAAATTGCACTTTGTATGTAAATAAAGAAATAATTAAACAATTATATATACCGTGTCACAGGTATTCTAAGAAATACACATATAATATATATGTATATATATTAAAGTTGAAGTAGAAAGAAGGTTTTAACACCTGACCCTCTCTACTTGGAGCCTGTATTAGTTTTTGTTGCTTTTTGTTGGGTGACTCTTCTACCCTCTCACGCTTCTTTTTATTTGTTTTGTCTTCTCTTTGGTTACCAGAACTCAAATTGGCAAACAAAGGGGCAGAACCATCCTCGCTATGATGTGCATTATGGCTTCTCTCTGATAACCTAAATTCTTTTCCTCCTTCTAGCCAAATCCATTTTTTGTTATCAGCATCACTAACGTTAATTCCCATTGCTTTAAATTAATTTCCAAATTTCATTAAAAACAGAAACAAATTAAAAAAAAAAAAACCTTAAACAAACAATGAATATTAAAAGCCATCTGCTTCACAAAAAAATTGTAATTAGAGTATCCAAAAAAGAAACTAGAAAGATAAAGACTTACCCAAGAGTGGGCCTCTCCTTTCAGCTGCAAGTGAAATAAAAATAGTAGTCTCAATTTCTTTCAATTAATTACAAGATTGATGAAACACATTGAGGTTTATTTTTTCCATTATAATCATTTTTGTGGAATTTCTTCTGTGTTGTAATTTATTTTTGGTTTATGCTTCAATTTGTTGTGAATTATTAATTCTCTTTTTTCAATTTAGAGTTTGTATTTTCTTAATTAATTTAATGTCCAGGTGAGTGATTGTGTTTTAATTAAATTTAGGGTTTTGTTGATCCAAGAGCAAAAGTAGTTCTTTCGTATTCATTAAAAAAAGTTTAGATTTTTTTTTTGAATATTTTCACGATATATTTTTTTTGTTGTGATTCAATTAATTAACTCTCTTTCTATCTCTGACAAACACAATATATGGGAGACCATGAAACAATTGAACCAACAAACAAGTCATCGCAGTTTGATCACTATAGCTCGACAAAGATTTATATGGAGTCAAAAGTTGTGATTGTGGGAATGCCTAGATACTATTTTGTTGCATGATCTTTCTAAGAGTATTCCTCATTTTGGTGTTTAGGCTGGTCACTAGTGACATCACTTCTGTTTGCATAAACTTTTAACTCATATTTTTATTTGAAATGTTATCCTCGTTGTTTAGGCTGGTAATCGTTGGGTGATATTGCTAATTTGTCAGGTGAATGAAGGATTACATTTTGCTGCTTTGTTAGTCTAGGAATATGTATTTGTTCTTAATTATCATTTTCTTGCCCTAAAGGCCACAATGTAATAGATTGTTAGTCAATAAGAAATATGTGGTAATGAGTTAATAACATTTGTTGGATTGAAATATACATATATACATATATTCAGATTCTTTATAGCTTTGATTCAATGGATTATATGAAAAGTAGTGATTTTGATTCATTTTAAGAATTTCAGGTTCTATTTTGGTTGTACGGTTGGGAGTTAATATTGTATGGTTAGGAGTTGTAACTTCTCTTATTTTGTTATTCTAATAACCCTCTAGGGTTATTCTTCTCTTATTGTATGAAAAGTTTGCTTTCTGTTGATTTACAAATGGCTTATTATATTTTTTCTGACGCTGATAAGAAGAACCTCTAGAGGGTTGTCCATTCTCAATTTGATCTGATATAACCCTTTTGCATATTGAATCTCTTTTTTTATATATATTTTAGATTTATTTGGAGATCTATGACAATGCCTTCTTCTGCTTCAGTTTCTTTTATTTTTTTTTTAATTCCTTTTGCATTCAATTTTCTATTTGTTATTATGTGCATCCACATATAGCTCTATGTTGGTTATTAGCTCTTAATTAACTCATAATCTTTCGGCATTACAAGCACTTAATAAATATAAGCTTGTATAAGTTTATTTATTCTGTGTTTTTTTTTATCAATTTGTTACAGTTCTATTCTTCATGTAGTTTGCAGTTTAAATACCAAAACACAACAATATTATTTATATATAAGCCTCGGTAATAATTCAAAAAAGTTACATGAAGTAAACTAAGAGGCTGTATAACATATGTATGAAATTATTCTTTTTCTGACTGATTATTATTATTTTTTTGGTTTAAATATTGTTGTACATCTTGTTGCACAAGCCGGGGTTTATGTAGCTTGTTATTTTGATCAGTCTTATAGTAGATGCTGTTATAAAATTGACTAAGAATAGAAAATATTAAATGAAAGCTTTTTCATCAATTTTTTAATGATTTCTGTGCATGTTGACTCTATCTTGCATTCCTTTGAACTTCTATCAAGTGTTGCTCACCTAATTGTTGTATTTAAAATAAAATATATGTATTATAGCTCATTTCTAGTACTCCTTATAATTTTTTAAAGCATTTGATGTGAATAATTTCATGTTAGAGTCTGCCAAGCATGTGAATTTATCTTCTTTTTCTAATGTTTGTAGGCATTGCGGGGTTGGCAGTTACAAGCTTCAGTTATATGGACCATTTGCAAGGCAGAAAACAAAATGATCTTAGCAGAAAGAATTCTTTAGTACTCAAATATAGCAGGTGAAGCACTCCTTGTGGTTGAAGAGTACAGATCTCCCAACAACTGGCCACAAGTAGGGGAAATATGCCTTAGAGATTTGGAGGTAATTAAGCAAAGCATCAAACGAGAATCTATTTTGATTAATATTTAATTCGCTTTTCTCTAGATAAAAAAATATATGTATATTAATATTAATAAATGTTCTTATACACAAAGTGTTATTAAACTCTATACGCTGCTCTCTTTGTTTCTCCTGCTCTGTTAATAACTTCAAAGGGAAACATAAGGTTGCACAAGTGGTCCTTAAACTCTGTCTAAACATTAAAGGACATTAATTCATGAACTAAATCCATTCTCCTTCAAGTCTTCTTCATGACAGCAAACTCACTACTACTTTCAAGCCGTCTTAAAATCACTATGTTGAACTTAACAAGTTATTAATATTGATTCTGATCCTAACAAACTTAATTTTGAACAACTAATGTGTTTACTTCAAGTATATATAAATTAGGAATCATTTGGAAATCAAAATAATAATGAATTATCAAAGAAAAATTATTTCAAAAAAGACATCACAAGCACTATCTCGGTCAGACTCAAGACAGGGATTAAATTGCACATTTTTGACAATTTTGGAACCTATCCCGAACTCAGTCTCAACTGGGACCAAGCTCATGACAGAAGGAGTATATTCTGCTCAAATAAATTTTGGTACAGTGAATATCTTGATCAATGTCCTGATCGGGACATTACTCGGGACCAAACAGTCTCGACTAGGATCTAATTCTACAAAATTTTAATTTTTAAGCAGAACTAATCTCAATCTATATCCCGACCGGAAGTGTGCCTGGGACTTGAGAAATTCAAATCTAAAATGACTACAAATGGCTACTTTTGAAGCATCCCAACTAAGACTAATGTAATCCCGACTGGGAATTGACAAATTATAGCTCAAAAGTTCAAATTACATTCAAATGGACTTTGATTTAGTTGGAAACGAAATTATTACTTCCAATAGCTATAATTGAATTGCTCAAGTATAAATATAATCTCTGATGATTATTTTGAGGTTAAGAAACTTGTTTATTCATTATATACTTTCAAGCATTCAATTAAGATCTTTAAACTCTTTCAAAATTCATTTTATTTTTGTATAACTCTTACGAGAGTTGGTGAGTGTTAGAATAATTATTATTCTATGTTTTGGGGTTAAGAAAATGGGAAGTGAGATTCTATTCCAAAAGAATTGGTTTAATTATTTAGCCATGAAAAAACTTAGGAAATTAGTTTTAGTGTGAGCCTTGAAAACACTTATGAATTGGTTTTTTTGAGTGATCCTTGAAAAATCAAGTTGTAAGGTTAAAGAGTGAGCCATAAAACTCTTGTGTAATCTTAATCTTATAAATAAAATTATGGAGAATTGAGAATCCTACCTTGGGGATAAGTTAGGTGGAGACGTAGGATTATTGAGAATCCAAACTCTTTAAATTTTTGTGTTCATCATTATTCTTTCTCAACATTCCTTTTAATTCTTACTTAAATCTTTTAATTTCTTATTATTATTTGATAGCCCTATTCACCCCTCCTCTAGGGCACTTTCAATTAGTTTTAGAGCTTGGATTCTAGGAACTTAATTGCTAGAATATAAGATCATGGGGATTGAATCTCAAAATATGTCTTCACTTACACAATTCTTTGATAGTAGTGATTATCTTCAGTGGAAGTTCAAAATGGAACTAGATCTACATTGTGATTCTATTAGACTCTGGGAAGTTATTCTCAAAGGTTGGCAACCACCAAAAATTACCATTAATGGTGTGCAAACTACTCTCTTAAGAAGTGATTAGAGTAATGATCAAAAGAGTTCAAAAAGAAAAAAGTTTTTGTATTTCTTCTATTAGAAATGATTATGGAACCGAATTTGAAAATGAATTTTTTAAAACCTATTGCAATAAAAATGGTATTTCACATACGTTTTCTTCTCCTGGAACTTCTAAACAAAATGGGGAAGTTGAAAGGAAAAATAGAACTCTTGTGGAAATGGCTAAAACAATTCTTCATGAGTATAATTTACCTCTATACTTTTAGGCGGAAAATATTAACACATATTATTATATTTCAAATAGAGTTTTCAAAAAACCAATTTTAAATAAAACTTCTTATGAGCTATGGAACA
Source organism: Mallotus nudiflorus (assembly GCA_947683625.1). Taxonomy (NCBI): domain Eukaryota; kingdom Viridiplantae; phylum Streptophyta; class Magnoliopsida; order Malpighiales; family Euphorbiaceae; genus Mallotus; species Mallotus nudiflorus. Next base: position 8,226,715 of record CANTUR010000207.1, read on the forward strand.
ATAGAAAATGTAAAATCTCATATTTAGGAGTACTTAGATGCAAGTGCTTCATATTGAACACCAAGGATAATCTTGGAAAATTTGACTCTAAAGCTAATGAAGGAATTTTCCTAGGCTATTCCACCTATAGCAAAGCATATAGAGTGTTTAATAAGACGAATCTAGTAGTTGAAGAGTCAATGCATGTCTTTGATGAATCAAATTCACTTTATCCTAGAAAGGATGTTTTTAGTGGTAATAATCTTATAGGTGACAATGAGATTATGGATACTCAAAAAGAAAATGCTAGTAATCTTTTGGAACTTGAAGGTTCAAGTAAGGAGGACAATGAGGATATATCTCAACCTACATTGAAGGATGACCTTCCAAAGGATTGACAATTTAAGAAAGCTCATCCTTAAGACCTCATCATAGGTGATACTAAAAAAGGGGTAACTACTAGATCTTAATTAAATTCTATTGTTAATTTAGCCTTCATTTCTTAAATTGAACCTAAAAATATTGATGATGCTTTGTGTGATGAATTTTAGGTCATTACTATACAAGAAGAGTTAAATCAATTTTAGAGAAATAAGGTTTGGACCTTGGTTCTTAGACCAAAACATCATCCTATTATAGGCACTAAATGAGTGTTTAGAAATAAGATGAATGAACAAGGTGTCATAACTAGGAGCAAAGCTATACTAGTAGCTAAAGGTTATAATAAAAAGGAAGGCGTTGATTATAATGAAACCTTTGCTCCCGCTGCAAGGTTAGAAGATATTAGAGTGCTACTTACATTTGCATCATTCATGAATTTTAAACTTTATCAAATGGATGTTAAAAGTGCAATTTTAAATGGTTTTATTGAAGAGGAGGTGTATGTTGAACAACCTCCTAGTTTTGAAAGATTTGATTGTCCTAATAATGTGTTTAAACTTTCTAAAGCATTTTATGGATTGAAACAACCTCTAAGAGCTTAGTATGAAAGATTGAGTAAATTTCTTTTAGAAAAAGGTTTCTCTAAAGGAAAGATTGACACAACTCTTTTCATAAAGAAATCCAAAAATGATTTGTTAATTGTGTAAATATATGTTGATGAAATTATCTTTAGTACTACTAACTATTGCTTGTGTGAGGAATTTTCTAAGTTAATGCAAGGAGAATTTGAGATGAGTATGATAGGAGAACTTAAATTCTTCCTTAGGCTATAAATTAAGCAATGCAAAGATGGGACTTTCATCAATCAAACTAAATACGCTAAGGACATTCTTAAGAAGTTTGGCATGGATGGAGCTAAGAGAAATAAAACTCCAATGAGCACTATAACCAAACTCAATAAACATGAGAATAGCAAACTTGTTGATGAAAAGCGTTTTAGAGGTATGATCAGATCACTGCTTTATTTAACCGCTAGTAGACCTAACATTATATGTGCAACTTGCTTATGTGCCAGGTTTCAATCTAGTCCTAGAGAGTCTCATTTGAATGCTATCAAAAAGATTTTCAAATATCTTTGTGGAAAAATGCATTTAGGACTTTGGTATCCTAAAAGTTCCTCCTTTGACTTAATTAGCTATTCGGATGTAGACTTTACTGGTAGCTTACTATATAGAAAGAGCACTTCTAGAACTTGTCAATTTTTAGGACGGTGTTTAGTTTTTTGGTTTAGTAAGAAATAAGTTTCAGTTTCCTTCTACTGCTGAAGTTGAATATATTGTAGCAAGTCTTTGTTGTTCATAAGTCTTATAGCAAAAACAACAATTGATGGATGATGGCATAAAACTTGATCACATTCCTATCAAATATGACAAAAAAGTGCTATGAACTTTAGCAAGAATCCCATTCAATATTCTAGAACTAAGCATATAGACATTTGACATCATTTTTTGCATGATCATGTTCAAATTGGTGATATCTCACTTGTTATAAATAATCAACTCGTTGACATCTTCACCAAACCTCTCAATGAAGAGAGATTGAATTTCATTAAACATGAACTTGACATGATTGATGGTTCTAGTCTGTCTTGGTTTTATGTTTAAATTGCTATATTGATGATTTGTTTCATTTAAGTTTTCTTTATATTTATTTCTAGTATATTTATTATATTTTTTTTATATGAAATTATGTGGTGTTTATCTGAATTACATTAATTGTTTTTTTTATCTTCTTTATTTTTAAAATATTTTGTAAAATCATTTTTTTCTATTTTTTAATTATTCATATTTTTCAAAATTAATAATTAATAGGATTTTTTGTAATTAATTTTGCAAGGACTTAATTGTAAAAAATTTTGGACTTAATTGCAAAGGTTTTGTAAATTTTTTGCTGTCAGAGACCTGTCCCACTCGGGATAAGATCATGTCCCATTCGGGACATTATTATGTCAATTATGTGTTTTTACACAGAACTAATCCCAAATGATATCCCAATTGGGATATCACTCGAGACATTATGTCCCGACCGGGATGAGAGCATGTATCGACCGGGACATCAATCTTAAGAAGATTAGGATTCCAAATCTTTTCACCTCTTTAACTCCCCAATCATAATCACAAACGACTTTTGAGGTTCAAATTCAAATTTTGAATTATTTCCAACCCTAATCTCTTGCCTATAAATACCATTGTATTTTTACTTAATTTTTTTCTTAATTAATATTTCATTCTCTATATTTTTCTTCTTATATTTCTCCTCTCTCATAATGGCTCATAAAAAACCTAGCAAGGTTCCTTCCTCTTCTCAAAATCCTCCTTTGAAGAAGGATAAACCCAAAAGAACACACTCTACATTCTCATATTCTTCTTAAGATTTCAAGAAGAGAGTGTCACAATTCCAAAAGAAAACCTTTATTCCTTCAAGATTCATGGATGAAACTACTCTCAAAGTAATTAGTTGCTATAATAACGTCACAAATCTTCTTCTAAAAGGTGGGATATATGATTTTGCTTTCACACCTTTTCCATCTTATGCTTCCCTCCTTATTGAATTTTTTTTATCATACACTCTTTGTTTCGTCAAGTGTGATGATGCTAATCCTTACTTCTTTATGAGATTCAAGTTAGGAGGAGGAGATTGCTTCATGAAACATCAAGAGTTTGATACTCTTTTTGGTTTTTCTCAAAAGGGCCACATCCAAGTTAAACCTTATTGGCTTGCTTCTTCTTTTTAGGATGAAGTTAAGGCTCCTAATGCTCCTCAATTCTCCATCGGACATACTAAAGCCTCACACATCAAATTTAAAGCAATTTGGTATATTCATCGCTTCATTACCTATTCTATTAATGGTATAGATCTTTCCAATGAAACTCTTTCTCTTTACGATCTTTTCATCCTCCATTACTAATTAGTTATAGTAACACTGATGCAATTTGTATTGGTGGAATTATTGCAAAGTTAGCTAAATTCTACAATGTTAATCTTAATACTCTGCCCTCTACCAAGCCTATACTTCTTAATGAATTTTTCATAAAAAACTTTAAACAATTTACCAATATTAATGGAGTTTGGATTTAGAAACATGACCTTAGAGCAAATGAAAATATTGAAGCTATGTTTTAAGAATTAGAAGAGCAAGAAGGTAAAGACATTGGGGAAGAAGAACAAGAACTTAAACCTCATGATACTCCTTTAAGGAAAAGGACAATAAGTGAAGGTACATCAACTCAAGGTGCTTAAGCTTAAGGTGATGAACCTTTTAGGTAGGAAATTTTTTTAAATGTATGACTTTAATGGAATCCAACTTCAATTCTTGCTTTGATGAAATTTAATCCAATTTCAATGTGCATTTTAATCAAATTGATGCTAACATTGCTCATCTTCAACATGATGTCCATCACATTTATGAGCAATAAGGCTATACTTGCACCTATCCATCCTTTGTGCCTCCTTTAGAATGGATATTATTTATATTTATCATTTATTTGGTTTATTTTCAGTATATGAGCCTCTAGCTGTTAGTTTGTTTTTAGGCTCATTTTAGGCTTGTTTATGTTTAGTTTATTTCGTGTTTATTTTCAGTATTTTATCTTTATGCTGTATGACTTTTATTTATTAATGCAATTTTCTTTTCTCTTCAACATGTCAATTTCTCTATTATTCATTCTTTTTTATTTTTGATAAAGGGGGAGAAATAATTTGAATTTGCATGAGTATTTAGTTAATTTATTACATGAGTATTTTTGATAAAGAATGTGTTTATAACTTTGTGATAGTGTGTCCTTAATATCATTTTTTTCATCTTATTCTATTTTATTATTCGAAATAGGGGAAGAGAAAATTGTTTGAATATACATAATTTTATTTATGCATGCATAGTAACATTGTAAGTGTGGCTAGTTTTGTCGTATATCATATGTGATAAAAAAAAAGGCCTTGCTTTGCTTACTTTGTTTATGTATGCCATGAATTTTATAAATATTTGTTGTATCTTTATTTTTCATTGTTTTGGTTCTTGATCTTTTATTTCCTCTAGGATTTTTTTATTCCTTTAGGGTCAATTCCATTTATATCTCTCTTTTTCTTTTGTCTCTAACAAAAAAGGAGAATATTATGAATAATTGTGTTTATGATAATGCTAAGTGCCACATGATCAAGTATGATTAGCTAGTTATGCTCTATATGATCATGTGATAGTTAAGCTTGTTAAGCTTCAACATAAGTGCTATATGTACTATTTTTGTGATGCATTTTATTAGCACTATATGTATATATGTTTGAAATTATTTCCTTTGTATTGCCTAACATTTATTTGAATGATCATGTTTCTATGTTTTTAACACATTTGTTATATTAGGCAATGATTCTTTTATGATATATTTTGTATTGTTTCTATTCTTGTCATGGGGAATAAATTATAAACTTATGTTTCTTACCATGTCCATGTTCATAAGGGGAGAAATAAAGAAATATTTTTTATTTCATTTGATATCATCATTATTATCATAATTGTTATTTATCACACACTTCACCTTGTATTATTTTTATCAAACTTAAAATAAGTTTGTCAAAATAAAAAATAGAGAGATTGCTGACTTTAACAGTTAACAATCTTGATTTTGATCTTAACAAACTTAATTTTAAGCAACTAATATGTTTGCTTCAAGTGTATATAAATTAGAAATCATTTGGAAGTCAAAATAATGATGAATTATCAAAGAAAATCATCTCAGAAATACATCACAAGCACTATTTTGATTGGACTTAAGGCAGGGACCAAATTGCACTTTTTTGGCAATTTTGGAACTTATCCTAAGTTTAGTCTCGACTAGGACTAAGCTTGGGACAGAAGGAGTGAATTCTACTCAAATGATTTTTGGGATAGTGAATATCCCGATCGGGACATTGCCCGAGACTAGGAAGTCCTAATTGGGACCTAATTCTACAAAATTTTAATTTTTAGGTAGATTTAATCCCGATCTATATGCCAACTAGGACCATGCCCAAGACCAGAGAAATTCAAATGTAAAACGGCTACTTTTGAAGCATCCCAACCAGGACTAATGTAATCCTATATTAGGACTTGACAAATTACAACTCAAAAGTCCAAGTTACATTAAAATGGACTTTAGTTTAGTTGGAAATTAAATTATTTTTTTCAATAGTTATAATTGAATTGCTCAATTATAAATATAACCCTTTAAGATTATTTTGAGGTTAAGAAACTTGTTTATTCATTTTATACTTTCAAATATTCAATTAAGCTCTCTAAACTCTTTTAAAATTCATTTTATTTTTATATAACTCTTGTGAGAGTTGGTGAGTGTCAGAATAGAAATTCTTGTTATTCTATTTTTTGGGATTAAGAAAATGGGAGGTGAGATTCTATTCTAATGGAATTGGTTAGTGTTTAGCCATTAAAATACTTGGGAAATTAGTTCTAGTATGAGCCTTCAAAACACTTATGAATGAGTTTTTTAAGTGATCCTTGAAAACTCAAGTTGTAAGGTTGAAGAGTGAGCCACAAAACTCTTGTGTTATCTCAATCTTATAAATAAGATTATGAGGAATTAAAAATCCTAACTTAGGGATAGGTTAGGTGGAGATGTAGGATTATTGAGAATTCAAACTTCTTAAATTCTTATGTTTATCATTCTTTCTTCTTAACATTCCTTTTAATTCTTACTCAAATATTTTAATTTCTTATTCTTGTTCGATAGCCCTATTCAGCCCCCCTCTAGGGCACTTTCACACTGACATATTATTATCCATAAAATTTTAGTTTCTTACTATGGTATTTTTACTTTTATATTATCAATTATTTTTCTATTAATAATCCTTATTTCACCAATCTGGTACTTTTGATAGATCCATATGTCTATGATTCTACTTTCCTAGATCGAGATTAGTTGATTAATTTGATTGCTCTCTATTGTATGTTAATTAGACAAATTATGCCTCTTCTTGTTGGACTAAAAGTGTTATGAAGTTCAGATGGTTTTCCCTATTTTATGCAGTAAAGTCTTCTTTCTTTCAAGTCTCGATAAATCTCATATAACAATTAAGAAATATCTTTTTTTATTTTATTTTATTTTATTTTGTTACACAGGTTCACATTGGTTTGTACATCATGGGGTTGTTGCTTATCCTATAGTTTTAAAGAAAAATCTTTCACATATGTTTCTTGAGTATTTCAAATGCTTCTGCATTCAAATTCTTCATGTGAAAATGTAACTGCTCTAGAAAATTTTTCCACATCCATTGATGGTTTCGTGTTGTGGTTCTTTAGAACAGTGGCATTTTGTCGCCAATAGATGTTATTGGTGACCATGATTTGGTCAGGGTAAGATGTCTAGCTCAATTATACACATTTTCTGATTAATATGTGAATGGTTGGCCACTTAGGAGATGAGATGGGCTTATTTTATTATCATGTTCAGCGCACTTTCATATTTTGCTTAATAATTATTTATTAGGACATGTGATCTCAACTTGGATATTTTGCTTTATAACTATTTATTAGGACGTGTGATCTCAACTTGGATATGTGAATTGGGATGAGCATTGTAATTTTCATATGCTATCTGGCTTGGCCATAATTATGCTTTGTTTGCTGATATATTTCTAAGTTAATAGATCTTTGTTTGTCTCAGCAGTGATTAAATTTCTATTCTTTTCTAATTTAGGAGGTCATTTATAACCATTTTAATTAAAATACGTTGGTTTATTTTAGTTTCTAAATTTTCATCATTTGAGTTTTACTTTATTAATTAATTAGGCAGTCTATTATTTTTGTAAATGGATTACCTCCAGTCCATAATTTAGTAAATATTAAGGTCAGTAAGTTTTCCTTTGATAGGTAAAGATAAGTTTCAAAGAGCATTGCTAATGTAACATATGGAAATGATATTGCTATTGACATTCTTGGAAGGATGAGTTCAACACTTGAGTAAATTCTTCAAGGAGAAGAAAATATCGATAAATTCTTTTACCTTGAAAGGATTGAATATCATATATGGAACACCTATGATGTTTATTTCTTTCATCTTTTGCATTTGTTATGCTGATTCCTAAAATTGAACTCATTGTTCAAAGAGACTTTGCAACAGTATAATGAATTTGCTTATATTATTAACTTTTTAAATTTATTTTATATTTTATAATAAAATATTACAAAAATATTTACTTATTCACGCAAAGTGTAGGTTAATGACTAGATAAAAGTAATAAAACATGAAACATAAATGGAGGCCAATCGCAAGGTTGGGTGGCATTCCAAAAGACCATACCCAGTTTCTAAATCTAATCTCTAAGGACTGTTACTGAGGCCTTCCATGGAATCTAGTTGTTATAAAGTGTGTTTCGGGTCTCATTCAGGTGGTAACTCCCATCTCCAACTTAGGTTATAAGGCTTTGTTGTATTTCTTAGTAGGCCCTGAGCCTGCAAAGTGTTGTAGTTGCCAAACACTTGGGTGTGTGATGAACCCTACTGCCTATAGTGGTGACTCTACTGGGGATAGAGAAACTGATTCCAATCTTTTGAGTTTTACCATTTTTAATTATTTTCTAATTTTATTTTGCATTCATAATACCTTTTCACGCACTGAGCACATATTCTTAAATAACCTGACAATAGTCATTGATTTGCTGCATGTGTTTTACTCAAACCTAATGGTAGAGCATTTGGCTATTGTCATGCATAACACTTACTTATCCCGCGTCAAATAAACCCTTAAGTGGGGAGATGTAATGGAGGTATATAGCTATGGTAGCCAAAGCCATTTCACCCAAGACTCAGCTCATATAGTGACTTAGCAACTTCCCTTAGGTTTTTTCCAAAATGCATGTGTTTGATGCCATATAGTAGATCTTTTTATAAAGCCTAAGCCTATTAAAAACATGGACTGCTATAGGTTGGGCCTTTTATGCCCACTATAGTATACTATATTGGACTTTGGCTTTATTTAGAGGAATTGCTAGTTGTTTGTTATTGCCTTGGGAGATAATTTTCAAGCGTCAATTTTGTTATCCCCTGATGATAATTAAAACTCAGATAAAAAATCCTAAGAAAAGAGACTTGCCATTAAATACATGTGATAGAAATAAGGTTAGAAGGCTTTATTATGTAATATGCTTGTGTTTATAAATATATAATTATAAATAATTTTACATTTGATGCATGTATGACATTCATTATGAATTTCAAAAATCCATTTTTCCTAGCCATTAGCCTCTTCTTGTTTGGAAGCAGATAAAAGGTAAATTTGGCCCACTAATATCAAATATCTAATCAAATAATTAATACCACTTCACAAAGGAGTAGAATGTCAAGACCATCTAATTTTGATGTCAAGAAAAAGCTTTTGAATAAAATTAGGGATGACACGCGATAAATAATTAGAGAAATGGTTGTTAGGATAGTAGGGAAGATGCCCTTTAATGAAGAAGACTCTAAAACTAGAATCATTCTTGGTAAGCCACTAAAAGGAAAATTAAAGGCACTAAGAGATCTATTTGAGTTAGAATGAATGAAAGAAATGAAAAGGCAGATGGATCACCTGCAGACTGTTATGAAAAAGTACAGGTTTAATCCTGAATTTTACAATTTGGACTTAGATTTAGAGGAAGAAGAAACATTGCCCCCGAAATATAAATTCCCAAACATGAAGAAGTACTTTGGCACAAATGATCCTCACTTGCACTGAAGCAGTACATCACTTATATAAAGGCCACAGGGTTGTCTAAAGTTCAGATTGTCAAACAATTTCCATTATCATTAGAAGGACTTGTTATCAAGTGTTACTACACTTTAGATGCACATGTTTTGCAAACTAGAGGGAGGCGTGTTCAACCTTTATAAAACAATATGTGTTAAACTCTCAATTTGAAGTCTCCCTTCAAAAGGTATAAAATACAACTCAAAGACATAATGAATCCTTAGTGAGCTTCTTGAATAGATGGAGAGGAAAGTTGGCCCAGATGAAGTATAGACTTGCAGAATTAGACTAGCTAATTATAGCCATAGAAGCCTACATTCTACCTTTAGCCAATAAATTGAAGGATATGGGCATAAAGGACTTCAAAGAGTTGTACCATTTAGAGTACAAATTGAAGTTGACTTGAATTCGAACACTCATAAATAATTATTGTCTTTTAAGGTTATAATAATTTAGAATAATGTTTTGTTGTAACATTTTTTCTTTATGTTAATAAATGTTTGATTGTTTGATTTAGTAATTATAAGTTTGTTATGATTGTGTATGCAATCTTATGCTTGAACGAAAAAGAGATTCAAAAGAAAAAGAAAAAAGAAAAAAAATCAAATGAGAGGGCTAAATTGACTTCTGACTTCTTTTTGGGCACTTTTAACCTCATTTTTTCCTTTATAAAAGTGAATTGACCATACCCCTCAAAAAAGGAAGAAAAAGAAGAAAAGGAAAAGAAAGAAAAAGAAAAAAGTCTTTGTTTATGCCACTCGTATTTAAAAAAAAGTCAATCCTATGTAACCCATCGACTGTGAGTTGGAAAATAGTTTGTCAGAAAACCCACGAAGGAAGTATAATGTAATATGCCTAATTATAACAAAGGATTAATAATGTAAAATAGACATGACTGACATAATGTTAGCACGTGAAGTGTAAAATATGGACTTTGCATTAACTAAAAAATGTAAGTGAAATTAATGTCTGACAATCAGTAGCAAGAGCATTGAGTGATCAACAGCTAAAATGGCAACATGGACATCGAGCATAACACAACAGTGGCCAATCATTATGATGAATTTGCAACCACCCAACTATGGTTGAAAACTCCTAAAAAGGGAGTGACCTAGGCAAAAGAGGGAATATAAAAATAAAGAAAGAAAAATGAAAGACCCAACTATGTTTTGGAAACTCCTAGAAAGGAGCGACCTAGATAAAAGAGGGAACATAAAATAAAGAAAAAAATGAAAGACCTAGCTAGGTTCAAAAGCTCCCTTGAGGGAGTGACCTAGGTAAAAGAGGGAATATAAAAAAATTTGGTTGCACTTTTATTCTAAGAAGAGCAGTATGATAATAAGATGTTATTTTATGGTATAAGAGTGAAAAGGTCTATTAATTCCTAAACCGGGGGCCAAATTTTAAGATCATGATATGTTAAGCCTCAAAAGTGATAGAATATTTCAATAAATTCTTAAACTCAGGGGTAAAAAAATTATCTCTTTCACACTAAGAATAAAGTACAATCAGCCTATGATAAGAAACCATTCCTAGGAGAGGACCAAGCAAGGGGCATTTGTTATTATTATCCCAATTTGAGAATAAGGGGATCCTAATTTCTATTCATTTAGATAAATAGGTCTTAATAACAGTCTCTGACTTACTCAATTTTTGAATCTAGATTCTTTGATATAATGAGGACCAGTTCCCGAATATTAGCTCTAAACAAAAAAGGCACTTAGTTAGTTGATGCATATAAAGTCATTCAAGATTCTTATTTTTTAACTATTAATTCATGCATACATGGAATCATTTTGCAAAAGTTATTTTCAAACCTCATACTTAGGCGTATTAGAATAATGTATGTCTCCCATAAACATTACACACACAGTATGAGCTTGTGTTGTCAAATCACTTTCTTTCGAAGATCAAACCATGCATACATCAGTTTTGGACTTTTTATAAATGTGTCTTTCTAAGAGTAAGCTAGCTCTAGTGCATAGGATGCAGGCCAACTTCAATGACCTTGCCTAATGCCCTAGAGGTTATACGGTGCATTTTTAGTTGACCCTACCTAATGCCCTAGATGCTATATGGTATCTTTTTAATTGACCACGCCTAACGCCTCCAAAGGCTACATTACACTTTTGTCATTGACCTTGCCTAACACCCTGTAGGTTATACAACATGTTTAGTTGGCCTGTTTGATGCTTTAAAGGCTATATGACACTTTTTAGTTGACCTTGTCTAACACTTTAAAGACTACACAACACATTTTGATTGATTTTGTCTGACACCCTATAGGCTATATGACACTTTTTAATTAACACCATCTGACACTTTAAAGTCTACACAACACATTTTGATTAACCTTGTTTGAACCCTAATAGGCTACATGACACATGTTTAGTTAACCTTGCCTAACACCTCAAAAGGTTATACGATGCTTTTTTAATGACCTTTGCCTAATGCCCTTGTGAGTGACCTTTTTGTGTTTCTTTCCTTTTCCTCCCTCACTTTCGGATGAGTGAAGGGGAGAGTCTAGGATTTTGTATTTTTGAGGGACATGGTAACTTTACCGAATAAGGATAAATGATTAGTCTCAGGAGGAACGAGATGCTTTTTTTATTTTGTGGAGTTGCCACCCCGATTTTTAGAAAATCAGAAAAAGAAAAGGGAAGCATCGGGTCACTTAGTGAGTATTGCCCCCAGCCAAGATTTTTGAGTTTAGGAGATTGCATATACTTTTTGACTATTTCTCATTATATGATATTCAATGTATAGCTACCGCAACACCCTAGTTTCTCTAATGACATTTTATATAACATTCACATAATACATCAGAATAATAGGAGGCAATAAAGCTGAAATATCATTATTACATCGCTTTCATAATAAAATACATATAAAAGGGAAAAAAGATTATGAAAAAGTAACTATAGGTTAGACATAATAAATCTGTAAGGTTAGCACAACTATACACGTAGCTTGCTTGATCACAAGAATAATGGGATAAGCAATAGAAACTCAATCATTTGAAAGAGTAAGCAAAATGTATATAATCATGCAAGTTTACAGTGATTATTATGCTATGACGATGTATGATGATGATATAATGGATGCATGATGACATCATTGGACCGAGAACATGATGACTCTAGTCTAAAATATGAACTTTTCACATTTATTGATATGCATGGTGTGATTTCATGTTTTGAAACTAAAGGATGCAAAATGATGATATAAGATGAGCAACATAGAGCATAAATTATTCATATAGCATGCAAATGCTAGTCTCATCATGCAAGCATAATAAATTTCACAAATGCTAGCGATAATAAAGCAAAATACAATGCGATGAAATAAATATGCTAAAATGATTATGTGGTCCTCATATTTGACTGAGCTTGTGTGATTTTTAAAGCTTTAAATTTGAGGGATTATCAAGCTTTCCTTGTCGAGAGATTTAAATGACGTTTAGAATGATGCTAGTTCATATACCTTTGAAGCATGCTTTCATAAAGATGAGGCTAGGTTTGGTGGAAAGGATATCTAATAACTTAAGAAAAATGTGGTAGGAGAGCTAAAACTATCTAGAAGTGGGTTTCTAGCATCTTCAAATGGACATATTTTTAAGTGTATATGTGTTTTTCTCTTACTCTTCCCCCCTCCCCCCAAAATCAGGTGTGGAGACCCCTATTTATAATGCAAAATGTGAGGTTTGGGGTGGGTGTGCGTGCGTGGTCACTCGCACTTTCACATGATGCATGAGTAATTTAAAGCCCTTTTGGGTTATTCTGAGGTTAGTTCCTAGTTTTTTTGGGCCTTCCAGATGCGTTTCCAAAGTTCATTTTATCTAATTCAGCCTCAATTTTAGCGTGTGACACCTAGGGGTTTTCATGGCTACATGCGCACTTCTAAGCGAAGCACGCCATTCCTCAGGGTCGAAGGTTTTGAAGCCTTTCAGACGTGTTTTGAAGTTTATTTAGTCAAAATCAATTTCTATTTTTTTTATGAAGTTGGGTCCTGGCTTGGTGAAATGAATTCTGGCTCAACAAGCTACACATTATGAGAGGATATTGATTGGTATAAGCCTCTTATTATTCTAATAGTTCATATTTTTTCAGGTTAAAGCACAACTTAATGACTTGGTGGAATTAGTCAGGGTTTTTAGGGTTGCACACTTTAGAGTGAGCAAACTCTAGTCATTTCAAAGATTCATTACATCACCGGACCATTTTAAGGATAGTTAAATTTAAGGTATGATAGTTGCCCCTTGCTTCATATACGTTGCATAGCCATTTAATGCTAATGTCAATACACTTAAAGTAATTCAAGGATGCAAAAATAGTTTAGTAGGGAGAGAGGTACTTACTTATGGATTTTCTTTAGATGTTCTGTTGAGATTTAAGTATTGTTGTTGTGTCATGATCAGACTTGTTGTTTGGTTTCAATGCGAGATGCGATTTTATGCAAGGATGTGATTTCGAAATCCATGCAAGGTAAATATGTGATTCATGCATATATGTGATTTCCATTCGAATGGTGTATGTGTAATGAGTATGCGACTATGACCTCTTTAAGTGGTTCGCCAAAAAAGGTGTAAAATGTTACTAAGCAATGTGAAGATGCAATTATAACTTTCTCAGGTGTCATGCAAATGAAAATGCTTATATGTAAAAATGTGGATGCGACTATAACCTTTTTAGGTGTTACTCAAATGAAGATGCTTCTAAGTGAAAATATGGATGTGACTATAACCTTCCTAGGTGTCAAGTAAATGAAGATGCTACTAAGCAAAAAGTGGATGCCAGTATAAACTTTTTTAGTGTCATGTAAATGAAAATGCTACTATGCAAAATGAGATGCGACTATAACCTTCCTAGGTGTCACGCCAATGAAGATGCGAGTATAACCTTTTTAGGTGTCATGCAAGTGGAGATGCTACTAATCAAAATATAGATGCGATTGTAACCTTTTTAGGTGTCACACAAATGAAGATGCTTCTAAGAAAAATGAAAATGCGATTATAACCTCTTTAGGTGTCACGCAAATGGAGATGCTACTAAACAAAATGAGAATGTGATTATAACCTTGTTAGGTGTCATGCAAATGAAGTTGCTACTAAACAAAAAGAGATGCCACTATAACATTTTTAGGTTTCACGCTAATGTAAATGCTCCTAAGCAATGTGAGAATGCGATTATAATGTTCCTAGGTGTCATGCAAATGAAGTTTGCTACTAAGAAAAATGAGATGCGATTATAACCTTCCTAGGTGTCACGTAAATAAAGATGCGACTATAACCTTTTTAGGTGTCAATGAAAATGCTACTAAGCAAAATAAGAATGCGATTATAACCTCTTTAGGTGTCAATGAAAATGCTACTAAGCAAAATAAGAATGCGATTATAACCTCTTTAGGTGTTAAATATTTATTATTAAATATTATAAATTATAATTATATCATCTTTATTTTAATTTTATTATATTATTTTAATAATATTTTAATTTTATTATATTATTATATTTATAATTATTTTATTTTATTTATATGGATATGGGTATTATATGAAAAAAAATTGCATCCAATAGGATTTGAATCATCATATTAGTTGATTCAAAAGGTTCTCATCGGCTTACCTGAAGCTTCTTATATATATGCTTTGTTGTCCTATAGAGTTGCATTCATCAGACCCTTTCCTTTCTTCAATTAAAAAATTTAATATTTATTTAATTAATATTTATATTTATAATATTTATTTATTATTTAATTAATATTTATTTATATTCATTTAATTTTAAATTTCATTTTAATAAAAATTTAATAAAAATAAAATATTATTATTATATTAAATAATTTGTTATGTTAATTATTATATTAAATAATTTAATATAAATTTGATATAATTATATTAATAAAATATTATATAATTTAATAAAATATTATATAAAATGGAGATGCTACTAACTAAAATGAGAATGCGATTATAACCTTCTCAGGTGTCACGCAAATGAAGGTTGCTACTAAGCAAAATGAGATGCAACTATAACCTTCCTAGGTGTCTTGTACATGAAGATACGATTATAACCTTCTTAGGTGTCACGCAAATGAAGATGCGACTATAAACTTTTTAGGTGTCATGCAAATGAAAATGTTTCTAAGTGAAATGCAAATCTAACTATAACATTTTTAAGTGTCACGCAAATGAAAATGCTACTAAGAAAAAATGCAGATGCGATTATAACCTTTTTAGGTATCATGTAAATGTAGATGTGATTATAACCTTTTTAGGTGTCATGTAAATGTAGATGCAATTATAACCTTCTTAAGTGCCACGCAAATGAAAATGCTACTAAGCAGTGTGAGTGCTCCTAAGTAATGTGAAAATGCTACTAAGTAATGTGAATGAGCTAGTCCTCGAGTTGTTTTGGACTCTTTCGGGACCACTTCTAGAGGTTTTGAAGCCTTCTGAATGTGTTTCTGAAGTTTGTTTTATCAAAATCAATTTATGTTTTTTCACGAAGTTGGGTCCTAGCCTAGTGAAATGAATACCAGCTCAACAAGTTACGCGTTCCGAGAGGATATTATTTGAAATAAGCCTCTTATTATTCTAATAGTTCATATTTCATCAGGTTGAAGCTCAACTTAATGGCTCGATGATTGATTTTGCACACCAGTGGAATCGATTAGGGTTTTTGGGGTTGTACACTTCAGAGGTGTTACGAACGTGCTGACTCTAGTCATTATGAAGATTCATTTCATTATTGGACTTTTTTGGGGACAGTCAAATTTGAGGTGTGATAGCCCTAAAGGCTATATAGTGCATTTTCAATTCACCTTATCTAATGCCCCATAGGCTATATGACATGTTTGTAGTTGACCTCACCTAATGTCTTTAGAGACTATACGGCATGCTAAGTTGACCTCATCTAATGCCCTGGAGGTTATACAACATTTTTAGTTAACCTCATCTAACACCCTAGAGGTTATACATCATTTTCAATTGACCTCATCTGATGCCAAAAGTGGCTATAAGACCTTTATATTATGCGACATTTTAAGGATAACAATATGAACTCATATTTTTACTTGATTGAAATTCCTTGTCTTTTTCGAACCTCTCAAGTTATACCTTTAGGATGATCGACAAAATAGTCTCAAATCTTCTAATTTATACATCATGATATAAAAGATAAAATTTGCTAGTAGAAGTATCAAATTTCACCTTTTAGATTAAACTCTAAAGATGACAATGTAGAAAGTAGAATTTACTAATTTAAGTGTCAGATTCACCTTTGAGATTGTACTTTGAAGATGACGGTGCAAAAGTTCACCTTTCATATTAAACTCTGGAGATGATAGTGCAGAAAGCAAAATTTACTGATCGAAATGCCTGATTCACCTTTCAAATTGTACTTTAAAGATAACAGTGCAAAAGTTCATCTTTGAGATTGAACTCTAGAAATGATGGTGCAAAAATCAAAATTTACTGATCAAAGTGTCAAATTCACCATTCAGATTGTACTTTGAAGATGACAGTGCAAAAGTTCACCTTTCATATTGAACATTGGAGATGACGGTGCAAAAAGCAAAATGTACTTATTGAATTGTTATATTCATCTTTAAGATTGTACTTTGAAGATGATGATGCAAAAGTTCACCTTTTAGATAGAACTCTGAAGACAATGGTGTAGAAAGCAAAATTTATTAATCGAAGTGTCAAATTCACCTTTCAGATTGTACTTTGAATATGACAGTGCAAAAGTTCACCTTTTAGATTGAACTCTAGAGACGATAGTTATAAAGTAGGATTTACTTATTAAAGTGTCAGATTCACCTTTTAGATTGTACTTTAAAGATAACAATGCAGAGGTTCACCTAGAAAATTGTACTTTAAAGATGACAGTGCTAAAGACAGAGTTTACTTTTCTCGGACATCTAACTCCAAAAATTTATATCCTTTTAATTGTTTGCATCTATGCTTCTCCTTTTAATTGTTTGCATCTATACTTGCATTTCAATTTTTGAACAAGTAGGGGAAACTGTTAACACTCGATTTTGGCTCACTTAAAACTCGAAAAGCTCAATGATGAAAAACCCTATAATGATCACCATTTCAGTAATCTAGTGAAATTTATTGTTGTGAAAGGAAATGAAAAAAAGATTATGGAGAACCTCTGAAATGGAGGGTAACTATATGTTATTAAAAAAATTTTTAAGGATTAAATGAATAATTTTACACCTTTTTACCCCACTTCAAAGTTGGAAGTTCCAACCACACGCTTGCACACACTTTCACCTTTTTGTTATTTTTTTTCCTTTTATTCTTTCCTATTTTATTTAAGAATATATTTTAGGTTTAGTTGGGAGGTTTAGGGTTTTTACTCACTATATATATAGATTATATTTTAGCATTTCGAAGGGAGGGGGGCCAGCTGGTAAAAAATTTTGCATTTTACTTTCTGTTTTTTCTCTTAATCTAATTTCAATTGGTTTTCGGTTTAGAGACATTCAAAATAAAATTGGTAGACATAAGGTTTTTGTAATAAAACCAATTTATAAAAACAAAGAAAATACAATTGTCCTTTACATTTTAGAGGCATCCGGGATCTCAATTTAGTCCCAATAACACAACAATATTTTCTAGAGGTGATTGCATTTTGAAGGATATCTGAAGGTACTTTTATTAGTATGTTTAATTTTAATTTTATTTATTTCTTTATACATTTAGTTTTAGTTTTATTTTTTATTTTAAAATCTACTTAACAATTGCACTATTATCCTTTGATTTAATTTTATATATTTTTTCCTTTAAATTTTTTTATTCACTAAGAGTGCTATTGCTAAGGCATTGTTGTTACCCTTTGAAATCTTTTCTTCTTTGTACCAGTTGCCTTTCTTTCTTTTAATTCTTTGCTTCAATTTTTTAATTTTATTTTTTTTAATTTTATTTTTTTTTAAAAAGATGTGAGTTGCACCTGATGCAGAGGTGCATGTTGGCAGTTGTCCATCAGGTGCATGGTAAGTATTTTATATATATGTCTTCCATCTATTAGTAATTTCTTTTATTTATTCTTTGATTAACATAGTTTAATTTTTTTTAATTAATTGAAGTTAAATGATTTAAAATTTATTTATTCTTAATCTCTATTTTAAGTGATTCTTTTATAAATTTAATTTTGTTTTACTTATTAGTTATGGAAATTGAATTGGTTAAGGTTTTGATATCTCTATTTATTTTATTTTCTATTTTTATTATTTTAGGAGATTTAATTTTGTTTTATTAATTGGTTGATTGGAGTTATATTCATTAGGATTTATATATTTGTACTTATTTTATTTCTATCTTTTTTTTGTTTAGTTGATTTGATTTCTTTTGTTCAATGTGTTTATTAAATAAATTAGGAAATATGTAAAAAGAATAATTTGTTTTGGTTGTAGTTACTTTGGTAGAATTGGGTTGTTTATGTGTTTTGAGTAATTCTAACTAATTTTGTGTTTAGCTATTTAATTTGGTTTTTTAAATAAAATTTGAATATGTGATTTAATTGATAAATTAAATAAAAATTAATTTCATTTACTTATTATTTAATTGGTAGAATTTATATATAGAATTAACTTAGGTTCTTTATTTCATCCTATATTTCAGCATCTAATTTATATTTTATTTTTGTGGAACTAACTTCATCATTTTCTTGTAGGTTTTTATTTTCTTTCTTTTGGGGAACTAATTTAAATTTTAGTCTCAGGGTGATGGAATAAGTAACTAACATTTTGGCTACTATGCAATTAATTAATTAATTTTTTTTCTTTATTTTAGTATTTTTTTTTGTGTGAAAAAGGGTGTAATTCATTTATCCTCTCTCCTTTCTTTGTGTGTGCACTTTCTTTTATTTAATTTAATTTTATTTCTTTTTATTGCTTGCATGATTTAAGGGTTGTAATTCTTTTTTCCTCCCTCCATTTCTTCTGGGTGAGCATTTTATTTATTTATGATGTTAATTAATTGTGAATGCATGATGCGATGGATATTGGACTTAATTGCATGAATTTGAATTAATTATAAACTTGGACTTAATTGTAAAACTTGACATTTGTTTGGAGGCAAATTGCACTTCGCATGCAATTGAAGAAATAATTAAATAATTAAAAGTAATAAAACATGAAACACAACTGGAGGCCAACTGCAAGGTTGAGTGGGCATTCCGAAAGCCCATACCCAGTTTTTGAAACCAAATTTTGACGACGACTGCTGAGGCCCTTCGTTGCTGTAAAGTGTGTCCTAAGTCTCATCTGGGTGGCGACTCCCATCTCCAACTTTGGCTATAAGCCCCTATTGTATTTTCTAGTGGGCCCTGAGCCCACATAGTTCCATGGTCACCGAACACTTGAGCACGCAATGAACCCCTCCACCTACACCCTCCCCTTCTTAATTCTTCATTACATACACTCATCTTCTATCTCATCCAAACCCTAATCCGCACAGTTTTCCTATCATCTTAATACATAAGCTCAACAACCATGGACCTTGTAACCCTCTTTAATGTTCTCTAACTCCATGCAAATGGACTAATCTTTGTTTCAGGCTTTTATTATTCTTATTCTATTGAAATAAACAAAAAAACTCATTTAAAACCACTTGTGACAGAAGAATTACTTTTTTGTTTATGTGTTGTTAATCGTTTTGATTTCTTACTGATGCTATTATATATTCTTACTATTATGGTTTTATTAAAATTTTTTGGGAAAGTATATGGGTTTTTTTCAAAACATACATTCATTTTCTTTTAGTCTTTTTTAAATTTCAATCACAACAAAGGCGATTGTTATTGAAATATGATGTCTTATTAAATTTGTTAAAGTATTATTGAGATTTGGTGTTTTATTAAATATTATTATTGAGATTTGTAAATAAATACATGATTTTAAAGTAATTTAAGTAAAGTTTAATTTTTGGATTGTAACCTATGTGTTCGTTATATTATTGTATTTATTTGAATGATCTATGTCATTGTTCTAATCTGCACAGTTTTCCTATCATCTTAATACATAAGCTTAACAACCATGGACCTTGTAACCCTCTTTAATGTTCTCTAACTCCATGCAAATGGACTAATCTTTGTTTCAGGCTTTTATTATTCTTATTCTATTGAAATAAACAAAAAAAAACTCATTTAAAACAACTTGTGACAGAAGAATTACTTTTTTTATTGTGCATCATCTGGTAAATGTTTATGTGTTGTTAATCGTTTTGATTTTTTACTAATGATATTATATATTCTTACTATTATGGTTTTATTAAAATTTTTTGGGAAAGTATATGGGTTTTTTTCAAAACATACATTCATTTTCTTTTAGTCTTTTCTAAATTTCAATCACAACAAAGGCGATTGTTATTGAAATATGATGTCTTATTAAATTTGTTAAAGTATTATTGAGATTTGGTGTTTTATTAAATATTATTATTGAGATTTGTAAATAAATACATGATTTTGAAGTAATTTAAGCAAAGTTTAATTTTTGGATTGTAACCTATGTGTTCGTTATATTATTGTATTTATTTGAATGATCTATGTCATTGTTTATACATACATACATACATACATACATACATACATACATATATATATATATATATATGTGTGTGTGTGTGTGTGTGTGTGTGTGTGTGTGTGTGTGTGTGTGTGTTGTGTCTATATACAATATATATTTTGATTTTTGAGTATGTGATACATCAAATTTGAGTTTCTTTTATGTCTATATGTAATATATGTTTTGAGTCACCAACTCTATAAACTACAATCATGATCATTAGGAAAAAAATGAGTTTTTATTGTGTGATATATATATGTTTGTGTGTGTGCGCGTGCATGTGCATATGTAATTATATTTTGATTTTTTGAGTTTGTGATATATCAAATCTGAGTTTTTTTTAATGTCTATATGTAATATATATTTTGAGTCAATGACTTTGTGAACCACAGTCATGATCATTAGGAAAAAAATGAGTTTTTATTGTGTGATATATCAAATTTGAGTTTTTTGTGTTTATATGTCATATATATTTTTATTCAATGGCTCTGTGAACCACAATCCTGATTGTTAGGAAAAAATGATTTTTTATTAGTGTTCAATTATGTGTATATATGAATTTTCTAATTCATTATGTCTTTGATCTTTTATGATTCTGCGTACGTGTTAATTGTTTCATTGATTGTTCTCTTTGTGTATGATATTTCTTCATTTCAATTGAGAAAAACAATTGAACTGAATAGGTGGAGGCCCTACATTCTTTTGTCACTTTTGGTTTTAAATTTCTTGGGTGGAAGCATTATTTCAAAAACAGGCATGAACCTCAATGATAAATTTTGAAATTTGAATTATATGTTTGTTGATAATGTTTTTATTTTGATATTGTCACTATCTATTGTATAGTGTCAATTATGTTGTAGATGGAATATGAGAATACTAATGTTGTACAACATCAACAAGAGGTGGAAGCACAACGAGTGCAAATAGACAGTGGTTCAAGTGCTTCTGAAAAAAAAAAGATATCGCTTCGAGAAGCAAAACATGGAAAAATTTTGGAGGGTTAAATATGCTTTAAGAGTTATAGTAAAAGCAAGGTGTCTTTACTAATTTATTTAATGCTCATATAAAAAGGCATGACACATCTTTATTAAGAAACCACATTCTTAATTGCATGAAAAATCCTTATAGTAAAGGCACTAGGCAATCTTTGCTCACTTTAAAACTTGATGTGGTTAAAGCATCTACCTTTGAAACCGTTAGGGTAATTATGACTTGAAAATTTGACTAAGACCTAATTAGAAAAAACCTTGTTAAAATGGGTATAGTAGATGAACTACCTTTTAAGTTTGTAAAATGGGAGGGTTTTTAAAAATTCATGTTTACTTATTGCCCTAAATTCAAAATCCCTTATAGGTGGACCAATAGCAAGGAAATTTATAATAGCTACTTGGATTAGAGACTTAAATTGAAAATCTTTTTTAAAGAGCATTGTCAAAGAGTCAGTAATTAACTTTTGGACTTCAATTTAAAGGCTTAACTATATATGCATCATTGCACATTTTATTGATGATAAGTGGAAGCTACATAAAAAAAATTCTATTTTTTTATTCCTATAACCTCACATATAAATAAATTTATTTCCAATGCATAGATTTTTTTTTACTTGATTGGGATTTAAAGAATGTGTTTACTATGACTGTGGACTATACATCTAGTAATGACACTATAACGTCATATTTTTTAAAAAAATTATTGTCTTAAGGAATAAGCTCTATTATGGCTAAATAATTACATGTTAGGTGTATTGCACATATTTTGAATCTTATTGTACAAGATGGTTTAAAAGATTTTTCAAATTTTATAAAAAATGTCAAGTAGTTAGGTCTATAAGGAATTCACCAGCTAGGCTTAGATTGTTTAAAGAATTGACTGAGCTAGCTAGTGTGGAATCCAATAATTCTTTATCTTTTGATGTGCCAAATAAGTGGAATTCCATATATTTGATGCTAAAGACAACATGCATATATGAAAAAGTTTTTGAGAAATATAACGAGACTAAGTTTGCATTTAGGTTAGATTTAGGTGATATGTTCCAAACAATTTTTATTGACATTATATGAATAAGATGGTTGAATATTTATAATAGTTCTATGAATTGACATTAAGAATCTCTAGTTTTTTGTATGTCATTTCAAATACTTTTTTTAATGAAATTTTTTATCTATATTGTGTTTTAAGTGCATGGATACAATCAACTAATGATAGTGTTATTTCCATAGGCATCAGTATGAAAGCAAAGTTTGATAAATATTAGGGGGATCCAAAAAAATGAATTTCATGATTTTCTTTACTAATATATTGGCTTTTACCAATAAACTTGAGTATTTAGAGTTTTCTTTAGGTTAAATGTATGGGGAAGGTGGAAGCAGACTAATATTCTCTTATTAAGTCCTTTATGTTTGAACAGTTTAAGGAATATAAGGCCTTTTACTATCCCATTGTGGATTTTGGTTATGAGTTTAAATCCTAATCTACCTTCTCTTTTAATTATACAAGTAGGCAATCTGTAACTTTTGCTATTGTGCCTTATATTGGCAAGCCCCTGTTAGTTTTGAAAGCTAAGTACAAAAAGCATAAATTAGAGAGTAGATGTGGTGGAAGCAAGCAATCTGAACTTTACATATATCTTAGTGAGGTAATAATAGAGGATGATGGAATTAATGTGTTATGATGGTGGAAGCTTAATTATGAAAGATTCCTTATTATTCGCTTGGCTAGAGAAGTATTAATGGTCCCAATCTCCACTATTGCTTTTGAATCAACTTTCAATATAAGTGGCAGAGTACTTGATGTATTTAAGAGTTATTGAACTCCATAGATTGTGGAAGCCCTCATTTGCACACAAGATTGGTTACGATTATCTAACAAGCCAATTTCAGTTGAAGAGGTAATTGATGATATAGATAACCTAGAAAAGGTCAGTTTGACTCTTTTATAATAATCTATTTTCATTTCCATTTTAGGTTTACACTTTGGATTGGTACTTTCTAATGGTTCTTTTATAGTATTGTTAGTAGAACTACCTCAATTAGGCAGTGGCCTTTGATGACATCAATAAATGCATCTTTATCCTAGTTTGTTAGCTTATTTTGCTAATAACTTCAGTAAATTTACTTGCACCCACTCTTAACTTATTATTTTTTCTCATATTCTACTCCTAGAAATTTGATTATTTGCTATTGTATTATGCTTTGAGCTTCTAACTATGATTTATGTCTTGTGACCAACTTGTTCTATAAGTTGTAGTTGCTGCCTCATTATATCACTTGTTGTTTTTTGAGGTAATAATGAAGCTTCCACCATTAAATGTCTGATTATAAAAAAAAGAATACCTCTTAAGTTTCAATAATGACAGTTTGAACCTGTTGCCTAAAATGTGGCATTATTCTTTTCTATGACATGAAATTCACTTTTTAAGCCTCATGTTTTAATGTGTTTTAATTTTCTTACTGCTGGTTGATTGACATGATATTCACTTTATGAGCCTCTTACTGCTATATTGACTATGGAGTTTTTTTATCTTTTGGTTACTTAATAATGACCTGTGTTAGTGTTATTGTGTATATTGTGCATATGTGCTAACACAAGCAATCTTGTATTGAATATTCTTACTTTGTCAATTCTATTTTAAGTTAGTGTTATAATGTTTGTGTATATTATGTATATTTTTACTTGGACAATTTTGTTTTTAATTGAAGGCAACAATGATGTGCTTCCACCTCTTAAATTCTCAATAGAAAAATGAATACTATTTGTTTAAGTTTCTTTGGTACTAAACAACTTGACTTATTTGTCTACTTATTGCCAACAATTTAGCACTTGGTAATATATGATGACTAAGCCTTAAGTTCAAAATTCTTTATTCTTTTATTTTTTTTTAACTAAGATGATTTAAATTATTGCATTGTGTTTTGCAAGATAAGGTTGCTGACTTCTAACCTTTTTTTTATTATTGTTTAGTTTTTTGGAGACTCGAAAATATTTTTTTTGTACATTAGATAGTCACTTAAGTGGTGGAAGATAATATATTATTGGAAGCTTTTTTTTTTTTTTGCAACACTTCCTTTTGAAATGCCACTTGTATTTTGCAAAAAAAAAATTATTATTTTTGTAATTGTAATGAATATTAAAGCAAAAATAAAATATGGTGGAAGCATAATTGCAATTCTCATTCATTTAGGTGGTGAAAGCCCATTTTATTTGTATGTATGAATTATGTAATGTTAAGCACAAAACTATTAAAAATTGAATATCATAACAAATTTCTTCTAAATGGTTAATTTTTCAACTAAAAGATCAAGAAATCAAGGCTTAGCCCAAATTGGTTTTCTAAGCTAAAAAACTTGATCTTATTCAATTTTTTGAACCATCAATTTCTTATAATTATTTGGCGCGGTTCGTCTGAGGAAACTACTTCTGACTATCTGGTTAGTTTAACAGTTTGGTGATCTGAATAGATTCGATAGATGTACACCCTTGCCTTTTACACTAAAAACCAGTAAGCAAAGGCTAAGTGAAAATAGCCAAAACCTTTAACCTTCAAAAATCACACCACCAAACTAAATTGTTTTGTGAGTGATCTATCTCAAGTAAACTTGCAAATATAGCCCCTATCTTCTCAACATTTGACTTGGTCATTTCACTTTAAGACATTTCATGCACTTGAATCTACAAAGTTGATGTAGTAAAATTAATATTGTTAAAAGAAACTTTTGGAGGCCACTCCCGTATCACCATATTCGAATTAGACATAAACTAGGGACACCCATCCAAAACTAGCTTTTTATCAACTTATTATAGAAACTCAAATACAAACTTGTTTGGAGGTTGTTTTGTACCATAAAATCCCTTCTCAACTTCTAATATGTCTACAATGACCAACTTGTTCTACAAGTTGTAGTTGTTGCCTCATTATGTCACTTATTGTTCTTTTAAGGAAATAATTAAGCTTCCACCATTAAATGTCTGATTATGAAAAAAGAATACTTATGAAGTTTCATTAGTGACAGTTTGATACTTTTGCTTGAAATGTGACATTGTTCTTTTATATGACATGATGTACACTTTTTGAGCCTCATATTTTAATATGTTTTAGTTTTCTTACTGCTAGTCCATTGACATAATATTTACTTTGTAAGCCTCTTACTCCTACATTGACTGTTGAGTTTTTTTATCTTTTGGTTACTTAATAATGACCTGTATTAGTGTTATTGTGTAAATTATGCATATGTGCTAACACAAGTACTCTTGTATTGAATATTCTTACTTTGGCAATTTTGTTTTAAGTTAGTGTTATTATGTTTGTGTATATTATGTATATTCTTATTTGGACAATTTTGTTTTAAATTGGAGGCAATAATGATGTGCTTCCACCTCTTGAATTCACAGTAGAAAAATGAATACTATTTGCTTAAGTTTCTTAGGTGCTAAACAACTTGACTTGTTTGTCTACTTGTTGCCAAAATTTTAGCTTTTGGTATTCTATGATGACTTACTTATGGTAAACTGAGCCTCAAGTTCAAAATTCTTTGTTCATTTATTTTTTTAACTAAAATACTTTATTTAAATTGTTGCATTGTGCTTTCTAAGATAAGGTTGCCGACTTCTAACTTTTTTTTTATTACTGTTTAGTTTTATGGACACTAAGAAATATATTTTTGATATATTACATAGTCACTTAAGTTGAGGAAGATAATATATTATAGGAAGCTTTTTTTTTTGCAGCACTTCCTTCTCAATTCCCACTTGTATACGCAAAAAAAATAATTTGTTTTGTAATAGTAATTAATACTGAAGCAAACCTAAACTATGGTTGAGGTATAATTTTAATTTTGATTCATTTGGGTGGTGAAAGCCCATTTTTTATATGTATTAATTATGCAATGTTAACCATAAAACTATTAAAAATTGATATCACAACTAATTACTTATAAATTATTAATTTTTCAACTGAAAGCTCAAGTAATCAAGGCTTAACCCAACTGGCCCAAACTGATTTTTTGAGTTAAAGAAACTTAATCTTATTCAATTTTTTGAATTGTCAATTTCTTATAATTATTTGGCTCAATTCGTCCAAGGAAAATACTTCTGACTATCTGGTTGGTTTATTAGCTTGGTGATCTGAATTGACCAGATAGATGTACACACTTGCTTCATGCACTAGAAACTAGTAGGCAAATGTTGATCAACAACAACCAATACCTTTAACCTTAAGAAATCACACCACCCAACTAAATTGCTTTATGAGTGATCTATCTCAAGTAAACTTGCAAAAATAGCCCATATCTTCTCAATATTTGACTTGGTCATTTGACTTTGAGACATTTCGTGCACTTGAATCCAAAAAGATGATGTAGTAAAATTAATATTGTTAAAAGAAACTTTAGGAGGGCACTCCTATATCACCATATTTGAATTAGACATAGACTAGGGATGCCCCTCCAAAACCAGCTTTTTATTAACTTTTTGTAGAAACTCAAATACAAACTTATTCAGAGGTTTTTTTGTACCATAAAATCCCTTCTTAAGTTCTAAGATGTTTGCAATGACCAACTTGTTCTACAAGTTGTAGCTGCTGCCTCATTACGTCACTTATTATTTTTTGAGGCAATAATAAAGCTTCCACCATTAAATGTCTGACTATAAAAAAGGAATACTTCTCAAGTTTGATTAGTGATAGTTTGATACAGTTTCCTGAAATGTAGCATTGTTTTTTTATATGACGTAGTATTCACTTTTTTTAGCCTCATGTTTTAATGTATTTTATTTTTTTTACTAATGGTTCATTAACATGATTTTTACTTTTTGAGCCTCTTACTACTACATTAACTGTTTAGTTTTTTATCTTCTGGTTACTTAATAATGATATGTGTTAGTGTTATTGTGTACATTCTGCATTTGTGCTAGCACAAGTAGCCTTGTATTGAATATTCTTACTTTGACAATTCTATTTTATGTTAGTGTTATTATGTTTGTGTATATTATGTATATTCTTACTTGGACAATTTTATTATGAATTTGAGGCAATGATTATGTGTTTCCACCTCTTGAATTCTCATTAGAAAAATGAATACTATTTGCTTAAGTTTTTTTTTGGTGCTAAACAACTTAACTTATTTGTCTACTTGTTGCCAAAATTTTAGCATTTGGTATTCTGTGATGACTTACTTATGGCAAACTGAGCCTCAAGTTCAAAAATCTTTGTTCTATTATTTTTTTTACTACAATACATGATTTAAATTATTACATTATACTTTACAAGATAGGGTTGCTGACATCTAACTTTTTTTGTTGCTGCTTAGTTTTTTGAAGACTCAAAAATATCTTTTTAATACATTATATAGTCACTTAGGCGATGGAAGATAATATATTATTAGAAGCTTTTTTTTGTAGGACTTCCTTATTAACTCCCACTTGTATTCTCTATATGCAAAAGAAATTATATCTTTTGTAATTGTAATTAATACTGAAGCAAAACTAATTATGGTCGAAGCACAATTGCAATTGTAATTCATTTGGGTGGTGAAAGCCTATTTTCTTATATGTGTGAATTATGTAATGTTAAGAACAAAAGTATTAAAAATTTAATATCACAATAAATTTCTTGTAAATGATTAATTTTTCAACTAATAGCTCAGGAAATGAAGGCTCAACCTAACTGGCCCAAACTGATTTTTTGAGCTAAAGATACCTGATCTTATTCAATTTTTTGAACCGTCGATTTCTTATAATTATTTGGCTCAATTTGTTTGAGGAAACTACATCCAAAAATTTGGTAGGTTAATAATTTGGTAATATGAATAGAACGAATAGATGCATACCCTTGCTTCTTGCACTAGAAACTAGTAAGCAAAGGCTTATTGACAACAACCAAAACCTTTAACCTTCAGAAATCACACCACCTAAGTAAATTACTTTGTGAGTGATCTATCTCGAGTAAACTTGCAAATGTAGCCCCTATCTTCTCATCAGTTGACTTTGACATATTTCATGCACTTGAATCCAAAAAGGTGATGTACTAAAATTAACATTGCTAAAAGAAACTTTAGGAGGTGACTCATGTATCATTATATTTGAATTAGACACAGACTAAGGACGCCCCTCCAAAACCAACTTTTTATCAACTTCTTGTAGAAACTCAAAAATAAAATTTTTTGAAGGTTTTTTTGCACCATAAAATCCCTTCTCAACTTCTAAGACATCTGTAATGAACAACTTGTTCTACAAGTAGTAGTTGCTGCCTCATTATGTCACTTGTTATTTTTTTAGGCAATAATGAAGCTTCTACCATTAAATGTTTGATTATAAAAAAAAATACTTCTTAAGTTTCATTATTGATAGCTTGATATTGTTGCCTAAAATGTGGCATTGTTCTTTTATATGACATGATATTCACTTTTTGAGCCTCATGTTTTAATGTGTTTTAATTTTCTTACTGCTAGTTCATTGACATGATATTTACTTTCTAAGCCTCTTACTACTATATTGACTGTTTACTTTTTTATCTTCTAGTTTCTTAATAATGACCCCGTGTTAGTGTTATTATGTATGTTGTGCATATGTGCTAACACATGTAGTCTTGAATTGAATATTCTTACATTAACAATTTTATTTTAAGTTAGTGTTATTATGTTTGTGTTTATTATATATATTCCTACTTAAACAATTTTGTTTTCAATTTGAGGCAATGATGATGTACTTCTACCTCTTTAATTTCCAATAGAAAAATTAATACTATTTGCTTAAGTTTCTTTGGTGCTAAACAACTTGACTTATTTATCTACTTATTGCCAAAAATTTAGCATTTGGTAATATGTGATGACTTTCTTATGGCAAACTGAGCCTTAAGTTCAAAATTCTTTGTTCTTTTATTTTTTTACTAAGATACTTTATTTAAATTATTGCATCGTGCTTTACACGAAAGGGTTGCTAACTTCTAACTTTTTTTAGTTGCTGCTTAGTTTTTTGGAGACTTAGAAATATTTTTTTGATACATTACATAGTCAAATAAAGGGTGGAAGATAATATATTATTAGAAGCTTTTTTTTTTGTAGCACTTACTTCTCAACACCCACTAGTATTTTGTATATGCAAAAAAAATTATTTTATTGTAATTATAATTAATACTGAAGCAAAACTAAGCTATGGTGGAAGCACAATTGTAATTATAATTCATTTGGGTGGTGAAAGCCCATTTTCTTATATTGAATTATGTAATGTTAAGCACAAAAATATTAAAAATTGAATATCACAAAAAATTTCTTATAAATGATTAATTTTTCAATTTAAACCTTAGGAAATAAAGGCTCAACCCAACTGCCCAAACTAATTTTCGAAAGCTGAAGAAACTTGATCATATTTAATTTTTTGAACCATCGATTTTTTATAATTATTTGGCTTGATTTGTCTAAGGAAACTACTTTCGACTATCTAGTTAGTTTAATAGTTTAGTGATCCGAATTGAACCAATATATGCACATCCTTGCTTTTTCATTAGAAACCAGTAGGCAAAGGTTGATTGACAATAACTAAAATCTCTAACCTTAAGAAATCACCCCACCCAACTAAATTGCTTTATGAGTGATCTATCTCAAGTAAACTTGCAAATATAGCCCTTATCTTCTCAGTATTTGACTTGGTCATTTCACTTTGATGCAGTTCATACACTTGAATCCAAAAAGGTGATGTAGTAAAATTAATATTGTTAAAAGAAACTTTAGGAGGCCACTCCTATATCACTATATTCAAAGACACAGACTAGGGATGCCTTTCCAAAACCAGCTTTTTATCAACTTCTTGTAGAAACTCAACTACAAACTTATTTGGAGGTTTTTTTGTATCATAAATCCCATTTTAACTTCTAAGACATCTACAAAGATCTACAAGTTGTAGTTGCTGCCTCATTATGTCACTTGTTATTTTTTGAGGCAATAATGAAGCTTCCACCATTAAATGTTTGATTATAAAAAAGAATACTTCTTAAGTTTCATTAGTGATAGTTTGATATTGTTGCCTGAAATGTGGCATTGTTCTTTTATATGACATGATATTCACTTTTTGAGCCTAACGTTTTAATGTATTTTAATTTTCTCTCTGTTGGTTCATTGGCATGATATTTACTCTTTGAGCCTCTTACTACTACATTGACTGTTGAGTTTTTTATCTTCTAGTTACTTGATAATGATTTGTGTTAATGTTATTGTGTATATTGTGCATATGTATTGGCACAAGCAGTCTTGTATTGAATATTCTTACTTTGATAAATCTATCTTATGTTAGTGTTATTAAGTTTGTGTATATTATGTATATTCTTACTTGGAAAATTTTATTCTAAATTTGAGGCAATGATGATGTGCTTCCACCTCTTGAATGCTCATTAGAAAAATGAATACTAATTACTTAAGTTTCTTTAGTGCAAAACAACTTAACTTATTTGTCTACTTGTTGCCAAAATGTTAGCTTTTAGTATTTTGTGATGACTTACTTATGGCAAACTGAGCCTCAAGTTAAAAATTCTTTGTTCCGTTATTTTTTTTACTATAATTCTTGATTTAAATTATTGCATTGTTCTTTCCAAGATAAGGTTGCTGACTTTAACTTTTTTTAGTTGTTGCTTATTTTTTTGGAGATTCAAAAATATCATTTTAAGACATTACATAGGCACTTAGGCAGTGGAAGATAATATATTATTGGAAGCTTTTTTTTGTAGTACTTCTTTCTCAACTCCCACTTGTATTCTTTATATGCAAACGAAATTATATTTTTTATAATTGTAATTAATACTGAAGCAAAACTAAACTATAGTGGAAGCATAATTATAATTCTAATTCATTTGGATGGTGAAAGCCCATTTTCTTATATGTATGAATTATGTAATGTTAACTATAAAACTATTAAAAATTGAATATCACGACAAATTTCTTATAAATGATTAATTTTGCAGCTGACATCTCAGGAAATCAAGGCTCAATCCAACTGGCCCAAACTGATTTTCTGAGCTAAAGAAACTCGATCTTATTCAATTTTTTGAACCATCGATTTTATATAATAATTTAGCTCGATTCATTTATGGAAACTACTTCCGGTTGTTTAGTTGGTTTAACAATTTGGTGATCTTAATAGAATAGATAGATGCACACCCTTGCTTCTTACACTAGAAACTAGTAGGCAATGGCTGATCGGCAACAACAAAAACCTTTAACCTTAAGAAATCACAGCACCCAACTAAATTGCTTTGTGAGTGATGTATCGCAAGTGAACTTGCAAATATAGCCCCTATTTTCTTAGCATTTGACTTTGAAACATTTCATGCACTTGAATCCAAAAAGTTGATGCAGTCAAATTAAAATTATTCAAAGAAACTTTAGGAGGCCACTCATGTATCATTATATTCGAATTAGACATAGACTAGGGACACCCCTCCAAAACTAGATTTTTATCAACTTCTTGTTGAAACTCAAATACAAAATTTTTTAGAGGTTTTTTTTACTATAAAATCCCTTCTCAACTTCTAGGACGTCTACATTGACCAACTTGTTCTACAAGTTATAGTTGCTACATCATTATGTCACTTGTTTTTTTTTTAGGAAATAATAAAGCTTCTATTGTTAAATGCCTGATTATAAAAAAAGAATAATTCTTAAGTTTCATTAGTGACAGTTTGATACTATTTCTTGAAATATGGCATTGTTCTTTTATATGATATGATATTCACTTTTTGAGCCTTATGTTTTAATAAGTTTTAATTTTCTTACTCCTGGTTCATTAACATAATATTTAATTTTTTAACCTCTTAGTGGTACATTGATTGTTGAGTTTCTTAGCTTATGGTTACTTAATAATGACTTATGTTAGTGTTATTATATATATTATGCATATACACTAACACAAGTTGTCTTGTATTGAATATTCTTACTTTGACCATTATGTTTTGTGTTAGTGTTATTATGTTTGTGTATATTATGTTTGTGTATATTATGTATATTCTTACATGGAAAATTTTGTTTTGAATTTGAGACAATGATGATATGCTTCCACCTTTTTAATTCTCAGTAGAAAAATGAATACTATTTGCTTAAGTTTCTTTGGTGCTAAATAACTTGACTTCTTAGTCTACTTGTTACAAAAAATTTTAGCATTTGGTATTCTATGAGGACTTACTTATGGCGAACTAAGCCCCAAGTTCAAAATTCTTTGTTCTTTTACTTTTTTAATTAAGATGCTTGATTTAAATTATTGCATTATGCTTTGCAAGATAGAGTTGCTGACTTTTAACTTTTTTTTATTACTGCTTAGTTTTTTAGGGGTTCAAAAATATTTTTTTGATAGATTACATGGTCACTTAAGTGGTGGAAGATAATATATTATTGAAAGCTTTTTTTTTTGTACCACTTCCTTCTCATTTCCCACTTGTGTTTTGTATACGCAAAAAAAAGTTATATTTTTTTGGTAATTGTAATTAATATGAAGCAAAACTAAACTATGGTGGAAGCATAATTGTAATTCTAATTGATTTGGGTGGTGAAAGCCCATTCTTTTGTATGTATGAATTATGTAATGTGAAGCACAAAACTATTCAAAATTGAATATCATAACAAATTTCTTACAAATGATTAATTTTTCAACTGAAAGCTCAGGAAATCAAGGCTCAACCCAATTGGCCCAAACTGATTTTTTAAGCTGAAGAAACCCAATCTTATTCAATTTTTTGAACCGTCCATTTCTTATAATTATTTGGTTAGGTTCATCTGAGTAAACTACTTTTGACTATATGGTTGGTTTAACAGTTTAGTGATATGAATTGAACTGATAGATGCACACCCTTGCTTCTTGCACTAAAAACTAGTAGGTAAAGACTGATTGACAACAACCAAAACCTTTAACCTTAAGAAATCACACCACCCAACTAAATTGTTTTGTGAGTGATCTATCTTAAGTGAAATTACAAATATAGCCCTTATCTTCTCAGCATTTGACTTGGTCATTTGACTTTGAGACATTTTATGCACTTGAATCCAAAAAGGTGATGTAGTAAAATTAATAGTATTAAAAGAAACTTTAGGTGGTCACTCCTATATCACCATATTCGAATTAGACACAAACCAAGGATGCTTGTCCAAAACCAGCTTTTTATCAACTTCTTGTAGAAACTAAAAAACAAACTTATTTGGAGATTTTTTTATACCATAAAATCCCTTCTCAACTTTTAAGACGTTTGCAATGACCAACTTGTTCTACAAGTTATAGTTACTGCCTCATTATGTCACTTGTCATTTTTTAAGGCAATAATAAAACTTTCACTATTAAATGTCTAAATATAAAACAAAACAAAAATACTTCTTAAGTTTCATTAGTGACAGTTTGATGCTATTGCCTGAACTGTGGCATTGTTCTTTTATACGACATGATATTCACTTTTTGAGCCTCATGTTTTAACATGTTTTAATTTTCTTATTTCTGGTTCATTAACATGATATTTACTTTTTGAGCCTCATGTTTTAACATGTTTTAATTTTCTTATTACTGGTTCATTAACATGATATTTACTTTTTGAGCCTCTTACTGCTACATTGATTGTTTAGTTTCTTAGCTTTTAGTTACTTAATAATGACCCCATATTAGTGTTATTGTGTATATTGTGCATATGTGTTAACACAAGCAGTCTTGTATTGAATATTCTTATTTTAACAATTCTATTTTGTGTTAGTGTTATTATGTTTGTGTATACTATGTATATTCTTTCTTGGACAATTTTGTTTTGAATTTAAGGCAATGATGATGTGCTTCCACCTCTTTAATTCTCAATCGAAAAATGAATACTATTTGCTTAAATTTCTTTAGTACTAAAAAACTTGACTGCTTTCTCTACTTATTGCCAAAAATTTAGCATTTGGTATTTTGTGATGACTTATTTATGGTAAACTGAGCCTCAAGTTCAAAATTCTTTATTTTTTAGCTAATATGCTTGATTTAGATTATTGCATTGTGCTTTGAAAGATTGGTTTGCTAACTTTTAACCTTTTTTTAATTGCTGCTTAGTTTTTTGTATAGTTAAAAATATTTTTTTGATACATTACATAGTCACTTAGGTGGTGGAAGATAATGTATTTCTGGAAGCTTTTTTTTTTTTTTTTTTGCAATAATTGCTTTTCAATTCCCACTTGTATTTTGTATACGCAAAAAAAAATTATAATTGTAATTAATACTAAAGCAAAACTAAACTATGGTGGAAGCATAATTGTAATTCTGATTCATTTAGGTGGTGAAAGCCCTTTTTTGTATCTATGAATTATGTAATGTTAAGCCCAAAACTATTAAAAATTGAATATCATAAAAAATTTCTTATAAATGATTAATTTTTCAATTGAAATCTTAGGAAATCAAGGCTTAACCCAGCTGGCCCAAATTAATTTTTTGAGTTGAAGAAACCCATCTTATTCAAAATTTCAAATCGTCAATTTCTTATAATTATTTGGCTTGGTTCATTTATGGAAACTACTTCTGACTATCTAATTGGCTTAAGTATTTAGTGATCTAAATCGAATCGATAGATGCATAACCTTGCTTCTTATACTAGAAACCAGTAGGCAAAGGCTGATCAACAACAACCAAAACCTTTAACTTGAAGAAATCACACCACCTAAATAAATTGCTTTGTGAGTGATCTATCCTAAGTAAACTTGCAAATATAGCCCCTATCTTCTCAGCATTTGACTTTGAGACATTTCATGCACTTAAATCCAAAAAGGCGATGTAGTGAAATTAATATTATCAAAAGAAACTTTAGGAGGCCACTCCTGTATCATTATATTCGAATTAGACACAAGCCAGGGACGCTCCTCTAAAACCAGCTTTTTATCAACTTCTTGTAGAAACTTAAATACTGTTAGTTTTATGCCCTAGGCCAATTATGTAATAGCCATACTTTGACTTTATCATATTTCTATTTTATTAATAAAGAAACTTTTTTATTATTAATGGCTAATTCTAGTATTATCCTTGATTAGTTAATCATCAAGTATTATTGTGGAAATAATAATGAATAAAGACTAGTATGAGGTTGATTGATGATTACTGATAATGTATAAGAGCTATTAAGTTAAACTCATAGGTACATATTTAAAGAAATGATGTACTGGATTAACCCACTATAAGAATACCACATGGATTATTGTTATAGGTAATTCTCATCACAGTAGTATTATTTGAGTCCTCTGACCTGAGATCACCATGGTTTCTTACATGATAAGTTTTGTATTTTAACACATCTTTAAACCATCTTTAACCAAATGTTAAAACAGGTTATGAATGGATAGAGAATGAGTTATATGAGGAATGTGACTCATTAAGATAGAATTTATCTCTTAGTTATTTTGAGAAGATATCTATGGGCCCCTCGATGAGTTTAGCTGAAAAGAAATGTATGGCCATGCTATAATGTATTGATGAAGGGTTATCAATCAGATAAAGAGTTATCAATATCAGTCAACTTAAGATCGATAAACAATATAATTGAACAATATGAGGATGACATATTCCATGTCTTATGTTCAACCAAGATATTGCGTGACAAAAGGACTATAATACATGTTGTGGATTAAGTTATTTCAGATTATTGATCTTCACATAATTTAGGTAGTCATAATGTCTTGCTAAAGACCAATTATAACTTATGGGCTAAAATAGGGATTTTAGGCCCATTGCCAACGTTGTGTGAGCCTACAGGGTCACATACTTAGAACAAGCCCAAAGCAGACTTAGGTTAATTAGCCCAATAATTATCTCTATGTAAAATTAAATAAATAAGTGTGTGTGTGTGTGTGTGTATATATATATATATATTTATTTATTTATTTATCTATTTATTTATTTGTTTCCTAATTTATCTAAGGTAAGAGTTACCTAAATAAATAAGAAATGATTCTAATTTGGAATTAGAATCAAAATAGAAATGGAAGTCTAATCTTACCAAAATTTTTGTGTAAAAGAAATCCTAAATAGGATGTATACATAAACATCTCTTTCTCTAGGGTTAGCTAAGCCATAAATTCTCCTACTTCTACTACTTCTTTTGTGAAAAGAAAATACATAGAGAAAAATTGTGTTATGAGACAAAAAAGGTCTTAGCATACTAACACCATTGTGGATAACTTGTTCGTGTGGATATCAGTAAAGGATGTGGTCTTATTGGCAGTGTATTAATCTGACAAAAAGATGAAAAAAACTTAAGGTAGGGTGTCACCAGAGTGAACTCCATCTCTTCCTTCCAACCATTTTGCCATAAGATTATCTTAGTGAGTGTTTGGAAGCCCTCTCAATCAATCTACTCAAATTACATGGATCTAGGTTTAGAGTTTTCATGGTTAAAATTTTTTGCTTTCACCACATTTTTCATCATGAAACCCAATAAATACAACCTTGTTTGGAGGTTTTTTTGTACCATAAAATCCCTTCTCAACTTTTAAGACATATGCAATGAGGCTTTAACAATATTAATAGCAAGAAGCTTGGCATTCATTAGCAAACCCACAAGAACATGGTTTTTTTTTTTGCTTATAAGTATATTATTCTTCCAACAAACTAATTGGCTCATTACATGTTAAGTTTTGGGTTTTAGATATAAGATTACTAAGATCAGACGATGAAAGTTCCATTGAAAAAAAGAAGCAAAATTGAGATATTAGGAAACCTAAAAAACCTTGGCTAAAAGATTTTGGAACAAAAGCATTATAATCTAAGATAATAATAAGTCTAAATATTTAATAACCCAAACAAGCGCAACTTACACGATACACTAAAGGAAGTTAAAATACATGGAATCTAATGATTATGGTTTACATCATTAAAGAAATTAGCATTTAAAGCTTAGTAAAGATGCACTAAATGCAAAAATAAAAGGTTCCTTTAGTGAGAAGAGAAAACTCATAGAGAGACTTTACACATAAGCCAAAACGTAATTGATATGATGAGGTTTTAAAAATCAAATAGTTCCTATCTAAAGTCAGGTTAGCTTGTATAGTTAGGGAGCCTAACTTTGGTGTCGATTGCTTCCAATTTGGTTGTTGGATTAGCTATTGTATATTTTAGGCTTTTGCCTGATTTTATTCCAACAAAAAAAAAACTCATAGCATTTGTTAGTATTCACCCTAACAAAAGTTTTGATATTACAACATATAATATTATTCCTTTCTTAATTTGCTCTATCTTGTTAAGTTGTTATTATTTAACAAAAAAGAAAAATAATAACTAATTAAATAGTAGAATTATAACAACATAAAGAGTTATGTGATCACTTGCAAAAAAAAAACTTGTAAACATGTTTATGTTTGTTCGTTGAAGATTTCTTTTAAGAATATATCCAAAAACTTAACTTCCATTGTACAAGACATGAAGTAACCTCTAATATAAGAAATTTATTAAGATCTTTAACATGAAAAGAGTATATGCATATGTTTAGTTGAAGCAATTCCAAACTTAGCAGCTAAAAGATTCCACTACGAATTCAAGGAGATATAACATAATGAATTTTGCTTTAAACTCCAATTCGAGAGCCAATTACATTTAGACAGAATAAGAATATGCCAAATACATATAATATATATGTTTAGTGTTTGGCAGCTCACTTGCTATAGCATCCCTAAGACTCGAACCTACATATTTTATTTTTCTTGCATAAAGCGGACAAGGACAGTGGTGGACATCGCTACTAGCACAACCATGTCTAGAAAAAGATAAAAATACTTTTTGATAAATTATATTTTTACCCTTATTTGCTTTATAATATATAAAAATTTATATAATAGTTCATAAATACCAAATTTAATTCGACAACTAACTTAATTAATGAAAATCTAAAACCTAAAAGAAAATGGATGAACTCATCATGTCACTATTTAAAGACTCATATTTTATAACTAATTTATTTATTTATATTATTATTAAAACATTTCAGAGGTATAATAATAATGTGTTACTAGTAGTGACACACTGCAAATGATCCAAACCATTTTCCATAATAAAAATACACAAACAAATTGTTCACACAAAATGTGTTGACAAACCTATAAAGCCCATGCGAAAGAATGAGATCTTTAATCTTGTAGTAGAACACATCCAAATCCAAAGAAATTTATTTTTCAATATTTATTAAATATAATATAGTTTTGTTAAAATACAGGAAATAGAAAGAAAATATAAAATATAAAATTATGGAAATGATCAAAAGAATTACAAGAAGACTGCCAAAAAATTTAATAAACTGTGATTGTGAGTGTAGAAAGGAGAAAAACAAATCAATAATCTTTTTATTCATTATTTGCCACTTTAAAGACATACTTTTGCTTTTGCTTTTTGGCCTCTCCCTCACTTTGATTATCCTAATTAGAGACAAATGAAGTTGACTATAAAATTAAAAATTCATCCTTTTTTCCTTTTCAAATAAACTAAAATTCAATAAAGATTCTAAAAAGGGAGCTAATATATTAAAGGATAAAGTTCCCTTCTTCATAAAGGTTAGGGTTTGCTCCTGGTTCATCGTTTTGTTCCCTGTTATGGTTTTTCTTACGGATTCCTTAATCTTTTATGTTTTTCTTGTCCTCATTTATTTGTGCTTAACAATTCTATGTTTGCTAGCTACCTCTTTGTTACACTTTGTATCACTTTTATTATTTCTTTCTCATGCACTTTTATTTTATGATTTATTTACCTCATGCATTACTTTATTATTTGTAAGCCAAATCTATATTGTTTAACTTAGTTCATTGATTTTTTAGCTGACATCTCAATTTTTGAAATGTAACTTCTCAATTCTTTGTTCATGTCTAGCTGGAGGGAGAAAATGAGATCTAAAGGGTGATTAGTGTAATCCAATATGTAAAAGACTCTAAATCTATGGATTCTTGAGACAAAAGTACTGGAGATAAATGCTGAGGTTAACGAGACAGAAATCATACTCAAATTACTATGTCTCGTAGGATCCTTTTTATCTTATCATGGTTTTAACTCTTACACTCTAATGGACACTATGAAGAGAGTACAAAGATTGAAGAAGCCAATCATATGTAGAGAGGGGAAAAAATATTTTTTTATTTTTATTTGAAGATAAGAGCTATGGAATGTGTTTTGCAAAATGAGCCTTAGTACTTTGATAATAATATCTTCTTGTTGCAATAAGTATCTAGTATTGAACGGTGTCTTCTATCACTTGTCCTTATGCCTTTTTATGGGTCTAAGCTTATGACTTGCCATTAAGAATTATCAATGAACAAAAAACAAGACTGATAGTTGAGAAAGTTAAGGAATTATCAAGACACTAATATTGATGGCAGATTTTTACACTTCAAAGCCAAAGTGCATGTAAAAGAACCCCTACTCATAGGCATCATATTACTAGTGAAAGGCAATAAAGTGTGGATTCTTATGATATATGAAAGTTTGCCACTCTGTTGCTTTCATTATTACAAAATGGGCTACATAGTTAAACAATATGGAGATTTTGATGGGGAAGTTGATAATGCCCTTGGTTAGTGGAATTATGGAACATGATTAAAGTCCTCTTTATACAAAAGGGTCCGAGAGATTAATGTAGTAAAAGGCTCTATTCTAGAAATCACTACTTCACATTGATGTAAAGGTGTTCATCTCTAACAGTTAGTAGAATTTGAAATTTATAGGGATCCATGGGTGGCTATAAGAGTAAAATAAGTGTAATAACTTGGATTTGATCAGAGAGTTAAACAACACAAATTCAAGTCCATGGATATATGGAGATGACTTCAATGAGGTATTGTACAATTCAAATAAGTTGGGTGGGTAATAAAAAGAATTTGATAGGATGGGGGCATTTTGTCAAGCTCTTATATTAGCTTCTCTTAATGATATAGGATATACTAGTTTTAGATTTACATGGAAAATAGAATAAGTGATAAGCATAACATCCAAGAGTGACTTGATAGATATGTGACTATTTAAGACTGGACTTATCTATGTTCTTGTTATTAGGTGTGTAATATAATTGAATAATCTTCTTACCATTATCTTATTCTCTTACTATGGGAAATAAAGAAAGAAGAAAAAAAGAGTAAAGTTGTTTAGATTCAAATCCATGTGGCTCTAGGATAAGAGCTGTAAGATGGTAATAGCTATTTATTGGGGTAAGTCAAGAACAACATATCCAAGTTTAAACTTTATATTAAGACTTGAGGATTGTTGTGATGTATTTAGAGAATGTGAGTAGAGTCATTTAAGTCATGTAATAAATCAACTTAAATCAGAGTTAGCAAAGCTATAACATAAGTACCAAGATTCTAATAACAATTTGAGACAAAAAGACTTGGAAGGAAGATTGGAAATGTTAGTTAAAAGAGAGGAAGCATTATAACATCAAAGATCAATGGTCTCTTAGAAGGAGGGAGATAAAAAAAAAGGATTTTTCCATAAAATAACTGAATGAAGAAGTAGGAATATGATCACAAAACTCCAAATAGCTAATAGTGATTGGTGTGAAGAAGAGGAAAGGATTACTCAGACTCTACTTAACTACTTTACAGACTTATTTTCTATGGTTAAGTCTTTAGACATGGACAAAGCAAGCAAAGCTGTGGACAAATGTTTGCATGATAAAATAAGTTAAACTCTTGACAAACCTTCATTAAAGAAGAAATTTTCACTTCCTTGTCACAAATGCATCCCATTCCCATTAAACCACCTAGTTTTGATAGTATAGTCACTCTATTTTTTTAAAAAAAATTGGAAATTATCAATATTGATGTTTTAAATTTGATTTTTGACATTCTTAATAATGGTGCAACCCCTAAAAAAGTGAACCAAACTTATATTGCTCTTGTCCAAAAAATCAAAATACTTATTACACCTAAAGACTTTAAACTTATTAGCTTATGTAATGTCATTTTCAAAATTTTCAAATAAAAAAAGTTAATAGGCTTAAGTATGTTCTTCCTCATCTTTTGTGCCAAGTAGACAAATTCTAGATAATGCCCTTTTAGCTCTTGAAATTTTTCATTTTATGAAAAATATAAAAAATTGCTTAAAAGGGTGCTATGCACTCAAATTAGAAATGAGTAAAGTATATAATGGAGTGGAATAGCCTTTTCTAGATAAAATTATGGCTAAAATGGGTTTCTCATGTAAGTGGATTTCTTTGATTCTATATTGTGTGTCATTTGTCTCCTATTTAATTCTTGTTAGTGGTTCTCTAGGACATTTTTTTACCCCCTCTAGAGTTTTGCGCCAAAGTGATCCTTTATCTCCTTACTTATTTCTTATGTATCAAGTTTAATCAAACATGCAGAGTCTTAAAATTATTACATGGTTTAAAGATTTGTTAATAAGCTCCACAGATTTCTCACCTATTTTTTTTGTAGATGATAGCATCATTTTTAGAAGGGCCAATCGTAATGAGCTTAAGGCTATTGATACTATTCTAACATGTTATAAACAAGCTTTGGGACAAAAAATAAATTATGATAAATAAAAAATTTTCTTAATTTCTAATTTATCATATGATTTTTGTAATTTATTGCATTCTTGTATAGGAGTTAGCAGGTTGACAAACATGCTAAGTACTTAGCTTGCCCTCAACTGTTCTGAGATTAAAGAAACTCTTATTCAAGGATGTGGTGGACTGAACAATGAAGAAACTCTCAAATTGGAAGGAATGGTCTTTATCAATTGTTGGGAAGGAAACTCTCATTAAAGCTATTACCAAATCCATACTAGTGTACCTAATGAGCTACTTTAAATTTCTAGCTCAGGTCTACAAGAATATTATATTAACTAATTTCTAGTAGGGGCAAAGCACAAAGGAAAGAAGGATGCATTTATGTTCATAGGAAAAGCTTTGTAAAGCTAAAGACAGTGGGGGTATAGGTTTTTGAAGTATACAAGCCTTTAATGCTACTATGCTTGATAAATAAGGGTGGAGACTACATATAGAGCCTGATTCACTGCTAGCTCACTCATTGAAGGCTAGATATTTTCCAAGACAATCCTAAGCAGAAGTATAGTAGAGGCTAGAGATTTGTTACAAAAAGGTCCTAGATGGCAAGTGGGTAATGAAGAATACATCAGAATTCGGCAAGATAGATGGCTTTTGGAGTAACTAAATTTTAAAGCCTCCCCTCCAAGTTTTAATATGGGTATGGACCAAAAAGTGAGTTCCTT
This sequence comes from Mallotus nudiflorus, assembly GCA_947683625.1. Taxonomy (NCBI): domain Eukaryota; kingdom Viridiplantae; phylum Streptophyta; class Magnoliopsida; order Malpighiales; family Euphorbiaceae; genus Mallotus; species Mallotus nudiflorus. Next base: position 8,269,608 of record CANTUR010000207.1, read on the forward strand.
AATGAATGATAGTAGAAATCTGTGGAATAGAGAACTCATAATTGATATGTTTCTAGAGTAAAAGGTGAAAAAAATTCTAGTTATTCCACTATCCTGTAGACATCCTTAAGATGTGCTAATATGGCATTACTCAAAATTCAAGTATATATTTAGTAAAAATTGCATATCATTTGGCCTGCTCCATATCTCTATACTTTTTAGACAAAGGCCTTTCATCATCATCAATAGCTAACTGGAAATGGCTGTAGAGCTTACCAAAAGTTAAAATTTTTATTTGGAGATTATTGAATAATCTATTACTGATGGTTTCTAAGCTAAGAAGACAAGGTCTTCTAGTAGATGATATCTATAAGAGGTGTTGAAGCAATTCAGAAACCTTAGAACACATTTTTTTGAGGTTACGAATGGAATAATATGTTTTCTTTATACAAGATGTTTATGTTTTTTCTACTACTATTGAAGACAAATAAAGTTTAGTAATGGATTGGATCTTAAGGCAATAAACTCAATTCCCAACATAAGTGTTCCCATTGTTTCTAATGTCTTTAAAATAGTTTAGTATGCTACAAATAAACTCATCCATAATGGTAAAATACTAGATTTTGTTGCCTGCAATCAACGTACTATAAAGATTCTCTATAACTATGAGGTTATTAATATGAAGCAATTAAATGAGAATGGTTTCAAGAAATTCAAAATGGTGACCTCCTCCTCAAGGTTTTGTCAAGATTAATTCAAATGCAATAGTTAAACAAAATCAAGTTATTGGCTTATGTTTAGTCATTAGAGATGAAAACAGGGGTGTGTTAGCTACAAAGTCCAAACGAGAAGGCACCATTCTCTCTCCAAAACTAGTCAAAGTTGTAGCATTTAGAATAGGAATTCAAGTGGAAATCTTTATGCAGTTGCAGATGGTAATTTTTGAATCTAATTATTTGGCCCTTATTCAGAAGCTTAATTCTCCTTTAAATGATCGGTCAAAACTTGGTCTTCTTATTTCAAATATTCAGGATCTCTGCCTTTCCTTCTAATCATTTAGTTTTCATTATACCCCTAAATAGATTAAGTTGCTTAGAATATATATGGTTAAGCTCTCTTCCTCCTTTAAAAAAAAATGAAGCTCTCTTCCTCCTGCCTTTTAACATTCAACTTTCTCTTGTTCCTAGTTGTCTTCTACAATGAAATTTTTTCCTTAAAATAAAGATTCTAAAAAGGAGAAAATGAAATAATATTATATTTGAACCAAATATTTTATTTGACAACTATGTGGATTTATATTAATGAAGATTTCCAACAAATCCACAATAGATTTAGAAATTTATGTGAATTTATATTAATGAAGATTTCAAAAAAATTCATAATAGATTTAAAACCTCATTTAATAATAATTTGAAATAACATATAACTAAACTTTGCTATTAATTCAGAATAATGTATATTTTACATACATATCATTTAATAAATAAAATTTAAATCATACATCCTCCTTTTGTAATGACTCAGATTATGGACATTAGAAGGCTGAGATCATCTTTTTTTTTTATCATTCTCTCCTTTAATCTCTCAATTGTTTAAAATAAATAAAAATAAAATCATACACAACTTCCTTAAACCACCACTATTTAGAAAAATTAAAAATTTGTGATAAAACAACAAAATTTAGAGTTAATCTATTTTTATAAAAAAATTAAAAATATATTTTTATTAAACTAAGCAAAGTTATTGAAAAAAATGAAAACTAAAAAAAGTGTGTGTCATACCTCAAATTTGATTATCCCCAAAAAGGTCCAACGATGAAACGAATCTTCAAACATGACTAGAGTCTACTCGTTCATAACACCTCTGAAGTGTGCAACCTTAAAACCTTAACTGATTCAGCCCGTGTGCAAAATTGATCACCAAGCCATTAAATTGTGCTCTAATCTTATGAAATACAAACTATTGGAACAATAAGAAGCTTATTTCGAGCAATCTTCTCTCGGAACATGTAGCTTGTTAAGTCAGTGTACATTTCATCAGACCGAGACCCAACTTCGTGAAAAAATGAAAATCAATTTTCATAAAATAAACTTTGGAAACACGTCTGGAAGGCTCCAAAACCCTCAAAAGAGGTCTCAGAATAGTCTAAAATAACCTAAGGATTAGCGCGCATCACTTAGAAGTGGGTGCGTAGCTACAAATACCTATAGGTGTCACGTGCTAAAATTAAAGCCGAATTAGACAAAATAGACTTCGAAAATGTGTCTAAAAGGCCTAAAAAGCCTAGAAACCAATCTCAAAAAGTCCCAAAAAAGCCTCAAATCATGTGCACATCGCAGGAAAGTGCATGTGACCACACATGGGTGTGCATGGCCACACGCACTTTGCATGGCTGCGCACTCCATTCTAGGAATGTGTGCGTGACCATGCACTATAAATAGGGGTCTCTACACCTCATTTTAACAACAACAAACCACAAACTAAAAAATTTGTCCATTTAAAGATGCTAGAAACCCATTTCCACACACTTTTAGCTCTCCCATTATGTTTTTCTTATGTTATTAGACCTCCTTTTTACCAAACCTAGCCTCACCTTTGTCAAAGCATGCTTCAAAGGTATACGAATTTACATCATTTTACACAATATTTTGAACCTCTTAATTAGGAAATCTTGAAAATCCCTCGAAGCTAAAGCTTCAAAACTCACACAAGCTCAGCTGAATCTGAGGACAACACAATCATTTTAGCACGTTTATTTTATCGCACTTCATTTTACTTTATTTTTGCCAGCATTTATGAAATTTATTATGGTTGCTTGTTGAGAATGGTAATTTTCATGCTATATGAATAACTTAGACTTTGTTTTGCTCATTCTATAGCATTATTTTGCATCCTCTAGTTTCAAAATGTGGAATCACATCGTACATATCAATAATGTGAAAGATTCGCATTCTGGACCAGGGTCATCATATTCTCGGTCTAATGACATCATCATGGATCCTTTATACCGTCATCACATATCATCATAGCATAATAATCACTATAAGCATGCATGATTATGCACATTTTTTTTAATCTTTCAAGTGATTAAATATTCATTACTTATTCTGTTATTTGCATGATCAAGTAAGCTATGTGCATAGTTATGCTAACCTTGAAGGTTCATTATATCTAAGCTAGATTTATATTTTTGTAATCTCTTTTCCTTTTATATGTATTTTGTTAGGAAAGTGATGTAATAATGATATTTCATGCTTTATTATTTTTTATGTATTGTGTTAATACTATATAAATTGTCATTATCAAAACTAGGGTATTGTGGTAGCTATACATTGAATATCATATAATGAGAAATAATCATAAAGTATATGCAATCCCTCGAAATCAAAAATCTCTACTGCGGGCAATACTCGTTAAGTGACTTAATGCTGCCTCTTTCTTTTCCTGATTTTCTAAAAATCATGTGGCAACTCCACAAAATAAAAAGTGTCTCATTCCTCCTGAGACCATTCATCCCTATTCGGTAAAGTTGCCATATCCCTCAGAAATAAAACACAAGATCAAAATAAGACAAACCAAGTCATCAGATACTTCTAAGTAAGAGAGATCAACTTAAAAATAACTGTTTCTCATTATGCAATTCTCAATTGTATAGAGCCCCTCACCACTAAATTTACACTACACATCACATATGCACCACTAATCCCTATCAACCGACAATGATGAAAAGTGATCCACTATAGTTCCACTCGAGCATGGGGTGATTGATTTGGATTTGTCATCTTTAGCCTTTACTCGTTATATCGTCGGGTTCATCTGACCAAAGTCTGTAACCCAAGTCCTAAAAAGGAGTGACCCAAATTATTAAAAGAATGCTAGACTCACTAACCAGAGTCCATAACCCTAGTCATATGGGAGCATTCTTACTAAAGGAACCCTTGGCCTATTACCTTGACTCAACCCATGTAAATAAACTATTAGTAACTTCCACTAAGATTCCATTAAGCTTTGCATGCTATCCCTATCCTAATGTTGTCTTTTTGACATGAAATTTATAAATGATATGACTCTCATAGTGTCTATCATCGAACGATGTCATAATGTTATTTTTTATAGAATGTTCATGCTTAGGTCCACATGATTCTTGTCTACTTCGTGCAACCCCAAAGCATGAGGAATGACAAAAATCTTATACCTTAGCCTGAATAGCCTAAGTAAACTAGTAAGTAATGATGTTTGTAAGGAACCTATGAGATGTCATCCATTTATTCTTATCAGACCAAACAAATAGGTTAGGAATTCAACTAGATTATAGACCTTTATGTTGATAAAAACAAACTATAAACTATTGAACAATACTTTCATAACTCCTGGTAAACATATTGAATATTGATATAGGGGCAAGAACTCAAACCCCTTTTGATTGACCTTGGCCCTATGCTTATGAGTGCATACGGGCTCTATATATCATTTAAGGTCCAAAACCCTCACATTGACATCACGCGATTACCTCAAGTACATTTGAGTATTGTTCCTTAGTTTACCTTTTAGTTCTAATCAACATAAATCCAAATAGCCTAGTTCTAAAAGTAGAACCATAGTCCCTTGATGATTATAGGTTCGAAACCCACCTAAAAAAGAGACTGAATAACCTCATGGAGTAATAAGGTTGGAAGTGAGAGCTTACTTATGATTAGTTTGTTAACTATGCAAGAAATACTAATTAGCTTTCAAAACTAATCATGCATACATAACATACATGTAAATAGCATATACTAACCACTGTTTCTTATAGGAATGATCATCTTTCATTATAGGACTTTGCATCCCCCCATGCATACATGCTTACCCTTTTCTTTTATAAGCACACGCAATGCATCATCCATTTAGCTAACCTTAATAAATTTAAAGGAATACAAAACTCAAACATAAGTGACTAAGAAGATACTTCATGTCAACAATTTAAAGATAGGTTAAAAGAGGGAATCCAAAAACTGCTCACTAATGGTACCATAACTGAAATCCTCTAAGCCTAAATTAAGGCCAGAAATGCCCAAGATAAGAATAATACACAACTGAATAAAGCTTCTGTATATGTTCACTCAAAGGTAGATAAGGCAAAGGGAATTCCCCATACTCTGGTTCAAGTTGATGATGATAATAATTACTACTAGGATCGCAAAAAATGCTCTGAAAGCTACAAAAATTATTGACATAACCAAACCTAAATTGATAGGGGAGGTTAAATTATTAGCTAACATAATGGCTTACTTGGAATTTTCCTTTAAAGACAAGGGGACTCATGGCTCTAAAAGCTTTATTGACTTAGCATTGTTCAAAGATGAACCACTCCCAGATGATTTTAAAATGCCAAACTTCACTAAGTTTGATGGAACTGGGGATCCAAGGGTCCATCTAAGGCAATGCGCTACCTTTATGGCTACTACAAAGCTTATAGAATCATAGATTGTTCGATTCTTCTTCACATCACTAGAAGAAGGGCTAAGAGCATGGTTCTTTGACCTTGAAGATGAAATTAAAAGTGATTGGCTACTTCTAACTTAAAAGTTCATTAACCAGTATGAATACAAAACTCAGCTTGATCTTGAGACCATGAGACATAAACCTAGTGAAGCTTTCTCTGATTATATTGCAAGATGGTGGGGTAAGGCAGTCAAAATGAGGAACCGTCCTCCTAAATTTGAACAAATAAAGCTGATAATCAAAAGAGCATTACCACACTTCAAAAAGTAAATGATTTTTTCCCACTACCATTACTTCAGAGCTCTCCATCAGATTGGGGTAAAAAATGAAGATGAAGAACCTCAACAAACTAGAAACACCTTTTATCGTAATGCCCAATCAAACACTTAAAACACCTTCACCCGAGTTGCAAAAATAAACCTAATCCAAACCAACACTCACAACCCACTATTAATTAATGCCATCAAACCATTAAGAAAGTTCTCAAACTTCAATCTCCCACTATCTAAAGTATTCTAGAGACTTCGACAAAAGAACCTTTTACAACCTTAAGAACCCAAGCCTCTTCTAAAGCCTATTACGCCCTTAGATTAACCAAAAATTGTTCTTCCATTTTCACCAAATGCTTCACCATACCACTAATGCATGTAGGACCCTCAAGAATGTAATCCAAAACCTTATTGACTATAGAAAAATTAACGACCTAGAAAAATGACCCAACATCAAAACCAATCCTCTCCTAAACTATCGAAACATGCTTCTACCAACCATCAGCATGATCTCTTCTAATCTACCAAAAGCCCTTGTTGAATAATCAATCCACCCAACCAAGAAACCCAAGATAAACTCCATAAAAAAAAGAAAAAAACTCCTAATGATCTTAGAAGATGAGTTCTCGAGCCTCATTCTTGAACCTTATAACTCTAGTGAAGATGAACAATGTCCTTCTACCTATGAATACATTTTGATACCCCGAAAGTTCCTTCCTCACTTGATGATGCAAAAAAGAACTAAGGATACAACTCTTCCTATGAACGACTATTTTCAATTAAGAACTTGGGATATATCAATTCTATGTATATTCCATATTCTAAATCCTGTTGAGTTTCCATATCTTTTTACCACGGTGAATGCGAATTATTTCTTCTGCTGAGATAATATTGATAATCAGTCTTTTCAAGTTCAAGTTGTGGTTATAGTTTCAGCTCTACTACACCTATCTAGTATAGGGGTAGGTTAGAGGCAACTGTAACTTAAGGGTTAAGGTGGTCATTGTAAGTAGTACAAGTATTCCTTTTGAACTTGAACTTGCAGCAATTATGGCTAGGATAGTCAAGATTAATGAGAGCTTGATAGCATTTAGCCAAGTTTGACAGTTATTTGAATATGCTCTGATGGAGGAATTGGGAAAATGTCTAATGAAGATGAAACACTCTTGTACTTTTGATGGTGAAGCTGTTAGTTCTGACTGCAGCACATAATTTGAGTTAAAGAGGGATTTCTAAGATACTTCCATCCGCCTTCAAGGAGAGATAATTAACTGTGGCTATTACTGCTCAGAGTAAGAGAAGACTGGTAGAATTATGTGTTACAGGATTAAGTTTAATACATTGACATCCGAACTGAGAATTGAGATTCAGAGAGTTATCGTGAATTCAGTCTTCTGGGTGTAAATGATCTTGATGAGATATGAAAGGGTTGTCAGGAATATTTGGCTCTAGTCAAGAATACTTCAGTGGAGAAGTTGCCTCTCCCAGATGTTTCAATTGTCTAAGAGTTTTCTGATTTTTTCTTGATGAGTTGCCAGGTTTACCACCTCATAGAGATTGAATTCTGTATCGATGTGGTTCCTGATATAACTCCTATTTTGATGTAGCCCTACAGAATGACTCTTGCAGAGCTGTAGGAGCAATTGCAAGATCTGAATTACCAGAGTTTTGTCAGACCTTGTGTTTCTCCTTAGGGTGTATTAGTCCTGTTGAGAAGAAGAAGGATGGTACCCCGAGACTGTGCATTGACTGCAGAGAACTGAACAAGGTGACAGTGAAGAACAAGTATCCTCCTCCGAGGATAAATGACCTGTTTAATCAACTACAGGGTGCACAGTTCTTTTCTAAAATTGATTTGAAGTCGGGTTATCATTAGTTGAGGATCAGTTTGTAATAGTCTTCATTAATGATATACTAGCATATTCGAAGTGAATGAAAGGGCACGTATATTACTCGAGGACCATACTACAGACATTAAGAGAATGTCAACTTTATGCTGAATTCAGGAAGTGTGATCATTGGGTGGATAGTGTTGTTCTTCTTGGAAGTATGGCATTTAAAGATAGTATTCAAGTTGATCCACAAAAGATCAAAGCAGTATCCAAGTGGCTCAGACTAACTAAATCTATTGAGGTCTGCAATTTTCTGGGTTTAATTAGGTATCATAGGAAATTTGAATAGAATTCTTTAGAATTGCAACTCCTATGACCCGCCTGATTCAGTAGAATGTGAAATTTGTGTGAACATATGTTTATTAGAACAGTTTTTTTGTTGTGGAAGAAGACCGTTGATCTAAAGGGTTACATGAACTTTAGAGGATAAAACCTGATATCATTTCATCATGTCATCATATCATTTCATCACGACATTTCGTTCCAACATTTCATCATAACATTTCATTATACCATTTCATCATAGAATGTCATCATAACATTTCACCATAGAATGATCTGCTGATAAAAGGTGCACAAGTTAATTGGATAGGGTTGATATTGTAATATGAGAAAGAGATTCTATATAAGCTACGGAATGAACTTGCAGTGTACATTCAGATGATACCAAGAAGTATCACAGTATTCAGGATCAGTACTAGTGGGTTGGATTGTAGAAGGATGTGACTGATCATATTTCTAAGTGTTTAATTTGCCAGCCAGTGGAAGCTGAAAATCAAAAGTCTTCTAGGAAGTTTCGATCTCTTTTGAACTTTAGGTGGAAATGAGAGTGAATTGCTATGATTTTTGTGGTTAGTTACCTCGTTCAAAGGGTAAATATAATTCCATATAGGTAATTGTAGACAAATTAACCAAGTCAGCTATTTTTTTTTTTTTGCCAATGGAAGCTACTTATTCAGTAGCTAGGTTGGCTAAGCTGTACATGAAGTGTATTGTGTGTTTGCATGGAATACATGTGTCCATTGAATATGGTAAAGGTACAGTGTATGCCTCTCGATCTTGACATAAATTGTGAAAAGTAATAGGCACTTGGTTGGATTTCAATACTGCTTTTCATCCTCAGACAAATGCCAGTCTGAAAGGTCGATCCAGATACTTGATGATATGTTGAAGATGTGTTTTGGAACTGGGAGGTAGCTAGGTTGATTATATGCTACTTGTAGAATTCGCTTATAATAACAGCTACCATAGTAGTATTGGAATGACACCACATGAGGCTTTTATGGAAGGAAGTCTTAATTAAATATGAAATGGTTCTGGATACAGCAGAGGAAATTTCTATGATCAAAAGAGTGATGCGGATCCTAGACATAGAGATATGGAGTTTCAAATCGAAGACTGTAATTCTGAAGATGTCTCCGAAAAATGGTGTGATGAGACTTGGTAAGATTGCATATTGGTTGGCTTTGCCTCTAAGGTTGGCTTTGCCTCTAATCTATTTCATGTGCATCCAATGTTCCATGACTCAATTTTGAGGGAGTGTATTTTGGACACTTCGGACATGTTGCAATCGGACAGTATAGAACTAAATGAAGATCTGAAGTTCAAGAAGGAATCAGTTCTGATTGTAATTATTAAGCTCGATAGTTATATTCAAACCAGATTCAAATGATCAGGATGTTGTGGCGAAGTAACAGCGTAGAAGAGTTTACGTGGGAGACTGAAGTTGAGATACGAGCTTCTTACCCATATCTCTTCCCTTCTTAACTTGTATTTATTCTTTTTTGGAATTCGGGGACGAATTCTTGTAAGGGGGGAAGACTGTAATATCTCGGGTTTTTAAATATTTTTAAACTATATCGGGATATGCAGTGTTAATAATTTATATATATATTGATGATTATTTTCATGAGCTTGTTATTTATTAAGTCATTTTAATTATTTTTAATTATTTTAAGATATTTACGTAAAATTTTCCCGGGAATTTTATTTTCGAGGAAATTAAGACGTAAATAATTTAATATTAACTATTTGAAATATTTTTATGAATTTACATGAACTCATACGTGATTTTAAAGTGTCAAATGAAATACATGTTTGTGCATGCATTTAAAATTAAATTAGGGTTATTTTATAATTAAATTATATTATATAGTTTTAATATTAATTAATTAACTATATATATGTGTATATATTATTAAAATATGTGTGTGGTGTATATTTAGTGTGTGTGTGAGATTATATATTATTATAATATAAAGTATAGATATATATATATATATACATAATTATTTACCTAAAAACTAATGTTCTCATTATTTATGAAACTGCCATCGTCTCCTTCCCTTCACACGTCCGACGCCATTTCTCCTCCCTCACCACTGCAATTTCCATTCTCTTGCTAGCGGAGTGCCTCCCAGCCGTCTTCCTCCTTCCCAAGCTCCCTCCACCGCCCTTTCCTTCCATTTCCGGCTTGTTTTGGCCAAAATATTCAAGAGAAATCGAAAATTGATCTCATCATCGATCAAGCCGTTTTCGGCCACCAAACTCGACGCCATCGGTCTATATCTTCTCCTTAAGCTCCGGTGACTTCATTTCCAAGCTTTGTTTCACTTGAAACGGTCTAGATTTCCCTAGGTTTTGATTTTACATTTTCGGCCTATTAGGGTTTTGAATTTTTTTGAGCTTTGATTTGAATGATTCATCCAAACTCCCTTCACAAACATTGATCCTAGTAGCTTAATCTACACTCTGGAATTTTTGTGGCATTTTTGGGAATTATTTTGATTTTTTTGAATTTTTTATTATTTTATTAATATTTTCTAATTTTTGAAATTTAATTAATTAAATTATGAAATTGTGTTTTATGGTGTTCATAGGTGTTGAAATGAATTTTATAAATTTATTTGTAATTTTTTTGAATTTTATATAATTATTTTGAATTTAATTAGTTTATGTAACTTTGGGAAAATTAGGTTAATTATGTATTTTATTGAAATTAATTGGTTAATTGAGTATATTTATTGATATTATTGAATTATATGTTGAGAAATTAATTTTTGAGTAATTATATTATTTTTGGTGAATTTTTTTATTAATTATAGTGAATTTACATAACTAGGGGTATTTTGGTAATTTGACACTAAATTGGCTAAAAATATAATTAAATTGGTTTTAATAGTTATTTGATGTATAAAAATGATTTCTACAAATTATTTAGTATTTTTAACTAATTAAAACTATTTTTCGTAAATTATTTTCAAATTGTATATAATATACTATTTTTCCAAATAAATGAGTTTTTATCGATTTTTAATATGTTTTAGGGCTAATTATGTAATTTGAAGTTTTAAAATGTATTTTGGTCAATATTTATGAATTTATCGAGAATTGTTGATTTTTAATAATATTTTATTAAAATTAGGATTTTTATGTAATTGTCGGTGAAATAATTATTTTCAGTGTTTTAAATACCTGATTTGCTACATTTTGATTATTGAAGGGTATTTTTGGCATGTTAAGTGTGTTATGTGTTACCTCGCGAATTGTGAACCTCGGTCGGTGAAATTGTAGTTCGGATTCCGACCGAGGGGTTATGGTTGTGTATTTCCGAAGTGTGTTTTCTTTGCAAGACCGGCTCTACTCTTTGAGTAGAGAGATGTCCGTTTTACAGGGGAGGTTCTACCGAATTTTTGATAAAATTCTCATAAAATGTGATGTCCGGTCGAATTCTTAATCCAATTCTGTGTTTAATAATCTTAGAGTAAGTCTCTAGAATGTCGATAGACTTATTCTGATTCATGTTGTCATTTGTTTGTTTAGTTGTGCCGAGACCGAGGCCTAACGGATCAGGCCCCGCCGAGTTTGTCTCGTGGAGTGCTAACATGTGAGTTGTTATACTGTATATATATATGCATTGCATATAGGATGCATCACTTAGGGTTTTTCATTTTCATTATATGTTTTTTTTTAAAAAGTGATTTAAATTATAATATTTTTGGTATATCTAGGGTTGTATTTTTGTATATAAATGCATGTTATTTTGATATATGCACATTAAACGATTAGGTTCATGTTTAATATATTTTTGTAATATATACATGTTTTAAATGTACATTTAGTCACAATTATTTTATTAAATGATTAGTATGCTTTAGGTATAGTTTCGGTATATTTTAGGTTTATTCTTAAATAATTGCATGTTATATTGTCAACTTACACTTAAATTGTTTTTAAGTTTATTTTTGGTATATTTTTGATATATTTCCCAAATAAATGTATGTTTTATTATTAATTGAAACCTAAAACATTAGTGGTATATTTAGGGTTTAATTATGATATATGCATGCTAGAAAATTAGGTTGTTTTGATATATTGTGAATCTATGTTAAACCTAAACACATGTTTAAATGAATTTTTATACATAATTGTTTTAATTAGGTGATTTGTGCACTTAGGTATATTCTTTGTATATTTAGGTACATTTTTAAGCAAATGCATGATGTATTATTAAAATGCACTTAAATTGTTTTTAACTCTATTAACGGTTTACCTTTAGTATATTTTATATTTTTATTTGACATATATATATACCCAAAATATACTGGGTATATTTTTGGTATATATACATGTTTGATTTTACTATTATGAATATTGTTCCACATTAATTAATTTCAAAATGAATGATTTATTTTAAGTGAAGGATATCAATAGAACGTGCTTCCTAGTGGGCAGCACTAGGACCGTATACGTACCGGTGCGATAGATAAAGGTTGAGTGAGAATTAATTATGGTGATTATAATTGATTTGATTGATTTGACTAAGATTAATGGTATGTTAGGTAGTGTGATTGCAGGGCCAATCACACTAACAGTCAGATTGTGGGAGCTCGGTTGACTTAGTGTCTCGGGGCCAGTCTACTGTCTATAGTGGAATGAATAATCTATGGGGTCGATTGAGATGTGAGGTGATAGATAGTGTGATTGCTGGAGCTCGGTTGACCAAGGGTCTCGGGGCCAATCACACCGACAGCCAGACTGCTGGAGCTCGATCGACTTAGTGTCTCGGGGCCAGTCTGTTGTCCAGTTTGGAATAAGTGTTCTATTTGGAATCAAGTGAGCCTGTATGGCTAGAGTGATGATGGGGTTGTTTCAGGTTGCTATTATTAGGGTTCTATGGTTCATGAATTAAACTAAACATTTTCTGCATTTAGTATATTTATATAAGCAGAGACGGCATATGTGTGGAAAGCACGAATATATATATATATATATATATATATATATATATATATATATATATATATATATATATATATATATATATATATATATATATGTGTGTGTGTGTGTGTGTGTGTGTGTGTGTGTGTGTGTGTGTGTGTGTGTGTGTGTGAATGCATGATTGGATATGTTTTAGATTGCATGTATATATAGTATAATAATTCACTCAGTGAGGTCTGACCCCCCTCAATTATTTTTTTTCAAGAGATCCTATACCATCAGACCTTAGTAGTAGAGTTCCTCGCCGGTGTTCTTCAATTCCGACTATTTTATGTAAATGTATATTCTGAACTCTAATTTGTATTCTAGAAACTGCAGTAGTAGTGTTATTATATCGGAAGAACATTATTTTATTTTGATATTAAGTACCCTGAGAATCTGTATTTGAACACTGTATGAATGTGTATTTAATTACGAAAGGATTTGGAGTATTTATTTTATATAATGATTCAAAAAATTTTAATTCTATCGTACTTTTTAATCATTTATTGCATGATTTTATTTTCTTAGGCTTGCTACGGGTTCCGGATTCGAAAGAATTCTCGTTCCCTAGCGCCGGTTATGACTCCTAGTTTGGGTCGTGACACACAAGAACCAAACACAAGAGAAAATCTCAATAGTAAACATGAAGTATAAGATTTACTAAACCAACCATCTAGAAAGTTTAACTACAAAGTCAAGTACATAACACCCCTTACTATTCACATTCACTTAAAAGACATAGTAACCTCAAAATGGGGAGAGGAATTTAATAACAAAGATGGGGTAGTTAGTATTGTTCAACTTCAGAACCTACAAGTCATGGGAATCTATATATGGTATGACTCTGATGAAGAAATTAAAAAGGATATAGGGGATAATGATCCTGAAATCATTGTTTGTGACTATAACAATAGTACAAAAATAGATAAGCAAGCAGCTTAGAAGCCCCCACTAGTAGTCAATCATATAACTCAAAGTGGGTGAGTGTATCAACCTTTTAAGAAAGATCCCCCTAAAGGAAAAGAAGTGTCAAGTGATGAAGCTCCAGTCAAAGAGGAAGACGTCGTCCTCAAACAACTTAAGAAAACCTAGGCACAAGCCAGTATCTGGGACCTACTCATGGCCTTTAAGAAGTATAGGGATGTCCTAATTAGAGCATTAGATGAAACAAAGATTACCACTAATGCCTTGCCTTATGAGATGATAGCCTCTCTAATGAAAGCTCCTTGCAACACAATAACCTTCTCAGATGAAGATTTACCCCTCCAAGGAAGGGCCCACATTCATCCTTTCTTCATATAAGCAATTGTTAGGTCTAAAAAGACTCTATGCATTATGATGGATGATGGATTTGCTATTAATGTTTTCCCCATGAGGTTACTACATAAATTTAGGATGAATATTGAAAACCTAGAGGAATCCCACATGGTCATACGAGATTATGATGATTCAAAAAAGTCAGTCATTGGAACTTTCAAAGCAATAGTTACAATGGGTGATATTGAATCAGTAACATAATTTACCGTCTTGGACATTCCTCCATCTTTTGCCCTATTGCTAGGTAGACCTTGGTTCCACCCACTAGGGGGCATACCCTCCACTATGCATCAGAAGATCAAGTTCCCACTAAATGGAAAAGTTGTTACCATCCCTGCTAAAAAAAACAATATTATTGCCTACCTGAATGTGGTCCCACCAGGATTTTTGATTTCTGTAATTAATGACAATCATGTCGATCCCAAAGTCACTGCCATAATGAAAAAGATGCAGTATCTACCTAAAATGATATTAGGAGGAAGATACATTAGAGTCATAGAATTCCCTAACTTCTGAGGATAGAACAATACACATATTCTAGGGTATGATCCTGAAAAAGACACTGGGACTAAGAAGATGATCCCTTTTATGGCTAAAAGCCCAACATGAGTCCACTAAGGGCAAGCTGAGAAGTGGGTAATGTAAGCACCCAATTTTGGTATGCAATTGTGCACTATTGCGACGTAAGCCCCTATGATGAAATTTAGTCAAAATTTGAACTTGGTTGTCGATTTTCTAGACTTTAGGGACTAAATTGCAACATTTTTTAAGATTTGATTACAAGGAAGTCAAATTTTCAGGGGTCTTTTGGTAATTAAAATTTTTAAAAAAATTAGGATCGGCATTGCATAATGCCGACGCGTAAAAGTCCCGTTTTTCAATTTTTCGCGTATTTTTTTCTTATTTTTAGTCAATATTTTCAGTGTTTTGATTGGTTGAAAATTCAATTTTTTCATTATTATTATCTTATAAGTTTTTTTTACGCATTTAAAATGCGTAAAAAGATTTTGAAATAAAAAGCAAACGCTATCAGATGTATTTTGTTCCTCCAAAGGAGGAAGTCAGTATGTGCAAACTCTGCTTCAAAAAGTAAAGAGCTTGAGTGCATGTGTGCAGGAGGGCTAAAGACTCACACAAACAGAGAGAAACTCATGTAGACACAGACTGAAAAAAATAGAGAGACTGCGAAAGAGAGAAAAGACTTACGCGAAGAACACCCTTGTCTTTCAAAAAACCCTAATTTTGGATATTCTCAGTGTCTTCGAACGCAATCAAATCCCAGTCCAGGATCAAATCAATACTGAGTCAATTTTAACGGTAATAATCCAATCTAAGGGACTAAGAAAGGCATTTGCACAGCATCTAAGATTATCACAGTGTTCTTTTTTTATTTTTTTCTTCCTTAATGATTTTTATTTTATTTTTGTTATTGATTTAAGCATTAAATTTCACTAATCTGATTCTTTGTGTTTTTTTGTCTTAATACCTGAGCGGGGATTGAGGAGGAAACAGTCTCATATCCAAGAATTGAACAGAAGATCCATGGAATGCCATGGATGAACCTGAACTGTTTTTCAGTAGATATTAGGATTTTTATCTTCATTTTGCATTTATGTGTTCTGTATAGTTATTTTAATTCATGGCTGTATAATTGATTAATTTTAGTTTTTGTACGTAGTTTGTAATAGCCCCAGTAGTGGGAATAGTGAAAAATTTAATTTTCTGCACTTTAAAATTAATTAGTAAAACTAGGTTCACTGGGTAATTTTTTATAAAATTAATGGTGGCTTTAGTTAATTAGGGTTTGTATGTAATAAATTAGGTTTTTTTTAAAATCATATGTGAATGTGTTTTTATTGATTTTGCTATGTTTTTTTTATGTTTTTGGGCTTTTTTATTTTGTTTTGAGCCCTAAGCCCACACTCCGGTCCAACTCACTTTAAATAGGTTTAAAAAAATGGTTTAGGATTTTAAATGATTAAAATCAATTAAGGCCTATTAGGTTAATTAGATTTTAGGCCCACTTAGTTAATTAAAACTTGTTTAGACTTAACTCAACCCACTTAATTTCATTTCTTTTAAAATAAATAGATTTAAGCCCACTTCTCATTTTAAATAAAACTAAGTTAGACTTAGGCCCAATAATTTAAATTTCCTTTAAAATTGAATAGACTTAAGCCCATTCCTTAGACAAAGTAAAAAAAATAGATCTAGGCTCATTAATTAATAAAAAATGTAGGCCCACCTTTAGTCCATTTCTCACTTGTAAATAAAATGTAAATCTAGCTAAACATAGTTTAGACTTAGGGACAATGCAATCTTGAGTGCATTTTTTATGTGTAATTTTATTGACTAGATGCCTAGGGTTAGATGTAATACCCTATATATTTATTTAAATAAAGGGTTTTTTAAATAGTGTTATTAATAATTACTTTTGCATGATATTATATTTATGTTAATATAATTTTAGGGTTATTAATTTATGTGAGTATTATTTATTTATTATCTAGAATTTTATTTGTCTATTATTATCATTATTATTATCATTACTATTTTAAACTATATTAAATTTTATGGTTATTTATGTGCTACTATAAACATGCATATATATATATATATATATATATATATATATATATATATATATATATATATATATATATATATATATATAAAATATTATTTTAGATGTGTGTATATTAAAATAATTTGTGTATATATATATGTGTATGTAGTATATGTATATATATATCAATATTTACCTATACACACATACATACATAATTATATATTAATAGTTTATAATATATATATATATATATATATATATATATATATATATATATATATATAAAAGTATACATATAAAGAAATGGACCAAAACCGAGACAACAAAAACAAAAAGAAAGAAAAAAAAATGCAAACAGGAAACAAGAAGCTTCCCAAGCCCTGCACCCTCTCCCTCTCCATCCCTTACCATCTCTCCCTTCCTCTTCACTGCGCCGTTCGTCCTGCCACCACCAGAAATGCCATTGCCGTCGCGGGAAGGAGCTTAAGGAGGTGTTACTGTCGCTGCCTCCCATTTTCTTCTTTTGTCAGCTCGAACCCAAGCTGATCTGGTGCCACCCAAGCTTCCCGAACTTCCCTCATCCTCTTAGGTGTCCGTCCAAGCCAAGGGCCGCCGCTGCAACTCACCTCCGGCACCGGAATTGGAGGTTGAAGGTGAGTTGCTCAGTGTTATTTTTAGGTTGCTGTCAGGTTATTTTTTGGTTGTTGATCAAATTTGAATGTTGATTTTAGGTTGTTCTTGAGTATATGTTCGATTATGCTAATAAATTGCTTCAATTTGAATTTTTAAGCATTTTTCTTAATTTTCCTTAATTTATAGAATTTTTGCATAATTTTTATTTAATTTTCTAGTTGATTTATTGGGTTTTATTTGGTTTAATTAGTAAAATTAGAGTAATTATAGTTAATTGTTCTTGGTATATTAATTTTATTTAAGGTTTTAGAATTTTTGGTGTTAATTAGAGGATAATATAAATTTTAGGTATTTAATTGGTATTTATGTTAATTCTCGGGGATTATTGTAAAAAAATTATGAAATTTTAATAATTGAAGTTATTAGGGAATGTTATTAATTTTAGAACTCAAATTATAATTTTTGTGATTTTTATACTATTTTTATAAATATTTTTAAGTTTACGCCAAATGTGATTTTTAGGTTAAATTATATTTTTAGAAGAAAATTATTGGTTGATTTTATGTTTTAATTATATTAGGAAGATTAATTTTGAGAAAATAAATTTTTGGGATGATTAAATAATTTTAAGGAATTATTTTTAGTACTAATAGCACATTATGTAATTTATGTATTTTAGGGGGTAAAAATGTAATTTTACGCTAATTATAGTTGAACATATATTTTAGTTAATTTTATTAATATTTAAGAGGTTTAGAGAATTTTTTTTATAAATTAATTGGTATTTTTACTTAAGTAGTGTTAATTTAAATATTAATTCCAAATATGATAGATAGATATATATATATATATATATATATATATAAAATACATTGTAATGGTTTTAATTTAGACTTTAATTATATTTTGAATAATTGAGATTTTATATATTTTTATTTATTTTTAGTATATGTGTATGTGATATATATATTTTTAGAAATAAGTGTTATCAATTCTAAATATTTTGTTGAGTTGTAATCTCGGTTAGGGCTAAATGTAGTTTTGAGAGCCCGACTCGAGTGTGTATGTCTGTAGTTATTAGAAGTGCATTTTTATGCAGGTCTGACTCTACCTTTGGTAGAGAGATGTCCGTTTTACAGAGGAGACTCTGTCGAAATTTCGATAGATTTTCTCGTAAAACGTGATATTCATAAAATTTCTATTGTTATTTAGGTTATCCTGTCTGTCGAGTCTTATCTGGTGTTCGCTTCAAGAATCGAGTGGCAGCCTTCTAGGTTGTCCTTTCCTCTATCTGTGTCGACTCCTCTTAGTGGTGAGTTGGAGACAGATGTCTTCTTTCCTTCGTGTCCAATGGTAGTGGATGGTAGAGAATTATTAGCAGACTTAGTGTTGCTTGATGTGTTGGAATTTGACATCATTTTGGGTATGGATTGGTTGTCGAGGTACTATGCTTCGATGAATTGTCGAGAGAAAGAAGTGGTGTTCAGAATTCCAGACGAAGAAGAATTTTGTTTTAAGGGTGAAAAGAACTCCATGTCTCGTAATCTCATTTCTACCATCATAGCCCGAAAGATGCTTAGAAGTGGTTGTCAAGGTTACTTGGCAATGGTAAGAGATGTTGAGAAAGAGAACGTGGCGATTGAACAGGTGCCAGTGGTGTGTGAATTTCTGGATGTCTTTCCTAAAGAATTACCAGGATTACCACCAGACAGAGAGATAGAGTTCTATATCGATGTCATATCGGGTACAGATCCTATTTCTATGCCACCTTATGGAATGGCACCAGCTAAGCTATAGGAGCTAAAAGAGCAACTGCAAGAGTTGCTTGATAAGGGTTTCATCAGACCCAGTACATCGCCTTGGGGTGCTCCGGTGTTGTTTATGAAGAAAAAGGATGGTAGCCTTCGACTTTGTATCGATTATAGGCAGTTGAATAAGGTCACCATCAAGAACAAGTATCCACTTCCAAGGATCGATGACCTGTTTGATTAGCTTCAAGGTGCTACATGCTTCTCTAAGATAGACTTGAGATCTGGGTATCATCAGTTGAGGATCAGAAGAGGTGATCAGCCCAAGACAGTCTTTCAGACAAGATATGGCCATTATGAGTTCTTAGTAATGTCCTTTGGGTTGACTAATGCTCCAGCAGCCTTTATGGACTTGATGAATCGGGTGTTTAGGCCATACTTGGACCGGTTTGTAATAGTCTTCATTGATGATATCTTGGTTTATTCCAAGAATGAAGCTGAGCATGTTATGCATCTAAGAAGGGTGCTTCACACTTTAAGGGAGCATAAGTTGTATGCCAAATTTTCAAAGTGCGAGTTCTGGTTAAATCAAGTGGCATTTTTAGGCCACGTGGTTTCTAGAGATGGCATACAGGTGGACCCTAAGAAGATAGAGGCTATTACGGAGTGGCCAAGGCCGACTACAGTTAGAGAGGAACGGAGTTTCCTGGGTTTAGCAGGCTATTACAGAAGATTTGTGAAAGACTTCTCTAAAATTGTTGCACCTTTAACAAGGTTGACCCAGAAGAGTGCTAAGTTTGTATGGACAGACAAATGCGAAGAGCACTTTTAGCTATTGAAGGACTTATTGACGTCGGCACCAATTCTAACCTTGCCCTCTAGAAATGAAGGGTATACAGTGTATTGTGATGCTTCCAAAGTAGGATTGGGTTGTGTGTTAATGCAAAATGGACAAGTGATTGCTTATGCTTCGAGGCAATTGAAGAAGCACGAGCAAAAATATCCTACTCATGACCTGAAGATGGCAGTCGTGGTCTTTGCTTTGAAAATATGAAGGCATTACTTGTATGGGGTGACATGTGAGATATACACTAATCACAAGAGCTTGAAATATATCTTTCAGCAGAGGGACTTGAATTTGAGGTAGAGAAGATGGATGGAACTCCTTAAAGATTATGATTGTTCCATTTTATACCATCCAGGCAAGGCGAATGTTGTCGCGGATGCCTTGAATAGAAAATCAGCGGGCAGTCTTGCCCATATTAGCATAGAGAAAAGGCCCATTATCAAGGAGTTGCATGGGTTGATTAATCAGGGGTTGCAGATGAAAGTTACCTAGAAGTGCCTTTTAGCTCAATTCAGTGTACGATCAGTATACTTGGATCGGGTTAAGGCAGCTCAGAGTAGAGATCCCCAGTTGCAGTGGATTATGTATGAAGTGCAACAAGGGCAGTCACGGGACTTTGTGATTGACAGAGAAGGTGTGTTGAGATTAGGCACTAAGATTTGTGTGTCAGATGTTGATGACTTGAGGAAGGAAATTATGGAAGAAGCACACTTTTTTGCATATAGTGTTCATCCAAGTTCTACCAAGATGTATCATAACTTGAAGGATACATATTGGTGGAATGGAATGAAGAGGGATATTGCAGAGTTCGTATCCAGGTGCCTGACTTGCCAGCAAGTAAAACTTGAACATTAGAGACCCTCGGGACTGTTGCAACCCATGCCAATTCCTTAATGGAAATAGGATATGATAGTTATGGATTTCGTGACTAGGCTACCTCGGACTACTAGAGGTTATGACGCTATTTAGGTGATTGTCGATAGGCTAACTAAATCAGCACACTTTCTGCCTATAAAGAAAACGTACTCTACTGATAGACTGGCAAGACTTTATGTCAATAGGATTGTTTGTCTACATGGAGTACCTGTGAGTATAGTGTCGGATAGAGGAGCCACCTTTACCTTAGTCTTTTGGCAAGAGTTACACAAGGCCTTGGGTACCAAATTGGATTTCAGTACGGCCTTCCACCGTTAGACAAATGGTCAGTCAGAGAGGACCATCCAAACATTAGAAGATATGTTGAGGATGTGTGTAATGGATTTTGGAGGACAATGGGATTCACTTGATTGAGTTTGCTTATAATAACAGCTATCATGCATGCATCAAGATGGCTCCGTATGAGGCACTATATGGTAGGAAGTGTAGATCGCCATTGTGTTGGGAGATTGGTGAAAGGCAGTTAACGGGACCAAAGTTAGTGCAGATCACTTCAGAAAAAGTCCCCATTATACAACAGCGATTGAAGACAGCCTTCAGCAGATAGAAGAGCTATGCTGACCCTAAGAGGAAGGATGTATCCTTTATGGTTGGAGACATGGTGTTCCTGAAGGTGTCTCCAATGAAAGGAGTTATGAGATTTGGCAAGAAGGGTAAGCTAGCCCCCAGATACATTGGACCGTCCGAGATTCGGTCTAGAGTGGGTGAAGTGGCGTATAGGCTGGTGTTACCACCAGAACTGTCGAGAATCCATCCTGTATTTCATGTATCCATGCTGAGAAAATATGACCCTGATCCGTCTCATATGTTGCAACCTCGAACCGTAGAGCTTAGTGATGATCTGACTTATGAGGAGTACCCAGTGGCGATTGTGGATCGCCAAATCCGACAGCTACAGACTAAGGAGATACCGATGGTGAAGGTGCTATGGAGTAATCATTCCGTTGAGGATTGCACTTGGGAAACTGAAGCTGAGATGCGACTTTCTTTCCCGTATCTCTTTCCTTCTTAGCCTTGTAATTCTTCTTTTCTTTCTTTTCTTGAATTCGGGGACGAATTCATATAAGGAGGGGAGACTGTAATACCCTATATATTTATTTAAATAAAGGGATTTTTCAACAGTGTTATTAATAATTACTTTTGCATGATATTATATTTTTGTTACTATAATTTTAGGGTTATTAATTTATGTGAGTATTATTTATTTATTATTTAGAATTTTATTTGTCTATTATTATCATTATTATTATCATTACTATTTTAAACTATATTAAATTTTATGGTTATTTATGTGCATATATATATATATATATATATAGGGTTAAATATTATTTTAGATGTGTGCATATTAAAATAATTTGTGTATATATATATGTGTATGTAGTATATGTATATATATATCAATATTTACCTATACACACATACATGCATAATTATATATTAATATATATTAATAGTTTATAATAATATATATATATATACATATAGAGAAATGGACTAAAATCGAGACAATAAAAACAAAAAGAAAGAAAAAAATGCAAACAGGAAACAATAAGCTTCCCGAGCCATGCACCCTCTCCCTCTCCGTCCCTCACCATCTCTCCCTTCTTCTTCACTGCGCCATTCGTCCAGCCACCACCAGAAACGCCATTGCCACCGCGGGAAGGAGCTTCAGGAGGTGCTACTGTCGCTGCCTCCCATTTTCTTCCTCTGTCAGCTCGAACCCAAGTTGATCCGGTGCCACCCAAGCTTCCGAACTTCCCTCATCCTCTTAGGTGTCCGTCCAAGCCAAGGGTCGTCGCTACAACTCACCTCCGGCACCGGAATTGGAGGTTGAAGTTGAGTTGCTCAGTGTTGTTTTTAGGTTGCTGTCAGGTTGTTTTCTGGTTGTTGATCGAATTTGAATGTTGATTTTAGGTTATTCTTGATTATATGTTGGATTATGCCAATAAATTGCTTCAATTTGAATTTTTAAGCATTTTGCTTAATTTTCCTTAATTTACAGAATTTTTGCATAATTTTTATTTAATTTTTTAGTTGATTTATTGGGTTTTATTTGGTTTAATTAGTAAAATTAGAGTAATTATAGTTAATTGTTCTTGGTATATTAATTTTATTTAAGGTTTTAGAATTTTTGGTGTTAATTAGAGGATTATATAAATTTTAGGTATTTAATTGGTATTTATGTTAATTCTCAGGGATTATTGTAAAAAAATTATGAAATTTTAATAATTGAAGTTATTAGGGAATGTTATTAATTTTAGAACTCAAATTATAATTTTTGTGATTTTTATACTATTTTTATAAATATTTTTGAGTGTACGCCAAATGTGATTTTTAAGTTAAATTATATTTTTAGAAGAAAATTATTGGTTGATTTTATGTTTTAATTATATTAGGAAGATTAATTTTGAGAAAATAAATTTTTGGGATGATTAAATAATTTTAAGGAATTATTTTTAGTACTAATAGCACATTATGTAATTTATGTATTTTAGGGGGTAAAAATATAATTTTATGCTAATTATAGTTGAACATATATTTTAGTTAATTTTATTAATATTTAAGAGGTTTAGAGAATTTTTTTTTATAAATTAATTGGTATTTTTACTTAAGTAGTGTTAATTTAAATATTAATTCCAAATATGATAGATATATATATATATATAATACATTGTAATGGTTTTAATTTAGACTTTAATTATATTTTGAATAATTGAGATTTTATATATTTTTATTTATTTTTAGTATATGTGTATGTGATATATATATTTTTAGAAATAAGTGTTATCAATTCTAGATATTTTGTTGAGTTGTGATCTCGATCGGGGCTAAATGTAGTTTTGAGAGCCCGACTCGAGTGTGTATGTCTGTAGTTATTAGAAGTGCCTTTTTATGCAGGTCTGGCTCTACCTTTGGTAGAGAGATGTCCGTTTTATAGAGGAGACTGCTGAAATTTTGGTAGATTTTCTCGTAAAACGTGATATTCGTAAAATTTCTACCGTTAGTTAGGTTATCCTGTCTATCGAGTCTTGTCCGATTTTCCTCAAGTCAGCCTGGAATTTCATTGTTTTGTTGATTGTTGATTTCAATTCCATAGTCATGTTTTAAAAGTCGATTTGTTATTTTTCTATTAGAGCATATCGGAGCAGAAGCCGTGAGATGGAGGCAGACGCGTGGTCGTCAGCCTTCGCATTCATCTTGTAAGTCAATAGAACGATCTGTGTGTGTGTTTACTTAAAGAATACATGCGTTCGTATTTTTATTATATTGATTATATGATTTAGTTAATTTAATGCTATTATTTAAGATTTAAATGCATTTTATTTATTTAAAATCGATTTTGAGAAATTTTGGTAAAACAGGCTACCTGGTGGGCTTCACCAGGACTATGTGCACATGGTAGAGATTGAGAGATGGATCCAATATATATATATATATATGATTGGTGAATGTTAAACTGGGACGGGTGCCTCGGTGGAAGCCTTTGCTCTCGAGGACCGCCAGTGATTGTAAGGTTGATAATGGACTGGGATGGGTGCCTCGGTTGATGCCCTAGCTCTCGGGGACCGCCAGTACCATATATTTGGATTAAGTGAATGACTGTGACTTGGTGCCTCGGTTGATGCCTTTGCTCTCGGGGACCGGCAGTCTAATTGGAACAAGTGGGCCCGATTGGCCATTTAGATTCTTGGGTTTAGGGTTCTACCGAGATTTTTCAAAGCTATACCTTTATATTATAAATTATTTTCACTATAATTATATAGTTTTCAAAAAGGTTTTCAAACCGTACAGCTCTTTTATTGACTTACTCAGTGAGGTCTGATTCCCCTCAATTTATTTTTTTTCAGGAGCTTGGGAGTTTGACCTCAGACTACCTCCACGCCGGATTTCTTCATCACCGGCTATTTTATGTAGGTCATTGTAAGTTGTACTGTTGTATTGTTCTAGGATGTTGCAGTAGTATATGTATTAAAAGTTGTATGTTTTAAGTATATTGTGTAATTTATTTGTACAAACCATGCTTATGTATAAGATTTAAGTTTGATTTATAATATGTGACGTTGAAACACATTTCTATTAAGCACTTGAATCTGTTTATTTTTAAGAAAAATCAGTTTGATAATGTGTTCTATTTTAAAATAAATTTTTAAATTGTAAGGTGTTATGTTTCTTTCCTTTTAGGCTTACTACGGGTTTCGAGGGCCTTATGCCTACCCATTCCCTAGTGCCGGTCACGTGCCCTCGGGTTCGGGTCGTGACATTAAATGGATGTCAAATAGGGTTTAAATAAAATTGCATGTAATTAGAGTATGAAATAATCATTTATAAAATTATTCTAAATGAACATGAGACTAAGAGAAGTTAGTATTCCGTTCCCATAATCTCCTAGTTGTGGTGCTAACTTTCTTTTAGAGAATCGAGTACCACCAATCAAATTGTCCCAGTTATTACCCTGGGTGGCAACTCCTCTTCTCTACACTATGACTTTGTAACGTAGTAGTATGTTCCCTAAGGCCCTGAGCCTAAACAGTGTCACGGTTGCTAAAATCTTGGACGCGCGCTAAACCCCGATGTCTACAGTGGCGACTCCACTGGGGATAAGAGATACTAATTCTACTTGTGTTCTTTAGAATTATTTTATCAATTATTATTTCATTCTTGCATTCATTCTGCATGTCCCTACTAAATTGATGGTGTTGGTTTATGATTCCATGATTCCACTAGCTTCATAGAGTTATAGATTGGCTAACCATCACTTTTAGCCTTAACTCGGTTCAAAAGAGATTACCAGGCTCATCTGACCAGAGCTTGTAACCCAAGTCCTTAAGGGGGTAATCTTCTCTCGAGTTGGTAAAGGATGTTGGGCCCCTCTGACCTTGGCTTGTAACTCAAAGTCTATAATGGAGAGCATCTTGCTAAGGGAAGCTTAACTTTTCACCGAACCCTAACCACATATAATGGCCTAGTTACTTCCCCTAGGATTTTTACCCAAAGTGCTTCATTGTTTGAATTGCCATAAAGTATTTCTATTTATAAAAGCCCAAGCGTATACCTTTAAAGCTCATTTAGGCTAATAAGGATTAGGCTAGACCTTTATATTTAGAAATGTTGTTTCTGTGCTTTTTGCTTTAAAAGAGAGATTTAGCATGCACGTCTGCTTTTAATATCCCCTGTTGCTATGAAGGCCAAGACCAAAAATCCTAGGAAAAGAAACTCGCCATTGAACACATTTGTGGGAGAAATAAGGTTGGAAGGTTTACCTGCATGATGGCCTATTGATTGCTTCTTGATACTTGCTACGTGCTAAGTGCTTGCTTGCTACTTATTGTATAGCACGTGCATCATGCATACATACAGTCCACGCATCATACTAACACCTTGTTTTGTAGCCATCATAGATTCATCTAGGTCTTCTCATGTTTAGGCATGAAGAGTTGGCAGATTAACCAAAACAGATCTAAGCCCTAAGTCAATAGCTCAAGAGATCCTTTAAGAACTAAAGAAGAGTCCAATCAATCCACTATACCTAGAAATTGAACCAACTCAAACTAAACAGACTAGAATGGAACAACAACCAGAGATGTGGACCTTAGAGGACATTAAGGGAGCTTTAATGGATGCAATGAGAGCTATGATGCAAGATGAACTGAGACAGGCTTTGGCCGAACTAGTGCAACCTGTTATTAGACAACCACCTGCTGCTGTTGTTGAAAAACCACCTGCTACTACTGTTGAATAGCCATCTACTGTAGGAGTTCCACCTGTTGTTGTAGCTCCTTCACTTGCTACTAACAATGCTGGGGGGCAACCTACTACTAGAAATGTACTTACTGCTGATGTAAGATTGGAAGACATTGAAAACTATATGGTAGAAAAGGCGAAGAGAGAGTCACTTGAATTGGTCCATGATCATGAGTCCAAGCATATGCAAGCACTGACTCAAAAAATATCCAAGATGGAAGAGCTTATTAGAGGACAAGGAATGGGATATTCTTTTGACTTTGATGACATGCTGCAAATAGAGGGAGATAAGCTGCCTAAAAAATTCAAAATGCCTCAGCTGCAGAAGTTTAATTCGAGAGGAGATCCAAGGATTCATTTGAGTCAATACACAATAACCATGAGCACTACTAAAGCACCATTGTCAGTAGTTTCTAGGCTGTTTGTACTATCACTGGAAGGAATGGTTGTAAATTGGTACCATGGGTTAAAAAAGTCTGTTAGGGCTGATTGGAAGGAACTATGTACTGCATTCTTGAAAAAATATGATTATAACACTCGATTGGAAGTGTCTATTAGGGATTTGGAGTTGACTAAGCAAAAACCCAATGATTCCTTTTCTGATTTCCTCATCAAATTCATGAATAAGGCATGACTGATGAAAAATAAACTGGCTGAAAAGGATCAAGTTAGGATGATTGTTCATAATGTATCACCTAATTTGGTTGAAAGACTACAAATGATGAACCCAAAGACCTTCGTAGACCTATATGATGACGATCTACAAGCTGAAGAGATAGAGAATGAGAAAAAGAAGAGTTCTAGAGGCACAGTAACCCGAAATTACTCAACTAGGGGCACACAACAGTGGAGTACTAGCTAGATTGTGGAGGTGCACATAGTTCAGCAACCTAAAAGGTTCTCCAACTTCAACCAACCACTCTCTAAAGTCCTAGAGAGGCTAATCCAAAAAGACCTACTCCAACCTTTAACCTTTTCTAAGCCACCAAACCTAAATCTCCTTGGTTTTGACCCTAACAGTTACTGTAAATTCCACCAAGCTGCTGGCCATCCCACAGACAATTGTATCCACCTAAAACATGAGATTGAAAACCTGATAGACTCCAAAAAAATCACCAACCCTGAAAAATCCAACTCTAACCCAAACACCAAAAACAACCGTTTCCCAGACTATCGAAATGTTCCACCACCAGCCACCATAATGATCAACTCAGGGGTTAGTGAAAAAGAAGTGCTAAGCTCCTTTAAGGACCTCAACCCTATACCCAATGGAGAACCTTTCAGACAGTCATAGAAAGGAGTGGAAGATTTACTAGGCTAGCCCTTAGGCAAGTTTGATTATAGAATATTCTACTCGAAACCACCCTCTGCTAATATCTCTATTGAATCAATTAAGCCCTAAGGTTGGGGAGATGAGTTTGATGATAAGCCGATAAAATAAGAGCCTGAAATTCTTGAGCAGCCACCAAAAAGAGCAGAAGACTTATTAGGTCAGCCTTCATGAAAGTTCGATTATAAGGTGTTTTATACTAAACCACATTCTCTTGACATACCCTTCGAGTCTATTGTGCCTTCAGGTTGGGGAGATGAGTTTGATAATAAGCTGGTAAAAGAAGAGCCTAAAATTCTTGAGCAGCTACCAAAAGGAGTTGAAGATCTGTTGGGACAATGTTTAGGCAAGTTTAAATATAGAGTGTTTTACTCTAAGCCCACTTCCGCTGACATCCTCATTGAATCGATTGTGCCTATAGGGGTGGGGTGATGAATTTGAAGATGAACCTTTGGCTCTTAAACAGTCTTAAGAAGGAGTTGAAGATTTGTTAAATTAACACTTAGGCAAGCTCAATATGGAAGATCTGAAAGGGAAGGAAACATGCACAATGGAAGTTTGGAAAGATGGGAAAAGATACTGAATCATTGGAGTTATTGAAATTTGGTATGACTTTGATAAAGAAAGCCCATATGGTTTCGATATTTGGAGTGATGATCCTAAAGTGAATCATGTCACTAAAAGTGGGAAGAATTATAAAGCAGCAGAAAAGAAAATAGAAAGAGTAACAGAAAGAGAGGAAATAAAAAATGCAGAGATAGAAGAAGAATAAAAAGAGGATCTGATTTTGGAACAACTGAAGAAGGCTAAGGCAAATGTCAACATTTAGGAATTACTAATGCATTCAGGCAACCATAGAAGAGCTTTTATCAAAGCTCTATCAAACATGAATATTGAAATAGCCGCTACTCCAAAAGCTATGGTAGCAAAGGTTATTGGAAAAGAAACATGGGCTGATAACGTTCTCAGATGATGACTTTCCTTTAGAAGGAAGAAACCATAATAAGGCATTATTTATCCCAGCTGAGGTAAGGGAAAAGAGAACCAATTTTGCTATGGTCGATGATGGTTCTGCTATTAATGTATTTCCTTTGAAAATCATGCCTAACTTAGGTTTGAAAGCTGAAGACTTAACAGATTCAACCCTTATAATTAGAGCTTACAATGTCAACACTAGGAATGTGGAGGGGACATTCCAAGCTCTGGTTAAAACAAGACCTGTGGAATCAACCATTGAGTTTACCATGCTGGACATTCCATTCACTTATGCCTTGTTGTTAGGACAGCCATGGTTCCATGCCTTGGGACGGGTACACTCAACTATGCATCAAAAGATAAAATTCCCTTATGAAGGAGAAGTTGTGACCATAGAAGCTAGGACCAATGTTGTTGTGGCATCCATATTGGATAAACATAAACAAGTGTGTGCACCCCCTGGTTTCCAGATTGCTGGGATATTTGATGGGATTGAAATGGATCTGAGGGTAGCAAAAATGATGGAGAACATAAATTATCAGCTTGGATGAGGATTGAGGAAGAATGAACAAGGAAGTCCAGAAGAACTCCCAGAATACAAAACTCAAGATGACACAACAGGATTAGGTTTTATAAGGGAAGCAAAGCCAAAAGGTAGAAGGGCAAAGAAGAGATTCAATGTAGAAAAAAAAAAAGGAAGCTTTATGCAAAAGTTGGTCCTTTAAGTCAAAACTTCATCAAGCTAGGGGAAGGCAAATACTACCTGGGAGCTAAGGAATCAATCAGTGTTGTTAGAGCAGATTTCCCTGGGTTTGAGATCTTCAAAGAGCAAATTATGGAGAATATGATGAAGGACAACAAAAAGGAAGTGATGAAGCTGGCAGCTGAAAGGATGGACAATGTTGTTATTGAAGAGCTACTGTGTATGCCACCTGAAGAGGAGCCACCCCAGGATTTAGCTACTGTCATTAGTGATAGTTTTATTGATGTCTTTTATGATGAAACTGATGTAATAATGTCCGGTCTGTTTGAGGACAAAAATTCTATTTTGTTTTAGTGATCGATGATATAAATTCTGATCATGCTTACTTATGTAATCCTGATTGTTCTATACATTATAATTTAAATCAGTATGTTTGACATAAATTCAATTCAATTCGATTCATTCAGCATGGGCACAAATGCAAATTCAAAGAACATACATATATCATAGGATGTAATTTCTAAAGATAGTGAGAAAAAAATAAAATAAAATAAAAAAGAAAGAACAAAGAGAGAATAAAAAAAAGAGAAAAAAGAACAGTAATGTAAAAATTAAAGAGGAAAATTCATGACTGACTGATAACAGAAGTTATATCATGTGATGTAATGAATGTTCTCATTTTTGCCCTAATGAATGATTAAAATTGAATTTTAAATTTTTGTTCAAACATCGCATATTGGTCTTTATCATACTGCATAAGTATCTGAATGGAAAAATAATACATGATGAAAGCTAAATCAAAGCTATGAGATACGTTTTCTTTTTGCCACCTCTTTTGTAATTTTCCTTGTAAGCCTAGCATCCCCTTATACCTTGAGAATTCAGGTGGCTCAGTAACTTACTTTTCAATCCATACATTGTAACTATCATCAATCAGCATCAAGCCTCGTATTTTGCTCAAGAATTCTTCGAAGTGCAAGTCTAGTTGATTTCATCATCCAAAACTTACTTCAATTAGTTCGCCCACTCTAATGCATCTTTAATACATGAGATTGCAGCTAATAGGGTTAGTAAGACAAAGGGCCAACAACAATAATGACCAAATCAAGTCTCTTATGCACATGAAGAAAGTGATTGCTAAGATGAATTCAAAATGAAGCTGGGGGCAAAATGTAACTCTGGGGCAGCTTGGGGGCAAAACAATAAATACTACACTAGAACTTTAAAGTTAGTGAAAGACCTCAAGACAGGAAGGAGTATACTACAAGTATACAAATATAACAGTTATCATACAGCAAAAGCAGTAACAAAAAGAAAAGTTCAATAGTGCATCAGTCAATCATGAGCTCCAATGTAAAGCCATGGACCCTACTCACTGGCCTGGTTATTTGTCCAATAAACTATATCAGAAGCTCAAACATCATAAGTACCAACAATTAAGCATCAAGTGCTTGAACCTACAAGCTTTTGATAAGGCACCTCATTCTCACACTCCAAGCTGCGAACATAGCTTTGCTCCAAATAGAAGACCTATTAGGATCATGCATGTTATGCATAACATACATACATTTGTTTTGAAATACTTTCTTTTCATAATAAAGTCTTTGAGCCTAGTCAATATTTTCCAAACACTTTGCTACTAACATTCAAGTTTAGTGTTGTAAAAGTGCAGGAAAGTAGTCAGAGTATTCACGGGTAAAGCATCTGAAGGAATGAAAATAAAAGGAGTGACATTACCAAGAAGCATCATCTTGGTGACCTCAAGAGGCTGGATAAGACTTTCAAGCTCCTTAAACTCAGTATCCATCTCTATAGTCTCATCGGGAGCATCATTTGGAATATCTCTCCATAACAGTTAGACTATTGTAAAGTGTGGAATATGGTAACGAGAAGGTCCAGCATGTCAGTGATACATGCACTCGGCCCTAAAGAGGGAAGAATGCACTTAAAACTTTAGACGAATGCACTCTGAAGACTTCTTTTATGGTGAAATAAAAACCTCTAACTCCTAAATCTTTTCTTTTTCAGGAAATATTAGGAAGAGGAATTAGGCCCTTCACCATAGCATCAATATTCAGCCTAAAGCCATAACCTCAATGGTAGAATATCATGACCCTACGATCAGAGACATCATGATTAAAATGGAAGAATGTACTCAAAACTTGGGACAAATGCACTCTGAAAAATTCTTTGATTATGAAATAAAAATCTCTAATTCATAAATCTTCTCTTTTGCAAGAAATTTTAGGAAGAGGAATGATGGAGCCCTCTACCATAGCATCAACAGAATAAAGCCACAACTTCGATGGTAGAATATCGTGACCCTGCGACTAGAGACATCATCACCACAATTAAAAAGGGAAGAATGCAAAAGAATAACATTGCATTTTGACAAAATTTCTTCACTTACAAATAAACCATACTAACTTATGGTATTTTGTGCAAGGAAAATAAAAGAGAATGAAGAAAGGGAAAGGAATCGATACATCAATAAGAATGACTAGGATAGTAAATGCCAATCACTCGTCAAAATCTCACTCTGTATGACAAACAGCCTGATAAATGGAAAAAGGAAGTAGTATAACTCTATCTACTTTGATTCTGCAGTAAAGTACAATGAAAATTTATAAAATTAAGAGTAAATTCATCCACTTCATGATATCATGTGTGAAAACTTATCTCTTGACCTTTGATTTTAGTGGCATTCTTTTATTAGCCTTGTAAAATTCAGATGTCTTATTGATAGTTCTATGATGAGAGTTTTTAAAACTCTAATCAATCTAATGCTTACTTTACACCTAAACGAGGGGAAGAATATGCAAAGACAAAATCTATGGACTTGTAGTATAAATTGGTTGAATTTCAAAGTGTCATTTTAGTCTTTTGAAAAATAAATGTGCATATAATCTACTCCAATGCTCATAAATGAGTACGAGTAAAAATCCCTCAACAGTATCCACACTGAGTAATATGAGAAAGGTGGGGGAACACTAAGAGGAGAATCAGAATAAGAGCAAGCATAATGTACTCCAATGCCCAAAAATGAGCAAGAGTATCAACATGAACCTCTGGCGGTATCCATGTTGAGTAATACAAGAAAGGCGAGGGAATACTAAAAGAGGACCCACGTTAAAAAAAACTTGCTCTATTTACTCCCATGCTCTATAAGAGTATGAGTATCCAAAGGACCTTTCCAATGACATCCACAATGACTAATATGAGAAAGGCGGGGGAATACTTGGATAAGGAAGAAAAGCACAAAAATAATTCAAAAACTATTTTGATACTCCAAATTCAATATTTTTATGCTTAATTTCCATAAGTTTTGTTTAGCAAATTCTCCCTAAAATTAGGTGTGGAAGTAAGCTCTTCACTTGGTAAAAGATACACTCTCAGCATAAGATGGTTAACAATGCCTCTAACCTTTACAAATAGCAAATAAGTGACAGTCATGAAAATAAAAAATAGTGAGATTTGTTAAGTGCATGCTATCTCATGATAAAATGATGAATTGTCTCATAAATTGTCAACATTATAGTGTACTTTTATACATTCATTATGATTGAAACTAACTTCAATATATCTGCAGGAATTATAAAACCAGAAGGAAGTGCATAGTGGAATTAAAATTAGTCAGCACAAAGAATTCCAAGCATTCAACTCAAACAACCAAAGATAAAAATCAGCAAACAGTTATGGACTGTAGCAACATCAAAGGCAAGCAATGAAAGGATTGCAGTCAATTTGCAAGCAATTATAGATTGCAGCATCATCAATGAGCAGTTATGGACTGCAGCATCATTAGTGAGCAATGAAAGGGTTGCAGCTAATTGCGAGCAGTTATGGACGGCAGTATCATCAGTGAGCAATGAAAGGGTTGCAGCTAATCACGAGAATTATGGATTACAACATAATCATATAGATCAACCAACACTACATGATCGAGTGTAGTGCATTCCACTTTAGTCCATTACTTTTGTGTGCATATGAATTCAAGTTCTTTCATTGTAATTTGGTCCATATTTGCATTCTGATTAGGAATATATTCCTAATTAAATCATGACATTCATCAAATTAATAATTCATTGAATTATTAAACCTGCATAATCAATCTATGATTTTGAATTTTCTGTCAAGTACAGAATATAGAACAAGATTATAGAATTCAATTTCTACATTTTACATGCATCATTTCAATCAAAGGATTCATTTGTTGCATAGTAGCTATAATATGAATTTCAAATGATTATGTTATATGTTGCACAGTAGTCATAACCTTCATTATGTTATGTACTGCATAGCAGTTATGACATAAACTTTCAAATTCATCAATGCTAGACATCCCATAGGGAATATAATGAAATCTCATCATCACTAGACATCCCACAGGGAATATAGTGTACATCGTTAGACGTCCCACAGGAAATATAACGAAATCTCATCATCACTAGACGTCCCACAGGGAATATAGTGTACATCGTTAGACGTCCCATAGGGAATATAACAAAATCTCATCATCGTTAGACGTCCCACAGGGAATATAATGAAATCTCATTTTCACTAGACGTCCCATAGGGAATATAGTGTGCATCGTTAGACGTGCCATATGGAATATAACAAAATTCATCAGTGCTAGACATTCCACAGGAACTATAGCAAGTTTTCAATTTATCATCAATAGACGTCCCATAAGGAATATAGTGTGCATCATTAGACGTCCCACAGGGAATATAACGAAATTCATCATTGCTAGACATTCCACAGGAACTATAGCAAGTTTTCATTTTATCATCGCTAAACATCCCATAGGGAATATAGCGAAACTCATTTGCACAAAGTCCATTAAATGTTCAGCAGGAAATATAGTGAGGTTTGTCAAACACTACACCTTGCTTAGCAATTTGAGCATCAATCTATCATTTAGGATACAATCAAGTGTCTTAATTCTTTTCTTTTGAAATTGTGTGCTTTTATTGCTTTGCCGCAATTTATCAAGCAAACAGCAACAAAGGGGGGCAACTGTAAGCACCCAATTTCGGGATGCAATTGTGCACAATTACGACGTAAGCCCCTATGATGAAATTTATTCAAAAATTGAACTTGATTGTCAATTTTCTAGACTTTAGGGATTAAATTGAAAAATTTTTTAGGATTTGATTACAAGTCAATTTTTCAGGGGACTTTTGGTAATTAAAAGTTTAAAAAAATTAGGATCGGCATTGCACAATGCTGACGCGTAAAAGTCCTATTTTTTAATTTTTTGCATATTTTTTTCTTATTTTTTATCAATTTTTTTAGTGTTTTGATTGGTTGAAAATTCAATTTTGTCATTATTATTATCTAATAAGTTTTTTTGATGTGTTCAAAATGCATAAGAAGATTTTGAAATAAAAAAACAAACGCTATCAAATGTATTATGTTCCTCCAAAGGAGGAAGTCAGTACGTACAAACTCTGCTTTAAAAAGTAAAAAGTATGAGTGCATGCATGCAGGAGGGCTGAAGACTCACACAGACGGAGAGAAACTCATGCACATACAGACTAAAAAAAATAGAGAGACTGCGAAAGAAAGAAGAGAGTTACGCAAAAAACACCCTTGTCTTTCAAAAAACCCTAATTTTGGATACTGTTAGTGTCTTTGAACGAAATCAAATCCCAATCTAGAAACAAATCAATACTGAGTCAATTTTAACATTGATAATCCAATTTGAGGGGCTAAAAAAGGCATTTTCACAGTATTTAAGATCATCACAGTGTTCTTTTTTTATTCTTTTCTTCCTTAATGATTTTTATTTTATTTTTGTTATTGATTTGAGTATTAAATTTCACTAATCTAATTCTTTGTGTTTTTTTGTCTTGATATCTGAGCAGGGATTAAAGAGAAAATAATCTCATATCCAAGAATTAAACAGAAAATCCATGGAATGCCATGGATGAACCTATAGTGTTTTCCAGTAGATATTAGGATTTTTATCTTCATTTTGCATTTATGTGTTCTGTATAGTTATTTTAATTCATGGTTGTATAATTGATTAATTTTAGTTTTTGTATGTAGTTTGTAATAGCCCCAGTAGTGGGAATAGTGAAAGATTTAATTTTCAACACTTTAAGAATAATTAGTAAAACTAGGTTCACTAGGTAATCTTTCATAAAATTAATGGTGGCTTTAGTTAATTAGGGTTTGTATGTAATTAAATTAGGTTTTTTTAAAAATCATATGTGAATGTGTTTTGATTTGATTTTGCTATGCTTTTTTTATGTTTTTTATGTTTTTGGGCTTTTTTATTTTATTTTGAGCCCCAAGCCCATGCTTAGGTCCAACTCACTTTAAATAGCTTTAAAAAATGGTTTAGGACTTTAAATGATTAAAATCAATTTAGGCCCATTAGGTTAATTAGATTTTAGGCCCACTTAGTTAATTAAAACTTGTTTAGACTTAACTCAGCCCACTTAATTTCATTTCTTTTAAAATAAATAGATTTATGCCCACTTCTCATTTTAAATAAAACCAAGTTAGACTTAGGCCCACTAATTTAACTTTCCTTTAAAATTGAATAGACTTAAGCCCATTCCTTAGACAAAGTAAAAGAAATAGATCTAGGCTCATTAATTAATAAAAAATGTAGGCCCACCTTTAGTCCATTTCTCACTTTT
Source organism: Mallotus nudiflorus (assembly GCA_947683625.1). Lineage (NCBI taxonomy): Eukaryota > Viridiplantae > Streptophyta > Magnoliopsida > Malpighiales > Euphorbiaceae > Mallotus > Mallotus nudiflorus. The sequence continues at coordinate 8,305,953 of CANTUR010000207.1, forward strand.
AAATAAAATGTAAATCTAGCTAACTTTTTTTAATAAAATTAACATAGTTTAGACTTAGGGACAACGCGATCTTAAGTTCATTTTTTATGTGTAATTTTATTGACTAGATGCCTAGGGTTAGATGGATGTCAAATAGGGTTTAAATAAAATTGCATGTAATTAGAGGATGAAATAATCATTTATAAAATTATTCTAAATGAACACGAGACTAAGAGAAGTTAGTATTCTGTTCCTAGAATCTCCTGGTTATGGTGCTAACTTTCTTTTAGAGAATCGAGTGCCACCAATCAAATTGTCACAGTTATTACCCTGGGTGGTGACTCCTCTTCTCCACACTATGACTTTGTGACGTAGTAGTGTGTTCCCTAAGGCCCTGAGCCTAAACAGTGTTGCGGTTGCTAAAATCTTGGATGCGCGCTAAACGTCACCGTCTATAGGTAAGCAACAGAATCGAGGAACCAAGGTTTCAAATCATCAATGACACCCTCAAAGGGAAGCACTTACTAGATATTGTCACTAAAACTGACATTAATGAGTTGATGAAAAATTTGAAGCTAGAATTTGAGAATGAGACTCTCAATTATGCTTAAGCTGCTACCATCCTTGAATCAAGCATCAATGACATCCTATTTGAAGACACTATTGATGATGATCTCTATACTTTTTCTTTGTTTGAGACAGATGATGTAATGAACTCTAAAGTTAATGCAATGAAATTAGATTTTGCTTACTTGTTTAATGTCTTTTCTGATGGTAGTGTGCATTGCATTGATCAAAACATTAGCATATTTTACATTCATTCCATATGCACTGAATCATTTAATATTAACGCAGAATCTAAACCACACATTCTGCACATTTTAAAGGATGTTACCCCTGAAGAGAGGAGAGAAATTGAAAAATATAAATAAAATATTCAAAAGTATTTGCTTGGACGTATGACAATATGCCTATTATAACAGAGACATTTCTTAATACTTCATTCCTACCAAGGACCGGTGCAAACCAATAAAATAAAAGTTAAGAAGACTCAGATAAAATAGGCCCAATTAGTAAAAGAAGAAATCAAGAAGCATATCAAAGAAAAATTCTTAAAGGTAGTAGACTATCTGAAATGGTTAGTGAATGTGGTGCCAATACCAAAGAAAGATGAAAGGGTTAGAATATGTGTCAACTATAAAGATTTGAACAAGGCATGCCTAAAAGATGATTTCCCATTACCTCAAATAGACATATTGGTTGACAGTGTCGCTGTATATGTAATGTACTCCTTTATGGATAGATTCTCTAGGTACAATCAAATCCTAATGGTCATTATTAATAAAGCAGAGATAGCTTTCATAACATAATAGGGCACTTATTACTACAGAGTAATGCCTTTCAAGTTTAAATACTGTAGGAGCAACTTACCAAAGAATGGCAACTACATTATTCCATGATATGATACATAAAGAAGTGAACGTGTATGTCAATGACATGATGGTTAAGTCAAAGACCATGGAAAAACACCCATTTGATCTCGAAAATTTCCTCAAAAGAGTCAAAAAGTACAATCTCAGACCTAATATGAAGAAATGCATGTTTAGGGTCACTTCAGGAACGATGTTAGGGTATGTTGTTAGTTAGAATGGAATTAAAATAGATCTAGATAAAGCAAAAGCAGTTAAAAAGATGCCAGTGCCAAAAAAGAAAAAGAAATTAGAGGGTTTCTAGGGAAATTGCAATTCATCAGTAAATTCATTGCCAAGTTGACAGTAGTATATAAACCAATCTTCAAGCTACTCAAAAAAGATCAACTAGTTCAGTGGAATAAATAATGTCAGTTAGTATTTGACAAGATCAAAAACCACCTAGCTAACCTGCCAGTCCTAAAATCACCTAAACCAAGGATACCTTTAACCATGTATATGGCCATCAAAGGAAATGCAATTAGTGCAATGTTAGCCTAAGAAGGAGAAATAAAAGTGGAATATGCAGTTTACTACTTAAGTAAGAAGATGTTACTACATGAGAAAAAGTACAGTTAAATTGAACAAATATGCCTAGCAATGGTATAGGCAATGAAGCAACTCAAACATTACTTTTAGTCATATAGAATTTAGGCTGTATCTAAAATGGATATGATGAAGTACCTCTATGAAGCTCCCTCTTTGGTGGGAAAACTTGCCAAATGGCTCATGTTATTGACAAAATTCAATATGCAGTATCTAACTAAAAAAGCAATAAAGGGAAGAGCAGTGGCTGAATTTCTAGCTTTCAACCTCATTCCAAACTCAGAACAAATCCAACTAGACTTCCCAAACGACCTTAGTTCAACCATCAAGATTCAAGGATGGCGGATGTATTTTGACAAAGTAGTTAACCAATTCGGTGCAGGGGTTAGGATTATACTACAATTCCTAGAAGGTGAAGTAGTACTAATTTCCAAGAAGTTAGAATTTAGAGTCATGAATAATGAAGTAGAATATGAGGTGTGCGTACTCAAAATAGAAGCATTGATAGCCTTGGATGTCATAGATGTTGAAATCTTTAGAGATTCCATGCTAGTAATCAATCATACCACATACAAATGGGAATTGAAGGAGCAGCACTTAAAACCATACATGTATCACTTGAAATTGCTTCCCATGTCCTTCTAAAAATGCAAATTCATCCATCTCCCCAAAAACCACAATCAGATGATAGATGCACTTGCTTCCTTAGCATTGGTGTGGGAAGGAGCATCCAAAATGCCCATGAAGCCTTTAATCCTACTCAAATCAGGATAACCTTGTCATAAGAACTGCAGAATAGCAAAGACAGAAATAACTGAAAAACCCTAGTTTTATGACTGTAGACGACGAGATTTAGCGCGCATCTAAGATTTTAATAACCGCGACACTGTTTGATCTCAGAGCTCTAGAGAACACACTAACCACTGTCACAAGGACATAGTGTGGAGATGAGGAGTCGCCACCCAAGGTAATAATTAGGATAAATCGAAAAGGTGGTACTCGATTCCCTAAAAAAAAGCTAGCACCACAACTAGAAGATTCTGGATACGGAATACCAACTTCTTTCAGTCTCGTGTTCTTTTAGAATTACTTTATGAATTACTATATTATCCTCTATTTACATGCAATTTCATATAAACCCTTATTCTAGCAATTAACTCCAAGGCAAACCAATCATGAAAATACAAGTAAATAATGCATTCAATCAAACATATAATCCCTAAGTTAGTCTAATATACATGGATTTTAATTAAATGAACTAAATCTACATATTTTAATAAATGAGCCTAAAGACTAATTCCTTTTAATTTTAATTAAATGAACCTAATTATATTTATTTTAATTCTAAAAATGGGCCTAAATCTACAAATTATGAAGGTATTTAAATAGGTGGGCCTAATTCTACATATTTTAATTCTAAAGTGATCTTAAATCTACAAATTATGAAAATGTTTAAATTAAGTGGGCCCAGTTTAATTAATTAAATTAAATTAAGTAGACCTATGTCTAACTAACTGGATGGACTTAAGTTATCTCTAACCTAAAAATCTAATTAATTATGGGCCTAAAATACATTTTAATTAATTAAACCTAAAAACCTAAATTTATTTAAATGGATTAGAATCTAATATGGGCTTAAGGTTCAAAACACCTAAGAATAAATAAACAAGCCCAAAACACATAAAAATAAATAAACAAGCCCAAAAACAAATAAAGTAAACAAGCCTAAAAACAAATAAAAAACATTAAAACAATTAAATTAAAGATCAAACAACTAATTAATTATTCCTTCTAAAACCCTAATTTTCATTAACATGCAACCTAATTTAATCTACTTCCTCCATTAATTTTAATTAATTACCCAAGTAAAACCCTAATTTTACTAATCCAATTAATCAAAATTAACAATCAATCACACACAATTCTATTATTCCCACTATTGGGGCTATGACAATAATCTATTGAGAATAATAATAAAATAATTAATACAACCCCAAAAATAAATAAATAAATAAATAAAATAATAAAATAATAAAAAAAACCTAGGAACTATATCTCCACAAGGTTTTATCCATGGCATTCCATGGACCTCTTATGGATTTGCTTCTCTAAGTATGATCATCATGTATTTTCCTTTATAATCACCATAAAAAAAATAAAAATTATTATTAGTGAATAAATTATAACAATAATAAAACAAATTAAAAATCAACAAAATAAAGAAAAGAAGTAAATAAATAAAATAAAATAAGAAAAAGATTATACTTATGGATGATTTTAATGGAGTGCTCCTTAGATTTTGTAGAATCATCGTTCTTGATAGGATTTCGAATATTATTCTTCAAAAATTCTTCAAAGGTCTTTAATAAATAAAGCAAAAAGAATTTGTAGAAAATAAGATTTTTTTTTCCTCTCTTTTCTCTCTTTTTTCTTCTCATTTTTTTCTTTCTTTTCTTCTCTCTTTTTTTTCTTTTGCTTCATTCCTTTTTTCTTTTTCTCCTTCTCTTCTCTTTTTCTTCTCCCCCCTATTTTTAGTGCCAAAACCCTCCTTATATAGGAATACATCTTGAAACCCTAGTTATAAATTGAACCCTAAAATACTTCTATTTCCTTAAAACATTATCAAAATAATTTTAGGAGAATTTCATACCAATTAGGACTCAATTTATCTAGAAAATTTGAGAATTAGCAGAAGAAGTCTAATTCTGATCGGAATTGCGTAATTCCAATCGGAATTAGTATAATTACGACTACTTTTTTTAACTTTTAATTATAAAAAGTTCCTTAAATGAATTTAATTTTTGCAATTAGATCCCTAAAAAGCATTGCAATTTAGTCCATAAAAACATTAAATCCTTTCTTTAAAAAATGAAATTAGACCATTAAAGTTTCAAAGTTCAAATATTGAAGACCTATTCATGACATTTTCATCATTGGAGTCTTCTATCACATCCATAACTCATCATCCCAAAATTGGGTGTCTACAATGACATCCAAAGATATTTAAAGGAACGAGCCTATCCCGATCAGGCAAGTGAAAAAGATAAGGTAGTCATCCAACGATTGGCATCAAAATTCACATTTCACTAGGATGTGTTATACAAAAGAACTTCAAATAGGTTACAACTTCGATGTCTAAATGAAACACAGGCTGGCAGAGCAATGGAAGAAGTACACGAAGGTATTTGAGGTCCATACATGAATGGAGTAATCCTAGCTAAAAAGCTAATTAAATAAGGGTTCTTTTGGATGACGATGATGGAAAACTGTATCAAATTTATAACGGAATGCAATAAATGTCAAATTTATGAGGATGTTAGTTACCTTCCCCTAATATAATTACACTACATCTCTTCTCCATAGCCCTTCTCATTATAGGGATTAAACATGATTATGGAAATCCACCCAAAAACCTTGAATGAACATAGGTTTATCCTAGTGGCAGTAGATTACTTCACAAAGTGGGTCGAAGTGGAATCATTCACAAGGATAGGAGCCAAACAAGTGGTTAAGTTCATCAAGAAAAATTTGTTCTATTGATAAGGGAACCCCCATCATATCATCTTTGACAACAGTGTTCAATTCCAAGGGGAAGTTAAAGAACTACTAAGGAGTTATAAAGTGAAACATCATAAGTCCTCTCCTTACCGACCATAAATAAATGGGGCTATTGAAGCCTTAAATAAGAACATCAAGAAAATTTTGGCAAAAATGACTCAAAGTCACAGACTGGGCAGACAAATTCCCATATGCTTTATAAGGGGTACTAAATGACAATTAGAACTTCAACTGAAGTAACTCCTTTCTCATTAGTGTATGGGTTGGAAGTAGTACTCCTAGTTGAAATAGAATTATGTTGCTACATGTAGCAATCGAATCTAAATTACTAGAAGTGCAATGGGCTCAATAGAGGCATGATCATCTCACTCTCTTATATGGTCAAAGACTTAAAGCCCTATACTACATGCATTTGTATCAAGCTTGGTTAGCTAAAACCTTCAACAGAAAGGTGAAACACAAAAGTCTGAAAGCAGGAGATTGGGTATTAAAAAAAGCAAGGCAGAACATTTCAGACACTAGATGGAAATTCAAACTAAACTAAGCCCGTACTTGGCCAAACATGTCTTATCAAAAGGAGCAGTCAAGTTAATGGATTCTAAAGGCAACGAACTCTCTGAACCTATCAATATAGACCGCTTAAAGAAGTACTACATCTAAAGTAAAAAAAACCTACTAAGTTGAAAACCTTAAAATGGCAGCTCAAGCAAAAGTTAGGGACTTCCCACTAGGTTGAAAAGCCCACATGGGCAACCTAGGTAAAAATTAGGGGAAGAGAGAGAAAATACTTAACTAGAAAACCTGAGAAGTCTAGTTAAGGATAAGGGTAACCTCAAATTTGAAATTTGTATGAATGCACCTACGCTTTTCTTAAATTATTTTAGTATAATAAGAATGATTGCCAATTTATGCAAAATGTCTTTAAAAACTACAATACATTTCTATCATCATGAATTGCATCAAGCATGCTTAGCATTTTCTTTCATTGCATGATCACAATTCTTACCATCTTCTCTAAACTCCCTCTCCTTGAGATCAGCCACTATTGTCGAAGCCTAAAAAACCCAAATAGGTATAAAGAGCTCTAAATGGAGATGCCCTAGGCAAAAGAGGGAAGAAAAAGAAAGCCCAGCTAAGTGCGAAAAGCTTCGAAAGGAGATGCCTTAGGCAAATGAGGGAAAAATAAAAGAGGTAAACAATAGCAATGGCAAACATCATCAACAATGATGTACAATAAGAAGCATAAACACTACTGTCATCATCATATATGTATCATACAACACATACGGGATAGATGCATAAATACAACACCCAAGGTCCATGACCTTGGGAAAATAATATGACAAAGCAACTAAAAGCCAAAAGCCCTACACCTAGCCCCTAAAACAACTACATTAGCCATGGCTGCCGTCAGGAATAAACATCAATCTTGCTCAAGCATCCCCATCATCCAATCCAAGCTCCTTGTCATCCATTATAAAGGATGCTAGTCGTTATTCCAACTTAATAATTCGGTTATGATAAGATATGTGCTCTCGCTCCTACTCGCGATTAGTAAGGAGTTGTTCAGCTTGCATTACATAAAAACTGCATGTCATACATTCATACATACATAAAACATATGTATAAATAAATAAGTATAATAACGAAGGCATACCCCTTGATTACTTGTAAACTCTAAAAAATGTTACTACCCACTCCCTGTGATAGTGTACTAATACTGAGTAGTAGAGACGAGGACCTACAAAGAATAAGCTAATAATTCAAACACCAGACATCAAGTCAAATAAATGAACCAAAGGTGAAATAAATCACGAACATAGGTAGTGTCAGTAGGGATAACATCTGACTAAGGATAGTCAAGACGAGGCAAATCACAATACACTCCTCCACTAAAGATATTCATCCTAGACAACACTAGGGATATTTAACTGCCAAATCCCCAAGAATGGTACTGTTGGAGGCCACACCACTAGCATGGGCAGTCACATCAATATAGAATGTGCCTTCATCCTCCTAAAAATGGGATCTTGATATTTTCTGGTGAGATCCCCGTTAGTGCAGATAAGTCCCTATAACCATATCAATTATAGCTTATTACTAACAAAGTTCATTATATTCTTGCACAAAACATGAATAAAAGCTCACTGGATTAGAAGAAGTAACTCTCAATGATCCACATAATGCCCTAGTCCTCGAATCTAAAGGACGAGCCTTATCTACCTAAGGAGGTGAAGGTAGAGGAATAAAGCCATTAGCCATAGCATCAATCAGCTGTGGAATCAACTCATTAGTATAAAGGAAGTTTGCACCCTCTAAGAGACTCTCAGAAGGATATCCTTTTATAGCAATAGCAAGCTCATTTGCACTGAGCTCATGACTCCATAACATGTCACTGAGAGGGGGAACAGCGACTCTCCTGATGAATGGACCATCCTACCAATGATGGATTCGCTCTTCCAAGTACCATACTTTGCTAGCAAGACCAGGTAGCAGCACTTATCTCTTTATCAACTGCCACACTATCACCATCTCTGTCGACCAATGTGATCTCATCGCCCACTAGTGAAGGAGGATCTGCTTAAAAAGTAAAAATGAATAAAAAATCTCCAAGAAACGAAATAACCAATATAATCAAATCAAGCATACCTGTCCAAAGGACAGCTTACTCAAATAATCCCGAGCCTCTGCACAATCCTCGATCAAATCAGTGGTCTTCCTAATCCAACGGGAATAATGAGGAAAACCATCCTCTGAAAGATGCTTGACAGTTGGATGAGGAAAAAGCCCAAACTCATAAGCCTATATCTATCAAATTAGAATTCAGAAGACTAGAAAAATAAGCAAAGGACAAAGAGCAAAAGAATATACATACACAAGAACTCTTACTCACATCCAGCATAAACAATCATCCACAAATCCTCAAGCCACCTTTATAAGCTATGCTTAAATCTGAGTACATATGGGCCAAAGCAGTAGTACCCTAACTGTATCTTGATAGGTTGTCTAAGTCCCTCAGAACATGTAGCAACTGTAAACTACCCATACTTAAAGGATTTGGGAAGATGACAGCACTTAACAAGTAGAATAGAAAATAATGGGCCAACTGCTCCAATGAAATGAGTTAGCATCATACTTTGTTCATATAGTGGAAACAAACTTAATGGAATGAGTAAGGCATGAACAACCAAATTTCATAGGGGTAACTACCCCCAAGAAATTCCTTAATAAGGCATTTCCTTGCCACCACAAAAGAATACTCCTCCTCACTAAAAGGAATAGGCTCTCCAGAAAAGCTCAAGCCCATAATAGTGGTAAAATTTAGAGGAGTGATTGTCATCTTTCCAACGGGAAAATGAAAGTGTGTGTCGTATCCATCCATCGCTCAATCAACACATACATGGCAACGTAACTCAATGCATATGAGTCATAAGATAAGACATTAATAATTTTATTAAAGCCCTTTATGGTAACCATATGCTTCACACACAGCAAGAGACCCTGATAATACGTACTAACTTTGTTAAAACTACCAGGCAATGCAGTGATGGACATGCAAGGCTATAAATAATAGGTATGCTATCAAATATTTGTATAGTTACTAAATACTAAAGCATCTTCCTCTCTGCCATTTAATAAAAATAAAAAATAATAAAGTAAAAGCCAAGAAGAACATTAGGACAAGTGCTAACAGATAATTACAAAGACAAAGCAAGAGCTATCAACTATCAATGCTCATAATAAAATTATAGATTAACAGTGTGCTATAGAGCTATGAATAAAAGCCACAACGACCTCAATCAAAAAACATAAGTACAACAAGAGCTAATAGACAGCAAAGCAGCATAGACAATTAAATAACTTCAAAAAAATAGAGGATAAGGGAGAACCTACCTAGCAACGCTGATGAATTCAAGCATGAGTCTCCAAACTATGAGCTACGAGGACCAGACCTCCTTGAAAAAGCATGGATGATTGAGGACCCTGAGTGTCAGACGGACTATTAGTACTAGTCCCTACAATGGAAGTCCCTGTATCAGCTCCAATAACCTTCATAAAGTCACCCTCGACATCAAATATTAAGGATATCCTAAAAATTCTTAGGAATGTTGGGCAACTCCATCTTATTCAAAGAAAAGAAAATTATGGAAGTAAAAACAAAGCAGAAAAATGCCTGAAACTCAAAAGGAATAAAAAAAGGAAAAAACAATCAAAAAATACTAGAAGAAGCCTCCCCAAACCTCAAGAGCTCAAGTCTATATAGACCAAAGAGGGGGAAGGTGAGTGACCATGCACCCCATAAGTATCGCCATGCATCCTTCCACTTCTCACATGCTCCAAACCAGTGATGTGCGCACTCCAAGACTTTGCACACTCATTCCTTAAGTACCAAACCTTCATTTAAGCACATGACATGCATTAAACTCGTATAAAAACACATTGATATAAGCTCTGCTATCTAAAGACATTGTGCATAGCATCACCATCTTCAAAGAACTCAACACCTCCCGAAAAAAGAAAAATAGGGAGAACTATGGTAAGGACATCTTGTTCAAAATCATCAAAGTGACATCCACAACATGATAAATGGTGACATCATCATTACTACATCATCACTGCATTATCATTACTGCCTCATCACTGCATCACCATCGCTTAAGTAACATCTCACAGTAAGTAGGAGCACTCACATTGCTTAACAGCATCCCCATTTGCATGACACCTAAGAAGGTTATAGTTGCATCTCTATTTTACTTAGTAGCATCCCCATTTGTGTGACACTTAAGAAGGTTATAGTAGCATCTCCATTTTGCTTAGTAGTATCTCCATTTGTGTGATACATAAAGAGGTTATAATCATATTCTCATTTTTCTTAGTATCATCTTCATTTGCATGACACATAAAGAGGTTATAATCGCAATCTTCATTTGTGTGACACCTAAAAAGGTTATAGTCGCATCTTCATTTTTCTTTGTAGCATCTTCATTTATGTGACACCTAAGGTTATAGTCGCATATTCATTTGCTTAACACTTAAAGAGGTTATAGTGGCATTACTTATGCCTGACACCTAAAAAGGTTATAACGATGTCATTGTCCTAATATTAAGGAATGTTAGAACTTTTAACATGACTAGAGAATGTTAAGTACGATGTCCAAAAGGGGTAATCATTGCATTTGATCTTTGCATGAACTTCGAGTCATATTTTCACATCTTTGTATTGCATCATTGCATAAAACCACATCTTACATGGCAACCAAATCACCAAACAACAACAAGTTTGATCATGACACAACGGTAAGAGTCAAATCTCAATAAGACATCAAAAGATGACCCATAAGTAAGTACCTTTGCTTCACGTGTCTTGACACTAGCGCTAGGTAGCTATGCAACATATGCGAAGCAAGGGGCAACTGTCATACCTCAAATTTGACTGTCCCCATAAAGGTCTAATGATGAAACAAATCTTTAAACATGACTAGAGTCTGCTTATTCATAATAACTTTGAAGTGTGCAACCCTAAAACCTTAACCAATTCCACCAGTGTGCAAAATTGATCACTGAGCTATTAAGTTATGCTCCAATCTTATGAAATATGAACTATTATAATAATAAAAGGCTTATTTTGATCACTCTTCTCTAAGAACGTGCAGCTTATTGAGTCGGTGTTCATTTTATCAAATCGGGACCTAACTTCATGAAAAAATGGAAATTGGAATTCATAAAAAGGACTTTGGAAACACATCCAGAAGGCTTTCGTGGTCCCAAAATAGTCCAAAATAACATAAGGATTAGCACACATCGCTTAGAAATGCACATGTAGATACAAACACCTATAGGTGTCATGCGCTAAAGTCAAGGCCGAATTAGACAAAAAGGACTTCAGAAATGTGTCTCGAAGGCCTAAAAACCCTAGAAACCAACCTAAAAAAGTCTTAAAAAAGCCTCAAATCACATGCACATTGTATAAAAGTGCACATGACCACACGCACTTCTCATGGCAAAATGCCAAGCACGTGACCATGCACTAAGTGCATAGCCACGTGTACTTCGCATGGCTACGCACTCTGTTCTAGGAATGCGCACAAGACCACACACTCACATACCCCTTCCTCGACCTTTGTACTATAAATAGGGGGTCTCTACACCTCATTTTAACAACAACCTACACACTCAAAAATATGTCTATTCGAAGACGCTAGAAACCCATTTCCACACACTTTTAGCTCTCTTACCGTGTTTTTCTTAGGTTATTAGACCTCCTTTCCACCAAACCTAGCCTCACTTTTATCAAAGCACACTTCAAAGGTATACAAATTTGCATCATTCTACACACTATTTTGAACCTCTCGACCAGGAAAGCTTAATAATCCCTCAAAGTTAAAGCTTCAAAACTCATACAAGCTCAGTCAAATTTGAGGACCACATAATCATTTTAGCACGTTTATTTTATCACACTGCATTTTACTTTATTATCACTAGCATTTATGAAATTTATTGTGCTTGCATATCGAGACTGGCAATTTACATGCTATATGAATAACTTATCTTTGTTTTACTCTTTTCATATCATCATTTTGCATCCTTTAGTTTTGAAATCTGAAATTACACCATACATATCAATAAGGTGATAATTTTGCATTCTGGACTAAAGTCATCATGTTCTCGATCCAATGATGTCATTATTCATCCCTTATATTGTCATCATATATCATTATAGTATAATAATCACTACAAACATGTATGATTATGTACATTTTTCTTACTCTTTCAAGTGATTGAGTGTTCATTGCTTATTCTGTTATTCGTATGATTGAGTAAGCTACATGCATAGTTATGCTAACCTTGCGGGTTTATTATATTTGAGCTAGATTTATATTTTTGCAATCTCTTTTCCTTTTATATGTATTTTATTAGGAAAGCAATGTAATAATGATATTTCATGCCTTATTATTTTTTAATGTATTGTGTGAATGCTATATAAACTGTCATTACTAAAACTAGGGTGTTGCAGTAGCTATACATTGAATATCATATAATGAGAAATAATCATAAGGCATATGCGATCCCCCGAACCCGAAAATCTCTACTAGGGGTAATACTCGTTAAGTGACCCAATGTTACCCCTTTCTTTTCTCAATTTTCTAAAAATCAGGTGGCGACTCCACAAAATCAAAAGCATCTCATTCCTCCCAAGACCAATCATTTGTCCCTATTCGATAAAGTTGCCATGTCCCTTAGAAATAAAAAATAAGATCAAAATGAGACAAACCATGTCGCTCACAGTGTGATAAAAAATAAAATTTAGAGTTAATATAATTTTATAAAAAAATTTAAAATATTATTTTTATCAAACTAAGCGAAGTGAAGTTACACATAAAAATATGAAAGATTATTTAACCTCACACTTAAAAATAAACTAAAAGATTCAAAGAAAGATTCCTAACCCAACAAGAATTGTTTACCATGGGTCTATGCATTGGGTAGGTCGGGCAGGTTCAGAAGGTTGGCCTTGAAAATTGCTCGGGTTCAGAAGGTTAATTATGGGCATCGAACCAATGACTTCAAAAACAAAAACATTCAATTCAGAAATCCAAAATTATTGGATTAAATCAGATTGGAAAATCGTACTGGGTTTTTATAGATTAGGACTTAAAAATAAAAGTTAAAAATGAAAATTAAAAGAGTTTTTAATATATTAGGTTGAGCCCATTCCATAAAATAGGGTCCAACCCTTCACATAAAAAAAACATTTAAGGCCTTTGACCCAAAAATAAAAAATTTTGATTCCTATCTAATATTATTTTTATTCAGAGCCAAAAAACTAATTGGCTATTTCTATTCAAAGCTCAAAGCTCATTTAGGGCTATGGCTATGTAAAATATGCAAATTTTTTCTACATTTACAAAATATACATCAAAAGAAATCATAATTTTTTGCTGCAACACATTGAAAGTGGCATAACAGAGTAGGCATAAATAGCAGAATACATAAATACATTCCTAATACAGTAGAGTAAGCACAAATGCAATTCCCAATAGTAGGCATTCATTATTTGAAATTAATGAAAGAATTAAAGAATCAAGTAATTAAAGAATGAACTAAGAGGTAGACTATGTTGCTAACTTAGCGAAAAAGTCTTAACACTAAGGTAGAAACAAGTCTGTTAAGGAGTAGCAGATGAGGAGCCAACTAAAAGTCCTTATCCCAAAGGAGGGAGATCTATCCAAAAGTTTAAAAAAAAATAAATAAAAATGTATTGAAGTAGAGAGAAATTTGAATTTAAAACTCTTAATGGAAAATGTTTACATTTTTTAAAATCTTCTAATTCTTTAATGTTTTGTTTAATTGATAGTGTTTGATTTGGCTTTCTAAGACAATCTTAAGTGAAAATCAAGGCTTGAACAAGTGTGGAAGTTAAACAAATCCTAAACGAATCAAGCACTCGTCCACTTGTGCTAAAAGATGATTTTGATGCAACAGTTAAAATTAGAATGATTAATATATCGCTAGCCAAACTTAAGAGAACAAGAAACCTCTTATCAGAATTAAGCTTCCACCATCTAAATAAGTCAAATTTCCCATCATCTGATTCCTCTAAGATTGACTCACTTAGATAAAGTTCAAGTTTACTCTTTTTTTTGCTTCCACTAATCCCACTATCCAATTATCGTTGCTTAAATCTAGCCTTTAATAATGAAATGGATTTGGTGCTTGATTACACTTGCACATCATATTGGCTACGACTATAGAATACACTTAAGCGATAGGAAGTGTTATAATCATCAAATAATTTATATAGAGCATATTTAATTTTCTCAAAAAAATTTCCCCTCCCCAACAGATGAACCATAAATACTTTTTCACTGAAAACTTAAGATATTCTATTTTTTCCTTTGGATTAAGTATGTTTGTAATAAAAATCAAGTAATTCATTTTATCTGCATCTCCCCTGTACTTATCAAACTTAAATTTCATGTTAGCACCCATTAACCTTATATATATATCATCATAATTCTTCTAATCAATCAACAAACAAAACAAGTCTACAATTTTTAAGAAAAATGTGTTTGAAGTCACATACTGAGAACTAGAGATTCTCAATGTCATATTGTAAAATTGTTGCAGAAATTTAATCAAATTATTGGCACACTACTAATAAAAAAAACTTAGGTACATCATCCCCTAAGTCTACCCTTAAAGTAGGCTCACCTTCTTCATATTTCTCAAAAGTTTTCTCATATTCACATGCATGTTTCAACATCAAGTACATGGAATTCCACCTTGTTAGGACATCTAGACATAGAGCACACCTAGACTCTATCCCAATCAACTCTGAAAACTCTTTAAATTTTCTTAACTTTGCAGTGAATTTCTGATGCACCTAACCACCTCTCTAACCCTTTTAATGGAAACATTCATATCCTTTAACCCCTCAGACACAACTAAATTCAGAATGTGAGCCACACATCTCGTATGAACATATTTGGCTCTAACCCCATTTGCCCCCTAACTGATTAATTTCTTTTTAAAAAAAGACATGGTAGTATCATCGCTAAAAGCATTATCAAAGGTGACTGTGAATACATTTTTAAGGACCCATTCAACCAAAGAGATTTCAAGGGCCTTAACAATATATTCACCTCTATATGAACTAATAGGCACAAAAGCAATGACTTTCTTAATCAGCTTCCACTCAGTGGTAATGAAATGTGCAGTGATGCATATGTAGTTTATTCTTTCGATCAAAGTCCAAGTATCAATGGTAAGATAGACTTTTTGACATTTTATTTTGAAAAAGTTTTCCAACTTTAGTCTCTCTCTCTCTCTTCAACATAGAAGTTTAAGATATCTCTGCTCATTGTCTACCTATAAGGGATTTTAAAATGAGGGTATATTGTACTCATAAGGTTTCTAAAACCCCTCCCTTCAACAAAACGGATAGAAAACTCATCTAAAATCAACATTTTAGCAACATCATTTCTAACAACATCCTGATCAAATTTCCAAGTCCCACACCCACAGATGATGCACCCTCTGTTTCAGAGGCAAAAATAGGTTCAAATGTTAAAAGTTTTTGTCTAGTGGACTTCTCAGGGTTTTTCATGCATGTCATAATATAGTTCCTAAGTGAAGAGGTACCATGCTTTCATGTATCAGCACCAAAAGATTTAGCACAATAAATACATTTAGCTTTAGTAACCTTACCTGCCCCCTTGATTTGCTCAAAATGTTCATAGATAAGTGATATGGCATCAGTCTGCTTCCTATTTTTAAACTTAGTCCCCTCAGCTTCAATCTGTTGTGAAGAAGCAATAGACTATTACTAAGCAACCTTACCATACTGCTCCTTTGAAGCATTATTGGCTTCCACCTCAATATTTGTAGTCATTGGTTGGCCAGTAGCAGTTGAACTACCACTCAGTTCCACTATTGTGTTTGTATACACATTATTAATGAAATAGAGAATACAACACATTGTATCAGAACCCAGATAACAACATATCATCAAATTAGACATAGAATTTAGTTACATTCCAATAATAATAATCGTAAATAGCAGTATGCATTAATTTTTTAAAAGTATTAGAAGATTAATATTAAATTAATTATTTAATAATAATTTATTTATTTATTATAAAATATTATTAAAAAATCAATATAGTTCCATATTTTATTAAATACTAAATATTATAAAAATTTGCCCCCAGACTAATCAATATTAATATTATAAAAAATCAATAATAATAATTATAAAAATATATTATACAAAATATTATACAAAAAAAATAATTATTCCATATTTTATTATATATTTTAAAAAATTATTCCAGACAAATTATTTTAACTATAAACTCATAGAGAATAATTTTTCAAAAAATTTATAACAATATTATTTTTTAAAAAATTTCAAATCAACCAGTTCTTTGATTTATAAGTGAAAAAAATCTAACTTTTACACAAATAAAATAAAAAATCCACTCAAAGTAAAAGAAATTTAAAAATGTATTCATAAAATCAAACAGATTAGCTTCCACCATTTAAAAAAAATATAAAATGTAATAAAAGGTATGCCTATCTTTAAAGTATATCGAAATTCAACCAAGCACAAGATCTTTGCTTCCACCTTTTAGATCTTTGAGTCAGACGTTTAAATCTTTACTACCACCTTATAAATCTCTGATTCAGTAGGATTAATGCACATGCAAACATAACATAAGTAACAAAGTGTTAAAACACACTTGCATGCAACCAGATCTAACAGATAATCAACATATTTAATGTTTGAAACCAACTAAATTGTCATAAAACTCAAGATCTTTAACTTTTGTCTCCTATTTTCATGTTTTTAACATGAAAACAATAAACAACAAAGCAAATCAATCATCAATGGACACTAAGGAGAGATAGCATATTGATACCAATGTTGTTTAGGCTACTTTTCAATAATCAAAGGATGAAGAGGGTAAGTGCTTCAACATTTAGGTTTACAAAAGGTTATAGAAGGTTAGATTTATGTTTACAATTAATTGATTTAAGAGAATAATCAATAGACTTTAAGAAGATTTAGAGGCAAGAATGAGAGAAGTTGAGATTTACAGAGAGAAGAGGGAGGGGCAGTTGCGAAAGAGAGAGAGAGAATGAGAGAGTCAGGTTTAGAAGAGAGAATAAGATAATTATATAATTAAGGTATTTAGGGTTAGGGTTAGGATGGAAATGACACCATTTTGTCAATATATATATATAACGGAGGGTCGGGGTTATATTTATTTGCCCGAGCTGATAGTTGAAATTCGCAAAACACTCACTTGCAAGCCGAGCCACTGCTGAAGTTCGATGCAAGTTAGGGTAGGATTTTAAGTCCAAGCGGGTCTTGCACAGCCCTAACCATGAGATTTTTTTATCAACAAAAATGTTCTATTAGAGGATTTTCATGAATTAAACTTGAGAAAAAAAAATCAATGTCATTAAAAGAAAAGTTAGAGAATTAGAGCTCTTTGCTAACCCAATTCAAAGTTTAAACAAGACTGTTAGCATATTGTTTTCTTGATCATTCCCTCCTCTCTATTTCTGCTCATCCTCCTTGCATCAGAATCTTCAGGTAAATTTAGTAAATACCCTTAAATTTTTTGTTTATAAATCTAGCATTATCAGTTGCTTGCTTTCTTTTTTTTTTAACTGTTTTCTCATTGCTTGCATTTTTGCTAATTTCGTTTAGGGAAAAGGTACAACTATGACCTTAATGTTTAAGTTAATTCTCACATAGACACTTAATGTTTTTTTAAGTCTATTTATACACTTTATGTTATCAGATTTTGTACATTTAAACACACATGTTGAACACTATTGGCTCCACTATTTATATTGCCTATATGGCTTGTGTGGGACCCATTTAATTAATTGAAAAAAAGATTAAAAAAAGGAAGCATGGTTTATGTTGGTAATTTTATTGCCCAAAAACAATATCTAATTGTTTTCTTTGTTATTATTGAAACACAAATAGGGGTGTAACCGAGTCGAGTCACTCAACATTCGACTCGTCAAAAGCTCGCTCGAGCTTATTTATTAAGTTAAATGAGCTGAGCCCGAACATAATTTTGAAGCTCATAACCTAAACGAGTCAAACCCGAGCATCTTGAAACTTAGCTCATTTAAGCTTGTGAATAGACTAGCGAATAGACTCATGAACAAATTTGTGAATAGGCTCATGAACAAGTTCATTTACTATCTCATGAATTTAAATATTAGTATTAAATAGTGGTATTAAATACGTATAATTTAAGGAAATTTTTTAAGTAATTTTGGTTTTTAGCTACTTTTATATTACTTTATTTTTATCACCTTAATATGAGAATGCGTTTTATGTCTAAGTTGGTTATTAATAAAGAGTATATACTTTACACAAAAAAAAAACTATAGAAAGCATCGTAATATAAATTAGGTATGAATATTAAATACTTATAATATTAAATAAACTACATAATATTAATGTTATAAAATGATTTAGTATTATTGTATAATATTAATGTAGTATTAAATAGATATAACATTGATTAAAATTGTTATTAAACAAATATAAAATTGTTATTATAAATTATAATTTAATTTGAATTATCTCATCACAAAAGTATATAATTTTAATGTCATAACTATATAATTTGTCCATAACTATAAAATTACGTAGTTTTGATTTAACCTAATTCATTAAAAATTCCTCTCAACCTATCTCATAAATAAATAATTTATCTATAACCATCAAATTATATAATTTCTCAAAACTATATAGTTTTGATTTAACATAATTCACTAAACATCACTTTTCACTTGAATCTATTTCATTAATTCTTATTCACTTAACCAAATCTTAGTGTTATAAAATGATTTAGTATTATTATTAAACAAAAATAAAAAATTTATTATAAATTCTAATTTAATTTGAATTATCTCATCACAAAAATATGTAATTTTAATTTCATAAATAATAATTTCTCCATAACTATAAAACAATGTAGTTTTCTAAAAATTATGTTGTTTTTATTTATCCTAATTCAATAAAAATCCCTCTTAACAAATCTCATAAATAAATAATTTATCTATAACCATAAAATTATATAATTTTTTCAAAACTACATAGTTTTTATTTAACCTAATTCATTAAACATCACTCTTCACTTTAACATATTTCTTCTCATTCACTTAACTAATCTTAATATTATAAAACGATTTAGTATTGTTATTGAATAAAAATTAAATTTTTATTATAGATTATAATTTAATTTGAATTATCTCAAACAAAAATATATAATTTTAATGTCATAAATAAATAATTTGTATATAACTATAAAATTATATAAGTTTCTAAAAACTATATAGTTTTTCTCAAAACTAAGTAGTTTTGATTTCTACTAATTCAATAAAAATCTCTCTTAATATATCTCATAAATAAATAATTTGTTTATAACCATAAAATTATATAATTTTCTTAACATTAAGTAGTTTTGATTTAACCTAATTTACTAAATATCACTCTTTACTTTAACTTATTTCATTCATTCTCATTCATTTAACCTAATATTAATGTTATAAAACGATTTAATATTGCTATTGAACAAAAGTAAAATTGTTATTATAAATTATAATTTAATTTGAATTATCTCGTTATAAAAATATATAATTTTAACTATAAATAAATAATTTATCTATAATTATAAAATTATATAGATTTTTAAAAATTACATAATTTTACTCAAAACTATACAATTTTAATATATCATAATTCAATTAAAATTTCTCTTAAAATATCTCATTCATTCTCATTTAGTATTAATCTTAAATTCTAAATTATAATGTGATGTTATTATATACTTATCAATTACATTGTAGATCTTAAATTCTAAATTATAATGCAATTTTATTTTACACTTATCAATTTCCTTTCAATTGAATTAAACCTAATTTTCTCTTGAAACAAGTTCAGCAGCTGCTCACCCCCACCCTTCATCTGACTGTCGTTCAGCCAGCCTACCGTCCTTCCTCACCCCGCCGTAGCAGCTCACCCCGCAATCTTCCTTACTACGTTAAAAGCTCACTCGTCCTCTGTCTACTGCCATCGCCGTCAGCATCATCATCGTCCACTGTCTTTTGTCGTCATTGTCAGCATCTGTCCACTGTCTTCTGTCAACATGCACTAAGCTCAAGCTCGTTCGAAGGAGACATTTCATTCTAAAGCTCGTCCTTCTCACTGTGGTCTTCATTCAGGTTAGTGACTTCCTCACGAATTTGTTCTTGCATTTTGTTGTCGTATCTGTTTCTCTATCCTGTATGGCTTGAGATTGATTCTTGTAAGGCTTATAGAGAATCTTGCTTCTTGTAATCATTATTCAGTGGCTGAGTATTCAATGCTTTTAGAGAATTTGTACTTGTTATTTTGGATGAACTTTTTCTTTAAATGTGTTTAGTTGTATATTGGATTTGTAGAATTTCAATTATTTTATAAGATTTATTATTATTATTATGCATTTTCTCTAAATGAGCTCGGCACAAACGAGCTTTTTCTGATCGAGCTCGAGTAACAAATGAACAAGCTTGAGCTCAAGTTTGGAATATCGAGCTCAATCTTTTTAATCCCAACCGAGCCCCACCCTGGCCAATGCTTAGCTCCGCTCCGCTCAGTTCCACCCCACAAACCCAATATTGAAACCAAATCCTGTTGGTATATTTTTTTTGTTTTTTCTTCATCGTCTTCTTCTTCTTCTTTTCTTTATCACTGCAAAAATCTTAAATTTTAAAAGCTTTTAGATTACTAGAAGAAAATAGTGAGGCCACCGAAGATCTTCTCCTAGCATTTTTTTTTTTTCCTCATTGTCCTCTTATATCTTTTTCCACTTTCTACCCTCTCTCCCCCTCTCATTCTCCATCCTCTTCCGCCTCCCATCATGATCTCCTCTTCTTCATCGCATTCTCTTGCATCTCTTTAGCTCACCATCGACCTTACTTTCATCTCTGGTTCGCTTTCACCATTGGCCATCCGGTGCCCTTCATTTTTTTCTATAGACTCCTCACTTCCTTTGGAGATCTCCAGAGACACCTCACTGCCCTCAACCTTCAAAGGCAACCTAAGATTCATAGTCAGTTGGCCCATGCTTTCAAAGAAACAGTCAATTTAAATCTATAAGATATTTACAGGTTTGCAATGGGTAATGGTGATACCCTATTTTTGTGAATAATGTCGTAAAAACATTATTATTTTATGATCATAATTTGTTATATTAGATAGGGAATAATATGGAGAGGTGTAACCAGAATATGAAATATTCATTTGATAAGGCATTTGGAAATGGTGATTTTGTGATTAGTTATTCATTAGGTTGAGTTTGATGGGTTATACTCATTTCTGATGCTTGAATTTTTTTTTTTTTTTTTTGGCTGAATTGGGAACACTTGCTTGATTGAATTGGAATCTGAGTTTCGATCAGAATCTGAATTTGGTTTCATCAATACTGGGTTTCATAATGTTTGGTTGGATTCGTTTGAATATTACCTGCATTGGGAACTTAGGAATTGGGGCATTAAGCTGAATTAGAAACTCACTTTTTTGGTT
Organism: Mallotus nudiflorus; assembly: GCA_947683625.1. Taxonomy (NCBI): domain Eukaryota; kingdom Viridiplantae; phylum Streptophyta; class Magnoliopsida; order Malpighiales; family Euphorbiaceae; genus Mallotus; species Mallotus nudiflorus. The sequence goes on from CANTUR010000207.1 coordinate 8,327,607, forward strand.
GAATTGGGAACTCATAACAAAGTTTCGATTGATTTTTTTTATGATGGATTATTCAATAATGGAGAAGAAGATGAGGCAATGACAAAGATGGAGGCTTTTTTTTTAATTAACAATGGAAACAATGATTGTTTTTTTTCTTCGCAGCTTAATAAAATGATAATTTTTTTCTATATGTGGATCCCACTTTTTGCACATCATTTGAACTTAACGATAAAATCTAACAGTGTTTATGAGAGTGTTTATATGCACCCAAAATTGGATGTTAAGGATTATATTTGGACCTCAAAAAACATTAAGTGTCAATGTGAGAATCAACCTAAACATTAGGGTTATATTTGCACCATTTCCCTTTTATTTACATTGCTTTAGTTTTTATGCTGCTTGCTACCTGTTTGATAAAAGTCCTCAAAGAAATTTTCTTTTTGGTTAAGTGTGAATATTGGACGTTGATGAATTTCTATAAATCTATGATCTTTCTGGTGTTGTCCATTGATAAGTTTAAGCAGGTGTCTTTGAATTTTCCATTCTTTCTTTTAAATTTGAGCTTAATTGGTTACCTTATTTATGTAATTTTTATTTTGATTATTGTTAATGCTAAGAAATGGTAGGACTTTCAGTTGGGGAAAAGAATTTTATACAGGGTGGCATTAATCAAAACCTCCGGTCTGATGGTCGAAAAAGGGATGCTTATAGACCCATTTTTGTTGAAATTGGAGTCATCCCTCAGGTTTCCAATTCTTATTCAATTTATTATTGCTGTTTTTGCCTTTTATTCTTGGTCTTTTTACACTAATGTGTTGATGAATTATGCTCCAGGCAAATGGCTCAGCACGAGTCAGCATTGGTGCAACAGAGGTTATTGCTTGTGTGAAGGTATTTTATGATCTGAAGAACACACATTTGTATTTTTCTTTATTTTGTTTCTGTCAGTTATATGCATTTTTGTATTATAATTGCAGGCTGAGCTTGGAAGGCCAAATGCATTGCAGCCCGACAAGGGAAAAGTTGCTATATTTGTTGATTGTAGTCCTGTTGCAGAACCAATGTTTGAGGTTTTATATATTTATGCTCTACTTTTCTGTTATCTCTATCTGATTAATGGAGGCTTGCATTCTTGATAATCATTCCTCCATACTCTTGATAATGCTTACAAAGGAAATTTTTGAATATCTTCTCTTGTTATCTTTATTTTAGTTTTTGTCGATTGAGTAGCTCTGATACTACTTGTCTTGTGGTGTGTATAGAGTAATAATAAAAATAAAATAATAACTAGCACGTGAAGCACAAGATGATTAAATGTTGACAGGAATATGGGCTGCAATTTTGTGGGCTGTGTTTTCTTGGTCTTGGTTGGCCAATTATCTTATTTCAGCGCAATTTGTAATGACTTTTAACTGTTTTTCCACTGGCAGATGTTAAACATTGTTTGATGAGTGCATGCTGAACTTGTCTTTTGCAATTCCTGCAACTGAAGTCTTATTCACTACTAAGAAGTGGTCATAGATGGGTTGCTTCTTTTTCTGCCTGTCTATATATTTACTGTTTTCTTAAGTTCATATTTGTACATCTTACTTAGGGAAGAGGAGGTGAGGAACTCTCAGCCGAACTTGCAGCGGCTCTTCAATGTGGTCTACTGGGTGGTAAAAGTGGAGCAGGTTTGTACTGTTAGTAGAGCAAGATTTGTTGCTACTAGCATGTTGTGTTGCATTTTCTCATTTTGAAGTTTTAACTTACCCCCAACTATTTATGTTTATTGCTTCTCATCATAATAATGAAGTGGTTGGAAATTTCTCAGGGGCTGGAATTGATCTATCATCTTTAGTAGTTGCAGAAGGAAAAATTTGTTGGGATCTTTACATTGATGGCCTTGTTATAAGTTCTGATGGAAATATTCTAGATGCTCTAGGTGCTGCAATTAAGGTACATCTAGACTTTTATCCTGGGAATTCTACTAAAAAAGGTTGGGAGAGAAGTTAAAAAAATATTGTGTTGCAGTGCTTTTTAACTTTAGTGATAGGAAGTTTTTGTTCCATTTTAATCCGTTATCGGTTAAGAACCAATTGTTGCTAGTTTTGTTAAAATCATACTTATTTAAGATTAAATTATTTTATTAAGATTAAATTATTTTATCGCAATTTGTTACAGTTTGAACATATGTTTAATGATGTTTGGTACAAATTGTCACAAAGTGATGAACTAAAATTTGGCATTGTAATGATTATGCAAAAATTTGAATGTCAAAGCACTAAACTGCAAGGAACTTTTATGAACTTTTCTATTATATGTTTGAATATCTACGCCTTTTATCTGTTCAACATGATGAGTTAGGAATTCAGGTTTGTTCAATTTGAGTGGAGTTTATAAGCATGGACACAAAAATGGAAGATGACTGTGATTGTAAAAGCTGGTGGAAATATCAGGATGGGATTGGTTGAATATGAAACCTGTGCTCTTTTTTCCTCACTTTTGTTAGTTCTTTCTTTCACAGATCATAAAACCGTTGAGATTGGCCTGTTAATGAATTATTCAAGTTTCTAACAGCTTAAAATCCTTCCCTGTGCCTGATTTTTATAATATTTCCTGAGACTCTTACTTTGAGATAAGGTGATTTTACTCGCATGGACTAATCGGTAGTATCTTTTATTCCTAAAGGCTGCTTTAAGCAACACAGGCATACCAAAAGTCCAGGTTGCAGCTGGTGGAGCAGGTGACGAGCAACCAGAAGTTGACATAAGTGACGAAGAATTTCTTCAATTTGACACGTCTGGGGTTCCTGTCATAGTTACATTAACGAAGGTGATGCAGTTAGCTGTCTCTTTCATGCTTGCAAGAGATGCATAAAGCACCATTTTACAATGAACTTCTGCCTTTCTATCATGTAGGTGGGGAGGCACTATATTGCAGATGCTACTTCAGAAGAGGAATCCCATATGAGCTCTGCAGTTTCTGTTTCTATCAACAGGAAAGGGCACATCTCTGGATTGAGAAAACGAGGAGGTGCCGGTATTGATCCCAGTGTAATATCCGATATCATATCTGTGGCGCAACAAATAAGTGAGCAACTAATGAATAAATTGGACTCTGAAATATCTGCTGCTGAGGCCGTTGAAGATGAATCATGACAAGCATTAAACCTCTGATTCAATGTAATGTAGCAAATCTTAAATGTAACGTTGCTCAATAGGCATCATAGGATGATGACTTCTCCAGGGATAGGATAGATCTGAAATTTTCTTGTACAATATTTTGGTGCATCTTTTTATGGTTGCATACTGTTCACGGGTGGTAGTGCTAAGACTGTTATGGTTTTACATCGTTTGGTGTAAATTATAGGAAAATTCTTTACTTCCAATTAAACTTGTTCAACTGTTCTTTCTTTTTTTTTTTTTTTTTTTGTAACTTGCTTAACTTTGAGATTGGAATGATGGGTTGATTCTTAGTGTCTGGTTGGGACTGGAAGGCCTGAATATTAGATGTCAGGCTGGAATGTTACAAATTAAAATAAAAAAAATCTAATCAAGGAAGCTCAGGTATACTCCTGAGTGAACATACAATATCCAAGGACAAATTATCCTACAATTACTGCTATGGTGAGTGTTTTTCTAACTGGAGAGGTTGCTGATTTTTAGATAATGCTGAAATTGATGTTGTACTTCCACATTTGCATTCATTTGTCCCAAGAAGAGCAAAGCATGGTGGAAAAAAGATATCCAAATTGCAGTGAGAAGTTGAAATACATAAGCAGTCCCTTTTATTCCAAAATCAGTTATGCATGTAAAGTAGTTATTAAAGATGACATCTTGTAACTCTTAAGTCTCCAAGAAAAAATTATACAGCAGGAAGCAAAGAATACTGACTGACATGAAATCTGAACTGTATACATCATATCTTCATGGAATAACTGGGCAAGATGATAAAAATTTTGATAATGTAGCGGACTTGTGACTACTAAGGTTGGCTTCTGAGATTTTTCTCTGCTAATTTGATATGAGAAACAAGGCAGCAATTTACGCTCATGAAAAACTTCTTAAAAACATAAAATCATTGCAGCGCATTTTGGGTATAACATAAAATAGTTTAGCATTGGTTTTTCTTTACCAAATTAATATAACTAGTAAAGAATAAATTTTTAATCAACAATGATTAATTAATAAAAGGTTAGTATCCTTTAATACCTAAAATCCTCTTTCAAGGTAAATTAAGCATATTAAAATTAAGACATTATGTTAGTTAACTCGTCATTTTGATGTGTTAATAATTTGATATAATATATAATATATAAATTTTTATTCATAATAAATATAAAAAAATATTTTAAAAATATATTACTAAAATAAAATCATAATTTTTGCTAAATATATTACAACTTATTGAATAAATAATTTAGCTTGAACTTTTTAATGAATAATTATTTTATAGTTTGTATTTTCTAAAAAATTGTAGACTCGTTTAAACTCATAAACAACTCTAAATATTGGATGGTATAGTTAACTTGACTCCATTATAAATAAATTAAGTTCAAATTAATTAAAATTTAGTAACTCAGATAAGATTGGTTATTCCTCTACATACAAGGCTAAGAATCTGCAGGAGATTATTACTTTCTAACTGTGGGTATTTACCTAACATAACTTTATTTATTCCTGTGAATTACATAGATTAATTGAGTCAACAATTTTTCCTATATTGAAGACATATGTTAAGTTGTATTTTTTACATAAAGTATAACTGTAGACACCCGATTTGATTGGTTCGTGTTAGGGAACGAATTAGGGGCACTCAGTTTGACTGGCCTATTGTCAAACACAATGATGAGAATGTGAAACTTGGGCATAAGAACGAAACCTGAATCTCTAATTGGAAATAGACTTGAAAGCCTCAAAAGCTCAAAACTTAGTCCAATTGTCCAAAATTGGCTTAGACCCATCTGGCCCAAATCAGGCCCGGGCCAAAGAGGCATCGCCTCAGTGCAATGAGGCGATCGCCTCTTTGGTAGCTGCCACGGAGGCGATTGCCTCATCGCGAAGGCGCCTCCTCTGTGGCAGACCACTTGCAGCTGCATTTAATGCAACTGCAGTCATGATAGCCAAAGTGGTGTGGACCCCACACCTTAGATTTGATTTTGCATGAGGAAAAGATTTTTGGGGGGAAGGAAAAGGCTATGGAGGCTCATGATGAGCTAAAAAGCCTAGGGGGATGGATAAGGGAGAAGACCTATAAGAAAAAAAAGAACTCAAAAGAAAAGGGGAGAGGGACTGCAAAAAAAAAAAAAAAAAAAAGAGGAGAACTCTTAAAAAAAAAAAAAAAAGGACGTTCTTGAGGGAGGAAGGAAAAATCAAGCCAAAGCAAGTCCATATTCCTTAGGAGAGAAAGGAGAAAAGCTTGTGTCAAGGTGAAACTCATACCCAAGTGGAGATCACACTAAAAAAACACATCTCTGAGGGTCCATCATTTTGGTAAAATATTGCATCCAAACATATTCTTATAATTTTACCATTTTGCTTTGTGTTTATTTTGCATGTGACTAGGTAGTTAGTATACTTTAGGTATATTTTAGGTTTATTCCATTTGTTATACCACTTCATTGATTTGATCTTTTAAACTATTGCATGTATTTGTAATTTGGCATCTGTTGAATGCATGATGCATGTATTACTTGCTTAGGATAGAAGTTTAATCGTTTTGAGAGTCAAGTTAGCCTGTCGATCAGGCGACGCCTCTTCATAAAGGCATCACCCCCTGTTAGGCGATCGCCACATTGACAGGTCGACCAACTGCTCGGTTCTTCCCCCTTTATAAGATTCTGCAAGATGTTTACCTCACATGTTTTTTTTGTCCTCACGCATAATTATTTTCATTGCATGATGGCGTTTATCTTGATTATTTGATTATTTCTTTGGCTTGTGACATGAACCCTTTTCTTAGAATATTCCCTTGTCAATATTGTTATATAAGATTTCGTGTTTTGAAAGAGGGAACTAACTGTGTGATTATTGCAGGAATTACTTGATGATTTTCATCATTTAGTAGTCGCCTCTATTAACTAACCCTTTAGATCATTACGTTTATGTAAATAGTTCATTATTGGTTTACTTTTTATATATGTTTGGTGTATTTTCTGTATATTATTTTTTTATTTTGCCTAAAAGCATTGCAATCCCTAATCCCTTCCCCCCATTTGATTTTGAATGTATGGTTGTAAATTATTACTTATTTTATTTTTATTGAATGTTGGGACTTAGAAACATGAAATTGGATTAATATGCAAACTCGGACTTAACTATAAAATTTGGCAATTATCTAAAGATAATTTTAATACGTGTGGTAATAAGGAAATAATTAAATAATTAAAGGTAATAAAACACAGAACACAAACGGAGGCTAATCGTAAGGTTGGGTGAGCATTCAAACGCTCCTACCTAGTTTCTGAACCCGTTCTCTGATGACGGCTTCTGGGAACCTCCGAGGAATCCAGTTACTATATAGTGTGTCCCAATTTTTATCCATGTGGCGACTCCATCTTTGAATAGGCCCAAGACCTATATCATATTTCCAAATGGGCCTCGAGCCCGCACACTGTCATGGTCGCCAAACATTTAGGTGCACACTAAACCCTGCCGCCTATAATAGCGACTCCACTAATGATAGAGAAACTGATTCCAGTGTTTTATGTTTTATGTTTTATCATCTTTAATTATTTTCTTATTTATTCCTGCATTCATGCATTCACTACACATTTTTTACACAATGAGCACTTCAGTCCCGAATTAACCCGACAATAGTCAGTACTTTGCTACCTACATTTTACTCAAACCTAGTGATGGAATATTTGATTATTGTCAGTTACGACATGTACTAATCCGCATTGTTTGACCCTTGAGTGGGGAGACGTATATTGATGTATATCGTTATGAGAACTGAAGCCTTTTTACCTAAAACTCAAGCCCATGTAATGACCTAGCAACTATCCTTAGGAATTTTCCCCACATGCATGTGTGTTATGCTATATAATAGACTCTTAAAATAAATCTTGAGCCCATAAATAAGCAATCCAAGGTAAAATGGGCCCTCGTATCCAATCAAAGCCCATTACAAATAAACTAAGTCAATAAGGGCATCTCATGCCTATTCATAACCCATTTCAAGTGGGTTTTAATAAGTAAGTTTATGGTGCTAAGGACCTTGGCTCATAGGAAATGGACTCGGGCTTTATTTAAAGGACCTTTTACTTGTCTGAATCATTTGAGAGTTATCTTGCATACGTTAGTTTTGTTATCCCCTGTTGATAACCAGAACCCAGGCCAAAAATCCTAGGATAAGATATTTGCCATCGAATATGCGTGTGGGGGAAATAAAGGCGAAAGTTTGCACGTTTAAGCTTCGCATTTTGGTTTTGTGTATCTTTTGATTTATTCATTTTCTTAAGATAAAATGGACTTGCACATCATGCATACACGTTATGCATCATTCTAACAAATGGTTTTACAGCACTATAGATCCTTCGAGCTCAGCACGGTGGCCCGGATTAGTTCAGGTTTTTTGGTTAGAAATTTAGAAGTGAGAATGGCGGGAGGATTCGATCCAAAGGCATTTAAGACATAGTTAAAAGATGAAGTAATAGTAGAAACCCGATATTTGATGAGGGAGATGATGGGGGAAATTACTAAGCTCATTAGGGAGAATCAACCTACATAGCCATCCAATGCACCACCAATCAATCGGGTAGATCTCGATGAGGAAATCCCAATTAGGGGAAGGGAAGAAGATGATGTGACGGTACTGGCCAACCCATCAAACCAAAGAAATATGAACCCAACCGAGGATATGGGGCAAACTGAGTGGGCCAAGAGCATGACCAAGGCTATAAACCAAATGCATATGATGATGAAGGAGAAGGGCATTACCACCCCCCTAGATTATGCTGATCTAAATCTGGAAAGGGAAGATGAACCACTGCCCTGTAAATTCAAATTCCCCGACATGAAGAAATACACTGGTGTTAAGGATCCCCATTTGTATTTAAAGCAGTACATCACTTATATGAAAGTCACTGAGTTGATTGAGAGCCAAATCATCAAGCAGTTCCCTATTTCACTGGAGGGAGCACCGATATGCTAGTACTACACCTTGGAACCACATGTTCAAGTAGATTAGAAGGAATTATGTGCCGCTTTTATCAAGCAATATGGCCTCAATGTTCAGTTAGAGGTATCACTGAGAGATCTATAGAACACCAAGCAGAACTTTAACGAGCGCTTTGCTGATTACCTGACTCATTGGAGGGGAAAGTTGTCTTTAATGAGATAAAGGCCTGCTGAGTCAAATCAATTAGTCTTGGCAATACAAGGGTGTGTCCTGACATTGTCTAAAAAGCTGAGAGATTTAGGAATCAGAAGCTTCGAAGAATTGTATAGGTTTGGAGTCTAAAAAGAGTTAGACTTGGCTCAAGAGAAGAAATTCTTCGGAGGAAGATTTGGGGGTAAAGGAGCTAGTTCGAGCAATAATATTCAGATCCATGCCATCCGACCACCAGGCAACAACACATAGATTAATACAGTCAGACAACCTCAGAGATTTTTGAATCTAGGATGCCCTCTGTCCAAGGTTCTTGACAAGCTTATTAAGAAGAACCTGCTGCGGCCTTTACCTTCACAATAACCCTTATCCGGTGCTAACCTAAAGCTTTTCTACAAATTTCACTAAACCATTGGACATGAAACTGATAGTTGCACCCATTTAAAGTATGAAATCCAAGACCTAATAGACTCAGGCAAGATTACTGACCTAGAAACCAGAAAGCCAAATATACAAACCAACCCTTTACCTAATTACCAAAATGTACCACCACCAAATGCACCTATTTTGATGGTCAAAACTGGTCTAACAAAGGAGTAAGTCCTAAACTCCTTTATGTATGTCACCCACAACTCCCTAAAAACTAAACCTGAGAAACTAAAACCAAGCAAACAACCTATGGAATTGTAGGTGCACGTCTTGTACATATGGAGTTCCGATGATGAGAGCGAGGAACGAATTGACTTATGGGAAAACAAGAGAGGTAGACCAGGCCAGTCTGTAGGGAAGGTTGAGGGAAAGAAGGAAGAACCTGAGATCGCCAAGTTAGAGTCTGAGAAGGAAGAAAGCTCTGAAAAAGGGGAAGAAGCAAAGCAAAGTGAGAAGGTTGTTACCAGTATTTGGGAGTTACTTATGTATTCTAGGGATCATAGGGAGGCCCTAGCTTTGGCACTGGATCAGAAAAAGATCTCCGCTAGCTCTACCTGGAACAAATGCTTGGGTCACTAATGGAAACCCCTCAAGGGACGATAACGTTTTCTAATGATGACCTACCTCTAGAAGGGAGGGAGCACTACAAAAATTTATATATCAAGGTTGAGGTAAAAGGAAAAATGACTTACTGTGTGATGTTCGACAATGGTTTTGCCATTAATGTGTGTCCATTAAAGATTCTGCCAAAGTTAGGGTTGACGATAGCCAACTTAAAGCCTTCTGAAGTAGTCATTAAGGCCTATGATGACACAAAGAGGTCTATGGAAGGAACATTCAGGGAATTGGTCAAAACGGGACCTATAGAAGTTTGGGTTGACTTGCACGTGATTAATATCCCGATGACGTTTGCCATTTTATTTGGAAGGCCATGGTTTCACTCCCTGGGCAGCGTCCTATCCACTATTCACCAAAAAAATTAAGTTCCCTCATGAAGTAAGGGTTGTCACCATCTCCACTGAAATTGAAGTCGCTATGGCTGCACTGAAGTTAACTCCTAAAGAGATATCCATTAGTCCCAACTTTGAGGTTTGTGTAATTTATGAGAATGAGATGGATGAAAAGGTTCTGAAAATAATGCGCAGCTTAAGGTTTATGCCCAGCATGAGGTTAGGAAGAGATCAGAGTGGACCTTCAGAATTTATGGAAAACAAGGTGCCTATTTTAAAGCACGGGCTAGGGATCAAAGAGGTTAATGTAACTCAAGAAGAGATAGATATCTGGGGCTAGTATAAAGAAAAGGAAGAGGAAGCAATGGTTGGGAAGAAAAAACTCTATGGGAGATATTTATAAAGGAAGGCACCGAGTATCCATACAATGGGACTCCAAAACCTCTCCTGATGGCTGGGGAAGTTATTCCAGTGTCACGACCCAAAACAGGGGTCATGACCGACGCTAGGGAACGGGAATTCTTTCGAATCCGGAACCCGTAGCAAGCCTAAAAATAAAATAAAACATGCCATAATAACCGTAACAATATGATATGCAGCGGAAAATAAAAATCATAATATCATAATATTATCCATATCAACTGGATTTAAATCAAATCTCATCCCATGGATATGTAATCTCTTTAATACAAATCCAGTTTCAACATAATACATCTCTTTAAATAAAATACATGAAATCCAATACTTTAATTCACAACTACTGCAGTGTCTAGATAAAATAAATAAGACTCAAGTAGACAGTTTACATAAAGAAGCCGGGGCGGAAGAAATCCAGCGTATCGACCTGCTACTGAGGTCTGAAGAAGTTGACTCTCCTGAAAAATAGTCAACGGAGGGGAGTCAGACCTCACTGAGTGAATTACTATAATATATATACATACACACACGTAGGCTTTATTTAGTATTTAAAAATACGTATGAGTTCATGCAAGTCTGAAAATATATTTAAAATAATTAATATTACATTGTTTACGTGAAAATTTCTCCAAAAATGCAAGTCTCGGGAAAATTTTACGTAAAACACTGAAAATAATACACAGTAATTAAAATAGGTTTAAAATACATATCAACTCATAAAAATATCATGTAATATACAGAAATTATTGACACTGCATATCCCGGTACAGTGTAAAAATATTTTAAAAACACGGGATATTACAGTCTTCCCCCCTTACAAGAATTCGTCCCCGAATTCCAGAAAACAAGATCAAGAAGGAAAGAGATACGGGTAAGAAGCTCGCATCTTAGCTTCAGTCTCCCACGTATGCTCCTCAACTCTGTCGCTACGCCACAGAACCTTGACCATCGGAATCTGCTTCGATCGCAACTGTCGAACTTGATAATCAACGATCGCCACAGGTTCTTCCACACTGTCTGCTGCAACACGTGTGAAGGGTCTGAGATATACTTCCTCAACATCGAGATATGAAATACTGGATGCACCTGTGACATACTCGGAGGCAAATCCAACCGATATGCAACAGTGCCAATTCTCTCCAGAATCTCAAACGGTCCAATGTATCTCGGTGCTAACTTACCCTTCCTGCCAAATCTCATCACACCCTTCATCGGAGATACCTTCAGAAAAATAAAATCTCCAACCTGAAACTCCATATCTCTGCGCCTAGGATCCACATAACTCTTCTGTCTGCTTACTGCGGTCTTTGATCTTCGCTTAATCAAGGCAACTTTCTCTGCAGCATCCTGAACCATCTCTGGTCCAGTCAAAGCTCTCTCACCAAACTCATCCCAACTCAATGGGGATCTACACTTCCTTCCATATAACGCCTCATATGGTGCCATGCCAATACTGCTATGGTAGCTGTTATTATATGCAAACTCAACAAGCGACAAATGATCATCCCAGCTACCTCCCAAATCCAAGACACACATCCTCAACATATCTTCCAGTGTCTGGATCGTCCTCTCAGATTGGCCATCTGTCTGAGGATGAAAAGCAGTACTGAAATCCAACCTAGTGCCCATCGCTTCCTGTAACTTCTGCCAAAAATGAGAAGTAAACACCGAACCTCTATCTGACACAATGGACATAGGTACTCCATGAAGGCACACAATATGCTTCACGTACAACTTCGCCAATCTAGCAACTGAATATGTGGCTTTCACAGGCAAGAAATGTGCAGACTTCGTCAATCTGTCTACAATCACCCAGATGGAATCGTATCCATCCTTCGAACGAGGTAAACCGACCACAAAATCCATAGCTATCCTTTCCCATTTCCACTCGGGAATAGGAAGAGACTGAAGCTTCCCATAAGGCTTCTGATGTTCAGCTTTCACTTGCTGACATGTCAAACACTTAGCAACATAATCAGCCACATCTTTCTTCAATCCGTCCCACCAGTATAGATCTCTGATACTATGGTACATCTTAGTAACACCTGGATGTACGTTGTAAGCTGTAGAATGTGCTTCCTCTAAAATCTCCTCTCTCAAATTATCCACATTAGGAACACACAATCTACCACTGATCCACAACACACCATCATCATCAAGTGTGAAATCAGTGAACTTCCCTGCTCTGACATTCTCTGCAAGCTCTTCCAGAATAGGATCTCGGCTCTGAGCTGCTTTAATCCTATCCCTTAGTACATATCGTACTTTAAACTGAGCTAACAGTCCACCTGATCTACTAATCTTCATCATCAGACCTTGATCCACCAACAGATGCAACTCTTGGATCAATGGTCTCCTCTCAACACCGATGTGAGCAAGACTACCTGAGGACTTCCTACTCAAGGCATCTGCTACCACATTAGCTTTACCCGGATGGTAAAGAATCTCGCAATCATAATCCTTCAACAATTCCAACCATCTTCTCTGCCTCAGATTCAAATTTCTCTGCTGGAAAATGTACTTAAGGCTCTTGTGATCAGTAAATATCTCACAAGTCACCCCGTACAGATAATGTCTCCAAATCTTCAAAGCAAAGATCACTGCAGCCATCTCAAGATCATGTGTAGGATAATTCTGCTCATGCTTCTTCAATTGCCTCGAAGCATAGGCTATCACCCTTCCATTCTGCATCAACACACAACCAAGACCAATTCTAGAGGCATCACAGTAAACTGTGAACTTATCCACGCTATTAGGCAAAGCTAACACTGGCGCTGTGGTCAACTTCTCTTTCAACAACTGAAAACTATTCTCACAAGCTTCTGACCACTCGAATCTAACATTCTTCTGAGTCAAGCGAGTCATAGGGGCTGCAATCCTGGAAAAATCCTGCACAAACCGCCTATAATACCCGGCTAAACCCAGAAAACTCCGAATCTCTGTAATAGAAGTAGGTCTAGGCCATTCAGACACTACCTCAATCTTCTGTGGATCAACCTGAATACCTTCTTTAGACACTACGTGTCCAAGAAAAGAAACACTCTCCATCCAGAAATCATACTTAGAGAATTTAGCATAAAGCTGATGATCTCTCAATGTCTGTAGTACAATCCTCAAATGATATACATGCTCTTCCATACTCCTCGAATATACTAGTATATCATCAATGAAGACTACTACAAACTGATCCACATACGGTCTGAATACTCTGTTCATCAGATCCATAAAAGCTGCTGGTGCATTAGTCAAACCAAAAGACATCACCAGAAACTCATAATGACCATATCTAGTGCGGAATGCTGTCTTAGGAATATCAGATTCACTAATCCGCAGCTGATGATAACCCGACCTCAAGTCAACCTTAGAAAAGAAATGTGCACCCTGGAGCTGATCAAACAAATCATCTATCCTCGGGAGAGGATACTTGTTCTTCACTGTCACCTTATTCAACTCTCTGTAGTCAATGCACAGTCTCAGGGTACCATCCTTCTTCTTCACAAACAGGACTGGTGCACCCCAAGGAGAAACACTAGGTCTAATAAAACCTTTATCCAACAACTCTTGCAACTGCTCCTTCAACTCTCTCAACTCTGCAGGAGCCATACGATAGGGTGGCATAGATATAGGAGTAGTACCTGGAACCACATCAATACAGAATTCAATCTCTCTATGAGGTGGTAAACCTGGCAACTCCTCGGGAAAAACATCAGGAAACTCACAAGCAACAGGAATATCTATGAGTGACAACTTCTCCACTGACGTATCCCTAACCAATGCCAAATACCCCTGACAACCTTTCTTCAACAACTTCCTAGCTGAAATAGCAGAAATAAGATTCTGAGGTGCTGAACTCCTATAACCAACAAACTTAAAATCTTCTTCACCAGGAATTCTAAAAGTCACCTCCTTATTCCTGCAATCTACCACGGCAAAGTGCTGAGATAACCAATCCATTCCCAAAATAACATCAAACTCCATCACATCCAACAAAATCAAATCAGCGGGTAATTCTCTATCTCCCACAAGAACTGGACAACCAGAAAGAACAATATCGATGTCCAAAGAATCGCTCAGAGGAGTGGCAACAGACAAAGGAAAAGCCATCCTCGAAGCTTGCCAACAAGATTTAGAAGCAAAAACAGGAGAAATGAATGAATGCGTGGCACCCGGATCAAACAAAACCCAAGCATCCAGGTAACAAACAGAAACAATACCTGCCATGACTGCATTATATGCCTGAGCATCCTGCTGAGTCAGATGGAAGACTCTGGCCTGACCTCGACCTCCCTGCTGACTGGTAGAAGCCTGGCCAACACCTCTGGCACCTCCTCTAGTACCTCTACCATGACTCTGCTGTGGAAAAAACTGAGTGGAACTCTGATGCTGGGCTGGTGGCAACTGAAATGGCACAGGTGCAGCACTAGCAATCGACTGCTATGGGAATCGCGGAATCTGCTGCTGCTGATAACCAGAATAAGGACACGATCTGGCAAAATGTCCTGTCTGCCCGCATCTGAAACATGTCAGTGGTGTCAGATAACACGGTCCCTGATGGACTCTACCACAAGTCTAGCAAACGCTGGCCGCTGATCCAGAACTACGACCACTACTGCTGCTCGAAGCACCTGACCCGAATCTGAATGATCTACGCTGACCTCCACGGCCATGTCTACTGCTCCGATGCACTCGCTGCTGCTGTCTCTGACTCTATTGAGTCGGACCTCGCTGCTAACTACTCGAACCAACATGAAAACTCGAATATGGAGTAGCCTGCAATTCACTCGACTGAACTCCTAGTTGGTAATAATCAGGCATCGCTCCCTGCCTAACTAACCTCAGCTCAATCTCCTTAGCTAGCTCAATCACAGACTCGAGAGTAAGACCTGCTGTAGGCATACCAGCAAAAGCTAAACCCAAACCAGTAACGTATGTAGTAACCACGAAATACTGATCTCGCATCAGATCCTCAGCATATCTACCCAGACGAAGAAACTCTCGGGTATACTCCTCTACTGATCGATCTCCACGAGAAATACTGGTCAATCGAAGACGATAGCTCAAACGAAGAGGCTCTGGACAGAATCTCCTCATGTTACGCTCTCGAAACTGAGCCCATGTCATCGTCATCATAAAGGGCTGGATCATCTGAATGAACCAATCTAAGGCTGGTCCCTCAACAGACAACTCAACAATCATGATCCGCTGGTACTCGGTATGAGCAGTCCGAGTCCTAGTCTCAATCGCATGCAGAAAATCTAAAGGATCAAAAGTACCATCAAAAGCAATCCTGCCAACTCGGGCATAGAACAAAGCTGCCTCAGGGTCAGACATACCCTGCTGATAGGCAGGCTGAACAGGCTGAACAACTGGAGGAACAGGAACATCAAATTCAGGCTCAACAGGCTCCTCGTCCTGTAACTCTCTCTACCTACGGCGACCTGCCGCTCCTCGAGGTCTACCTCTGCCACGACCTCTACGTCTAACTGGCGGCTCAGGAGGTAAAACCTCATCCTGAAAAGACTCATCATCCTCGGCCTCAACGACCGGTGGAGCGACACGCGCTCGCCTCCTCATACTGAAAAGACAAACGGAAAGATTCAGACAAAACAGACAACGGAGGAATAACGCTGAAAACTACAGCAAGGAATACTTATCAAGACATACTCGAACCTAATACACTGCAGTAGTTACCAAAAGAAAACACAACTTTAAAACTAGGGCCACGACTCTCATAACTAAGCCCTGACACAGAAAACCATGCTCTGATACCAACTTTGTCACGACCCAAAACAGGGACCATGACCGGCGCTAGGGAACGGGAATTCTTTCGAATCCGGAACCCGTAGCAAGCCTAAAAATAAAATAAAACATGCCATAATAACCGTAACAATATGATATGCAGCGGAAAATAAAAATCATAATATCATAATATTATCCGTATCAACTGGATTTAAATCAAATCTCATCCCATGGATATGTAATCTCTTTAATACAAATCCAGTTTCAACATAATACATCTCTTTAAATAAAATACATGAAATCCAATACTTTAATTCACAACTACTGCAGTGTCTAGATAAAATAAATAAGACTCAAGTAGACAGTTTACATAAAGAAGCCGGGGCGGAAGAAATCCGGCGTATCGACCTGCTACTGAGGTCTGAAGAAGTTGACTCTCCTGAAAAATAGTCAACGGAGGGGAGTCAGACCTCACTGAGTGAATTACTATAATATATATACATACACACACGTAGGCTTTATTTAGTATTTAAAAATACGTATGAGTTCATGCAAGTCTGAAAATATATTTAAAATAATTAATATTACATTGTTTACGTGAAAATTTCCCCGAAAATGCAAGTCCCGGGAAAATTTTACGTAAAACACTGAAAATAATACACAGTAATTAAAATAGGTTTAAAATACATATCAACTCGTAAAAATATCATGTAATATACAGAAATTATTGACACTGCATATCCCGGTACAGTGTAAAAATATTTTAAAAACATGGGATATTACATCCAGGGTTTGAAATCTTTGCCGAATTTATGAACAGGGCCAAGGATGTTGCTGTTGAAGAAATCCCTACTGAGGAACTGGTGTTGGCTGAAGAAGAATTTAAAGAGAATGAAGCTACTTCGAAGTTGAAAGACATTGATGATCAAAACAAAGAACTTGATTTTGAAGCCTACGTCCGTGACTCTATCATAGACATCTTTTATAATGACTACAATGTTTCTTTTACTTCTCTATTTAAAACTGATGATATTTTCTTTTCAAAAGTAAATGCAATAAAGTCTGAGTTTGCTTATTTGTGTGATGTGTTCCCTAATGGTTATTTTATTTGTGATGATCATTTCATGCATATGTTTGACATTAATTCCACAAAAACTGAATCATTTAATTTGGGCATAAATGATAATCCTAAGAATATATTGCTTGCTTCTGGTTTAACTCATGACGAGAGAGAAAAAATGAAAGAAATCTTAACAAAGAGATAGAAAGTATTTTCTTTGAGTTATGAAGACATGCCCGAAATCGACAGGGAGATCTTAGAACACAGGATCCCCATGTACCCTCACATAGCACCCATAAAGCAAAAGCAAAGGAGGTTGAGGCCGGAATGGGCTTTCCTGGTTAAGGAAGAGGTCGAAAAATAGTTGAAGGCAAAGTTTATA
The DNA here is from genome assembly GCA_947683625.1 of Mallotus nudiflorus. Lineage (NCBI taxonomy): Eukaryota > Viridiplantae > Streptophyta > Magnoliopsida > Malpighiales > Euphorbiaceae > Mallotus > Mallotus nudiflorus. The sequence goes on from CANTUR010000207.1 coordinate 8,344,879, forward strand.
GAAGTGGTAGAGGACACCCAGTGGTTAGCAAATGTAGTTCCTGTTCCTAGGAAGGATAGAAGGGTCAGAGTGTGTGTGGATTATCAAGATTTGAACAAAGCTTGCCCCAAGGATGACTTTCTACTACCACACATTGATACGCTAATTGATAGTGAGGCTTCCAATGCGATGTACTCTTTCATGGATGGATTTTTAGGGTACAATCAGATCATAATGGCGGTGATAGATAATTTAAAAACATCCTTCACCACCGAATGGGGTGTGTATTATTACCTAGTAATGCCTTTTAGATTAAAGAACGTAAGAGCCATTTATCAGAGGATAGCGACCGCTTTGCTGTATGACATGGTCAATAAGGAGGTGGAAGTGTATGTTGATGATATGATGGTGAAATATGCAACCAGGGAAGGGCATTTTGAGGCACTAGATAAGTTTTTGGCAAGGGCAAAAAAGTATAATCTCAGACTAAATCTGAAGAAGTATGTTTTTGGGGTTACATTTAGGAAACTTTTGGGACATATTATTAGCCCGAAAGGAATAGAGGTAGATCTGAATAAGATTAAGGAAATCAGGGATATGCCCACGCCAAAGAATGAAAAAGAGATTCAAGGGTTCTTAGGGAATTTATAGTATATCAACAAATTTATAGCCAAATTGATAGACATCTGCAATCCTATCTTTAGGCTTCTAAAGAAAGATCAACTCATGGAGTGGAATGAAAAGTGTCAATAAGCCTTTAAAGCTATTAAGGATTATCTGATGAATCCTCCCGTTTTGTAACCGCCAAGACCAGGTAAAGCATTAATCTTATATTTGGCAATTTAAAAAGACACAATAGGGGCAATGTTAGCATAAAAAGGCAAAGAGAAGATAAAGCACGTTGTGTCTTACTTGAGCAAGAAACTTCTGCCTTACAAAAAAATTATAGCCTAACAGTGATTTGGGTAATAAAAAAACTTTGACACTATTTTCAGTCTTACAGAGTGTAGGCAGTTTCCAAACATGATCCCTTAAGGTATCTCCAACAGACCCCGTCCCTTACAGGAAAGTTGGCCAGGTGGCTCATTCTACTCACAGAGTTCGATATAGAGTATATAGCCAAAAAGATGGTGAAAGGAAGAGCGGTAGCAGATTTCCTGGCACAGCGCCCAGTGGATGGTGACCAAGAATGGAAGTTGGAATTTCCTGATGAACACCTAGGGGCAATATAGGTACATGGTTGGCAAATGTACTTTGATGGAGTTGTCGACAACAAAGGGGCTAGAATAGGTGTGATTTTGGTTACACCAGAGAGAGAGATGATCTCGATGGTAAAAAGACTTAAGTTTAAGATGACCAATAACCAAGCAGAATATGAGGCCTACATTTTTTATCTAGAGGCATTACGCAATACAGGGGCAAAGAATGTTACTATGTACGAGGACTCCATGTTAGTCATAAAATAAGCTACCAAAGAGTGAGAGATAAAGGAGGAAAAATTGCATTCGTACTGGGAATATCTAGCTACTATCTTGTGCTCATTTACTCAGTGTAAGTTTGTTCACTTATCGAGAGAAGGAAACTAGATAGCTGATGCCTTAGCTACACTGGCCTCTATATGGGAAAGTAGGAAACAACCAAAAGCCAGACCTTTAATTCTGATAAAGTCTCGAGCTCCTTATTACAAGGAGGTGAGTGTAACACCAGTCGATACTGTTGAGAAACCTTGGTTTTATAACTTACAAAGATATATAAAGACTAGGCAATTTCTGGATGACACTGATAGGAAAGAGAGCATATCTTTGTAAATGCTATATCGACAGTTTATAAGTCACAATGGGATGCTATACAAAAGAATGCCAGTCGAGGTACACCTCAGATGTGTCGATAAGGATGAATCCTGAAAGCTTATGAAAGCAATTCATAAAGGGATATGCAGGCCATATATGAATAGGATAGTCTTGGCAAAGAAAATAGCTCATCAGGGGTACTTTTGGCTCACCGTGGAAGCAAATTGTGTTAGATTTGTGAAGAAATGTCACAACTGCCAAACTTATGGTGATGTTAGCCACTTACCATCTATGGAGCTTTAGGGAATGACTTCTCTTTAGCCGTTTGCTGTATGGGGGATTGACATCATAGGAGAGGTAAGGCCAAAAGTAACTAATGGCCATCAGCATATTATCGTGGCTATCGACTACTTCTCTAAGTGGGTTGAGGCTGAATCTTATGCTACTGTGGGTTCGAAGCAGATGTCGAGATTCATTTAAAAGAATATAATCTGTAGATATGGTTTGCCACACTATATAGTTATAGATAATAGGGTTCAATTTTGAGCAGAAACAGCTACGTTGTTGAAAGATTATAAGATTGAGCACCACAGATCATCTCCATATAGGCCGTAGGCAAATGGGGCGATGGAAGTAGCCAATAAAAATATAAAAAAGATCCTGGCCAAGATGTTAGAAAATTATCGAGATTAGGTAGAATGTTTACAATTCACGTTGTGGGGGTACCGAACCACTACCGGAACCTCAACAGGAGTCACTTCGTACTCTTTGGTTTATGGATATAAGGCTGTTTTTCTAGTGGAGGTTGAGATAAGGTCATTGAGTGTCCTCCTAGAATCTAAACTCCCCGAGTATCAGTGGGTAGAGAGTCGATTGGCTCAGTTGACATTTCTAGATGAAAAAAAGATGAAAGCTATGGATCATTCTCAGCTGTATTAAAAAACAATAGCTCATGCCTATAATAAAAAGGTCAAGCCAGGGAAGATTCAAGAAGGAGATTTGGTGCTGAAGTTTACAAAGTCAGTTATAACTGACCCTCGAGGGAAATTCAAGCCTAATTGGGAGGGACCATATTTGGTAAAGAAGTTATTTTCGAAAGGCACTGCCATTCTGTCTAATATTAAGGGAAACAAGTTCAAAGAGCCCATCCACCTAGACAAACTCAAGAAATACATTTTTTATGAAAAAGTATCGCCAGGGAGAAAACCTCAAAAAGAGGTTGTCTAGGAAAAAGGTAGAGATAAAAAAAGGGGGGGGTCCTACTGGATTGAAAACCTCAAAAGAGGCGTCCAAGCAGAAGTTAAGGACATGTAAAGAGAGAGAGAGAGAGAGAGAGAGAGAGAGAGAGAGAGAGAGGCAAAATGGTTAGTTAGAAAACTTGTAAGGGCAAGCCAACTAACAATATACGATATATCAGAAGTAAAATGTATGTATGTATTATGCTTAAATGAAATGAAATAGATTGCTTCAATTACTGTTAAACATTGCATAATGTGTTCATTACAAGCTATTTAACTAACAAAAAGGGAAACTACATCTAACCAAAAAGGAAAATGATTATTTAATTTCACGAACTAATTTTGTCTTCTTTTCTTTTGTTGGTCACCTCGAAAGCTCAATACTTGTAACTCTCTTGTCCTTTTGTTTCTAATAAATTAGTCTCTTTCTGTCTATTGTAAGTAAACCCACACTTTGTAATGATCATTGGTAGTCTAATCTCCATTGTAGTCTAAGTTTCTCTCAATGATTCTTTGAGGCCAAGTTGCCACCAAGTGGTCCAAGAAGTTTTGAGAAAGGGGCCCTGGTTAGAACTCATGAACTAACCCTATGATCAGTTGTTTATAACTATAATGACAACAAAGGCGGGTTGGATTGTAAAAGGTAGCAAAATGAAGACTGGCGATCAGAACACAATATGCATAGGACTGAATGGTCACATACTGTAATCCCCACTAAAGGCACATCCAACGGATCAAAGTGTCAGGAAATATTGATAGCCAACTATGAACATATGCCGGAATGGGGTGTAGCTTCCTTGTTCGGTAATTTTTAGCCTTGTAATGCCTGATTTCTTGAGGGGGTTCGAGCATACAAAATTTTCATAAAGCCACATCTGTAAATTGACAAGTGATTAGGTGCAAATAATAGGATGGTTAAAAGTTAATAATTGACACCGGAGAGCTTACCTCCAATAAAAAGGGGCTTCCTAAAAATCATCGTGTTTCAGTGAATTTATCCAATCTAATAATAGTCTCTGCTAAAATCAGAGGGAAGGGATTGAACCCTAATTCCACCTGATTAAGAATAGAAAGGACCTTTGAATCACAGTGTCCAGAGGAAGAAACCAGCAGAAACTAGGCATACAAGCAGAGAGCTATCATGCAGGGCCAATGAGTTTCTTCTTTATCCACACCCATAGTAATCTCAAAGAAGGATTATAATATGATTTATAAACTGAGAATAAAGTGAGAAGAGAACCGGGGTGGAAGGTTGAACATACGCGTCATCTGGTATTGAATGGAGTAAGGATTTGGGTTATCAAGGTTAAGAACTGCAAGCCGACAAGTGGAATCTGTGTGATGACTGAGAATTGCTTTAAATTCCTCCAGTAGGGGACATATTTCCATAATGTTGAACCAGAAAGCATGCTTTTGGGGGTCCTAAAACTGAGCCATGGTATAAAGGAAAGGGAAATTGATCCTCCTAACATGTAGTGATTTAAAGACTGAAGAGTGGAATGGCTCTAACCTAGCCCAAGACTTGTTATCCAAACTTTTTATGATTGGTTGTAGCAGTTTGAGACTCTGTTTAGTCATGATTCAAGCTTTCAGGGGTGCTTAGAAAGAGAAATTAAAGGTCAGGGACGAAGGTGTCTTAAGACTAAGGCTGGGCTAGGGTTTTAGGTTTTTAATGGGGCAGTACCTCCTTATGATGAGGCGTTCGCCTCATCGAAGAGGCGTCGCCTCATTGCCAAGAGGCAATTGCCTCTTCATCAGAAAGCCATGAGGCAATCACCTCTTCATCAGAAAGCCATGAGGCAATCACCTCTTCAGTAGTGTCAGTTGTTAAGCTTCATCAGACTGTGCAATCTCAGCAAGTGTAAATCAGAGTGTAATGGGGCAGGTGCACACACATGTAATCATTGAAAGCAATTTGTATGTAAAAGAATAAATTTAATTGAGATAAAAGTTAAATTTTGTAAATAATTCATCAAAGAAAAAAAAGAATAGAAAAGTGTATGTGTTCATTATCTAAGCTAAATGAATCAGTCGGGAAAAAGAAACAATGATTTGTAGGCCCTGGTACATCAAGCGTCTGATCCAACACCCTCAAGGTCATCCCCTTCTCCAGCGCCGCTGCCACTCCTGTCCTTGCCCTCATCATCCTCATCAATCTGGAACACATCGATCTGGTGCTCGAGAGTGGCGATCCTTGCCCTGCTAGACTCATCTTGATCCTGTTTAGACAAATCACAGGTTAGTAAATCATGCAAGTATGTATACATGTAGGAAATAACAATATTCTTACCCTCCACTATTGGGTGACCTCCAGCATGTAATCTATCTGGGCCTCGATCATGCGATACATGTATAAGCCTTGCTCTAGAGGAATCTGCATTGTCATATAAATGTTAGAACTAACATATGTCTTAAGAATCAAATGAAAGCAGGTTAGGAAGGAGCTTACATGAGTGGCACCGCTAGGGGTGCATGTAGGTGTCAAGTCCTCGTCTAGAGTCAAAAATTGACGAGAAAACTCACTAGGGGGAACGTAACATCGAGCTAATAGGTTAAGAACATGGATGAAGCTGCCCAAATCAAACTGAGAACTGGGGGCAGTAGGCGGCTTGGCTTGCTTGGCAACCCCTGAGGTCTCCTTCCTGCCTAGGTCCAAACGACACCTCAAGGGCTCTTTCTCCCACACTTGAGATCTAGCCTAGGGAATAGGCCTAGAGGGTGCAACCTAAAGGTAAGAAAAGGAAAGTATGTAAGAGCACAGCTAGTTCTCAAAGTAAGGAAGAGGTGATGGGGATATACTTGAGAGGTAGAAGCGACATGGAAAGGGACTGTCAACAGAAGGTGAGCTTAAACGAACTCCACGTATCGGCTCTTTACACGGACTGTATGATCCATAGTCGGTGAGCTTGCGACAGCCTGAGCAAGGTCCTCAACCTCCAGCTTATGCGCTCAAAACATATTATCAGGAGGAGACCTAGGAACCCGCCTTGCTCTAACACCTCCCCTCCAGTTCAAGACCTGCTTGCCCAGATACCAAGCTTGATATCCAGGGCCACAGAGGAGTACTCTCTTCTGGGCTAGGGCCTTGGAACAAGTCATCTCAATAGTCCAACTATCATCAGGCCCCTACAAGTCATTTTGGATATGCAAAAAGTAGAAATGTCAGCAGGTAAGTAGATTAAATTCGTATAATTTGCTAATGAAAGTGGTCGTGCTTTGCAAGTATCGCATCCTACATCAGGGAGTTCAGGTGTTGCTTGTGGATGTGCACTCGAGCCAGATGTCTCTTTAAGACACGGTTGGCACCCCATTTGCCGATAGCTAGGAGGTGATCTCCCACTCGCAGTACACCTACAAGCATCTCTAGCTCCAAAGCCCAGACTTAATCAAAAAAGAGGAAAGGGAAGCTGATTAACCAATAAAAAAAAGCGGAGGTTAGAACAAGTTAAGGAAGGGGAGGGTCACAACTTACTAGAATAGCATGCCAAAAGCCATAAAATCTCTTAGCCCCTCGGACCACCTCATCCATGCTCCGGTACAAGTAAGTGAGAGCATAGTTACCCCAATTGAATGTAGATACCTGATCAAGATCTCAAAGAGCTGGTAAGAACATCATGTCTATCGAGCTAGCTGTGTCAACAAAGAAGGTGATGCCAAGCAAGTAGAGCAAGAAAGCCCTCACCACCTGATCAACCTCATGAGGACTGATTATAGTCGCAGCTCACTCTCGAGTATAGAAGCTCCTAATAGAGTCTAGCTTGAGGGTATGAGTCCCTTTTATGTCAGGAGTCATGCCCAAAAGTCGCTCGATGTATGAGGCCTTGTCTGGAGACAGCTGATGTAAGCTCACATCGAGGGGGATAGGGTCTCTAGCACAGGCAATCCCTGTAATAGTGGCAAATGACACCGGGTCCAGGGTGTGCTCACCGAATGGAAGGTGGAAGGTGTGGGTTATGTCGAATTACCTCTCTATCAGAGCCTGTAATGGCTAATAATCTATGTGTCCCTGCTCAGAAGGAACTGAAAGTACAATGTCTTCGAACCTAGTCTCCTGGATCCGATCCTTCTGATCGTCAGTCAGCTTGCCATAGAAGACTCGAGCCCTATGAAAATTCCCAGCACCTTTAAATGTCTGAGCATCGTGCTGCAAGAAGAAAAGAAATAGGGAAGTTAAATTTATGCATTTCTTTATCACAGGAAAATTTTAGAAGAAATAAGCATATAAGTGATAAAGATCGCTCTGTTAATGAAGCGATCGCCTTATCACAGAGGTGATCACCTCATTACAGGGGCGATCACCTCATTAAAGAGACGATTGCCTCATCACAAAGGCGAGCGCCCCTGCGGAATGCGGACAGCAACATTTTATTCTAATTTTTGCATTAAAATGGTAAAATTCATATTTGTTTGATCTAATCATGCTTTAGAATAATAAATACACAAGAATAATCACTGACCCGATGTAATTTGCAAGAAAAATAAAAGAAATACGGATACTGACCTCTCCAGATGCAAATGAATAAATGTGGGACCTTAGATCCACTAAGAGAGGAATCGAGCCTCCCCATGTCAATCTGAGGCTCTGAGAAGCGCTAATGAAGGGTGGGATGTTACCACTCAGGTACAGGAGGTGTTCTCTCGTCTTCCATTATCTGGGAAAAGAACAAAGTACAGAAAGTGTAGAGAAAAAAGAAAGAAGAAAAGAGACAAGGGGAAAGCGACAAAAGTGAAAAGAGAGAAAAGGAGATGAGAAGTTCCCTTTTATAATGGATGGAAGTTTAGGGTTTTGAAAAAAAAAGGGGAAAAAAGGAGGGGGTGATTATTTTTATGTGTTAAGAAGTGAAGTTCGAGAATGAAAGTCATTTAAATGAAGTTTCAAGAAGATCGAGCTAGTAAAACCTGAGCTTCATGTTTTAAGATGAACAATATGTGGGTCAGGAAAACCCAAGTGTTATATTGCAGCAAAGACAAGGCTATTCGGGTTTGAATCCTCGAAGCTCAAAGACAGGGCTGTTCAGGTTTGAATCCTCGAAGCTTAAAGGTCGAGGTGACTGTTCGGGTAGTATCCCCAAAGTCGATAATGAATGACAACTGGGCCAGGTAAACTTGGAAGTCTATGTCCCCAAAATAGTGATAATCGGACCAAGAAAATTCAAAAACCACATCCCCAATGGTGATTGAGCTAGGAAAACTCGAGAACCAAAGTCAAGGTTAAGTGATGATCGGGCAAGGAAAACCCAAGAATCATGTTTCAGGTGTAGTGATAATCGGGCCAAAAAAACTCCAGAATCATATTTCAGGTGTAATGATGATCGGGCCAGGAAAACCTGAGAGTCATGTTTCAGGTGACTGATGGTTAGGCCAAGAAAACCCAGAAATCTATCCCTAGTGGAACTATAATCGGGCCAGAAAAACTCGAGGTTAATCTTCTTTAAATACTTTATCAAATATTAATGAGTGCCTGATCGGGCTAGGAAAACTCGAGGATCACGGTCACGTTTCAAAATAGAAGAACTCATTTCTCGAGTAAAACCCGAGAGCTAGGTATGTTAATTGATCTTATTTGTTTATTTGTTGTTGTGCTTGTGATTTTTCAAAAAATGGTCATTGCATGCATTTGATTTTTCAAAAAATCAAGGGGCAAACTGTATACACCTGATTTAATCGGCCCATGTTAGGGAATGAATTAGGGGCGCTCAGTTTGATGGGCCTGTTGTCAAGCCCAATGATAAGAATGTGAAACTTGGGCATAAGAACGAAACTTGAATCTTCAATTGGAAATGGATTTAAAAGCCTCAAAATCCCAAAACTTAGCCCAATTGTCCAAAATTGGCCTAAGCCCGCCTGGCCCAAATCAATCCCAGGCTAAAGAGGCATCGCCTCAATATAATGAGGCGATAGCCTCTTTGGTAGCTACCACAGATGTGATCACCTTACTGCAAAGGCACCGCCTCTGTGGCAGACCACTTGCAACTACATTTAATGTAGTTATAGTCAGAATGGCCAAAGTGTTATGGGCCCCCACACCCCATATTTGATTTTGCATGAGGAAAAGATTTTTGAGGGGAAGGAAAAGGCTGTAGAGGCTCATGATGAGCTAAAAAGCCAAGGGGGATGGACAAGGGAGAAGATCCATAAGAAAAAAAAAGAACCCAAAAGAAAAAGGGAGAGGGACTGAAAAAAAGAAAGAGAGGAGAGCTCCGAAAAAAAAAGGACGTTATTGAGGGAGGAAGGAAAAACCAAGCCAAAGCAAGTCCGCATTCCTTAGGAGAGAAAGGAGAAAAGCTTGTGTCAAGGTAAAACTCATACCCAAGTGGAGATCACACTAAAAAAAAACATCTCTGAGGGTCCATCATTTTGGTAAAATCTTTCATCCAAACATATTCTTATAATTTTACCATTTTGTTTTGTGTTTATTTTGCATGTGACTAGGTAGTTAGTATACTTTAGGTATATTTTAGGTTTATTCCATTTGTTATACTACTTCATTGATTTGATCTTTTAAACTATTGCATGTAGCTGTAATTTGGCATCTGTTGAATGCATGTCTGCATGTATTGCTTGCTTAGGATAGAAGTTTAAACATTTTGAGAATCAAGTTAGCCTGTCGATCAGGCGACACCTCTTCATAGAGGCATCACCCCTTGTCAATGAGGCGATCGCCTCTTCATAGAGGCAATCGTCACATTGATAGGTCAACTAGTTGCTCGGTTCTTCCCTTTTTATAAGATACTGCAAGATGTTCACCTCACATGTTTTTTTTTTGTCCTCATGCATAATTATTTTCATTGCATGATGGCGTTTATCTTGATTATTTGATGATTTCTTTGGCTTGTGACATGAACCCCTTTTTTAGAATATTCCCTTGCTAATATTGTTATATAAGATTTCGTGTTTTGAAAGAGGGAACTAACTGTGTGATTATTGCAGGAATTACTTGATGGTTTTCATTATTTAGTAGTCGCCTCTATTAGCTAACCCTTTAAATCATTGTGTTTATGTAAATAGTTCATTATTGGTTTACTTTTTGTATATGTTTGGTTTATTTTCTGTATATTATTCTTTTATTTTGTCTAAAAGCGTTGCAATCCATAATCCCTTCCCCCCATTTGATTTTGAATGTATGGTTGTAAATTATTACTTGTTTTATTTTTATTGAATGTTGGGACTTAAAAGCATGAAATTAGATTAATGTGCAAACTTGGACTTAACTATAAAATTTGACAATTATCCAAAGGCAATTTTCATACTGTGGTAATAAGGAAATAATAAAATAATTAAAGGTAATAAAACACAGAACATAAACGGAGGCCAACCGTAAGGTTGGGTGAGCATTCAAACGCTCATACCCAGTTTCCGAACCTGTTTTCTGATGACGGCTTCTAGGAATCTTTGTGAAATCCAGTTGTTGTATAGTGTGTTCTGGTTTTTATCTGGGTGGTGACTCCATCTTTGAATAGGCCCAAGACCTATATCGTATTTCCAAATAGGCCTCAACCTTGCACAGTATCATGGTCACTAAATATTTAGACGCGCGTGCTAAACCCCACCGCCCACAATAACATAATGAAATCAGCTTTGTCCACAATTTACAAAATAAAAGGTTAATTTTATTTTATATATCAAATTTGTAATCTTAATTTAAATTTATTTATTGATAATATGTTTAATTTATTATTAGGGATAAAAATGATTGTAACACTAATGTTAAGTATATGACAACAAAAACTGTAATTAAATTTGGGGTGAAAAATTTTTACTCTAACAAAAAAAAAATTAGGATCTTTACATAAGTATATCAAAAAAAAAAAAAAACCATAGACTTAAAAAAAATTTTAAATTATTTTTTCTAACTTTTTTCTTTCAAATATAGTTCATTTTCTTTACCATCCTTATTTTTAAAATTATCTTTTTTTTTTCACTTTTTTTTCTTTTTACTAATTTTTTCAATTTTTTTTTACTTTATACTTTTTTTAAAACAATTTTTTTTTTTATTTTATAATGTTTTCATTTATTTTTCTCAATATTTTTTTACCCAATATTTTTTTTTGCTATATTTATCTATTTTTTTCTTTTGCTCAACATTTTTTCTACTGTTTTCATTTTTTTCTCAACATTTTTTTGCTAAATATTTTTTTCTATTTTTATAGTACTATATTTATCTTTTTTTTTCAAAACATATCAAGTCCCTTTTAATTTGGATGAAATGAATCAAACAATAGTTAATTTATTGGGAAATTTGATTACTAGAATCAAAATATATAGATACTGAATCTGATAAAAAGAGAACTATATTATTGATTTGTTGAAAATGTTGGAGAGGACTTACAATATAAAAGACTTTGACTTTTATAAACCTTGAAACCTAACTAAGGAAGGAAATAATCAATCTTGAAAACTTAGTTATTCTAGTTTAAGAAAACAAATAAAAATAAAAAATTTGCCTAATCTATAATAAGAAAATAAATCATAATAAAAATTTTCTTAAATTACAATAATTTAATAATCTATATATAAGGAAATGGATACAACATGTTAAAAATAAAAGATATTTTACTACCATAATTCACAAATTTTTTTTTTTGGCCAATAGCTAGAGATCAATTTTTTTTTTTAGTCAAGCCAAAGATCAATTATGATAGAAATGTACCATTCTCCCACAGTAATAACACCAAGCAAGAGCAGGCCATCCTTCACATTGCACCAAATTGCTGCTTACCTTCCACCTCTTATTAGGGTCCAATGGAGGAGTTACATATTGATATTGCCAAGCACCACTTTGAGCAACAATACAACAATTTTGGGCTACCATTTTAGTTCTCACCTCTCCAAGCCCAAGTTTTCTACTATCTTGAAGTAATTGGCCTCTGGGAACAGTAACATTAATTGCTTGTATTTTGCCACAGACAATGTATATGGTTTCATACTCCACATGAGTGCCAGGACTGAGGTGTATGTAACCATCAGATTTCAGAGATGAGGAGTGCACAAATACATCTAACCCACCTTCATTTGGTATTATAAAGCCATAACCTTTTTTATTACAATACCATTTTATGGTTCCTGTGGCTCTTCTACTACTACTAAAACCTGACCACCAAATTAAATAAAAAGACATTAGAGGAATCAATAGTCAAGAAAAGTGATGATGATGCACTAATATGTATACTTACATCCCTTGGGAGAAGCAATTCCTCCTACTGTTCTTGGTTCACTAGTCAGGTTCAGCTGAGAGACAACATAAAAATTTAACCAACATTTTGTATTTTAGCATACTTAATAATTAATAAGTTATGCCTCTTGAGGTACAAAAGTTTGACAAAATTCATCTTTAAAAAAATCAGAAAACAAGGGACTCATTTGCTTTCTAATTTTTTATTTTTTATTTTTTATTTTTGAAAAAAAAAAGATTGGAAACATTCAATGATAAGATTGAAATTATAAGGATTGAGAAGAATGAATGATATAAGATTAAAGACTTAAGCATTGGGGAGTGTTACCTTTGTGAAAGAAATTGAAAGATCATTAGCAGAATCCTGTGTTCAAAAGTAAATGTGAAGGTTCATTCATGCAATTATTTGCTTCATTTGATATACAAGTAAATATATAAGATCAATTCTCATTTTTCTTTTCTTTTTTTTTAAAAAAAAGAGTCAATTGGTATCAAAAAGATTTTTAAAAAAATTACAATATTTATAACTTTTTGCAAATTTATTCCAAGCACAAAAATTTAAAAATTTTTCTTAATTTTTAATTTTGATCAAGATTTAAAAAATTGATGCAAATATTATAATTTTTTTTATATACCAATTGACCTAAAAAACTACAGTTATTACAGGCTTAAAATAGTCAATCATGGAATTTTATCTATTATCAGGTTAAAATGTCAGACCTTATGCCTTTCAGGTGACAGAATGTCTTCTTCTGCAGGCTTCTCAGAAAGAGCATCAAGTCCTTCTAGTTCATGCTCCATCACATTTTTTCCAAAAAATTCATACTGACTTGCATCAAATTTTACATCTTCTATATAATAAGAATAAAAATATTCATGATTCAAAAAAAATAAATAAAAATATTTAATCAGAATTTCTATAAATAAAATGTGGTGCAGATGTGTGTGTTTACAGATACATTAAACATATATAAAAAAAATTTAAAAATGAGATTGGAATTTTTAAAACAATAATATAATTTTAAAAATATTAATTTGATATGTAGCTGATGATGTATGTACCTTGCTTGTGAGGAGCAGCTGAACCAGCAGCCAAAGTACCAAAATTCTCCATTGTTGTTATACTTGGGATGAAGAACAGAACTCTGAGAAAATATAGAGAAGGGTATCAAATCACTGCTTGTAAATTATGATTATATTGATTATTATATATAGTAACTCTATGATTTTATACTGAGGCTACTGTTAAACTTACTTAAGAAAGTTGAGGATATGTTTTCCTTTATTGGAAGAAAATCTGATTTTTGATTTTTGTAACTAATGATATTAATGAAATTGTTATCTACCACAGCTACTATATTGGAAAAGGTTGTGTACACCAACAATCATTGGAATCAGTAAGTAGTGGATTTGCGGTATATTGTATATAATCATACTAAATTAATTATTAAAAATTTTTATATTTTTATTATTTTATTTGAGTCAAAATAAATGTATTAAAATCTAATAAATTTTGAATACCTTTAAGAAATTTTTTTTTTTGTGTATTTAGGCGTATGTCTAATGCTATTTTATGTAGTTCTCAATATATTTGACATCTATTAGTACTTTGAATCATAAAAAATTTATTTATTTTTTCTATTTTTAAGAATGTATTTTGTTAAAATTGGCAACTAAGTGCATAGATTTAGAGATAATAATACAAATATAACGTGGTATAAACACGAAACATATTTAAATATAAATATATATAATCTTTGTTTAAGTAACTTTTTGGGTTCAAATTGTGATATATATACTCATGTTAAATTAATTATTAAAATTTTTTTATTAGTTTTGTGGTTCTAATTAGGGGTGAATTAGGGGTGAATAAGAGTCTGATAAATTCAAAAATTTTAGTAGTAGTAGTAGTTATAAAGTAGTAGTAGTAGTAGTTATAAAAAATGAAAGATATGTTAACAACCCAAAACACCAACAACATTAGGAAATTTGAAATAATGAAATATGATATCAATTGTTTTTTAATGGCATATTTAGGACATTGAAATCAATTTTTTTTTAATGGTGGCTTGAGATAATTTTAAATTTTTATTTATTTTTCATAAATTAAGAGATTATAAAATATGCACTTACAAGAATCATTATATATATTAAAATAAAATGCCGTAACTATGAGTATGTTATTTTGTTTTAAAATAAAATCACATTAAAATGCCTATATATATACTTATAAACACTACTTTTATGTAAAATATACGCCTCTTTTATTAATTTATGATATAAGTTCTTATGAAATTCTAAATTTTAATTTCTTTCATCCATGTAAGTTCTCAATATTGAATACTATATGGACATTTGAGCTCAACTCAACTCACAAAAAAAAATGAGCCAATCTTTTTTTCTTCCATGAAAGAAGATTTCCTTCAGATTTGCTTTCAGTAACTTTCACATACATGTACATTGAGAAAATCATCACAAGATGTAAACAGATTTCCAATAGAGCATAGTGGGGTATGTTCGAGCAACAAGCATGCTCACCTAATTTTTTAGTTCAATGAGAATATCCCCTCTAAAACACACTACATTTTGCTTTGAATAAATTCAACCAAACTACCCTGTTGAACACAGGTACTGGCGTACTGGATTAGTGGTGTTACAGGCAAGAACATGATTAAAGCCGTCTTTCTCGAGCATCATACAAAATATTTCTTTCTGAAGGCTAGCTGAAATCACAAAGTTGCTGGCTATGAGCTTTAATCAGATTTAACCGCACAACATCGAGAGTTTTCCAGAAACCTTTCCTTTCTAAACAATGTGCATCAGGAACATTAGCCTCACTCCTACATACTCCTTCTACAACATAATAAATTACAACAATAATAGTGATCTGAACTTCAGAATGCGGTTTGCAGAGAACAGCTATATGCATCGCACTCCCATTTAGAACAATAATCAGTTGTAACATCTCCAGATTCTTCCAGGACAAAAGTTTTCATAAGGAAGTATGGCAGGAATTCAGGTCAACTCTAATCTGGATCCAGACATTTGACAAAAACAGAACATCTCATGAGGGAAATTCAATTTACAATTGAAAGACTGTCCTTAAAGTTTAGACTTCTGAACCTAGAATACCAATCGATTTTTTTTTTCATTTTGGGCATTAAGCATTAGATTAACAAGCACCATCTTTTAATTCAATGTTCCTAAACTACACCTCCATCAATTAAACATCTAAATCATCACCTTTGCAGACACAGTTATGATTTCTGTATAGAGGGTCCTGAAAATTGACTGCCCTTAAAGCTTAGACTTCGGAACCTAGCATACCAAGTTTTTTAATTTTTCACATTCAAGTATTCAGATGAACAAGCTCCATCTTTTAATTCAATGTTCCTAAACTACACCTCAATCA
Organism: Mallotus nudiflorus; assembly: GCA_947683625.1. NCBI lineage: Eukaryota > Viridiplantae > Streptophyta > Magnoliopsida > Malpighiales > Euphorbiaceae > Mallotus > Mallotus nudiflorus. The sequence continues at coordinate 8,360,470 of CANTUR010000207.1, forward strand.
ATTAAACATTTAAATCATCACCTTTGCCGACACAATTACTATTTATGTATAGAGGATCCAGAAAATTGACTAGCAGCTTTATGATCTAATTTACTAGATGCTAAAACCTTGTTTACAGTTTTGTCATAGTAAAGCAGTAAAAATAGACCATCACGATGATTTGTAGAGAGACCTCTCTAGCTCTTGAAGCATCTAATATCACATGAAGATGACAAATTCCATGAAAAATGGAATCCATGGTACAACATCCTTTTTATAGACATACTCAAAGTCATCTCATCTCATCTCTGCAATGCATGCATCAAGCATAGTGTTGAATGTATAGATATCTGGTATCACCCTAACCTTGTAATTACGTTTACCCTTGATATGATTGCTATCTTCTGTATCTTGTGGAAAAGTTCTTTTGCTTCTTCAAACAATCGAAATTTGAGAAACACTTGCAGCATTATGTTGCAAGTAACAAAAATTGAGGACTATAAACATATCATCCGGTTGAACATGTACGTAGCATTTTGAATGTTTGCAGAGCGCAGGCAAGGTTGAACTGAGCCAGTATGAGTTACCACTAGAGGCTTTTTAATGACCTTAATAGTTCTCAAACTGTGGAAGAAAGCAATTATAGATCTGTGAGTCTATGTATGAGAAAAAAAAAATTGTTTGAAGAATATAAGTGAACAGAGCTGCACTAGATGCTTTGCAATAGTAGGACAGTAAACACAAAAAGTTAATTTAAGAATTAATTATTTATTTTTAGGATATACATTAGTTATTTTAATCAATTCAATGTAGCTTGTTCTTTTGGGATTGGAGCAGAAATATAGGTCCAGGAACAGGAAGAGCACAAAGTAAAGGCAACTTTACCTCCATGTTTAATGCATATGTGGAAATAGAAGGTCCTAGTCCCTGTTGCTTTAACTGCTGTAGAACCCAAAAAGTGCCTTCCCACTATTTCCTCTGAACACAAGCATTTAGGAACATTGTGATCTGGAGTTCATAAAAAGGTGTATACTAATTTAAAATACATAAAGAAAATCATCCAATTTGTAGATAAAACCATACAGCACGTACTGCAATGTTTGGAGGTCAAGACACAAATCCATCCTTGATGTTACCCAATATAAAGAGTTAAGAAAATCACCACCAAAGATAGAAAGAAGAAAGCAATAAAACATGCAAAATTCTTACAATGATCTTAAAGACTGGACAACAAGCTATTTATAGAGTATAAATGTTCTAAATTAAATTAAATTTCAAAGTATATACACCCTATATTGCAGCTCAAAGGATAATGAAAGCATCTTCCAAGTTCATCCAAAATATATAGTGTTACCTATTGATAACAAAGCCAAGACCTTACATTCATGCCACAGTAAGAAAGAGTGCAGAAGCAGCTTAAGAACTTGTGATCTAACAATTCAAGAAGTCTATCATGTTGTAGACTATCAATGTTTGGTTGCTGGGGCTATTAGCTTCTAACTCCATTGCAGGCATAATTCAATCTTGTTGACCTCAAAATGCATACCACATTAAACACACACATGCATGCTTATACAGTTCACTACATGACTGGATAACATCAAAGTATAGTGAGTGGGATTTCTCATAAACAAAGAAGTGCTAGACTTCCATATGTTCACTGGGAGCATCTATCAGATTTCAAAATATAGATTACCAGTTTACGGCAAGAATTACTACTGCATTGTAGACAACAATATCTGGTTCCAACTGTAGGTCCCAATTCTCAGGTAACTCCACATGTCCTGCTTGACAAGAAGTGACGCCAACAGTCTCTCCACTGCTGTAACCTATGCTATTTGTGGGCAGTCATGAGCCACTTGCATTTCATTTCAGATGATTTCTTCATCATGGTAATTTCTGCCATTTGCCAGTTGACTTGTGCATGTGTCAGATGATGCCACCCATCAGAAGCTCTCATGACTTTGCAATTTAAAAAAAAAAAAACATATTTCCCTTCTCTTCTCAACCCTAGTACTCTAGCCTCTTCCAGATGTAGATTCTGCATTATGAATGTTACTCTATTGATTCATCCATCTCCTTTTTAAAACACTAATTTAAGCCTATGTGTGACTGCTCTTAATTGATTTAACACTGCCACACAGCCCAATGTCTTCACTAACGCCTCCATTTATCTATATCCATAGTTGATGCCAAATTATCCATTAAAATGAAAATACATTGCACAAAAATTAATAATTCTTTTGAAAATTGAACAGGATCTATTTATTTCATTAGTCATTCCATTGTATTTTATATTTATGTCATTATATATATATATATATATATATATATATATATATATATATATATATATACATACCATCCACATAAAGTATTCAGCAAATTCAGTTTATAAATTTGAAAAATTTTAATAGAGCTCAACAAGTAGAAACTCCTATTCTAGCAAAGAGTCAGGTTGATTTCTTCTACCATTGATTTAAATGTGACACGGGTGTAAATCACTATCCATCTATCAATATATACGTATAAATGAATATGTATCATGAAAGATGTATGTTGCAAGTTCAGCTAAGCCATAAAGATGGATACCATCCTTAAAATTCACGGCCTGTCAGTGATATCATTATATTCCTCCAACCTCTGCAAGGTAGTTCTTGTCCCTTCTTGTGGTAGAGGTCCCTTTTGCATGTAAGGAGGATTGAAAATTTTGACGTCCAGAAAAGCCACAGTAAAATGTCCAACAATTTGTGATTTTTCAACTGCTCATGGTTCATATGCCAAACTATATCTCTCTGCTCCTTGTCAAACATGATCAAAGATTCCATAATGATTACATCCCAGAAATTTGTGGATGCTTTGGAAGGTATGGTCTAGGAACATAACCCTCTTTTCTCAGCTCTAAGAGAAGATTGTTAAGTACCAAATAGATCTGAGCAGACTGTGGGTGACTTCCATCTCCAACAACAAACATATGTGTTACACCATTCACCACAATCCAGCTATAACCAGGTACTTTTTGAACTCCTCGTTCCTTCATTACATTCCGAATCTTGCGCACACTTCCCCAGTGTCCAGCATTAGCATGTATATTTGAAAGAAGTACATAGCAGCTAGAATTTTCTGGATCTAGGTCAAGGAGATATCTTGAAGTCACTTCAGCGAGCTCAACATTTCCATGGACCCAGCAAGCTCCCAACAATGTCCCCCAAACACCATTGTCAGGTGAGAATGGCATGCTCTTTATAGTTTCAAAAGCTTCATTCAAACGGCCTGCACGACCAAACAAATCTACCATGCAAGCATAATGCTCCATCCGAGATGGGATCCCATATTCCTCTGTCATGCATCTGAAATACTGAATTCCTTTATCAACTTGTCCAGCATGTCCACAAGCAGATAATATAGTAAGAAAGGTCACATGATCAGGTTGAACTCCATCTTCTAACATTTTAAGGAACAAGGCAAGAGAAACCTCAAGGTCACCATAATTCCCATAAGCAGCTAAAATACTGTTCCAAGAAACTTCATTCTTCACTTGCATCATATCGAATACGCGACGAGCAATACTTAAGTTTCCACATTTCCCATACATGTCTATCAGTGCACTCTCAGCAAAAAGTTCGGAATTGAATGCACATCTGATCATGAAACTATGAATTGCTTTCCCATAATGGAGTGCTGGTAAGTTTGCACATGCAGAAAGAGCAGCTGATATACTCACACAATCATAATTCATTCCTTCCATTGCCATTTGACGAAAAAGATCAATCGCCTCCTGTGGTCTGCCATTCTGGGAACAGTTTGTGATTATTGAATTCCAACAAACAGCATCCTTTTCAGGCATTCTTCTAAAAACTTGATGTGCTAGATTCAACCTTCCACATTTTGCATACATGTCCACAATTGCACTTCCCACATGACATCTTCCATCAAGCCCATACTTAAGGATGTTAGCATGCAATTCCTTCCCCAATTTTAGAGCAGCCAAACCAGCACATGCGGGTAAAACACTAGCCAGAGTTACAGCATTTGGATTCATCTTCTCTTCAAGCAACCACCTAAATATTTCTAAGGCATCATTGTTCAATCCATTGAGCACATAGCCTGAGATCATAGCAGTGCATACCACAATATCAACATCAGTGCTTTGGTTAAAAATCTTGCATGCCATCCTTACATCCCTGCACTTAAAGTATATGTCAATGAGTGCGCACCTCAAGAATATATCTAGAGCTATGCCATTTCTCACGGTATAACCATGAATTTCTTTACCTTGCTTGAGACTAGCCGTATCTGTAACTGACGGAAGGAAACTAGCAAATGTGATGGAATCTGGCTTAACTCCAGCAGATATCATCTCAGAAAACAAAAGTGAAGCCTCGTCCATAAACCCATTTTGTACATATCCAGCAATCATCCCATTCCATGTAACCACAGTAGTATCAGGCATTGCACTAAAAAGTTTAACCGCGTCAGACAACTGCCCAAATTTAGAATACATAGCCACAAGTGTGTTTGCAACCAGGGGATCAAACTGAAAGCCACAACTAATAACAAGACCATGAAGCTGATTACCAAATTGAAACATCGCATTGGAAGCACAAACAGAAAGAACAGAAGCAAATGTTGTTGAATTAGGCTTAATGTTGGAATTTCTCATGTCCTCAAACACCTTTATAGCGTTATTAAATTCCCCACATTTGACAAAACCACTAAGCATAACATTCCATAAAACACAATCTTTCTGAGGCATTTCACCGAACAAATGCTGTGCATCCTCTATACATCCATTCTCTGCATACAACTTAATCAATGAACTACCTACAAACACATCTACATTAAAACCCTTCAGCAGCATTGTGTCATGCACCATCTTACCCAATCTCACATTATTCAAACCGCCACAAGCCTTGATTACTGGAGGAAAAGTAAACTTATCGGGAAGAACACCACAACTGAGCATTTTAAAGTAAAACAACAAGGCAAACTCAAACTGACCCCTTTTATTAAACCCTCTGATCATCCAATTCCAGGGCATGGCAAAGTATAATAATTCAAGCTGATAAAACAATTTCTTGGCATCCGTGAAACTATCATAAAGAATATAATTACCCAAAATCCTAGCACCGAGGGGGCCAGTGTTGGTGATGCCATTGAGAATGGATTGGGCATGAACTTGTTTAGTTTGCGGGAGATTGGCAGTATCAGAACTAGACTGTAAAAGGGAACCAATTTGGTGGGTTAAAGCCTGTTGAAATGGACTGATAAAACGTGCTATTCTTGAACTTGTATGGATGAAATTGGATTTGCAAGGAGTAATAGCAGATGAGAGATATTTGAGGAAAGGGGTGCAATTTAGTAGAGCGTAACGTAACATGGTTCAGGAAATGCATATTGTGGGATTCAGGAGATAGGCATACTATATTTATTCGATCAAAGAGAAATGTTGGAAGCAGCTGTGCTTCTATGCTGTGCGTGTTGAGTGTTTGTTTAGAGCATCCCACGCCAATGCAGATTTTACGCTCCAACCAAGCCTTAAAAATGTAGCTCAAACTGTTCAAAGTTCAAACTGTTAGGAGCTTTATTGGAGTTTGTATATTGAAACGGGTTACTCTTGCATTTGATTTTCTCTTCTCTTCTTCAACCTTTACGCTCCTCTATGCTCTAAATTAGTTGCCTTTCGTCTTCCTCTGAATCGGATTATTAGGTATATTTTTAAGAGGGAATTTCAGTGTGCCTAATAGTCGACGCACATATTTTCTGGTGTTCACGCTTTTTTTCTTCTTTTAGTTTATTTATTTATTTAATTTTTTTTACTTTTTGTTTAACTTTTGCTAGGTCTTTTAATTTCATAAAATCCGCGTTTCGCTTTTTTTTTTTGTCATTTTTCATTTTTTTGTAATTTATTTATTTATTTATTAATTTTAATATTAATTTTAATTTTAACTCATTGTATATATTTATTTAATTTATATATTTTAAATAATTTAATTTTATATTTTAAATAACTATTTTTTTTAAAAAACATTTCAAAACTTATTATTAATTAAAATGTAAAAATTAAGTTAATTAAACTAAAAATTATCCATAGTTTTTAATAATTATTTTTTTCACAATTATTTAGAAATTAGAAATTAAACTAAAAAATTACTTATAGTATTCAATAATTATTTTTTCAATAAAACAAACAAAAAATTTATGAAATACATTAAAGAAATTATTATTTTTATTATTGATAGTAATAAAAATAAATATTATATTTATAATTTTAATTTTATAATTAATTATGAAAAAACTAAAAAAAAAACAACAAACAACAACAAAAATAAACAACTGCAATTTTTTGTTACTTGTGTTGATTTTTTTTATTTTGTTATTTCAGTTATAGTTTTCAATTGTTTTTATTGTTTCTCTTTATTGATTTTTTTAAATAACAATAAAAAACAATAAAAATTATGAGATATATAAAAAAATCATTATTTTTATCAGTAATATTAATAAAAGTAAAAATTTTATTTATAGTCTTAATTCTGTAATTAATAATGAAAAAATTATTTAAACAATAATAAAAAATCAACAAAAATAAGTAAAAATTAACAACAATAAACAACAATTAACAACTGACAATCAACAAAAATAAACAATAATCAATAACTTACAATGAACAAAAATTAACAAATAGTTATTATTTCAGTTTGTTGATTTTTTTTTCAGCTTTTTTATTTTTTTTATGTTACAAATATATCATAAGAATTGTAAACTTGTTGCATATTAATTGATGATCAATAAATATCAAATAATTTTTTAAAAAAGTTTAAGACATTTTAATAAACAAATTAAAGTAAAAAATAAAATAAAATCCTTATCTTTAAGAATATAAAAGGAGAAAATTTTATTTATTTATTGTTGTTACAACAATTGAATATAATAATCCGAATATTTTAAATTATTTATATTATTTATATAAATATTTAAGTTTTCAACGATACAAATTATCTTTATTTTATATTGTTATTATTGATATATTAAAGTATTATATTTAAGTATTAAATTTAAGTTCTATTGAGAAGTGTTAACATTATTAGTTTTACATCATTTTATTTACATGCACATATATTATTATTTTAATTGTCTTAATATTTTATTCATAACATTACTATTGTTGACTATTATTATTATTTATAGTATTATTTTATAATTACCTAATATATGAACATATATATATATATATATATATATATATATATATATATATATATATATATATATATATATATTACTTTCACTACTTTAAATATATGTATATATATTAGTGTTTTTCAAACCAAAAAGTTGGTCAAAAAGCCACTTACATTAGTAAAAAAATTTCTTTCTTCTTTCCTGGCCATTCTCTCCTTCTCTTCCCCGACCACTTCTTCCTCTCATGAAAGACAGACCACTCCTTCCCTATCACTGCACCTCGACATGCACCGCCATTAACCTCCATTATCCTTTTCCCTCAGTTGATGTCAGTGCAGAGTCAGTAGCAGCAGGAGCAGTAGCATGAAGCATCAACAAGAACAGTAGCAGGAACGGCAGCAGCAAAAGCCTCCAGCCCTCCTGCCGTGATACCCAGCACCATCATCGCCACTACCTATTATCACCGGAGGTAGCAACAACTCAGGCACTTGTAGTAGCAGCTCCTCCCCTGTCCTGAGTTGAGCTTGAAGTGAGTTAATGGGTTAGTGGTTAGTTAGCTTTAGGTTGATTTTAGTTCTTTTAGGTTGTTAGTTAGTTGATTTGATTTTTGGTTGATTTTTATTATATTTGTTAATTTTGCAGAATTTATTTTAATTATTTGGTTAATTTTTAGGGTGATCTATATATATTAGTTTATCTAAATTATTTGGGGTTGATTTTGGGTTAAGAGTATATTAAAAAAAATGATTTAGATTAATTAATTTGATTTTATAGAATTTTGTATATTTATTTGGATATTTTAAGTTTTATATATATTTTGTTATTGTTATTAATTAATTATTTTTGGTTGAATATTTGAGTAAATTAGTGTTAGTATATTATGTTAGTAATTTTAGTAGTGATATAATAATTTTTTATAATTTTATTTCATTTTTTGAGGAATTATTATTATTACGTGAATTTGAAATAGTAGGTAAATGATATGTTTTTGTTGATGATACCGCCCATATATATTCTTGCCTAACTAAAAGGTCTTTATTTCTTAAATAGGGACAATCAAACTATAAAGGTAGCAGAATTCATCCAAGAAAAGGACTCTACCCCAAAGAGGAATCCTAAGTAAAAAGGAAACACTCTCCTACTAAGATTAGGACTCCTATCTCACAAGGAATCCAACTCCCCTCAGGTTAAAGTATTACTATAAATAGGACCCCATACCCCTCACAAAGGGACATCTCATTCTCTCATATTCTAGTTATTCCATATTCCGCTACTCCTATCCTCTAACTTAGGCATCAAAGTGTTTGTGGGGACTCTCCCCATCTCTTACCTTGCCTTTTGTTCGTGTATTGCAGGACACAAAGCTCAAGAGTCCTAGAAACCAATTATCAAGTGGCGCCGTCTGTGGGAACTCTTAGAAAAAGTCATTCGTTTACCTGCTAAGCTAAAGATATCCTCACCATGACTTTTAGCCCACCACCGGCCTTAATTCCCGAAACTGGCACCAACCCTTCTACACTTATCCCTTCGACTGACCTATCAAACCCTCTCCCAACAATAGTGCTTCCAGCCACCTTTTTGCATACCGGACCTTCATCCGGACACACACATCAACTCCTTGACAACACCTCGAGATACTCGGCCTTGGGTATAAACCTCCTATATTACGCTCCTTTACAACACCATTATTCAATACCTTCCATACCTTTTCTAAGTTTAATAGACACATCAGCAATAACTACACCAAATTTAAACACCGTAAACCAAACACTCAACCTCAACCAAACTAGCAAGGAAGTCATGATAAAAAATCCAGGCACATATATCTTTAATACAATAACAACTAAATGCTATAATGCAGATTAGGATTCTAAACTGGCTCAAAATGATGATAACACAACACCTCGATAGGCCCCAGGGATGAGCATGGGAAAGGGCAAAGCGCCAAAAGGAGAGTGTAGTTCAAAAATTATGGCTCTTGATGATTTGAAGATAGCTCAAAAGGTTGAAGAGGAAGTATACAAAGCCTAGACAAAACCAAGAAAGGAAGAAGAATGCATTATATACAACAGAACTCCATTTGTCAGAAGAATAATTCAGGCAGAGATCCCTACTAAGTTGAGAATGACGGGATGGGAGATCCCATTAGCCACATATCGGCATTCCAAACAAAGATGATGCTCCAAAATTTAAATGATGAAATCATGTGTAGAGTTTTTCCAAGCACACTCATAAAGAATGCTCAAAGTGGTTTCATCGACTCCCGGAGAATTTTGTCACTTTTTTTGAGGATCTGGCAGAATAATTTTGTATAAGATTTATCACCAATATTCCCTTAGCCAAAAACATCAATGATCTTTGGATGTGCTGGCAAGAAGTTGATGACTCTTTACAAAGTTATCTTGATCATTTCAATAAAACTGCCATGCAAATTGAGCATCTTGTAGATGAAGTTGCCATAGAAGCTTTAAAAAATGGCACTATACTTGACAAGCTTAAAGATAAAATAATGACCAAAGAACCAAGTACCTTTGTAAAGGCAATGATGATGGCAGTCAGGATGATAAAAATGGATGAGGATAGAAGGATGCGACGGGAGGAAGAGAAGCCACCGATCAAGGATGAACGACCCAAACACAGATGAGCAAGCTTCCTAAAAATAAATTTTAGAAATCCAATAAAAAGATTTGACAGGGAAGCAGACAGATACACACCCCTGAGCACCTCTCGATCCAAAATCCTTATGTAGATCAAGCAGAATGGAGTTGGAATTACCCCAGCTAAGAGAATAAGCCCAAGCTGGAGATCTACTTAAGACAGGGATAATATGTCGGTATCATAGGGAATACATGCATGACATGGAGGGTTATAGAGAGCTGAAGAATGCCATAGAGAGACTAGCGCAGAGGAAAAAAATCAATAATTTCATAGATGTATTAAGAAGAAGTAGAAACTCTGAAAACCAGGAGCATGACAGGCCGAAAGTAAAGAAAACGCGGAGGGAGCCAATTGGCACAATCAACATGATCATCGAGGGAGAAAACACTGAGAAAAGATTAAAATGGAGTATAGGAGAAAAGCCAGTATCCAAAAGAAGCGATATTGTGTTCAATTTGAAAGATGATTTGCATGTTCGCCACCCTCATTGTGATGCCCTGGTAATAACTGCGTGCATAGACAAGTATTTGGTAAAAAGGTTATTGGTGGACAACGGAAGTGCTATCAACATATTATCCTGGAACGCGTACAAGGAAATTGAAGGCTCCATCACCAACCTGAAGGCCATCTAAAACCCCATTATGAGTTTCTATAGAGGAACTATACAACCAATGGGAATTGTCGAACTGAGCCTAGAATTTGGAAATCAAGACGATGAAGAAACGAAAGTTATCCGAGCAGTATTCAATGTGGTGGATATACCACTAGCGTATAATGGGATTATAAGACGGTCGACACTCTATGAAGCAGATGCAGTCACTAGTATCTGACGCTTAACTATGAAAATTCCAATTAAGAATAGAACCCTTACCATTCAGGGAGATCAACATATGGTTAGACAGTGTTACCAGATGGCCATAAAGCCTCAGACGGAGGCTTTTCCTTTGAAAGCATAGGAAATTGAGAAGCAAGGCGCCAATCCATAACTAGTGGAAGACACGAAGACCTTACAAATCATGGATAGAAAGACTATGAAGATCAGTAATGAACTCAGCCAGAGCATCAGAGAAGGAATAAGGGAGGTCCTTGTCAGACACTCAGAAGATTTTGCTTTACAAGCCTTTTAAATCATTGGCATGGATCCGTAAGTTACTTGTCACTGTCTAAACATTAGACTGGGAGCCAAACTAGTGGCCCAAAAAAAAAGAACCTTTGCCTATGAAAGACAAAGAAAAATTACTAAAGAAATAATGAAGCTGTTAGTAGCCAGGTTCATCAAAGAAGTTACTCACCTGAAATGGGTAGCCAACATGGTACTTGTCAAAAATTCAAATGGGAAATACAGGATGTGTGTATACTACACTGACCTCAACCGAGCATGTCCTAAAGATAGCTACCCATTGCCCACGATCGACCAGCTTATTGACTCCACCGCTAGTCACGGATTATACAGTTTCATCGATGCAGCATAAGGTTACAACTAAATCTCGATGAAGGAAGAGAATCAGGAGAAGATGTCCTTCATTACCCATGAAGGTTTGTATTGCTATAAGGTGATGCCCTTCGGACTGAAGAATGTCGGAGCCACATATCAAAGAATTATGAACTAGGTCCTCCAAGACCAGATTAGCATGAGTGTAGAAGTATACATAGACGACATCATCATCAAGAGAAAGTATCCAGAATAGCACCCAATGGATATAGACCAAGTTCTCCAGCTATTAAGCAAATCCAAAATCAAGCTGAATCTAGAAAAATGTGTCTTTGGAGTCAAAGCAGGCAAATTCTTGGGATTTATGATATCCCACAGGGGCATTGAAGCCAATCCAAAAAAGATGGAAGCCATACTTAACATGGAAGCACCAAAAAATATCCATAAAGTACAAAAGTTAAATGGCAGAATCACCGCATTAGGGCGTTTCATTTTATGCTCGACCAGATGGTGTCTATCATTATTTCGAGCTCTTAAAAATTCCAAAAAGTTTGAGTGGTCCACAAATTGCCAGGTGGTATTTAAAGACATTAAGAGATTCTTTTCATCACCACCCCTGTTCAGCCACCCCGTTCCAGATGAAACACTGTACTTATACCTCTCGGTTGGCCAAGAATGCATTGCCTCTGTACTGGTAAGAGAAGAAGGGAGCTAGCAAAGCCCAGTTTATTACATCAGTAAAATGCTTTGAGGATATGATGTTTGGTATCCCATGCTGGACAAGATAGCTATGGCCATAGTCCATGTGTCTTGAAAGCTTCGATATTACTTTTAAGCCCATTATATCATCGTCCAATCCCGTTTCCTACTGAGGAAAATCTTACAAAGACTGAAGACCTCGGGCAGGCTAGTACAGTGGTTAGTGTTACTTGGTAAATTCGACATTGATTATGAACCCCGCCAACAAATAAAAGAACAAGCATTAGCAGATTTTGTACAAGAAATGGATTCGAAAGACCTTACCTTATCCAGAGCACCGGAATGGAAACTCTATGTTGATGGAGCATCTTTCGCTCAGGGATCCAATGCCAGTATAATTCTTAGGGGACCATACAAGGTTTACATCTAGTATGTAGTCCGAATCGAGTATAATGCAACCAACAATGCCACCGAGTATGAAACACTCATCACAGGCCTAAAAATAACTACTGAAGTCAGAGTTGAACACCTTATCATACATTTAGACTCCCAGATGAAATGTTTCAAGTCAAGGACACTAGCATTGCCAAGTACATGGACAAAGTCAAGCAGCTCTTGAAGCAGATTGAATAAGAAGGGGGCCGATGGGAGATCATTCAGATTCCTAGGGAGGAAAACTCTAAGGCTGACCTCCTGGCCAAGTTGGCAGCTGAAGACAATCAAGCATTTTGGGATATGGCATTCATCGAAGCATTGACCAATCCTAGCACAGACGATCCCGAAGTCTTAAAGATACAGGTAGTCTCGAAATGGATACTCCCAATAATCTAATTCCTAAAACACGGATCCCTCCCTGAAGATAAACTGTAAGCTTAGAAGTTAAAAACCAAAGCAGCCCACTATTCCATCCATTGAGGGGAGCTTTACAGAAAATCCCTTTCACACCCATGGTCTAAGTGCGTCTCCCTAGAGGAGGGAAATTATATACTCTAAAAGATCCATGAAGGGATTTACGGAGTGCATGAATCCCATTATACATAAACTTGAAAAGCACTACTCTCAGGATATTATTGGCCTACCATGTCTAACGATGCCCAACAGTTGACTCAAGCATGTCACAAGTGCCAGCACTATGCTCGACTCAACCACAGGCCTTCCCGCCCCCTGTATCCAATCGGCAGGCCATAGCCATTCGCCATATAGGGAATGGACATCCTAGGTCCTTTCCCACATTCCACTTCACAAAAAAGGTTCCTGATTATGGTTATCGACCTTTTCACTAAGTGGGTAGAAGTAGAGGCAGTCCCAACCATCACAGAAGCTCAGATACAACACTTCTTCTAGAAGGAGATCATTTGCAGGTTTGACATCCCCCACACTTTAATTGCGAACAACGGGAAATAGTTCGATAATAAAAAGTTTAGAGATTTTTGCTCAGACCTCAAAATAAAGCTTCACTTCACCTCGGTAGCCCACCCAAAGACAAACGGACAAACAGAAGTCATCAATAGAATTCTCATGCAAGGATTAAAGAAAAGACTTGATGAGAAAAAGGGAAATTGGATCTAAGAACTCAATAACATAATCTTGGCCTACAAAACCATGCCTAGATCATCCACTGAAGAGACACCATTCAGGCTAACCTATGACATGGATGCAGTAATACCAGTGGAAATTGGTTCATCAAGTTACAGAATAAGCCAGAATCTCGATCACACCATCAACAACATTGATGCTCGGATATGTCTGGACCTACTAGAGGAAAGGAGAGAACAAGCAGCCACCACAGCTGAAGCACATCAACAAAAGGTGACACGGTATCATCATCAATGACATCATCTGAGACAATTCAAATTAGGAGACTGGGTACTCAGAAGGGCAGCTATTGGTAAAGGCAACTTAGGAATCGATAAGTTAGGTCCAAACTGGGAAGGTCCATACCAAATCTTGGTGCACATAACTAAGGGAGTATACAAGCTAAAAAAAAAGGAGGCAAAGAACTACCATGGTTTTAGAACTCAAATTCTCATAGAAAATATTATCAACAAGTTGTATTTAACACAAGATTCAATAAAGTATCCCTTCATTAATAACATTTTCTTTACATGAGATCCATTACAAAAAAAAAGGGTACACCTATTATACTACACCTCCCTTCGGACCCCCAGGCCCAGAAATAGAGGGGAACACCGTATCAGTAGCATCTGAATGTGTTGTAGGCTCAGCATTAGTAGCAGAGTCCATATTATCCCTCATACGGGGAGCACTAGCTTTTCAACGTGCGTCCTCTTCAACGGCGATCTTGGTAAGGTCCACCGGTGTTATCTGATCTAACACCCCCAAGTCCAGTTCCAAGTCCTGAGAGAGCAGGACCCTTCTATACTCAGCCCTGTAGGCCTTAAGAAATCCCCCCACCATGCTCTGGTATGACCTTTTGTCACTCTCTCAGGATTTCTCGACCTCAGATAGCTTCTTTTACAACTCTGCAATTCGAAGATCCTGTTCTTCGATCCTCCTTGTTAGCTGGCCTTGGCTCTATTCCAGATCAAAAATTTTCTTCTAACCCGACTCAGCCTTGAACTTTGCCTCTGCATACTTTTTTTGGCAGATTTTTAGTGTTGCCTTCGCGCCATCCAGCTTCTTCTCAAAATTGATGGCTATAGTTCCCACCTCTGTCTCTTTCAAGCTATACTGGCTCTTCAGGTAAAAGTATTGGTCCTTTGCTAGAAGTAGAGCCTGAGTCATTTGTTAACAAAAAAGGTTAAAGTCAATAATAAGCCCACATGATAGTAACAACATCTATAATGGAAAGGACTTCTAATGACTGGCCAATCATTGAGTTGAGCAACCCCTATGGGCCTTCTTCAAACCAGTGCTGCATGTTCGCAGGTAGCCTCAACGATTTGGCATATTGATCCCTCACTTGGCTATTGGAGACACTCAAAGGCTTCATTCTATTCAGTATCCAGCTCCTCATATCTAGACACCCGAATAGCCTTGGGCGTTGGACATATATCTCCTCATTGAGCCCCTCCGCGTCTGAATGTTGCTCGATCAACCGCCTCTTCCTCTGGTCCACCCTTTCAAAGCAGGATGACTCAACTACTATTTTGCCTTTAGGATCGACAATTACCTCTTCGGTGCCCTGGGGGCTTTGGGTTCTGGAGAGGGAGATATCTGCACTTCCTCTGGAGCAGTCAACTCGTTAACTAAGGAAATCTTACCCATAAAATAAAAAAAGTCAGCCATCTATAGTTAAAAAAATAGATCAAGTCAGAAATATAACTTCAAGTATCACAAACGTACCAGGGGAATGAACAAGACTCAGATAGACTCTCCATAGGTATCTCTTGGATACATCCTCTGTCGATCGAGCTTTGGCAAGCCCATCGAGATGCAGCCGCAAAACCATCCCGCATCATAGTTGGGGAGTTTCATAGGATGCTTTACCCTATGGCATTCATCGAATATCTATAAAATTCAATGGATGCTCGATGATAAAAAAATGGTGTCTCCACTTCTTATGGAGATTCGGAAGCTTCATGAAAAGGGTGTGGTTAGGCACAGTCGATAGGAAATACATTAGCTCTCCCTTCTTCCTAGACAGACTATACAGGTATCAAAAAACATCTAAATCGGGTTCTTTCCCCTTTTTATGCATCATTTGGATAAACCTGGTCAGAATCCTATAACTATTTGGATGAAGCTGACCGGGCGCTATGTTATGCCTATTCAAAATTCTCTTCACAAAGGGATCTAATAAAAATTTTAAACCCCCCTTTAGTTGGTCAAAATACGCCACTAATTTACAAAGCCCTAACATGGGGGTATGAGCCCTAAACTTCCTATCTACGGTGCGAAGGGTATAATTAGTGGGAATACAGAACTGCCTTCGGTACCACCCCAGTAAATCGTTATCTACGTTTAAAACAAAAAGGTCAAAACTAACCTGTCCCCTCGATGCCATAGTGACTTCTAAAAAGGAAAATACACAACAGACAATAAAGGTAGCATAAAAAAGAAGAAAAGACAAAAAATACCTGGTTACAAGAGGAGAGAATCACAGCGAAGAGAAAGAAACACAGTAGTGGCAACACAACTGTGACAAAGGCAAAAATAAAATAGCAAAATGCACTAGTTAATAAGCGCAACAGTACTTATAAAGAAGTAGAAGGACCTAGAAACATGCCATTAACTGCCCTCATCATTACTTCGCTACTCCCTAGGCCATTAAGGGCCTTTTGGGAAAATAAGCCCATCGAACAAAGGGTCATTACAATGACAACAAAAATGCTCCATTTACTAACACATAAAATGACACGTAACTCACATTATTCAATTTTTGAATCCCTAAGAGTTGAAGTGACACCACCATGCATCGGCCCGCCTACATCTCGATTGGGCTCCTTCATCAACTACTCAAAAAGTATCCAAGCTATGCTTCTAGCCCATTATAGGTATCTGAGCATCTAAGTCCAGTGACTAAAGCTGGCACCCTCAGGTCACTTCTATAGTATTGAGGTCTGAGCATGTAAGCCTCGCGTCCTTACACCGAGCATCTAAGTCTAGTGACTGAAGCTGGCACCCTCAGGTCACTTATGTAGTACTAAGGTTCCGAGCATGTAAGCCTCGCGTCCCTGCATCGAGCATCTAAGCTTCAAGCATCTAAGTCTAGTGACTGAAGCTGGCACCCTCAGGTTGCTTCTATAGTACTAAGGTTCTGAGCTCGTAAGCCTTGCGCCCTTGCACCGAGCATCAAAAATCCAGTGATGATTGGTTCTGTCATGTTAATTTTGCATGAACGAGTTAATCTATTACTTATAATCTGACAGACTTGACGGACGTTAAAGCTCCAATAATTCCATTTAACGAGATGGTTCCAAGACTCAATATCGAGCTCTACTCTCTTATTGTGACTGAGGCTAGCCACCTCAACTCACCCTTCTATATCACTGCACAGTACTCCTCTATGAAAGCATCAACACCCTACTTTACTCGGGTACAACGAACATAAATATCCAAGTATACCTGGGGGGGACTCTTGATACTGCCCATATATATTCTTACCTAACTAAAAGGTCTTTATTTCCTAAACAGGGATACTCAGACTATGAAGATAGCATAATCCATCTAGGAAAAGGACTCTACCCCAAAGTGGAATCCTAAGCAAAGAGGGAACAATCTCTTATCAAGATTAGGACTCTCATCTCACAAGGAATCCAACTCCCCTCAGGTTAAAGTATTACTATAAATAGGACCCCATACCCCTCATAGAGGGACATCTCATTCTCTCATATTCTAGTTATTTCATATTCCTCTACTCCTATCCTCTAACTTAGGCATTAGAGTATTTGTGGGGACTCTCCCTACCTCTTACCTTGCCTTTTGTTCGTGTATTGCAGGACACCAAGCTCAAGAGTTTCAGAAACCAGTTATCATTTGATATTATAATTAAATACTATGTTTTAGTAAATTTTGAGATAAAATGTGGTATTAAAATAATTTTTATAAATTATTTATTATTTTTAGTTAATTAATATTAACTTTTTTTGAAAATTTTATTCAAAATTAAATTATTTATTATTTTGTGGTTTAAATGAGTTTTTAATTAATATTATAATATATTTAAACTATTTGGGTAATTAAAGTTTGAATTTGACTATATTATGTTTAATATTTGGGAAGTGGGTTTTAATTAATATTATATTATTATTTAGGATTTTATTAAATTATGGTGAAAATAAATGTATTTAGTGTTTTAAAAATTGAATAAATTATATTTTGATTTATTATTAATTTTTATGGTTTTTGGTGATTTTAATGTATTAATAGTTAATATTTGCTTATTTGTATTTTTTTATGAACCTTGGTTGGGAATTATGTAGTTCGGGGTCCCAACCCGAGGTGTTGAGCTTCTGTGAAGTTTTGAAGTGTGTTTACTTGTAGGATTGACTCTACTTTGGTAGAGGAATGTCCGTTGTACAGAGAAAAATTTATCGAATTTTTAATAGATTTCTCGTAAAATGTGACACCGGGTCTATCCTAAAATTATTATTCTGAGTTCAAGTCGAATCTTCCTTATAAATTCTAGAAGTCAGGTTTCTAATTTCTAATAGTCATTTTCCTTTTTTGCCTTTTAGCTGCCCCTCCAGTCACATTTGTCAGTCGAGGTCGAACACGACGTGCTAGAGGAGCGCCTTTATCTTGTAAGTTAATATTTGATTTGAGTGTCAGATTTTTAAATTAAAAAACATATTAACTTTTGATGAATTTAATTTTATGAGATTCTAGACAACATTCTTCATATGATATTGCATGATTTAATTTTAGTTGATTTATTTTATTTTTATTTATTGTAATTTTCCTTATTTTGTTTATTTGTAATTATTTTAAATAAACCGCGGTAGAATGAGCTACATAATGGGTTTCATCAGGACCGTGTGTGCATTGGTAAAATATATGATTATTAATTATATTACTAGGGCCGATGGTCTGGTGATGCTTTGCTCTCGAACATCGCCAGTAGTATAATATTTATTTATTTAATAAATACTTGGGGCCGATGGTTTTGTGATGCTTTGCTCTCAGACACCACCAATATAGTTGGATTTTATTTATTAAATCACTGAGGCCGATGATCTGGTGATGTTTTGCTCTCAGACATTGCCAATGATATTGGATTAAGTGATGTGACTGTGATTGTGTATCCTAGTGATGCTTTGCTCTTGGAATCCGGCAGTTTTGGATATAAGTGAGTCGTATGAGTGTTATAAAATTGATAAATTGGGTTCTTCCAAATTTTTATACTGAAATGTTTTAAAAAGCATTTAAATATTTAAATTCTTTCCTTTGAAAAATGGATTTCTTATATGTATATCAAATGATTTGAATAAAATTATAATTATAGTATATTTCCAAAAAAAATTATTTTTAATGAGATTTTCAAACCGCATTCATTTCTTTATTAACTTACTTAGTGAAATCTAACTCCCCTCAACTTATTTGTTTTGGGAGTTTGGGAGTTTTTTGTTAGGTTTACTTCTCTTCACCGTGTAGCTTCGTCACCGGCTATTCTATATAGGTCTACTTAGTTGTGTTGTATTTATATTCATGTATCACATTAGAGAAAACTGTATAACTGCATATTTTATTTGGGATATCATGTATTTATAATTTATGTACTGAGATATTATTTGTATAACTGATGTTTATTTATTTTATGCACTATGACATTATGGTTTAAATTATATTGAGAAAAATCAGTTTGAATGGTGTGCATTGTGAGTTAATTATTTATTATAAGGTTTCAAATTTTAAATATTCCACATTTTTCTTTTAAGGATTACTACGAGATTCGATAGCTTTATGCTTTCCCATTCCCTAGTGCTGATCATGTGCCCCTAGGTTCAGGTCATGACATTGAAGATATTTATTGTCTGGTTTAACAACAATTGAAAATGTTTAACTCATAATTATTCATTTGAAAAAAAAAGGTCATAAGCAACAAAAATATTGAAAATAAAATGATGACAATACTTTAAAAATAAAAAAAAAAGTTGAGCAAAAAGAGTTGAGAAAAAAAGATGAAAATATTAGAAAAAATGTTGAAAAAAAATATATTACTATAAAAATAGAAAAAAATGTTGAGAAAAAAAATGAAGAACAATAGAAAAATTTTTTAGAAAAAAATGTTGAGCAAAAAATCATTGAGAAAAAAATAGGAGAATATAGTAAAAAAATATTGAGTAAAAAAATGAAAACAGTATAAATAAAAAAATTGTTAAAAAAAGAAAATAAATAAAATGTTGAAAAAAAGTATAAAGTAAAAAAAATTGAAAAAATCAGAAAAGAGGAAAAAATGTTGGACAACCCTAAAAATAAGAGTGGCAAGGGGAATATACTATATTTGAAAAAAAAAGTTTGAAAAATTAGTTTGGAAAGTTTTGAAGATCAACTGTTTTTTTAAAAGATTTTTTTATTTTTTGTATATTTATGTAAAACCCCCTTTTTTTTAATGCTCTGCTTTTGTTCAAGCACGGTTTTATGTATTTTTATTGTGCAATTTTTCCATTTATATTTGAGCAATGAATGATAATTGGCAGAAGCATTTCAGAGAAAGAACCTAATCTTTTGGTAGCAGCTTAAAGTGTTCATGGCCTATTCAACCTTACGATGGAATGGATAAAGGTCCATTGAGACGGTTATAAGGAGTTTTCATGTCTTTAAGGCTTTTCTTGGGGTGGAGGTAGGCTATTTTAAAAGTTAGAACACGCTTAGGAAAGACTTATGGTAACTCTTTATTTATGGATCCATTTTGCATTTTCTATGTGTACATATGATATATATGTTATAACATGCTATATATAGGTATATGATAGATGTCATGCTATGTATGTATGAGATATATACAATAAAAGCCGATTAATGTGCAAAGTGAGACCTTAATAAATTAAGATCCAAAAATCTTCCAAACTAAATATAAGTCTAGACTCTCAATTGGAGCAATAACTTGTATGGTTTTGAGCTTGTATACATTGGCTATGGACATATAGGGGTGCACATTAGGCTTGCAAATAGGCTTGTTCATTAGCCCGTGATCTAACTCACAAACAGGATCGTGAACATGCTCGCAATTAGGCTCGTGAACATTGCTCATGAACAAGTTCGCAAACAAACTCATATACTAGCTCCTCAATTAAATATTTGGATGTGTTTGGATTAAGGTTAAATAAATTGACTGTAATAGTTATAAGTGTAATTATTAAAAGAGTAACAGTTACATGTGTAATGATTAAGATATTACCTTTGTTTAGCAAATTAAAGGTAGTTGATAAATTGTATTATGGTATTCTTTAAAGAAAAAAAATTATATAGTTGATTAAATTTATTATTAAATATTTAAAAATAATGAAAATAACATAAATAATCCTCAAATTTACATTCCAATTAAAAAGGTTGCCAATGAATATATACGTATATGGTGATAAGATTCAGAGAGGTGACAATATTTAGTTGACAAATAATCACAGATTCACAAGACCAATGATACTACTTTCATTGCAACATTTAAACCTAAATAAACAGTTTTAAATTTTCTTTTTATGAAGAGTTACTGCCTCTAAATATCCCAATAATTAGAACTTAGATTTTGTGTGAACTACATGAAATGTGAAATAACACTTAGATTTCACATATAATAAAAATTGTAGAGAAAAATAAAATCAATGAAATCATCATAAAATAAAAATTTAAATTGATTCCTACCTTTTTGATAGATTTGATTAGTAGCTTCTCGATAAAAAAAAAAAAAAAAGAAATTAAAGTGATATGATGAAGGTAGAGAAATAAAAAATAAAGAGTGTTATTTTAAAAACGTATTTTTATTGTTACAAGCATTTAACCTTGTTTCAACTAGATTAATAAAAGTACATATAAGTGGGTTTAATCATTATGAGGTTAAATGTTAACTTTGGATTTTTAAAATTTACCAAATAAGGGTAATGAGGTTAATATATTATAGGAGTAACATTTAACCCCCTTTAACCCTCATCCAAACATATCCTTAGTATTAGGTAGTGGTATTAAATATGTATAATTTAATTTAATTATTAATATTAAGTAAATATCATTTAATTTATTAAGTAACTATTATATAATAAAAATTTTATATTAAGCAAAGACAATACTAATTAAATTAATATTAATGAACTAATTAAATTAATATTAATATGAAATATTACATATGATAAAATTATGTATTCATACTAAAGCCGTACAATTTTTAGGTGTATACTTTAACATTAATATTAAATATAATTTGTATTTATCCTAGTGCAAAACTATGTAATTTTGATGTTGTAAGTAAACAGTTTATATATAACTACAAAACTATATAGTTTTGTCTCAAAACTAATTTTGATTCAAAACTAAACAACTCCCTTAAATTAATTTTCTAATCTATAAACTACATAATTTTCCAATTAACTCTGAATGAAATAGGATAATATCTTATCAACAAATAATGCATCTCATATATTGATTAAAAAAAAAAGTAATATTCATATTTTAAGTCATAATTAAATAGTTTTAATGGTTATAAGCAATTTTAATGTTACAAAATAATTTAGTATTATTATATAATGCTAATTAAATTAATATATAATATTACATATGACAAAATTACATACTCATAATAAAACTATATAATTTTTTATGTATACATTAACATTAATATGAAATATAATTTTAATTAGTAAGTAAATAGTATAAAATACTAATTGATATTTAGCGAATGATAAATCTCATTTATATTCTAGAATAATATATAAGCACTAATATTAAGGAATGCAAATTTAAATTAATAGATAAATATTTAAGTTTACGTACTTTAGAGTAATTTATAAGTATTAATATTAAGTTTTGATAGCAATTTATATATAATTACAAAATGAGGCAAATTTTTGTAATTTTAATGTAAAGCTAAACAACATACTTAACTTAATTTGTTAATCTATAAACTATGTAATTGTGAAATTAATTCTAAATGAAATAGGATAATATCTTACCAACAAACAATAAATCTCATATAATTTAGTTTTGATATAAATCTAAACAACTCCCTTAACTTTTTTTAATATAGAAATTACTTAGGCTTGCAATTAACTATAAATGAAATATTATAATATTTTTACCAACAAATAATAAATCTCATTTATAAATACAAAATTAAATAATATTCATATTTTAAGTCAAAACTATGTAGTTTTAATTTAACATTATCAAACAATACTCATTAAATTAGTAATAAATAATATGAAATATTACATATGACAAAATTATTTCATGATAAAATTATATAATTATTTTGTATGTACATTAACATTAATATTAAATATAATTTTAATTAATACAAATACTATACAATAGTAGTTAAGTATTTAGTACAATAAAAATAATTAAATAGGATAAAAATTATGTATTTATAATTTAAGTTAATCTAATCTCTAAACTAGGTAAGTGAAATAAAAACAAGGGTAAAGGTGCACATTTGCCTTTAATGTTTATAGCAAGATTTAAATTTTCCCTTAATCTAATATTAGGACCAATTAAGAGCAAAATTAATAAAAAGTTGACATTTAATCCCCTCTAAGTAACTGAGTGTAAACGAAGTTTACAGTCAACTTCAATACTTACATATGTAGTATTAAATGGGCCTACATACAATTTTTTATGCAAAAAATAATAAATATATATTTAATCTCTCCTAACACTCTCATCTTTAACCACCATATTTTTAACAAAATATTTAATCCCTCTTTCTCCGTAATTATCTTCTCTATAGTCTAATGAAGTGATTTAGTGTTTGCACAACCTTGTCTCGGTAAGTTTCTCGATTTATTCTATATGAAGCGGAATTTATCGTTTCAATGTATTCTTATAAAGTCTTTTTGCTATTTGCTCTTCAATACTGACATGTATTGTTGGTTTAAGACCAACACATAGACCAATAAAAGCAACAAGTTTCATTTTTATAATGTTATGACACTTATCATTTGTAGTAATTTAAGTCATTAGTTTCGACTTCATATTTCTCCTTCTATCATTTGTAGTATTTTTTTGTCTACATCTTTTCAATTCAACTCAATACATAATGATACAAACAACTTTTACTACTGATAAGTGATGCATTAGTTGCGATTTAATGAAAGCTTATCCATTAAAATATACAAAATAATAACAAATTATAAACAAAATCATATATGCATTTTTTCTATCATATCATAATTAAAGCGTGAGAAATAATAAATATTGCATTAGCTTAAAAAGAAAAACTACCATGACGCATAAATAATGTATAAAATCATGAAAAATAAAAAAAACTTGATGATGCTATACAAAAGAAAAAATAAAACCAAAATAAATGGGTACTAATCTTAAATTTCTAGCTTTGTAAATTAAAAAAAAAAGAAAAAGAAAAATACATTAGAAAAAATAAGAATTCTAAAAATAGAAAAAAGAAGCTAATACTTTGAAGTGTTGAAGATAAAAGGAAAAATAAAAAATAACAATTAATAACAATAAAAATTAAAAATAAAAATAAATAGCTAACTTACATAAATCTTTTCAAGATATGAAAAATTTGGAAAGAAAAGGAGGAAGCAGAAAAAAGAGAAAGAGAGCAAAAAGAGATGTTGTCAATGTTGGAAGAAAAGTTAGGTTTTAAGATAGTGAAGGTAATTTTGGACTTTCAATTTGTAAATAAGGATATAATTAGAAAAAAAAATATAATACTCCTTCCCCTTCTTTACACCTCAATTTGGGGTGTAAAGAAAACCCATAACTTTGTTGTACGAATGGTTAAGACTTAACCTTGCTTACCATTCCTTCACCTTCCCAAATAACCTCCAAAAGGCTCTCTCCCTTTACTTCCCCTTACTTCCTCTTGCCTAAACCCTTCTGATGAGCGAAATCCGTAAGTGTACAAAGTCATGCAAGTAGTAAAAATATCAATGCCATAGAGATTGTAAAATTGAATATTGAAATAATAAAAGTGTTTGTTTGTTTAAATGTAGAATTTTAGTTTGAGTGCAAATGAAAATAAGCAAATTTAATTTAATTAAATCAATAAAATAAAAGCTAGGGTTCTTACTTTCAATTTAACTTTTTCTTAAGGTAGATTAACTTTTAAGTCTATGCTAATATTGATTCACTTTGAAAGCATCTATAAAATCATAGATTTTCTTCTCAGACAAATCTACAATTAATTAAGTGAAATAAATACCAAGTTTTACAACTCTCACTTACTAAGTGTCTTTTAAACTTAATTTTATGTCTAGCTTTTTAATCAATATTAGTCACTTAAATGTCTCTTAACTAAGTAAGCAACTAAAGGGTTATTGTTTAAGTCCAATAGAACCTATTTCTTAATAAGTTCTAAAGTGTAAATTCAATCTAAGGGTGATCAAGTCTAAAATGACATTAAGTTCAACAACTAATGAATCAAAATTAAAGACTTAGAATTAATCACAATATAAGCATAGTTAAATTAAAGCAAAAACCCTAAAAATATATTTAGCTACTCAGGCTAAAAGGGAGAGATGAAGAAAAAGTAAAGAAGAAAATTCCAACCATTATTATATAAAGGAAAATAATAACAAAAGAATTTAATAAAGAAAACCCCTTTTCTCTTGCTTAACAAGCTTGTAATGGAGGATATTGCCTTTAAAAACCTTAAACTTAAACTCTTTCTTAGTATAAAAAAAGAACTTGAATCAAAGCTACTTGATTCTAAAAGAAAAATAAAAGTAACAATGCTTGATCCAAGATCTATTCTAAAACTTATTGTTAAAAACTTTTCTCATATTTGCTCTTTAAGAGGCTTCCTTTTATAGGCATAGGCTCTCAACAAACTCTATAATTTGTTACAAATTCAAAACTATGAAGTTATCCTAAATTTGCAGCTTAAAATTTGAATTTGAAGGTTGTTATAACAACTTGTGTAGTTGTGTGCACCCATGCATATGGCTGCACAACACGGTGTGCAGGAACAATATGTTGAGTCTTATGTGGCTGTGCAGTAGGGTGCATAGCTTATGCTGGGTACTTTGAAATTAGGCGTGGCTGCACACATTTATTGCATGGCTATGCACGAACATACTAAATTAAAATCTCCTTTTTAGCTTCAAAATTTTAATTGTTATTCCCTCCCAAATCTTATCTCCACCTATTCAAAGCTATCAATTCTTTTAAAATCCTTTCCAATGCATCCTAAATTCAAATTTTAAATAAAAATTAACTAATTAGCTTAAAAATAACCAAATTAACAGAAATCCTAAAAACTAAATTAACTTATGTACATTAATTAGAAAAATCCAAAAATCAAATAAACATGCAACAAATTAAATATTAAATCTTTATTATACAATATTAAAAATAAGATATTTTTATACACATCAATTTTCCCCACATTTAAGTCTTTGCTTGTCCTTAAGCAAAACAAGAAAACAACCTATTCATAGGAAGAATCAAAATCATTAGTTGGTTTTAACTTGACTAACCATTCTAATCTTCCCTTAACACAAAACTTAAAAAATATAAATTAAAACAATAACTTGAGGTCAAGGATATAACATTTACTGTGTGACGAGCAAACTGTCCATTGAATTCATGAAAATAAACAATTAACACTAAAAAAAAGAAAGTAAATGGAAATTTGTCCCAACACTCAAGTAATCTAAATTCAACATATATTTGCAACCTTATGGCACTTAAATTATTTTTTTATTTGTTCAAAGTTTTTTCAATCTTAGTATCCCCCAACTTTCTTGTATTACTCAATGTGGATACCTTTACAAAGGATCATTTGGATACTCTTACTATAATCTAGAGCATTGGAGTAGACTAATGAGTGTATTTTATGCTCCATTTCTTTTTCTTTGTTATTGTTGTTATTATTATTATTATGCTCATAGGTGCTTAAGTATGCATGAACTAAATTACTCTAAGAGAAGAAACTGAATTCCTACTTAAAAGAATTTTTCTCAATTATCAAGTATTTAAGTTCAATTACTCAATGAAATAGTAAGCATTAAATTCATTAAAAATAAAAAATCCCTAACCACAAGTTATTTTTCTAATTTACAAGTTTAAACAAAACATTAAAGGAAGATTATCACACGTATTTAAGAAAACCATCTTTAATGACAATAACTCTTCACAAGAATAGGATAAAAAAACTCAAGTAGAAGTACCTTATTCATGCAAATTTTAATAACTAAACATGCAAACAATAAACCAAATAAAACAAAAATAAAAATAAAAGGAAAGGAAGGTGTACTTCCCTTATTTGGATGCACTTGGAATGGAGGTGATTAGGAAAATGAACTTGGTTGGTATTTCAATTGGCCTCTCCATTACTTTGCTTTGAGAGGCTTACTATTTAAGCTCTTCAATTTGGGCTTGTAGCTTTTCCATCTTTGCTTCACTCCTTATTTCAAAGCCTTTAATCTCATTTAACAGGTCCATAATTAGGTTTCCAATTCTATGATAAGAAAGATTTATTATCTCTTTTATTTCTCTTATGATTTGTTCACCCCTTTCATAAACTCTTTTCCTCTTTCTCAGTCTAGCCTTTTAATCCTCACTAACATCTTCATATTCTTCTACATTTCTAGGTAGAGGAACTTCGCCAAGCTTTAAGCTATTTTTCCAAATCAAGAAGCATCTTCTAGCATCAACATCCTCTAACTCTCTGCATTCAATAATGACTTCAATTTTTATAAATTACTCTTTATCGAGCAATTCATAATCCAATGGCTTAAGTTCATGCCTAACAATTTCAAAAGGTGTAAAGAGCATGACTAGGCTCGTGAAAATGTGCCCCCATTGATATTAATGCTTTCCTTGCCTACACAACATGGCACATGGAACAAAAAAAAAGGCGTTATTCACCTTTGTGTTAGTATGCATGCACCATATTAAGAACAACTCATAAAGAGAGACTTTTGTGTTATCCTTTTTACCAAAAATTGTGTGTGACATGCATTTGTGCATTAATAAACATGCATGACTTTGGATTAAACCACTAGTCATAACCTGTCCATCACATATTTTGTCCCCACCAGTGATTTCAGACCAAAATTGATTTATATTAAATTCAAGTGGAGGTTGACAAATACCTCCATGAGAAAAGCCAAAGATATAAAAAATCAGTTCATAGTCAAAACTATATTCTTGCCTAAAAAATCTACATGAAAAGAGTCTTTGATTTTCATCTACAATTTTTAGTGTAGTGTAAAACTTAATTGTTAGCTCAAAGAACACATTATATTGAACTGATTTCAATTGTTGCCAACCCATTTTTTCACATAAAATGTTTATAAAAACTTTCATTTCTATGCCTTCTAATACCTTATCATCAAAGTATTTAGGCATATTGAAATTTCTTTTAACTAAATAGCAGAATCTCTTACCTTCTTCTTCAGAATAAATGGAAAAGAAAGCATCATAGTCATCTTTAATGTCACGTGGCTCACCTTTCCTTCTAATGGGCTTCTTTCCTTTAGCATTAGGTTGTTGGTTCTTAGTTCTGGCCATACTAGAAGAAAGCACGTTAGATTGCAAGGAACAAAATAAAACAGAAGTAAATTGAGCATAGAGAAATAGGGGTGATGTGAAAAAGATCTACACTTAAATAAAAGAGAAAAAGAAGTTTAAAGAAAATTGAAAAACCTAATCTTGATAAAATTTAGAGGAGATAAAATTTATTCAAACAGCCTAAATATTAATCTGAAAGATAAAACTTTATTTCAAAATTTTGAAAATTCTTATATTTATTTACAAACCTACAAAGATAAGGAAATTTAAAGATTAAAATTCCTACTGATTAAAGAAAAATTTAAAATTAAAATTTAAAATTGAAAAACTAAAAAATTAAAAATTGAAAATTCAATTCCTCCTCCCCCACACTAAACACTTGTAATGTCCTTATTGCATTATCCAACACAAATTGAACCCCTTATATATATATATATATATATATATATATATATATATATATATATAAAGGTTGCACATCCATGTGCAAGTGGCGCACGACTGTGCATTCAAGTGCGCATATATAAAGGTTGCACATCCATGTGCAAGTGGCGCACGACTGTGCATTCAAGTGCGCTAGGGTGCATAGCCATGCTCAAATGGTGCACGGTTGTGCTTGAAACTTGGTTTTTTAATCCTGTATTTGCACAAATGTGCACTAAGGCTACACAGTTGTGCCATGGTTTCATGCATCAAATTTTTACATCATATTGATGTAATTACAACCTGAACTCCATCGTCAAGTCATTAGAAACATAATGCAATGAAAATAAAGGAGAAATTAAATAGAAATTTGAACAAAAATAATAAATTTAAATAACATTCATAACTTAACATGTTCAAGATAAAACTCCACATAAGGATAAACACAACAAGTTCACATCAAACTTAATTGGGCACAAATTAAGCTTAAAAACATAAACTAAAAGAAAACATGAACTAGGGAAAACATAAAATTAAACATGAAATTAAAAAAAAACATATATAAAGAGACATCTTCTTTAATTCCATCATTCATCTCCCTCTTCCTTAAATGAGGATTCTCCTTCTTGCTCTATATCTTATGATGGGAATGGAGGTGGAATAAAGTTTTAAGAACCAAAGCATGCCATAAGATTATGATTGATCATGTCCATCCTATGATTCAAGTTAATTATAGAATCATCCATTCTTTGAGTGAATGAAGTTAAGTCACCAACATTTGAGTCAATGACCCCAACATGGAGTTCCAAAGATTGCATCACATCATTGAAATTCACATCTTGAGCTTCTTTTTCTTCCTTTTCTCCTTATGCGAGTGGTGGTTGTTCATTTAAATGGACAAGATGAGGTGTCCCTCTAAAGTCTTTTCTAACCAAACCTATGGCCTCTATAATATATATGTCAATTAAAGATCAACTTATAACCACATTAAAGGGCATATTTTCAACACCAAAGCCTAGGTGATTAGTTATAAAGGTAATCAATCCACTAACTTTAATAACCCTAGTCATTTTTGAAGCTACATCCCTCAACTTGATAGCAATAGCATGATAAATATCTAATTTCCTATTATGCAACATGCAATAAAGGATGCTAAGTTTAGTGGTAGAGACTACAATATCTCCTTCTTTCCTTACAAATAAAAAATTATACATAAGCCTATGTAAATATTTCAATGCCAGCAATCAAATTGGAGACTCTTTTGCAAACCTAGCCTCATAAAATACCTCTGTTTGGCCTGTAATTTCTCTCAAAAACTCATCTCTATTAAACTCAACATTAGCATCTTGATTCTTAGGAAAATGAAAGACATCATTAAGCTCAAACGCTCAAAGTTTATGTGTTTCATTTCCTAATCTAAATTCAAGCATAAAAGTTTGTTCATCAAAGTAAAAACTTGAGAGAAACTAACAAGTTAGCCTTGGATAAGTAGGACTTTGCATCATCACAAAATCTTCCTACCCTATCCTACTCATATAAGTGTTAAATTCATCAAGCAAGCCTACTTCCCTTAAAGCCAAAACAATCATTTATCTATTACGGACAATCTTTACAGACATCATTTACTCAAATTTCTTCCTCTGCCCCGCATGCCTAAAATTAATAAGTTTAAAAAAGGGTTTTACCAATCTTTCATCATACGCAGCACCCGGGTTGGAAGAGCTTCCACCATGTTTCCTCTTAGATGATGGTCCATGGTTATTGTTAGCAATTGATTTCTTCTTATGCTCTCTTTCCATGGTGAGAAGAGGAATTTAATAAAAATTTTGTAAGAAGAAAATTAAAAGATGAGAAGAGTAGAGAGCAATCTTGAATATAACTTTGAAAGAAAAGAGTGAAATTATAGAGAATGATATGAAGAGAGGAGAAGATGAGTGTTTATATAAGGAGAAGAATTGAAAAAGACAATGATTTTAGGAGTTCAAAGAATTGGAAAATTAAAAAGTAGTTAACAATTTAAGAACCCTAGGTATGGGAAAGTGGAAAAACAACACTAAAAATCATGAAATATTTTTTTATGTTAGCTATGCAGTGTGCATGGCTGTGCACACTAGGTCACCTTAAAACTTAATAATTTCAAGCACAATTATGTGCTTATCATGCATGGCTATGCCTAAATTGCATCTTTCACACAAAATTACACTTGTTTTGACATAATTATGTGCTCAAATGCACATGGCTATGCCTGAATGTAAATTTTCACAAATCAAGTCATACATCAGGTTGCATGGCTACGTAGAAGGGTGTGTAACCTGGTCATACAATCAACATTCATCATTTTATAATGTAAATCATCACCTCATGTAAACCACTTATTTTCCACATAAGAATTAACTTACAAAACATCTTTTAGAGCTCCTCTTTTCTTCCAATTCCTAAAAATGAATATATTAAAATAAGAAAAATTTATAAATTCCAAAAAGAAATTAAATTTAAATTAAAACTAAACAAAATAGAATAAGCATGGTTGAGCCCCCAATAAGTGTTATTTAAGGTCTATGAGCTAGACCATAGTGCTCATCACTATCTCAGATTTTTCAAGTAGGCAACTTGGAAAAAATTCTTCAATGTGCCTCTATGATAAAGCTTTAATCTTTACCCATTTACTTTGAATCTTTCTCCTTAAGTGTTTTATAATTCCACAGCTTCATAAGGGTATGGATAAGTTACCATGAATGGCCTTGACTATCAACTTTTTAGCTTTCTTGGAAATAACTTGAGCCTTAAATTGAATAATAACACTTGATCTCCTTTTTTGAACCTCTTGATTTTGATTTTTACATCATGCCACTTCTTTGTGTGTTCTTGTAAATTCTTGAGTTCTCATATGCTATTTCTCTAATTTCTTCTAGCTCACTCTATTAAAAAATTCTTTTTCTCAATTACTTTCTTGAAATGAGAATTTAATGCTTTGACTACCCAGTATGCTTTATGTGCAAGTTCAATGGGAATATGAGAAGCTTTGCCATAAACTAACCTATATGGAGACATTCTACAAGGTGTTTTATAAGCTGTTTGGTATGCCCACAAAGCATCATTAAGCTTCTTTGCCCATTCTTTCCATGACTTGCTGACCATTCTTTCCAAGATCTTCTTTAACTCTCGATTGTTAACCTCAACTTGCCCACTTATTTGGGGGTGGTATGGTGTTATAATTTCATACTTCACTCCATAACGAGTCAATAAATTTTTCATATTTTTATTGCAAAAGTGCATTCCCCCATCATTTATAATAGCTCTAGGCATCCCAAATTGAGAGAAAAGCTTCTTTAAGAATTTACAAACCACTCTTGCATCATTGACTGAACAAGCTTGAGCTTCCACCCATTTTAACATATAGTCCACACAAACAAGTATGTACTTGTTTCCTTCCGACATAGGAAATGGCGCTATGAAATCAATGGCCTAAACATTAAAGATTTTAACTTTTAATATTTTCGATTGAAGCATTTCATCTTTTTTTTTAAATGTTACAACTCCTTTGACATGCATTATAACTAAGTACACATTCTCGGGCATTTTAAAAGATTATAGGCCAATAGAATCCTACTTCAAGAACTTTAGCAGCTATTCTTTATGGACCAAAATGGCCCCCACTAACTATCCCGTGACAATGTTGCAATATTGACTCTACTTCATCATTTTCTATGCACCTCCATATCATTCCATCATTGCACAACTTCTATAAAAAAAGATCATCTCATAAATAAGACTTGGAGTCATAGATGAGTTTTTTTCTTTTATTGCTTGTTGAACTCTTTTGGAAACTTCCTAATTGAGATGAAGTTAGCTATGTCGACACACCAGGGAGTATCAAATCTTTTAATTATCAAAAGCATCTCATTTGGAAATAGCTCCTTGATAGTTCCTCATATTCTTCATCTTGATTCAACTCCAATCTCAAAAGGTGATCAACTATAACATTTTTATATCCCTTTTTGTCTTTGATCTTAATGTCAAACTCTTACGATATAAGCACCCACTTAATGAGACTCAGCTTTGAGTCCTTCTTATTCATAAGGTACTTCAATGTTGTATAATCTGTATACACAACTATTTTAGAACCAAGAAGATAAGATCTAAATTTATAAAAACCAAAAATAATCGCCAGCATCTCCTTCTCTGTTATTGCATAATTAAGTTATACATATGTTAATGCTCTACTTGTATAGTAAATCACATGAAGTTTGTTCTCCTTTCTTTGTCCAAGAATTGCTTTTATTACGTGGTTACTTGCATCACACATTAACTTGAATGGAAGATTTCAATCGGGTGCCATAACTATAGGAGTTGAAATAAGTGCTTCTTTTAACTTGTCAAAAGCTAATTTACACTCATTAGTGAAATTAAATGGAGATTCTTTTTCAAGTAACTTACAAAGAGGTTTTGAAATTTTTAAAAAATCCTTAATGAAGTGCCTATAAAAGCCTATATGGCTAAGGAAACTCCTAACTTCTTTAACATTTGTTGGATATTATAACTTTTATATGGTCTCCACCTTCACTTTATCAACTTCAATTCCTTGGGCTGAAATTTTATGCCCAAGGACAAATTCCTTCATCCACCATGAAATGACACTTTTCCTAATTCAGCACAAAATTAGTCTCTTCATAATGTGTAAGAACTCGCCCTAAGGAAACTACTGACTCCTTTAACAGTTATTGGATATTGTAACTTTTCTATGGTCTTCACCTTTGCTTTATCCCCTTTATATTAGAAATTTTCCAACCAATTGCTTTTATCCATTTTTTTAACATTTTCACAAGCACATCCTTCTATTCTTGAGTAGGTTTAGATGATATGATTATAGGAAAGGTTTGGTTTTCTGTAAGAAAAGTGTACCTCAAATATTGAGGTAAAGGTTTTAAGTCTAGTTTTAGTGGTTTTATGGTTAAAGGTGGTGTAGGTTCAGTGTTGGGTAGTTGAAATTGGGATTAGAATTTGAGGTTTACTTCATCTTGGGAGTTTTTTTCCTGTAAACACTTCTCAATATTCTCTATTTCCATAGAATTTTTCAACCTCTGTCATTAGACTTCACTAACACATTCATCCATAATATCAACTCTTAAACACAAGTCATGGTCATAAATGTTTCATACCTTGATAGACATTGAACTTACATCTTTCCACTCCCACTCTCAATGTTAATGTTCCATTATAAATATCAATAATGGCTTTTGTAGTATAGAGAAAAGGCATACTAAGGATTAATGAAACATCTTCATTTTCCTCAAAGTCAAGGACTACAAAGTCAATTGAAAAAATAAATTTTCTAGCCCTTATGAGCATGTCTTCCATTATTCCCTCAGGTTCTTTCACTGTTTTATCAGCTAGCTGTAAGCGAATGCTTATGGGCTTTGCCTCTCCTAATCCCAATTTCTTGTAGATTGACAAAGGCATAAGATTAATTGAAGCTCCTGAATGATATAAAGCTTTTTAAAATTTTAAATTTCTAAGAGAATATGAAATAGTGAGACTTCCTAGATGCTTCCTTTTTAAAGGAAGTTTATTAGAGATGATTGCACTGCACTCCTTTATGAGTGTGAATATCTTAAACTCATGTAACTTCTTTTTGTTGGAAATCAGCTCCTTTAAGAACTTCACATACTTTGGCATTTGAGAAAGACATTCCACAAGAGGCATGTTGATGTGGAGTGTTTTGAACCTTTTCAAGAACCTTGGAAACTACTGATCATGCTCTTTTTTCTTCAACCTTTATGGATATGGGGCTGGGGGGGGGGGTCGTATGGTTAAATTAGTGGCATCTTTGGCTTCTCTTCTTTCTCATTTTAAGTTTTTGGCTCTTTTTGTACCTTAACCCATTCATTTTCTTACTCTATTTCTCCTTTATTATTCTTTTCTTCATATTCCAATATTTCTTTAGGGGTTTAAATCTCTGTGTCACTTCTTAAGGTGATGGTCTTTAACTATTTTGGATTTTTCTCTGTGTTGCTTAGTATTAAGTTAGATAGCTATTCATGGATTGAAACTGTGATTGGTTGCTCAAGACATTTGAATTTGCCCACACTTTCTCCATAAAAGGTCTAGATATTTAAATTATCTTTACATATAATTTTGAATCATCTATATTGGGCTTTTTTTAACTCAAGATACGAATAAAATACTAAAATCTATGCAATCTGAGATGCAAACTACTATCAAACAACTATACACAAGATGAAGCCATGATTTACTATTGAAGAAGTTTGAATTTGCCAATAATTTCTTCATAAAAATTATAGATATTTGACTTATCTTTCTATAACATTTTGAATCACATCAATTGGACTTTTTTTGACTCAAGATATGTCCAAAATACTAAGAGTTGTGCAATCTAAAATGTAGACTACTGTTAGATAGCTATACACAAGTTGAAGCGTGATTTGATAATGAAGAATTTTTAATTTGCCTATTCTTTCTTCATGAAATTTGTATATATTTGACTTGTCTTTCCATAACATTTTAAATCACCTTAATTGGGCTTCTATAGTTCAAGATATGTCTAAAATACTAAGAATTATGCAATTTGAAAAGGTAGCTGCATACATGGATTTTGACTTAATATTGTCATACATAAATAAACTCAGATTTTGAGAAGCAAGCCTAATTCAAAAAGTTTAAGATGTCTATTTCAAATGTGAAGAAGATAACTTTCTCATTATAAAACTCTAAGGATGTCAAAAGCCTCCTTGAATCTCAAAGGCCGAATTAGTCCATGATAAACATACTTCATTTTAACTTCCAATGGAATCTTAAATTATACACACTTAAACAAACAAATTAAATGCTCAAAATTAAGTTTGTTAAGATTAAAATTAAGATTGATTATTGCTAAGGTCAACACTTGGCAATGCACCGTGGTTCCTTATTGACATATAATTAGCCAATTACACCATTTGTACCTCTAAATTGTTAATAAAAGAAGAATGATTTCAAATCAATTGCTCCATCCTCTTTTGAGCTTCATCTTGTTGGTTCATCTTCGCTGACATAACATCCATAAAATTTTCCATCTTGCTTTCCTAAGAGGTTATTGAGGATTAGACTTTATCCTATTGAAAATAAGGTTAAGATTGTTGTGCATTTGACCTTTAAATCCTGGTGGTGCTTATGGCCTCCACTAGTTGTTTCCTTGATTACTCCATGAGAAATTTGGATGATTTCTCTAGCTAGGATTGTAGGTGTTGCCATATACTTGGTTTTGCTACCCCTTAAAGTTACTCACATAATTGACATCTTCCATGGATAGTCCTTACATCATTTGGCATTCTATTTTAGGATGGCCTCTTTGGCATAGTTCACAAGAAGATGATACAAATGAAGAGGTTGCATTGGCACTTAACTTATCCATCCTTTTAGATAGAGCATCCAACTTTGCATTTACCATGGTTAAACTATCCACTTCAATTGATGTTGCTTTCTTTGGAATGGCCCTCTCATTAGACCAAAGGCTTTGTGTGCTAGCCATTTCCTTAAAAAGATCAAGGGCATCTTCAGATATTTTTGACATAATGGTCCCTCCAACTGCCACATCTATATTTAGTCTGACTAAGGGATTGACACTTTTGTAAAATGACTATACTAAGTCCTATGAAGGAATTAATTAAGATGGGCATTATCTTTGAAGATCGTTAAACCTTTCCCAGCACTCGTAGAATGTTTCATCCTCTTTTTGGAAGAAAGAATTGATATCGTTCCTTATCTTCAATACCTTTGTAGGTGGGAAGTATTTGTTGATGAAAGAAGTGTAAAGCTCTTGCCAAGTGTTTATGGAGTTAGGTGGTAAGCTTGTAAACCACCTTTTGGCTCTATCATTAAGAGAAAATGGAAAGAGAATCAATCAGATTACTTTGAGTTACACTCCATTCATCTTGAAAGTTGAGCAATACTCCAAGAATCAGATCATATGACCAATTGGATCCTCATACGATAATCCATTGAATTATGAGTTTTAAATCATTTGGATCATTGCTAGCTTGATTTCAAAATTGTTTATTGCTACTTCCGATCTTACAATGGGTGTTTGGTCACCTTGGACATTAGGACTCACAAAATCTTACATGGTCCTTTGCCTGTTTTGTCCATTGTCAGCTGCTTGTCATCTTGGAGGTAGATTTCTTTCTTCTTCTCCTTCATTCATTATATTTGTAGGCTACTTTCTTCTTTGACGAATTATCTTTTTTAGTTCTAAGTCAAGTGGTATCAATGAAACTCCTTACTTGATTGCTTGCACTATGTCTTGTGTGCATGCAAAAATATAAATTCCTATAAAACCACAATTGAAAATAAAATTAAAAATAAAGTCTAAATTGAACAACACAAATTTCTTAGTAATATCAATTTTGGCAAACCCAACAATGGTGCGAAAAACTTTACGAGCAAAATCTGCAAGTATACGAAATTGTGCAAGTATTAAAAATATCAATCCCATAAAGTTTGCAAAATTGAATACTAAAATAACAAAAGTGTTGTTTATTTAAACACCGAATATTGGTTTGAGTGCAAATGAAAATAAACAAATTAAATTAAATTAAATCAATGAAATAAAAGCTAGGGTTCTTACTTTTAATTTAACTTTTTCTTAAGGTAGATTAACTTTTAAGTCTATATTAATCTTAATTCACTTTGAAAGCATCTATAAAATCATAGATTTTCTTGTTAGACAAATCTACAATTAATTAAGTAAAATAAACACCAAGTTTTATAGGTCTCACTTGCTAAGTGTCTTTTAAACTTAATTTTATGTCCAGCTTTTTAATCAACATTAGTCACTTAAAATTCTCTCAACTAAGTAAGCAACTAAAGGGTTATTATTTCCAATAGAATTTCTCAATTAAGTTCTAAGGTGTAAATTCAATCTAAGGGTGATTAAGCCTAAGATGACATTAAGTTCAACAATAACCAATGAATAAAAATTAAAGACTTAGAATTAATCACAATATAAACACAATTAAATTGAAGCAAGAACCCTAAAAATATACTTAGCTACTCATGCTAAAAGGGAAAGAAGAAGAAGAAGTAAAGAAGAAAATTTCAACCATTATTATATAAAGGAAAATAATAACAAAAGAGTTTAATAAAGAAAACTCCATTTCTCTTGCTTAACAAGCTTACAATGGAGGATATTGTTCCTTCAAAACTTCAAAATTAAATTCTCTCTCAACATGAAAATAAGAACTTGAATCAAAGCTACTTGATTCTAAAAGAAAAATAAAAATAACAAAAGCTTAATCCAAGATCTATTATAAAACTTCTTGTTAAAAACTTCTCTCCTATTTGCTTTCTAGGAGGCTTCCTTTTATAGGCATAGGCTTTTAATAAACTTTAAAATTTATTACAAATTCAAAACTATGAAGTTATCCTAAATTTGTAGCTCAAAATTCAAATTTGGAACGTTGTTACAATAACTTGTACAGCAGTGTGCACTAATGCACGTGGCTGTGCAGTAAGGTGCACAAAAATAGAATGCTGAGTCTTGCGTGGCTATATAGCAGGATGTATAACCTGTGCTGAGTACTTTGAAATCAAGCATGGCTGCACGTGAACATGCTGAATTAAAATCTCCTCTTTAACTTTAAAATTTAAATTGTTATTCTCTCCTAAATCTTATTTCCACTTATTCAAAGCATAAACTAATCTAATCCTTCAAAATCTTTTATTCAAATTTTAACTAAAAATAACCAAATTAACAAAAATCCTAACAAATAAACAAAGTTATGTAAATTAACTAGAAAAATCCAAAAATTAAGCAAACATGTAACAAATTAAATATTAAATATTTTATTATAGAGTGTTAAAAATAATATATTTTTACACTCATCACCCTCCTAAACAGACCATTAGTTGTTGTTACTGAGAATCAAACATGCTTATTAGAAGTGTTGTTTGTTTAGATTAATATAATTGATTTTATTTTATTTATGTTAGCATTTATAGGCAATTGTTATTATTTAAAGCCAGTTTGGATTAGTTTATGCTTAATTAAACAAATCCATCACTCCTTTTTTTTAATTGAGATTGTAAACTGATGTATAGAAGAATTTTTTCCCTGTGAATTTATTATTTTTTAGAGGTAGAATTTGAGGGTTTGTTTATCTAATAGTTGTTAATTGACTGCCTTGTTTTGATGATTCAAATATACTTTGTTTTGGGTTAATAGATAAAGAGAAACAGTAGAGTTGCTCATGCTACCTTGAAAGGACCAAATGTTGTGAAGGAAATTTATTTTGATATTGCACTTAGGTTTTTTACTGGTTGTATTTGGAAGAAGCTATTGAGAAAGTAAATATTTTTTATATATATTAGAGAGTAAATATTTGTATAAAATTTGAAATAAAGTCTTTGTTTTATTTAGGATGTTATTCTATTCCTAGTTAAGATGTGATTAGGATTCCTATGTGTATATAAAAGGGTTGTAACCCTTCTTTGAAATACATGAAAAAATATTTCCCTTGAATTTTCTCTCTTTTTCTCTGAATTTTATTCTACATGGTATCATAGTGTACCCATTGAAATAGAATTTTTTTTATTGAATCCTTGAAATTGTATTTTTTCTTCCTTTTGAATCTTCGAAACCATGACCACCGAAAACACATCCACCATATCTATAAGTACCCAATTTTAGGATGCAATTATACACAATTGCGATATAAGCCCCTATGATGAAATTCATTTAAAAATTGAACTTGGTTGTCGATTTTCTGGACTTTAGGGACTAAATTGCTACATTTTAGGATTTGATTGCAAATAAGTCAATTTTTTAGGGGTCTTTTGGTAATTAAAAGTAAAAAATTTGATATCAAAATTATGGATTTCTGATAAAAAAATCCACAATTACGATCGGAAATCCAATTTTTTGATCGGAATTGCACAATGTCGACATGTAAAAGTCTCATTTTTTATTTTTTTGCGTATTTTTTCTTATTTTTTGTCGATTTTTCAGTGTTTTGATTGGTTAAAAATTGAATTTTTAATATTAATTTTATCTAAAAAGATTTTTAGTGCATTCAAAAATGCACGTAACTTTTAAAAATCAAATCCTTATAGAGGAGATGATTCTGTTCCTCCAAAGGAAGAGGCCAGTACGTGCAGACTATGCATGCGTGCGTAGGGGGACTTTCTTTTTTTTTTTTGGAGAAAAATTTTGGAGACTTATAAAGAGAACTGCGTAAAAAAAGACCCTAAACTCAAAAAGCTCATGAGAACACCCTTTCCAGTCCAAAATCAATAGCCATTCAATTTCAACGATGATAATCCAATTTGAGGGGCTAAAAAGGGCATTTGCATAGTATCAGTGTTCTTTTTCTATTCTTTTTTTATTTCATTTCATTTCTATTATTTTCTCTTTGTGATTTTTTATTTTTGTTATTTTTTTATTATTAGACTTCTTTACTAATCTAATTAACTTTGTGTTTTTTTTATTTTGATATCCACGTGTGGATTGAGGAGGATATTGCTTGTGTTTAAACTGAATAGAAGGTCCATGGAATGCCATGGAAGAACCTGTATTGTTTCCCAGTAGAATTTAGGGTTTTATCATTTTTTATTTTGGTGTTTTGTGTTTTTTTTATGGATGTATAATTGTTTAATTTTAGATTTTGTACGTAGTTTGTAATAGCCCCAGTAGTGGGAATAGTAAAAGATTTAATTTTCTGCACTTTAAAATTAATTAGTAAAACTAAGTTCACTGGGTAAAATTAATTAAAATTAATGGTGGCCTTAGTTAGTTAGGGTTTGTAGGTAATTAAAATAGGTTTTTTTAGACATCATATGTGAATGTATTTTGATTTGATTTTGTGATGTTTTTTATGTTTTTTTTTTTTATGTTTTTAGGCCCCAAGCCCACGTTTAGGTCTAACCCACTTAATAAATAGACTTAAAAATGGTTTAGGACTTTAAATAATTAGAATCAATTTAGGTCCATTAGGTTAGTTAGATTTTAGGCCCACGTAGTTAATTAAAATTTGTTTAGACTTAGATCAGCTCACTTAAATTCATTTCTTTTAAAATAAATAGACATAGACCCATATTTCACTTAAAATAAAACCAAGTTAGACTTAGGCCTACTAATTTAACTTTCCTTTAAAATTGAATAGATTTAAGCCCATTCTTTAGATAAACTAAAATAAATAGATCTAGGCTCACTAATTAATAAAAAATATAGGCCCACCTTTAGTCCATTTCTCACTTGTAAAAAAAATGTAAATCTAGCTAACTTTTTAATAAAATTAACATAGTTTAGACAAAAGGACAACGCGATCTTAAGTGCATTTTTATGTGTAATTTTATTGACTAGATGCCTAGGGTTAGATGGATGTCAAATAGGGTTTAATAAAATTGCATGTAATTAGAGGATGAAATAATCATTTATAAAATTATTCTAAATGAACACGAGTTTAAGAGAAGTTAGTATTCCATATCAAGAATCTCCTGGTTGTGGTACTAGATTTCTTTAGGGAATCGAGTACTACCTTTTTGATTTATCCTAGTTATTACTCTGGGTGGTGACTCCTCATCTTCACGCCATATCGTTGTGACAGTGGTTAGTGTGTTCTCTAAGGCCCTAAGCCTAAACAGTGTTGTGGTTGCTAAAATCTTGGACGCGTGCTAAACCCCACTATCTATAGTGGTGACTCCACTGGGGATAAGAGGTATTGATTCTACTTGTGTTCTTTAGAATTGTTTTATCGATTATTATTTCATTCCATGATAGAATTGAAAACTACATGGTAGAAAAGGTGAAGAGAGAATCACTTGAATTGGTTTAAGACCTTGAGTCCAAGCAGATGTAAGCACTGACTCAGAAAATGTCCAAGATGAAAGAGCAGATTAGAGGACAAGGAATAGGATATTCTTTTAACTTTGATGATATGCTGTAAATGAAGGGTGACAAGCTACCTGACAAGTTCAAAATGCCTTAACTGTAGAAATTTGATGGGAGAGGAGACCCTAAAATTCACTTGAGTCAATACACAACAACTATGAGCACTATAAAAGCACCTCTAGTGGTAGTCATTAGGTTGTTTGTGCTATCTCTGGAAGGAATGACTGTGAACTGGTACCATGGGTTAGAAAAGTCTATTAGAGCTGACTGGAAGGAACTATGTACTACATTCTTGAAATAATATGATTATAACACTCAATTGGAAGTGTCAATTAGGGATTTAGAGTTGACTAAACAGAAATCAAATGAGTCTTTTTCTGATTTCTTAACTCGTTTCATGAATAAAGAAGGGATGATGAAAAACAAGCTTGTTGAGAAGGATCAAGTTAGAATGACAGTTCGTAATATGTCACCTAATTTGGTCGAGAGGCTAAAGATGATGAATCCCAAAACCTTTGTTGATTTGTATGATGATGGGTTACAAGCTAAGGAAATTGAGAGTGAGAAAAAGAAAACTGCTAGAGGCACATGAACCCGAAACTACCCAACTAGGGGCATACAACAAGGAAGTACTAGCCGAGTTGTGGAGGTACGTGCAGTTCAATAACCCCGAAGGTTCTCCAACTTCAACCAATCACTCTCCAAAGTCCTAAAGAGGCTAATCCAAAAAGGCCTGCTCTGACCCTTAACCTTTTCTAAGCCACCAAACCTAAATCTCCCTGGCTATGATCCAAATAGTTACTGTAAGTTTCATCAAGTAGTTAGTCATCCTATAAATACCTGCATTCGCCTAAAACATGAAATCTAAAACCTGATAGACTCCAGAAAAATCACCGACCTTGAGAAATCTAATTCCAACCCAAACACCAGAAATAACCCTTTCCCAAACTACCAAAATGTTCCACCACCAGCCACCATGATGATCAACTCAGGGGTTAGCGAAGAAAAAGTGCTAAGCTCCTTTGAGGACCTCAACCTTATACCTAATGGAGAACCTTTCGGATAGCCACAAAGAAGAGTAGAAGATTTACTAGGCTAGCCCTTAGGCAAGTTTGATTAAAGAGTATTTTACTTGAAACCACCCTCTGCTGATATCCCTATTGAATCAATTGAGCCCTCAGGTTGGGAAGATGAGTTCGATGATAAGCAAATAAAAGAAGAGCCTGAAATTCCCGAGTAGTCGCCAAGAAGACTTAAAGATCTATTGGGACAACCTTCGGGCAAGTTCGATTATAGAGTATTCTATTGTAAACCTGTTTCTGCTGATATTGATGAGTTTGAAGAAGATCAATTCTTAACCCCAGAATTATCCCAAGAAGGGGTCAAGAGCCGCTAAGCCAACATATGGACAAGCTGAGGGAGTTGAAAGGAAAAGAAACATGCACAGTGGAAGTTTGGAAAAATAGGAAAAAGGAACGGATTGTTGGGGCCGTGGACATCTGGTATGATTCTGATGAAGAAAAACCAATGGAGTTGATGTATGGAGTGATACTCCAAATGTGAATCATGTTACTAGACGCAGGAGGAATTGTTGGGTAGCAGAAAAGCAAAATGAAAGGGTTGTAGAAAGGGAAGATACAAAAGTAGAGGAAGGACAGAAGGAAGATTTGATCCTAGAACAACTAAAGAAGGCTAAAGCGAGTGTGAGCATATGAGAATTACTTATGCATTCAGGTAGTCATAGAAGGGCTCTAGTTAAAGCTTTGTCGAATATGAGCATTGAAACGGCAGCTACGCCTGAGGCTATGGTAGCAAAGGTGGCAGAAAAGAAACATAGGCTGATAACATTTTCAAACAATGACTTGCCTTTAGAGGGAAGAAACCATAACAAGACATTATTTATCCTAACTAAAGTAAAAGGGAAGAGAACCAACTTTGTAATGGTAGATGATCGTACAACTATAAATGTATGCCTGCTAAAGATCCTGCCTAATCTGGGTCTGAAAGTAGATGACTTGACAGTTTCAAACCTTATAATAAGAGCTTATGATGATAGTACTAGGAATGTGGAGGGAACATTTTAGGCTTTGGTCAAAACAGGGCCCGTAGAGTCGACTATTGAATTTACTGTGTTGGACATCCCTGTTACCTATACCCTACTGTTGGGAAGGCCATGGTTTCATGTCCTGGGAGGAGTACCTTCAACTGTGCACCAGAAAATAAAATTCCCTCATGAAGGAGATGTTGTGACAATAGAAGCTGGAACCAATGCAACTGTGGTAGCTATACTTGATAAACAGAAGCAAGTGTGTGTTCTGCCTGGTTTTCAAGTTATTGGAATATTTGATGGGATGGATCCTCGGGTTGTAAAAATGATGGAAAG
The DNA here is from genome assembly GCA_947683625.1 of Mallotus nudiflorus. Taxonomy (NCBI): domain Eukaryota; kingdom Viridiplantae; phylum Streptophyta; class Magnoliopsida; order Malpighiales; family Euphorbiaceae; genus Mallotus; species Mallotus nudiflorus. Next base: position 8,404,204 of record CANTUR010000207.1, read on the forward strand.
CATGAATTATAGACCTAGACAGGGGCTCAAAAAGAATGAACAAGGAAGTCTTAAGCCCCCGAACATTAAGACCCATGACCATATGAAGGGTTTAGGATATACTGATATAGGACCAGCTAGTAGAAGAGCAAACAACAAGGAGAAAGTAAAAAGAAATAAGCCCTTGGAAAGGATTGGACCACTAAGTGAGAACTTCATCAAGTCAGGGGAGGGCAATTATTATCTGGGCACCAAAGAATATGTTAACCTGGCTGGAGAGGATGTCCCTGGGTGTGAGATCTTCAAGGAGCAGATTATGGAAAACCTAGTAGCTAGCAACAAAGAGGAAGTTATGAAGCAAGTAACTGAAAGGATGGGTGATGATGCTATTGATGAGGAGGAACCACCCTAGGACTTAGCTACTGTCATTAGTGATAGTTTTATTGATGTTTTTTTTATGAAGAAATTGATGTAATAACGTCCGGTCTTTATGTAGACAAGGATGTTATTTTTCCTATGGTCAATGATATGAATGCTGGTTTTGCTTACTTGTGTGATGTGCAGCCTGATAGTTCTATGCATTATAATTTTGATCGGTCATGTATGTTTGACATTAATTCAATTCAATTTGATTCATTTAACATGGGCACAAATGATAATCCAAAGAACATTTCTATATCACATGATGCTACTCCTGGAGAGAGGAAAAATTTTGAGAGAATATTAAAAAAAAGAAAGGTAGTATTCGCTTGGACTCATGAAGACATGCTAGGTTTGATAGAGAAGTAACAGAGCATCACATTCCAACTCATCCAAAAATCGAGCCGGTTAAACAGAAATTATATAGATTAAGACCATAATGGACAAAAAAGATAAGGGAGGAAATTGCCAAGCAAATACAGGCTAAATTCCTAGAAGTAGTAGACTACCCTAAATGGCTAGCAAACATAGTACCTATTCCTAAGAAAGATGGCAAAGTATGACTGTGTGTAGATTTTAGGGATTTAAACAAAGCCTGTCTAAAAGATGACTTCATGTTAGCTCATATTGATGTAATAGTGGACAATGCTGCAGCAAGTGCAATGTATTCTTTTATGGACGGATTTTTCGGGTATAACCAGATAATGATGGCAATCATGGACAAGATTAAGACAACTTTCATCATAGAATGGGGGACTTATTATTACAAGGTGATGCCTTTCGGACTAAAGAATGCAGGTGCAACTTATCAAAGAGCCGCTACTGCACTTTTCCATGATAAGATGCATAAGGGGTTGAAGTGTATGTGGATGACATGATGGTCAAATCAGAGATAAGAGGTGGACACTTTGAAGCCTTAGACATGTTCTTAGCCCAAATTGAGAGGTACAACCTGAGACTCAACTCGAAGAAGTGCATTTTTAGGGTTACTTCAGGGAAGCTGTTAGGGCATATAGTCAGTAGCCAAGGAATTAAAGTGGATCTGGATAAAATGAAAGCCATCCAGGAAATGCTGACACCAAAGACAGAGAAAGAAGTAAGAGGATTCCTTGGCAGGTTGCAGTATATTAGTAGGTTTATTGTAAAACTTACTAATATTTGTGATCTTATCTTTAAGCTCTTAAAGAAAGATCAGTCGGTTAAGTGGAATGATGATTGTCAGAAAGCTTTTTATAAGATTAAGGAGTATCTTATTAATCCACTTGTTCTGAAACCACATAGATAGGGTAAGCCATTGGTTTTGTAGTTGGCTTTAGAAGAGGATGCAATAAGGGCAATGCTAGCATAAGAAGGGTCAGATGGAATAAAGCATGTAGTGTACGACTTGAGCAAGAAGTTTTTGTCATATGAGGAAAAATATGATTTAATAGAAAAGACATGTCTGATCATGATTTGGGCTATAAGGAAATTGAGGCATTATTTTCAATTTTATAAGGTTCAAGCTGTTTCAAGAATAGACCCTCTAAGGTATCTATTTTAAGCATCGGCTTTAACCGGAAAAATGTCTCGATGGTTGGTACTCTTAACTGAATTTGACATAGAGGACATTAATACAAAGGTAATCAAAGGAAGAGCAATAGCAGAATTCTTAGCTCAGAATGCGATTGAAGGTGAAGAGCAGTGGAATTTAGAGTTTTCAGATAAAAACTTAGCAGTTGTAGAGCACCGGGAGTGGAAACTTTACTTTGATGGAGTTGTAAACAACAAAGGAACTGGATTGGGAGTGATTCTTGTTATGCTGGAAGGAGAAACTATACCAATGGCAAAGAAATTGGATTTCAAGGTCACAAACAACATGGCCGAGTATGAAGCATGTATCTATGGAGTTGAGGCAGCTAGAACAAAAGATTTGTTGGTTTATGGGGATTCAATGTTAGTCATCAATCAGGTTAATGAAGAATGGGAAGTAAAAGAGGAAAAGTTGAAACCTTATATCTGCTATTTGAAAGCCTTAATGAAGAATTTCACCAAATGTCTCTTTATCCATCTATCCAGAGACAATAATCAAATGGCAGACACACTGGCAATACTCTCTTCAATGTGGGATAATGCAACTGGGTTGGCCATGAAACATTTAGTGATCATGAAGTCTAGAGAACTGTGTTATAGGGGTTAGCAGATTATAAATGTTCAAATGGGGCCTGAAGAAAAGCCTTGGTTTTATAATGTCCAGAGATTCATCAAAGAAGAAATTTATCGAGATGAAGCAACCTTAAAGGAAAGATATGCTCTTAATGTTCTTGCATGTAACTATGCGAGTCATGATAGAGTATTATACAAAAGAATGCTGAACGAGATACAGCTTAAGTGTCTCAAAAAGGATGAAGCTGAAGAGGTGATGTAAGAGATTCATGAGGGGGCTTGTGGTTCTCATATGAACGAGATAATTCTAGCTAAGAAGATACTCAGACAAGGGTATTATTGGATGACTATGGAAAAGGATTGTGTTAGGACAGTAAGACAATGCCATCAGTGTCAGATCCACAGGAATCTTAGCCACATCCCTCCAACAGTGCTGAATAGTTTATCATCCCCTTGGCCCTTTGCAGCATGGGGAATTGATATCATAGGAAAAATAAGACCGACAGCATCAAATGGGCATAAATACACAATGGTGGCAATCAATTACTTCTCGAGGTGGGTAGAGGTAGAATCTTTCAACACTCTGAAAGCAAAATAGATGGCATGGTTCATCGAAAAGAGCCTTATCTATAGATATAGGGTTCCACATCATATTGTGACAGATAATAAGGTTCAATTTCAAGCAGAAATAATAGAGTTATTATAAAAGTATGGGATTGAGCACCATAAATCTTTACCTTATCACCCTCAAGCTAATGGAGCAGTGGAAGCAGCTAATCAAAATGTCAAGAAAATCCTTTCTAAGATGGTCAAAACTTACAAGGATTGGTCTGAATATCTTCCTTTTGCCTTATGGGGATATAGGACTACAGCTAGAACTGCCATAGGCTAAACATCATTCTCATTGGTATATGGTTGTGAGGCAGTTTTGCCCATAGAAACTGAGATTAAGTCCTTGAGAGTAGTCATGGAAGCTAAAATAACTGAGAATGAATGGGCACATAAGAGATATAATCATCTCGTATCTCTAGATGAGAAAAGGATGAATGGTTTTTTCCACACTCAAATATATCAAAGAAGGATAGCAAGGGCGTTCGACTAGAAAGTTAAGCTTGGGAAGATCAAAGCTGGAGATATGGTGTTAAAATAGTCTAGAGTCATGGTGTTCAATCCAAGAGGTAAATTTAGACCAAATTGGGAAGGACCATACTTGGTCAAATTAGTCTTACCTAAAGGAGCTGCTAAGATATCATATCTTAAAGGGAATGAGTTCATGGAACTTATTAATCTAGATCACCTTAAGAAGTACTACCTGTAAAAAATATGAATAAAAGTAGAATAAAGAAAATAAAGTTCATTGGCTAGAAAACCTGAAAAGGCTAGTCAGACAAAAGTTAGGATATTTCCACTGTTTAGAAAACTCGTAAAGGGCTGACATGCAAAAGTTAAGGAAATAAATAAAAAGAGAATGGTTCCACTGATTAGAAAACCCATAAAGGGCTAGTCAGGCAAAAATTAGGGAAATAAAATATGAGCAAAAAATATTCAGTTAGAAAATCTGTAAGGACTAGCTGATAACAGGAGTTATGTCATATGGTGTATTAAATATAATCACTTTGGCCCTAATTAATGAATGAAATTGAAATTAAAGTTTTGTTAAACTTTGCATGTCCTTCTTTATTATAAAGCACAAGTACTTGAAGGGAAAACAAAACATAAGAAAGCCTAAGACTAGCTCTATGAGACCATTCTAGTGATGTCTTTATTTCTTCCTTTGTGACTCATCATACAAAGCTTGAGTCCTCTTGTACCTAGAAAATCCTGGTGGTTCTGTCTTTTGGATAACAACCCAAGTTTTGTAATCATTATCAGTACTCACATCAGCATCCAGGTGTATGTTCCGTTCAAGAGCTCTACAAGGCCACAATCTCCTAATCTTATCTAGAGAATCTTGTCTCAAAGGAAAACCTTCAAAGTCTGCCAGAACAATAACAATAAACTGAGGGTGACCATACTGACGGCAAAGGCATAAAGGGGTAAAAAAGGTAGAGAACTGTAGCCTTAGAATAGGAACACAGTGATCATATAGCTCAATAGTCATGAACTTCAATATCCACCAAGGGCAAACCCATGTGATCATAGTATCTGAAATCTTCTTTAACCAGTCAACCCATTGGTCCATAGAACATTTGTCCTTCATTATCAAAGGATGAGATTGTAGCTGATAAGGTTGATAAGTCAAAGGACTAAAGGGTACATTAAGCAAGTTCAGCTTTTCCTGTAACTAAATCTAAAAAAAAGATATAAAAATAATAAAATAAAATCCCGCTAAGTTGAAAAGCTGAAAGGGTGGCTTAGGCTAAAGTTAGGGCAAGCCTGCTAAGCTGAAAACTCGAAAGGGTGGCTTAGGCAAAAGTTAAGGCAAAATAAATAAAAGTTTTGGTTGCATACCTAAAGAAGAAGTGAGCTGCCTAAAAAATGGTTATGAGTCTTGAAACTATCTAGCCTAATGATGGTCTCAACAAGGATAATTGGCATAGGGTTAGCCCCAAGCTCTACCTATTCCAAAATACTGACAATGCATGTACTGGCACCACCATGGTGAGAAACTAGCAAAAATTAAGCATACAAACAGAAAACAATTGTTCTAGTCCAAGAAGTAGTGTTCTTGTCCCGAGTCCCACAGACGGTGATCAGAGAAGAAAGATTGATGGTCCTAGGGTTATGCATATACATATAAATATCAGCTGGGGGCAAATCAAAGAATGCAACCAATCTACTAGGAAACTGCATCTCCAAATGAGGAAGGGCTATCATGGCAGTCGAGTCTAATGTACATCCCAGAATAACAGCAAACTCTTTAATCACTGGACAAAGCTCTTACTCATTAAACCTAAATACATGGTCCTTGACATCCCAGAAGGTAGCAACAACATGTAAAAGATTGTGATCGATAGTCAAGTGCTGAAGAGATTTTAGGGATTTGATGTGGAAAGGTTGAAGCTTATTCCAGTCATCACCATTAAGACTTCTAAGAAATTTCTTCATTATTTGGAGAGATGCTGGAGTCATGATGAGGGTATAGAGAATGAAGGAGAATGCCCCTTGTATGGTTTTATATAAGGAAAGAAGATGAGTTCATTTAGGAAAAGGATTCTATTAGCAAAGAAAGATGTGGATAAAGTGATAGAATCTTAAAAGGATTGGGATAAATAGATAATTGGGAAGATAATCCATTCTTTTAATTATTTATCTATCCAATATTATCCATCTTGAAAAAGGATTAAGATAAATGGATAATTAATTAAAAAGGATAATGTTCATGAACTATCTTTTTTAATTAGTTATTTATAAAAAAATCCATTAAGATGAAAACACTATTTCAGTTCTATTTAACAATGTTTGAGACAGTGCAGGAATAAAAAAATAGCAGTATAATAGAGAATAGTCAGATACAGACATGCAGAAAGTTAGGAATATAGAAACTCTAAATCACTCATCTTGAGCTCTAGTATCAGGCCATGGGCTCTATCCTTTTGTAGGGTCATTATGATGATAAATGTCTGGAGGTCTGGTAGATGAAGTCCCAGCGCTAAACGAATCAAAGCCTAAGTCTGCAAGCTACCGACGAAGCATCTCGTTCTCCCGCTCTAGACCCCTAGAATAGCTCTGCATACACAAAAAACATCATATCATAAGCATTACATGCATAGCATGCATACATTTGCATTTTCTCATTGTAGGCGCTTACCCGCCAACTGTCAATAACCTGCATCGTGAATAACCTCTAAGATGAGGCAAGTCCATATAGATACTCTGCCTGTGTCTGGGGAACTGTTTGTAAAATTTTTACTAACATCAATGTCAAGTGTACAAATTCATATAAGAAATAAGTCAAACAGACTCATATAAGAAGCATCTGGTGGACAATAGCTAAGAAGCTGAGCATCACTAAGTTGCATCTGCTGCTCAACTGGAGCCTGAATAGCGGCATCCCAGTAGAAAATAGACTTGTCTGGAAGAGAGACATCACCAAGCATAGCACCGACAAAGGCCCCATCATGGTTAGTCCTAACATGCTGTGAACTGGGCCTGGACTCAAACCTATTAGTTTGAGGGCTGGTCTCAGGATCAGGAATAGTCTCAGTCTCCTGAATAGTCTCAGTCTCTACCTCCTCTGCTTCAACAACAGGAGTGCAGATCTCCTGAAACTAAAAAAAAAGTTATTCACAAATTCTAGAAAAATAATTGAAATCATTAGGTGATACCTCAATAACACTAATGGAATCTGCTCTAAAAGGTTCTCCTGGATATACTGTCGATAATGGCGGGATCACTCAAGCAAAGTTGAAGCATCATACCCCTGCAGTGCCTCCCTTAGCTTTGATCCAGTAAGATTAGAACTCCATAGTATAGAAGCAGGATTATCAAAAAGGACACGTCACTTAGTAGGTCCTATAAACCAGCGATATACTCGCTCATCAAGATACCACATCTTGCAACCATGTCCAGGAAGTAGGATCTTTAGTGTCTCTAGCCTCGCTGCACCAGCCATAAAGTTGTATTGCTGGAAATCATTAGCACCTTCCAACCAACTAGGATCAACCACATATTTTCATTTCCATTAGCTAAATTAAGTTTCACTAATTAATACTAATGATTTTATTATTTTTCTTACCAGGTTCCATTATAGAGCATTCAGATGGTCACGGTATGTCTGAAGTGTGTTCTTGATACTAGCAAGGTGAGATGAACCCTATCTCTGCATTAAAGGCAGGCTCATGTCCAAACTAACAACACCAAAACCTTGAACTAGCCCATGCTCAATACTCCAGATCTGAGAAAGAAAAAGAGTTAGTAAAATCGGAAGAGGGATTAGGAAATATGCAAAATTAAAGGCAAATAAGAACATACATGCAATGCATGCCAAAAGCCACACATAGTCACTGCGCCTCTGCAAACAGTGTTGAGTTTGTAGTAGAGATAAGCAAGTACTGCAGATCCCCAATCAAGAGTGACAACCTAGTCTAAGTCACGCAGGGGACCTAGAAGAGCAATGCTCACCTCATGACTAGTCTCACAGAAAAGAGTAGTGCCTAGCAAGATTCGCCTTTTGAGCAATCTGGCGAGGAGTAGTAGTGGGTAGATGTATGAAGCCCTCAACCAAAGAGGAAAGAACTACGTTCTTACGGTTTTTCCATGCTGGAGCGAACTCAATCAAATCTCGCATGTACTAACTTCGTCTATGCTTTAGAAGACTGCAGTAGCTGATGTTAAAGGGTACATGAGTCCCTCCAAATATGATACCAGTAATAGCAGAGAAACTCATAGGTATTATCGTCAACTCGCCTACAGGTGTATGGAAGGTGTGAGTGGTGTCCATCTACCTCTCAATCAATGCCAACAAGGAATAATGATCTGATCTACCCCGAGAAGTCAGAAAAGCAGCAACAAAACACTGAAGCTCGAGGCCTAGATGATTCGTGTCACATTCTTTGGTAAACCATGGAATAATTCTCGTGCCAAATGGAAGCATCCCACGAATTTCAGTGGTTTCTGAATAAAAGTTAGAAACCAAAAATCATTCTCTACATTACTTTTATTTATTTAATTTATTTATTTATTTATGTGTAAAATAAAGTTTAAAAAATAAAAAAATGAAATTTTTTTTTTGAAATCGAAATTATAGATTTTTGATTGGATTTCAGAATTATGAATTTCTAATCAAAAATCCATAATTCCAATCGAAAATCTAGATTTCCGATCAGAAATCCAATTTTTCAATCAGTAATCTAGAAAATCGATCGTTCATGCACGTAATTCCGATGACTTCCAACTATTTTTCAATGTTTAATTTGAATTTTTTCTTACATATCCCAGTTAATTTTTAAATTTAATTTAGTTAGCATGCATGTAAATTTTTACACTGTAAAAATTAATCATTATAGCTAATTATTTGAATTAATCTTACAGAATGCAACATAAGGGATAGAAAATACCTTATTGCCAGTTTATGAAGACCTGTGAAGATGCAAACGGGTCAATTAAAGGATGATATCACCTTCTCATAGTCCAAGTTTATTCTGTGGAAAACGTGGACTCAGTATAATTGGATCTTCTTGCATGTCTACTCTCCCACGTGGTCCATGTTGTGGGTGAGCCATTGGATTAGACAGATGGAAAATTGGACCACAAATGATCAAGAAATCAAGAAAAGAAAAATGTGAATCAATTGGAAAGAAAAGAAAAAAAAAGGAAAATAATAGGAAGAGAAGCGAAGTGATTGACAAAAGGAATGGGAATGGTATATAAAATGAAAAATATCCATTTTAATCCTTCCAATTTATTTACTTTTTATTCATCTTTTATTTCTCGCAATTTGGTCCATAATTGCATTCGGATTAGCAACATGTTCCTAATTAAATCATGACATTCATCAAATTAATAATTCATTGAATTATTAAAACTGCATAATCAATCTGTGATTTTGAATTTTCTATCAAGTACAGAATACAAAACAAGATTACAAAATTCATTTTTTGCATTCTACATGCATCATTGAAATCAAAGGATTCATATGCTACACAATAGCTATGATATGAATTTCAAATGATTATGTTATGTGTTGCATAGTAGTCATAACCTTTATTATGTTATATATTGTATAGCAGTTATGACATACATTTTCAAATTCATCAGTGTTATACGTTCCACAGGAACTATAGCAAATTTTCAATTCAACTACATTAAACGTCCTATAAGGAATATAGTGTGCATCGTTAGACATCCCACAGGGAATATAACGAAATTCATCATTGCTAGATGTTCCATAAGAACTATAGCAGATTTTTAATTCAACTATAATAGACGTCCCACAGGGAATATAGTGTGCATCGTTAGACGTCCCATAGGGAATATAACGAAATTCATCATTGCTAGACGTTTCACAAGAACTATAGCAAGTTTTCAATTTATCAACACTAGACGTCCCACATGGAATATAGTATGCATTATTAGATGTCCCACAGGGAATAGAACAAAATTCATCATTGCTAGATGTTCCACAGGAACTATAGCAAGTTTTTTATTTATCAACACTAGACGTCCCACAAGGAATATAGTGTACATCGTTAGACATCCCACAAGGAATATAACGAAATTCATCATTGCTAGACGTTCCACAGGAACTATAGCAAAGTTTTAATTATCATTACTAGATGTCCCATAGGGAATATAGTGTGCATTGTTAGACGTTCTATAGGGAATATAACGAAATTCATTATTGCTAGACGTTCCACAAGAACTATAGCAAGTTTTCAATTTATCATCGCTAAACATCCCATAGGGAATATAGCGAAACTCATTTGCACAAAGTATACTAAATGTTGAGTAGGAAATATAGTGAGACGTGCCAAACATCATACTTTGCTCAGCAATTTGAGCATCAATCTATCACTTAGGATACAATCAAGGGTCCTAATTTCTTTCTTTCAAAATTGTGTACTTCTATTGCTTTGCCGCAATTTGTCAAGTAAATAGCGATAAAGGGGGGCAACTGTAAGCACCCAATTTTGAGATGCAATTGTGCATAATTACGACATAAGCCCTATGATGAAATTCATTCAAAAATTGAACTTGGTTGTCGATTTTCTGGACTTTAGGGACTAAATTACAACATTTTTAGGATTTGATTGCAAATAAGTTAATTTTTTAGGGGTTTTTGGTAATTAAAAGTAAAAAAATTAGAAATCAAAATTATGGATTTCCGATCGGAAATCCACAATTTTGATCGAAAATCCACAATTCTGATCGGAAATCCAATTTTTCGATTGACATTGCACAATGTCGATGCGTAAAAGTCCCGTTTTTTATGTTTTCGCATATTTTTTCTTATTTTGTGTCAATTTTTTAGTGTTTTGATTGGTTAAAAATTGATTTTTTAATATTAATTTTATTTAAAAAGATTTTTGACGCATTCAAAAACACACGTAACTTTCAAAAATCAAATCCTTATCAGAGAAGATGAGTATGTTCCTCCTGATAAGGAGATGAGTTTGTTCCTTCAAAGGAGGAGGCCAGTACACGTAAACTCTACATTTAAAAGCAGAGTTTGCATGCGTGCGCAGAGGGACTTTCTTTTTTTTTTTTTGAGAAAAATTTTAGAGACTCATAGAGAGAACTACGTAAAAAAAAAACCCTAAACTCAAAAAGCTCCTGAGAATACCCTTTCCAGTCCATAATTAATAACTATTCAATTTCAACGGTGATAATCCAATCTGAGGGGCTAAAAAGGGCATTTGCATAACATCAGTGTTCTTTTTCTATTCTTTTTCTATTTCATTTCATTTCTATTATTTTCTCTTTGTGATTTTTATTTTTGTTATTTTTTTTATTATTCAACTTCTATACTAATCTAATTACTTTTGTGTTTTTTTGGTTTTGATGTCCACATGTGGATTAAGGAGGATATTGTTTATGTTTAAACTGAATAGAAGGTCCATGGAATGCCATGAAAGAACTTGTATTGTTTCCTAATAGAATTTGGGGTTTTATCTTTTTTTTTTTTATTTTGGTGTTCTGTGTTTTTTTTATGGATGTATAATTGTTTAATTTTAGATTTTGTATGTAGTTTGTAATAGCCCCAGTAGTGGAAATAGTAAAATATTTAATTTTCTGCACTTTAAAATCAATTAGTAAAACTAGGTTCATTGGGTAAAATTAATGGTGGCCTTAGTTAATTAGGGTTTGTAGGCAATTAAATTAGGTTTTTTTTTAGAAATCATATGTGAATGTATTTTGATTTGATTTTGTGATGTTTTTTATTTTTATTTTTTTTTATGTTTTTAGGCCCCAAGCCCACGTTTAGGCCTAACCCACTTAATAAATAGGCTTAAAAATGGTTTAGGACTTTAAATAATTAGAATCAATTTAGGCTCATTAGGTTAATTAGATTTTAGGTCCACGTAGTTAATTAAAACTTATTTAGACTTAGCTCAACCCACTTAAATTCATTTCTTTTAAAATAAATAGACATAGGCCCATATTTCACTTAAAATAAAACCAAGTTAGACTTAGGCCTACTAATTTAACTTTCCTTTAAAATTGAATAGATTTAAGCCCATTCCTTAGATAAACTAAAATAAATATATCTAGGCTCACTAATTAATAAAAAATGTAGGCCCACCTTTAGTCCATTTCTCACTTGTAAATAAAATGTAAATCTAGCTAACTTTTTAATAAAATTAACATAGTTTAGAATTAGGGACAACGTGATCTTGAGTGCATTTTTTATGTATAATTTTATTGACTAGATGCCTAGGGTTAGATGGATGTCAAGTAGGGTTTAATAAAATTGCATGTAATTAGAGGATGAAATAATCATTTATAAAATTATTCTAAATGAACACGAAACTAAGAGAAGTTAGTATTCTGTATTCACAATCTCATGGTTGTGGTACTATTTTCTTTTAGGGAATCGAGTACCACCTGTTCGATTTGTCCCAATTATTACTCTGGGTGGCGACTCCTCATCTCCACGCCATGTCTTTATCACAATGGTTAGTGTGTTCTCTAAGGCCCTGAGCCTAAACAGTGTTGTGGTTGCTAAAATCTTGGACGCGCATTAAACCCTACCGTCTATAATATCCTATGGAACACCCAATTTTATTCAAACCCTTCAATATAATTCTCCCTTTCCTATAGGAATTATTCTTGATGATACGAATTATACTCTATGGTCACAGCTCATGGAGATGCAAATTGGAGCTAGAAATAAATCTGGCTTTCTTAATGGCACTACGCCAAAGCCACCAGTAGGAGATAAAGCTTTGGAAACTTGGCTTATTGATAATAATCGAGTCAAAAGTTGGCTGATTGATTCCATGAGTCTGACATTAATTCAAAAATTCATCTATCTTTCAACAGTAAAGGAGATATGGGATGCTGTCTCAAAAACCTTTTATGATGGATCTGATGAAACTTAGTTGTTCAAATTAAATTAGAAATCATTCACAACACGTCAGAATGGTAAGCCATTACCTGTATTTTATAATGAGTTGATTGGAATATTTTAGGAAATTAAAGCCCAGACGTGTGCACAAGGGGAGGATGTTAATGGAGTAATATCACTTCATAAATTTAAGATATTACCCGGCTTTGATCACATATTTTCCTAGCTGGACTTGATTCAAAATTTAATAATGCTCGAACTAAAATAATCTAGAAGGATCCACCTCTTGATCTCTAGTCTAGTTATGCATATGTGTGGAGGGATCACAACCAGTGCCATATGATGGAAGAGCCGAAGATATTGCCAGAAAATGTTATACTTATAGCAGCTCAGACTAGTTCTCAATTCAAAGGGAAAATACTAAGTAAGTCCATCACATACACCTGTACTCATTGTGGTGAAGTTGGACACTCTAAGGAATGGTGCTACGAAATTGTGGGATATTTGGAATGGTGGGATTTTAATAGAAAGCTTGTAAAAAGCTCAGAAAGGTTATAATTGTTACCTCTAGTGGTACTAAACCAAGTGGTGATTTTGATGCAACATTAGGTATGATAAATCTTACTCAAAATAATACTTAGATTATTAATATAGGTGCTACTGATCATATGAAAAAATCCACTCACCATCTTACATCTATCTGCCTATCAACCCAATAAAATTTTCTGACTGCTAATGGAGGCATAGCACCGGTCACTCATGAAGGATTAGTATCTAACTCCGATTCTCTTAATCTAGATACTATTGTTGTTGTTCCACCTCTTTCTTGCAATCTACTATATGTTGGCCAAATCATTGAAACCTTGAATCGCATTGTCAAATTTTGGCCAAATTATTATGTATTTCAGGACATTGCAACACACCAAATTATTGGCTTTGGTGTTAAATGTGGAAAGTTATCCTATCTTGAGTTGCATGATGATTCAAGTTAAAAGTCAAGTCAAGTCAATAGGGTTGGTAGAAGTTACTTAACCAAAGACCAAGTAATCTTGTGGCATCATTGTCTTGGTCATCTTTCTTTTCATTATCTTAGACAAATAAAATCAGAATTATTTTTGAATACCATAGACTCAAAATTCAAGTGAGATATTTATGAATTGACAAAAAGCCACCAAATCTCTTATGTACCAAGTTATAATAAAAATTCAATTCCATTTATGACCATTCATTTTGATATATGGGGATCTACTTGGATTGCTACTATATTTGGTGCTCGATATTTTGTAATGTTTATAAATGAATGTACCCAGATAACCTGGGTATCACTACTTTCAAATAAGGGAGATGTGTGCTCCATATTCTGAGACTTGTACAAAATGGTGGCTACACAATACCAGAGTAAAATCTGAGTCTTACAGTCTGACAATGGTGGGAGTATCTTAATTTAAATCTAAATGATTTCTGTCACGAGCAGGGCATTCACCACCAAACATCATGTGTTGGCACTCCCCAATAAAATGGTATTACTGAACGGTAGAACTAGTAGTTATTGGAAGTTGTCTGAGCATCATTGTTTGGCATAAATGTTCCTCAAGAATATTGAGGAGAGGCTGTTTGATCTACTGCATATCTCATAAACTAAACGCCATCAAGAATACTCAATTTTAAAATGTCTCTTTAGAAACTTCAGGAACTTGTCATACCTCTACCTCTCAATAATCTAGAGCCCCGAGTTTTTGGATGCTCGACATATGTTCATCAAACACTCGGCAAATTAGATCCTCGAGCTATCTGGTGTATCTTTATTGACTATACAGATCTACAAAAGGGATATTAGTGTTATGATTCGAATGTAAAGAAGATGTATATAACTCGGGATGTTCAGTTCCATGAAAATGCTCCTTTCTTCTCTCACTCTGTCACGACCCAAAACAGGGGTCATGACCGGTGCTAGGGAACGGGAATTATTTCGAATTCAGAACCCGTAGCAAGCCTAAAAAGAAAATAAACATGCAATAGTAATAATAACAACACAATTAAATAAAATATTATGCAGCGGAATAAAATCATAAATATCAAAATAATATCCATATCTCATATATAGATAAATCCTTTGATACAAGTTTCAGTTCAAATCTTAAAATACATAACTCACACAAATATAATACATAAAACCCACAAACTTATTTACAACTACTGCAGTGTCTAGATTATAAAAATAAAACTCAAGACTCAAATAAGCAGTTTACATAAAGAAGCTGGGGCGGAAGAAATCCAGCGTACAGGCCTGCTACTGAGGTCTGAAGAAGAAGACTCTCCTGAAAAATAGTCAACGGAGGGGAGTCAGACCTCACTGAGTGAATTACTATAATATATATACATGCATACTAAATGCCAATGCACACAATCAAAAGTATATATATAATATGTATATATATACAAGCAGATACACACAAAATGCAATAAAATCATTTTATATATTTTTATTGAAAATCACTATTTATGAAGGATCAAATAGAACCCTAGAATATTGCAACCTCAAAACAGTGTTAGACAACACTCTAGCCATACAGGCTCACTTATTCCAAAATATTCACTTATTCCATTTAGACAATAGACTGGCCTCGAGACACTAAGTCAACCGAGCTCCAGCAGTTTGATTGTCAATGTGATTGGCCCCGAGATACTTGGTCAACCGAGCTCCAGCAATCACACTCCCAAATCATATCACACATCAAATAATCAAATCCAATCAATATCCTCAAACAGGTTAGTAATATAGCCTAAATGTTATCAGCGTACCGATACGTACTCGGTCCTAGTGCTGCCCACTAGGTAGCACGTTCTATTTATATCCTTCATTAAAATATAAAACATACATTCATAAAAATAAATAATGCATGAACTTAAATAAAATAGCAATATAAACCATATATATACTAGAAATATACCAAAAGTAAACCAGGTATATTTCGAGAGTAGATATGTCAAAGAAATCTAATATATTTGCAAAATAAACTAGAAATATATTTAAAAACATTTTAAGTATAAATGCTAAATAAAGCATGCAAATAATTTACAATATACTAAAAATAAACCAAAGATAAACTAAAAATAAACTTAAATACTAATTGAGTTATTTATGCATAATTAATCAAAATAACATACATTTCTAAATCATGCACCCTAAGCATATATATATAAAATAGTAACTCACACTTAGTGCGCTCCTCGAGATGGGTCCGATGGGCCTGATCCACTAGGCCTCGATCTCGGTGCAACTAAACATAAAAAAATAACAGACATCAGAATAAACCTAACAGAAAATCCTAGAAACTCGATCTAGAATATTGGACACAGAATCAGAATTAGGGTTTGACCAAATATCACGTTTTACGAAAATTCTACCAAAAATTCGGCAGAACCTCCCTTGTAAAATGGACATCTCTCTACTCAAAGAGTAGAGTCGGCCCTGCAAAGAAACACACTTTGAAAAACAAACACAAAAACACATCCACAACCCCTCGGTTGGACTCCAAACTATAGTCTACCAACCAAGGTCCACAATCACAGAACAATTATGGAAATACCAAAAATACCCTTATATCAAAGAAATACATTTAATAAGTAGAAATTACGTAATTAACCTTAAAACACAGTAAAAACCCATAAAAACTCATATATTTAGAAAAATCATATAATATATATATTATATATATAATTGAAAATAATTCACGAAAATAGTTTTAATCAATTAAAAATACTAAATAATTTGTAGAAATCATTTTTATACCTTAAATAACTATCAAAACCAATTTAATTACATTTTTAGTCAATTTAGGGTAAAATTACCAAAATGCCCTTATATATATAAATATACTAAAATTACTCCAAAAATTCACCAAAAATAGTATAATTATCAAAAATTAATTTTCTCAACATATTTATCAATAATATCAATAAATATACCCAATTAACCAATTAATTTCAATTAAAAACACAATTAACCTAATTTTCCAAAATTACGTAAACCTAAATAAATTCAAAATAAATACATAAAAATTCATAAAAATTCCAAATAAATTCCTATAATTCATTTCAACACCTATATTTATCATAAAACACAATTTCATAATTTAATTAATTAATTTTTGAAAATAAGAAAATAATAATAAAATATTCAAAAATACCCAAAAATAAAAATAATTCCCAAAAATTCTATAAAAATTCACACATGTATATTAAGCTACTAGGATCAAAATTTATGAAGGAATTTTTTATGAATCAATCAATTCGAAGTTCAAAAAAATCAAGAACCCTAAAATGGCCGAATTACCAAAATCGAAACCTAAGCAAATCAAGACCATTTTAAGTGAAACAAAGCTTGGAATCACACTCACCGGAGCCCAAGGAGAAGAAAAAGACCGGCGGTGTCGAAAATGGTGACCGAAAACGTCGTGAACGATAGTGAGAAAGAATTCGGCTTCTCGAGCTTATTTCGGCCAAAACTCGATGGAATAGGGCACTGCTGGCGGCGGGGAAGGCTGGGGAAGGAGGTGGCACGCCGGACGGCACACCAACGGTGAGAAAACGGGAGTAGCAGCGGTGGTGAGGGCGGAAACCAATCGGGGAAGAAGGAGAAGTGGGCGATGGCATAACCGTAAATAACTCAAACTTTATATTTTGTTTTAATATTAAATGTATATATGTATATATATACTTTTACACTATATATTAAAATAATATAAAATCACACAAATTAAATATACACCACACACATATAATTTAATATTTTAAAAATTTAATACACATAAAAATAATTAAATAATATTAAAACTAATTAATAAATAATAAAATTATTAGGGTAATTAATTAAACCCTAATTAAATAAATAAGTACACATATATACATTATTTAGTACTTTAAAAATATATATGAGTTCATGCAAATGCGTAAATCTAATTAAAATAATTAATAGTAAATTATTTACGTGAAAATTTCCCTGAAAATAGAATTCTCGGGAAAATTTTACGTAAAGCATTTAAAATAATATACAATAATTAAAATAAGTTTTAAATACATATCAACTCGTAAAAATATCATAAATATATATACAAAAATTATTAGCACTGTATATCCCGATGAAATATTAAAAATGTTTAAAAACACGGGATATTACACACTCTGAGTGCTCTTTTCAAGGGGAGAAAAATTTGAACCTCTTTGAAATTAAAGATAGCATTCTGAGTGTTCTGAATGTTCTAAATTCGAGTATCTTAGATATTTTCAGTCTCCCGAGTGTTTTGAGCATCTCACAAACATATGATGTTTTGAGTTCGAGCATCTCACCTAGATAGATAATGAAGATAATCCAAGTAATCAATATAGTACATCTTCCCAACCCACACCAGAAGAAACTCTGGATGTCGATGTGCACAAAAAGGTAAACTCATCTTCCTTAGTAACTCCTAATACTGAGCCTTGTTATCCTTTTAGAATCAATAGAGGGGTTCCAAAAAAATAATATAATATATACCTTCATACCAAAGCTAAATATCATATCAACAACTTCATATTAATCAACAGTTTATTGAACTCACATGCATTTACTGTAAATCAATTATCTACTGTATCTATTCTGAGTAATGTGCAAGAGGCTTTAAATGATTTGGATTAGAAGAAAGCCATGAATGATGAAATGGAGGCATTATAGAAGAATTGCATATGGGATCTTGTTCCTCTCCCTGAAGGAAAGAAAATGGTAGGTGTAGGTGGATATTCACTATCAAACTCAATTTAGATGGAAGCATAAATTGATATAAAGCTCGGTTGGTAGCAAAGGGATATACTCAGAAGTATGGAATTGATTATGAAGATACATTTACCCTAGTAGCAAAAATGAACACCATATGAGTTCTTATTTCTTTAGCTGCCAATCTGGATTGGCCACTATGACAATTTGACGTGAAAAATGCATTTTTGAATAGAACCATAGATGAAGAAGTGTATATGGATCCACCACCCAGAACTAGATGTACCGATTAAGTATGCAAATTAAAAAGGGAATTGTATGGACTCAAGCAATCGCCTCGAGCATGGTTTGGGAAAGCTCGAATATAGCAAAGTGATGCTAATCATACACTATTCATCAAACAGAAGTTAGGTAAAGTCACCACTTTGATTGTATATGTTGATTATATGGTGGTTACTAGGAATGATCCAAGTAAGATAACAATCTTGCAAAAATAGTTGGCATTTGAGTTTGAACTTAAGGATTGGGGTAACTTGAAGTATTTTTTAGGAATTGAAGTCACAAGATAAGCTCAAAGGATTTCCCTTTGCCAACGAAAGTATATAATGGACCTTTTGACAAAGACGGACATGCTTAATTGTAAGCCAGCTCAGACTCCAATTGAAGTCAACCATGGACTTTTAGTCCTAAGAGATCAAGACCTAACTGATAAAGATCAGTATCAAAGGTTGGTGGGAAGGTTGATTTACTTATCTTATACTTGACTAGATATTGCTTATGCAGTAAGTGTTATAAGTCAATTCATGCATTTTCCGAGTAAAGAACATATGGATGCAATATACCAAGTATTAAAATATCTAAAGTCTTCTCCGAGCAAAGGTTTATTCTTTAAGAGAAATAAGGATTATGAAATTACTGGGTATACTTATGCTGATTGGGCCGAAGATCGAACTGATTGAAAATCAACATCTGGGTACTTTACGTTTGCTGGAAAGAATTTAGTCACTTGGAGAAGTAAGAAATAGAAAGTCGTAGCAAGGTGAAGTACTAAAGTTGAGTTTAGAGGAATTACTCATAAAGTATGTGAGTTGCTCTGGATAAGTCGAATTGTTCAAGATTTGGGACTAAAACATCTGAAGCTTATGTTGTTATGTTGTGATAATAAGGCAGTCATAGCAATTGCAAACAATCCGGTTCAACATGATTGAACTAGAAGTTGGCAGACATTTCATAAAAGATCATTTGAACTAAGGAACAATTGATCTTTTATTTGTTTCTAATATGAACCCTAAAAGGGATCAAAAGTGCCCGAATATGAAGAATTCAAGCTAATTAGCTTAATTTCCTATTCTGAAATTAATTAGCTTGATTGGACGAATTTTGCTTTATTTTCTTATTTTGGAGTCAATAAGGAAGATTCAAGAAGATTCTAGAAGATGTGAGAAGATTCAAGAATATTCCAAGTCAAAGTCAACAAGTCAAAGTCAAAGTCAAATAGTCAACAAGTCAAAGTCAATGGTCAATGGTCAACATATGACATGGCATGTGACATGGCATGCTTTAATGCTTAGTTGTCATGAGTTGTCATTTTGCTTAGTTGTCATGAATTGTAATGAGTTGTCAATTTTGACTTTTCAAAGATGAGTTGTCATTAGTTGTCCTATTTTAAAGGAAATCTCTTTAATTAAGGATTTTCCTATATAGGTATCTTTGGGAATAAGGAATAAAACCTTTTCCTTCAAGGAATAGGTTGTTTACATGCCTATATAAGGGCTACAAACATGTAAAACGAATTTGAAGAAAAAAAAAAAGAAGTATTGAAATATTAAAAGTAAGGTTTTTCCTTAAACTTTGTTCTTTTGAAACTTTGCAAGTTTACTTGAATTGTTTCACTTCTACCTTTCATTACAATTACTAGGTTAGATTAAACTTAGAATTGTGTGATTGTTCATCTTATAATAGCTAAGTATCTTGCTTCAAATTAATAAGCAAGGGGTTTAGCTCCATCAACACAACTATCCTTGATGATCCTTGGGCTAATATTCAAAGTTGGATGCGCGTTCTATCTCTATTATAGGTAGGATTCGTATCAGTTTGGTATCAGAGCCAAACTTCAAGGTTTGGTTACGTATCCTTTTATTTTCTTGAATTATCTATTCTTTTCTTCTTCTCAATTCTTCATAATTTGAAAAAAAAAAATTTTTTTTTTTGAGTGAAACACGAGAGCATTCACATCCTTGAGTGTAAACACGTAAGGGAGTGCTTTGTGAGGACTTTTTTTTTCTTTCTATATCTTTTCAAAAAATTATTTTTTAACATGGACATGCCTTATTTTCTTGGTGGGGATGATCCTTTTGTTTACTTAAAATGGGTGCAACAAATGGAGGAGATATTTGATTCTCTTAAGATAAGTGATTTTAAAAAGTGCAAACTTGCTTCTAATCAATTTGTTGGTCATGCTGCTATATGGTGGGAAGATTTGATGGTAAATGAGGTTAGAAATTGGGAGTTAATGAAAAGGTTAATGTCTAGATATTTCATTCCTCATGATGTTAGGAATAAATTTTATCTTAAATTAGAAAGACTTAAACAAGGGGATGTGTTAACTGTTGATGATTATGCTAAAAAGTTTAAGTTTTTTGTAATTGCAAGTGATTTAGGTGAATCTGAAGGACAAAAAATTACAAGATTCATAAATGGGCTTAAGAGTGAAATTAGACAAGATCTTATGTTTGTGGTACAATTGCAGCTTAATTTGTCTTTGAATGATGTAATTTCACTTGCTTTAGATAGAGAGAGTTGGAGTAATAAGGTTGATAATCAAAGTAGTGCTAATGCTGAAGTGGTGTTAAGTGATCATGAGAAGAAGCATGAGGATCAATTATGTGATCAAGCTAATAAAGTGGAGGAGAGCATTATTCATGAAGAGAAGCGTGAAAAAGAAGTGGCTATGTGTGAGGAGATCAAAATAGAGTGTGAATCCAAGAATAGTGATTTTGTTGAAGTCATTGTAGATAATAAGGAGTGTTTGCAAAGTTTTGAGCAATATAGTAAAGTTGTACAAGGATTAACTACTCAAGAAGTTGCTAAGAGTGCATCTTATGATCATGAAGAGTGCATGCATCATGAAGAGGAGTATCGAGAAGTTTGTACACAAAAGAAGGAGGAAAATAAAGAGTTGATTATTCATCATGATTATGCTAACAACTCTATTCATTCTTTTTCTAGTGTTTTGAAATTTTTTTTACAAATTTCTATGCCATACAAAGATCCCTTTGCTGATGTTATTAAAGTTCCTTATGTCCATAATGCAATCAATGGAATCTTCGCTTATACCAAGAAGAACTTGAGATATTCATGTTTCAAGTTTAGAAGGAAGCAACAAGAATACAATCCTTACAAGTTCATGGATGAGATTTTTATGTTCCACTTGTCCAATCACATTCATGCTTTATTGAAGCTGCTTTTGTGGAGAATTACATTGAACGAGAAGTTTTCAATAAAGATGTTTGTATTTGACCCTGGAGGATTTGCACATTTATCAACTCTAGAAGATGGCTATGATTCGAGGGCGAATCATCTTCAAGAGAGAGGGAATAATATGAACCCTAAAAGGGATCAAAAGTGCCCGAATATGAAGAATTCAAGCTAATTAGCTTAATTTCCTATTCTGAAATTAATTAGCTTGATTGGACGAATTTTGCTTTATTTTCTTATTTTGGAGTCAATAAGGAAGATTCAAGAAGATTCTAGAAGATGTGAGAAGATTCAAGAATATTTCAAGTCAAAGTCAACAAGTCAAAGTCAAAGTCAAATAGTCAACAAGTCAAAGTCAATGGTCAATGGTCAACATATGACATGGCATGTGACATGGCATGCTTTAATGCTTAGTTGTCATGAGTTGTCATTTTGCTTAGTTGTCATGAATTGTAATGAGTTGTCAATTTTGACTTTTCAAAGATGAGTTGTCATTAGTTGTCCTATTTTAAAGGAAATCTCTTTAATTAAGGATTTTCCTATATAGGTATCTTTGGGAATAAGGAATAAAACCTTTTCCTTCAAGGAATAGGTTGTTTACATGCCTATATAAGGGCTACAAACATGTAAAACGAATTTGAAGAAAAAAAAAAAGAAGTATTGAAATATTAAAAGTAAGGTTTTTCCTTAAACTTTGTTCTTTTGAAACTTTGCAAGTTTACTTGAATTGTTTCACTTCTACCTTTCATTACAATTACTAGGTTAGATTAAACTTAGAATTGTGTGATTGTTCATCTTATAATAGCTAAGTATCTTGCTTCAAATTAATAAGCAAGGGGTTTAGCTCCATCAACACAACTATCCTTGATGATCCTTGGGCTAATATTCAAAGTTGGATGCGCGTTCTATCTCTATTATAGGTAGGATTCGTATCAGTTTCTTCTCAGACTCAACTAGTTGACATCCTCACAAAGGCTGTATCCGGAAAATCTAACTATAACTCACTTGGCAAGTTGAGAATGATTGACATACATTCACCAACTTAAGGGGAAGTGTTGAGGAAGTAAATATTTTTTGTATATATTAGGAAGTAAATATTTGTATATAATTAGGAATAAAGTCTTTGTTTTATTTATGATGTTATTCTATTCCTAATTAGAATGTGATTAGAATTCCTATGTGTATATATAAGGATTGTAACTCTTCTTTGAAATATATAAAAAAATATTTTTTGTTTGAATTTTTTCTCTTTTTCTCTTAATTTTATTTTGCAAAAACATCACTGGAATGAATAGAGGAAGGTTAATATTGATACATTAGCAAATGAACAATTTATATATCTACGGAAAGACTGACAAATTTCTTAAGGAGAAGAAGTGACGATGGAGAGAGAAGTGGATTAGAAAAAGCTAAGAGACAATTCACGGAAAAGGAAAGAGTAAATCAAGACGAAAAATATAAATATCAAAAAAATTATGTAAAACTGAGAAGAAAATAAAAAATAGAAAGAAAGGAAGAGGTGAGGTAGAAGAAAATGAAAATAAAACTAAAAAAGAAAAAAAAAAGTCAAATAGAAGTTTGTCACCAAAAGAAGTTTGTAACCGCCCACCAGTTGGTTCAAGTGGTAAGAGTGGTACTCATGACTTTAGAGATTATAAATTCAAATCAACAAGTTGAGCTATTTATTTTAAGCTAACTTAGTTCTAACCATGAGGTCGACTTTCTATTGAAGTGAGAATTTAAATCATCTCTGCTTCGCCTTTAGTAAAAAAAAAAAAAGTTTGTACATGTGGGACTTTTTCTTCTTGTCGCAAATTAAAACAGGATGACAGACGTCCGTTTAGGCTCAGTTAATGAGAGGGCATCTCAACTTTTTATCAATTTTGTGCTTAATTGTTCTTAAATTAGATTAAGGGCATATGTGAAACTCGCTATAAACAAAAAACATTTATTGTTCTTCAACATATACGCTCTTCTATGCTCTAAATTAGTTGCCTTTCGTCTTCCTCTGAATCGGATTATTAGGTATTTTTTTTAATGCTCTGCTTTTGTTCATGCGCGGTTTTGTGTGTTTTTTGCTGCGCAATTTTTCCGTTTATATTTGAGCAATGAATGATAATGGGCAGAAGCATTTCAGAGAAAGAACCTAATCTTTTGGTGGCAAATTGGATTTTGAAACATTTTGATTGATTGATGATACATTGCATTTAGGTGTTAATAGAACCTAATCTATCTAGGCTTTATCTGAATCTGATTAATTTTTTTTTAAAATTTTTTTCCATGTCTACTGTTTCTAAGGTTCTGATCGGCGATTCAACTACATTCTTCGTTGCAAATTTTTTAGACAAGGTCTCTTTCTCAAATCTCAATCTTATTTTTCTCTCATTTGTTTATCATTTGATCCTGATTTTGCTACTTTTTATTTTATTTTATTTTTTTATGGTTCGTTTTATTGCGATTAAAGGAGAGGAGTAGAACAGATAGTTCAAATCCACGGCTACGAATTTCCAGTATTACCTATTACTTTATGTGCTGTGTTTATATTGTGTTTGTGTGCTGTGCTAATTGTTTCTAATGAACCTGAATAATGTCTGAATTCTGTTTTAATATTTGAATAACATGCTCTGAATAATTCTCTCTAATTTAATGTCTGTATAAAATGCTATGTTTTGTGGTTTAAACTCAGGTGAATGTCTGTTTTAAATTTTCTAACCTGAATTTTATTTTAACGTCTAAATAAAATGCTCTGTTTTAATGGCTGAATTTTGTTTTTTCAATTTCTATTGTTGCTATGTTATATAAAATAAATAAATAAAATACATAAAATGTGCAAATGCTTATTTATTATAAAATAAATTAGAAATTAAAGAAGAACAAATAAAATTATTAAATATCAATTTATTATTTTCTGCTTAATTCAAATATTTTTATCATCTCAACATAGCATAATAGAATTTTATTGCTATAAATTAAAAAATTAATGATAATATAGATAAAAAATTAATTATTTATTTAATAAAAATAAAAAAAATACTTAATACATTTTAAATATAAAAAAAGATAAAACCACTGGTTCAAAAGTCGCTGACACAGAAACATTGGACAATTCTAATACACTGTAGTTTACTATAATTAATTTACTGCTCCAAAATTTTCTCAACTCCCAATAGACCCATTGCAGAAGGAAAATTTGACTTGACTAAAAGGAAAATTTGTTTTGCTTTGATCTGAATCTGCTGTTCTTCAAAGAAAGCACAGTAGACAAGAGCTTAAAACATGATCGGAGCAGGCAAAATCAAGCAGTACTCTAATGTCCTCGATAAGCCACTCACTAAGGGTAAACAAGAGGTATTTATGTGTTCTCACCCTCTCCTTCGTTCTATATATAATTTAATTCTTGCTTGGATGCCGAGAAAATAAATTGAGATTTGCGAGAAATTATATTTTGTTGTTTGTTTTTTTCTAGAAATAAGCTAAGCTATCTTTTTTAGATCTTGCTGCATATCGCCTTCCATTGTATTTAAGTTTAGCAGTTTGTTAGTTGCTCTCTGTAATTAATTGTTTTATGTGTGTAATTAAAGTGTCAGATCTTTTTACATTCTAGTAGTTTTGGTATAATTTGGGCTACTTATTGAGAAGTTTTGCATTTTGCACTTATTATTAAATTTCTAACTCGTTTGGTTATGCATTTTTTCAGGTTAGTTTGAGTGCATTTGCATTTTTGTTTTCAGAACTTGTTCAGTACAACCAGACACAAGTTGATAACATTGCTGAATTAGAAAGGAGGTGAGTTGCTATTCTCATACCTTCTAATTTATTTATTTTTAGTGCACATTAATGACTAATTAGTATTCCTATCTTAATTTTACTTTTTATATCTCTGCCTTGCCTTAGTGGATGAGATGTTGAAGGACAATAAAAGTTGATAAATGTTAGACATTTCATTACAACTATAATGTTGTTGTTTTGTTTGAGTGAATGATACTAGCCATTTTGAAAAAATCTATCATGTGTGTTGAATTTTAATATCAACTCTTTAAATGTGTAATCTCTTTCTACCTAAGTAAGGATACATTTAGGGAGATGGAGATAAAGAAATAGGAAATGAAAGTAAAAAAGAAAATAAAAATGGGAAAAAGTGCCACTTGGAATTGGCATGGTTATGATTAAAAATTTTGACTCCGAATTATGCAACTACAACTTGATTGCTTTCTATTTGTTCTTGCCACCATGCATCATACTGTCATGATTTGTGATCATATTTCTGGGAATGGAGCAGGTTGGAGGATGCAGGCTATGCAGTTGGTGCTCGGGTTCTTGAACTTCTTTGCCATAGAGAGAAGGTATGACTAATACTGTTGCTAGAGTTCTCGTCGGAAAGTTTATCCCAGGCAAGCCAGCCAATTTAACAACTAGCCAAGAGCTCTAATGTTTCATGTGCCATCAAAATTCTTTTTGGGACTTTTAGCATAATTGTTGTTGAATTGGTTGGTAATGCCAATGCAATATACACTATTATGATTTTTGTTAGATGTACTTTGTCATCTGTTAGATGTAGGTTAGTGTTTTCAGTAACTCTTTTTATTACCTACCTTTGGCTGTAAGTGGTAATGAATTCATAGAGTTTTGTTTCGTTCAATTTGGTAAAAATATTTTTTTAGCAGTTGCATATAGCTACTGTAAAATTATATGCTGTATCTGTGGCTCTAAGCATGCCTTGAGTGCATTGTTATATGTCTCGATTCTTAAAACTGATGTAAGCATGTGAGGTTGTGAATTTTCCCATTCAACTTGTGAATTAGTTGTAAGATGGTATATTTGGTAATGAGTATTCTGAGATCATGAAAGTTATTGTTCAATGTACATGGTTTCTTTGGCCATAAAAATATGCTATCATGTTGAAATCAGAATTAACCCATCTGGCAGTTGAATCCTTCATATGATTTGATTTATGGATTGACCTTGTTAGTTTCAAGTTAGCCCAACTAACTAAAGGTCCTAGTTAATGAAGAATCTGGATAGCTTGTGAACATCATAAAATGGTGCTAATTCAATTGTTTGCAACCATGAGTGCACAGTTTTCTTCTCTAGGGCTCTGCTTTGTGTAAAATGCTGCATTTGAGATTATCTCTAAATTCTCCTTCTCATGCACCATTAGGTATCATAACTGGGTTGCATTCTCTTTCAGAATTATGTTTATGTTGCAAACCATTTTGATGCAGTGGACATATTTTTGCTATTAAATACTTTGCTTGCTGAGCCTTCAGAAACACACACCCATACTTCTGTATTTTGGGTACAGTCCTGAAAATGTAAAAAAAAAAAAAAATCTCACTTATTTATGGAGCATATTTCGTCAAGTGGTAAGATCTCTTCTACTTTTCCTTTCCTTTTATTTGTCCTGCACCTGAAGCAGCTCTTTTAACGAACTGTATGTTCTTTATAATTTATGAATGGAATGAGATTGGGAATTAAGTTTTATGGGCATTACTTTAACTTTACCCCTCCTAGGTGTATTTGCCTATGCGCACCTTCTAGTTAATGATGGTGACTTTGGATAATATTTGTAGAAGCTTGGAATTCAAAATTTCAGATCCTCATTTTCCACTTAGCATTTAGAAGTATTGTTATCCTGTTAAGCTATTATTTACTAGTGCTAGCAGCCTCTCTCTTTTCTAGAATCTCAATGTTCCACCATCATCATGGTAGTGATACTGCATATTGAGCCATAGAAATGTAATTTGGCCTTTTCAGCTACTAAGCTAATTGGTTTTGTTTCACAGAATTTTATTTTTTATTTGGTTTTATTGAACTGTTAAAATTTTTCCATTTGATGCCACAGGGAAATAGAAGGGAAACTCGATTGTTGGGTATTTTGTCTTTTGTACACAGCACAGTGTGGAAGGTGTTATTTGGAAAAGTAAGTTCTGTATAACAAGATTTGATGGAGTCTTAAATCTGAAAATCGATTGTTGCACCAAACCTAGCCTGGCTTTCATTAGCACCAGTTTTAAACCTTGTTGCTGTCTTCTTATTTTTTCACTGCTGGTTGGATTTGCCTTTATTTTTCTTAATTGGTTATTATTTTGTAGACATCACAATCTGCTTGTATATTAAATAATATTAAGCAATTACCAGAACTTTTTGGTGCCTGATGGGCAATGTGCACAATGCTACTTATGAACTTCATGCTTCCCTAAATTAATGCAAAGAGTCTTGCCAATGTAACATTGATGTCATTTAGCACATGCCTTTCTTGATTTCACGTGCTGGCTTGAAATGCATGGCTTGGGTATTATCTTATGTAATACTAAATCTAAGTGTGTAACTAGTGCCAATCATGAAGATGAACACATGATCAGGGAGGAGGAGCTTGAAATGCTTGTGCCTTTCTTGATTTCATATGTGTAGGCTTGAAATGCATGGCTTGGATATTAGCTTATGTAATACTCTCTTTAATTGCATAACTAGTGCCAATCTGTTACCGAATTAGGTAGCCGACTCACTTGAGAAAGGCACTGAACATGAAGATGAATACATGATCAGTGAGAAGGAGCTTCTTGTAAACAAGTAAAAGTCACATCCTTGCTCAATGTTGGTAACTTGACAGCTTCTGTCAGAAGTAACTGGGTTTGTGGTAATCAATTGCCATTGTTTCTTTCTTTCCATTTTCTTTCAACTTTTTCCAGATTCATTTCCATCCCAAAGGATATGGGGACATTTAATTGTGGAGCATTTGTTGCTGGAATAGTGAGGGTAGGTGCTGTAATGAATTCATTCCTGTAGATTAATTTGCTGTATCATGAAAGTTCTGATGTGCCTTTTCTTTTTCTCCCTTTGAAGGGTGTCTTGGATAGTGCGGGTTTTCCAGCAGTTGTAACAGCTCATTTTGTGCCCATGGAAGGTCAGCAAAGACCTCGGACGACCATTTTGATAAAATTTGCTGAAGAGGTACATTGCTTCTCTTTTCTTTGCTTTATTGGTTTATGTTAAAAGGGGGAAGAAAAGAAAGAGAAACCCCAAAACAGTCAGGTTTACTTCGAGTTGTGTAGTTAAGTTTAATATTTTTGAAGTTGAGTTTTGATTTTTAGATAAAAAAATTGATGATAAAGAACACGTTTTATCGTTAATCCAGCTGCTTGTATCCACTTCATGCAAGGCTCCTCTGTCACCCTCTGTTTGTAGCATTATCATGCTTTATATTAATTCTTGAAAGTCGTGGTTCTCATTGTTTTACATCTTGCAAATTTGGTTTCGCTTATTTTTGAAATGAAGACTGTATATATAAATGATGTTAGATCTTCATTTGTCTATTTATGCAGTTCTATGTGGCCTAAAGGTGTCCAATCTAAACTTTAATCAATTGTCTTGCTGGTGATTGATTTCATTATATATGCACTTTTGAACACTATATTACTTATGCTGCAAATCCAGTGAATCTAGATTCAATTTAATTTCTGGACAAATTCCATCCAAGACTGTTGTTTTGTGCAATTATCCTATGATAAGCAAAATTATAGATTATTGCACGAGCATCTCACTCTCATGTACAATAATGAATAACATCTGCAAGTTTGCCTTAATTTGGCAAATCAGAACTGGCATAGGGATATTAATAATATCATCTGTCTGATACAATATTTGGTGGTGAGTGGTGTTTTCTTCGCCTCCTATTTGTCCTCTAAGCAAGTGTTGTGTTTTATCCTGTATGCTTGAGCATTGCATCCGTCCACTACAGATTTTGTTTCTGATCAGAGCAAATTGATGCATTCATACAGTTTTAGTTACCAATTTAAATTTGAAGTTCTCTACCCATTATAGATCATAGGAAGGGCTTTTGCAACTTAAAATGGGCTTCGGCTATTTGCAATTCTGTTCAATTCCTGTTTTCCCATCAACATTTTGCTTGACATAAAATATTGACTGTTGCTGCTAGCTCCAGGAATATTCATTACTGCTACCAATTCTCGGTCTACACTTATTATTAGTTTGGTTCTAGTCCATAGCTCTGTAGAATAAAGATGAGAAACTCACCCACAACAATGATTCTCACAGTCTTTCGTCCACTGCTTGAATCAGGTACTAAGAAGAGAAGCAAGGTTAGGTTGATGGTTGTTCCTAGATCTCAAGATGTAAGTTTTCTCAATCTTCTGCAACAAGACGGAGATGAAGAGTGTTCTTTGGTTGATTTATGAAACTAATAGGAATTTTACCTGTCGAACCTATCACATTTACTTGAGTCATTATTACAGTTCTGTATTCAATTTATGCATGCTCTTGTTCAGGCCATGGCTGTATCCCTAATCTGGTAAAAACAGTTACTACCATTGCAGTTGATGTAAAATATATGCTTTTTTTTTTTTGGGGGTCTAAACGCATATATGATGATACATTGTTTGGTTGAGTTGAGTTTTGTAAATTTGTTGTTAGAGACAGCATATGACCCTTCTACTACACACCAGACTATCTGAACGCAGTAGTAGATTTCTTCGTTTCAAAATATTCACCTTTATGATATATATTGTTTATGATATATTAAAATGTAATATGTGGTGGACCATAGAATAATATATGGTTGACCATACAATATCAAATAAAAAGATACTAAAGAATATTTAAATTTCACTAATTATTGTAGTTGTTGATCGCCCAATATTATAAAATATCAAGTAAAAAAAATTAAGAGCATGTATTTTATTAAATTCTCATATTATAGAAAATTCATAATTAAATGATACATGGTCACGAAATGATATAGGGTAGAAATACATAAACTAAATATCATTTTCATCAAATAAATAGTTAAAGCATTTCTATTACATTTGTTGTTTAACAAAATATCTGAAATTAAAACACCTCTCATCATAATCTAATGTAAGTTTAAGTAACTAAAATGATCTCAAATTAGGCTATCAAAACAAAGCATATTGTATTAACACATTAAAACCTGTAAACTTGAAACCATTATGGTTTTAAAGCTTAAAACTTAAACACGTAAATCAAGTAGTAATAAATTGAACTAAACCAAATCCAATACATCATTTTAGGTTCATGAAACAATATCAAAAGGTTCATTTTATTGCATTATAAAAAGAGTTAAAGTGTTTGAACATCTTTTCACTAAAGCAACCTATAAAACACACACAATCGGTTTACTTTTAGTTTGCACCACCACTTTCCTTACCTTTTCCATCACCTAAAACATGAAATTTTATTTATAAATCAGTAATATAATAACCCTATATACTGCTCTAATCATGTAGCCCCCAAATTATATGCAAAATATGCAATTGAACTCAACTTTACCAATTAGGTTCATTAATTCTAAAAGGGTTGTTTTAAGGCCAAACTTAGAAAAAATGCTCAGACTTATAGAAAAAAAATTTTGAGCACAAATTTTAATCACACTTAGAATTATATGCATGCTATAAAAATTTCATGTCAATTAGATAACCACAAAGAAAGTTATAAATGATGTATTGTTACTAGTTCAAAGGAACTGATAGATTGAGCTATCAAATATTTCCTCTTATTATACTAATTTAGCGACTGAATCAACTAAAGCTAAGTTTTAGATAACTCTTTAAATTTTTCAGAACATTAAAGAAAATTTAATTGGAGTTTTCTAGCTCAACATATAATAAAAACACAGAGACTCAAAAACTAAGAAAATCAAACCTAAGAATTGCTACTTATGAATCCTAACTCAAATCCATATAGAGACTAAAATTACTTACCAAATCAATCACCACATGCTTGAGGGATGAATGTTACAACCTAAAAAGTAATTTAGATCTTCAAATTTCACTTGAAAAATTAGTTTCCACAAATAGAATTAAATCAGCTCTATATATCCCCTCTTTTCCTTTCAAGGAAAAAGTTGGTTGCTTTCATTTATTTATGAATATATTCACATATGATTATAAAACCATGACTTGGAAGGATTTAGAGCTTATCAGGACAATTAAAAAAGTAAAATACTCTTTTTGACCCTTAATGAAATGCTTAAGTTACCTATAAATCGAACTTTTAATTGTTCATTTTAGGATATATTTTTGTTTCAATTGAGTTCATATCATCTTAAAATTTTTAAATTCTCACTTTTCACTTCATTTTTACTCTTAATACCTTTTATTCTCATAATTTCACTCATTTTGTGTGTCATCAAAATTCAAAAATTCTAACTCATTGATTGAGTACAAGTCATGTCTTTGTTTGATACACTAGTATAACTATATGCAAAACTTGACTTACGCTCGAGGTCATGGGTGTTACAATAGAACAATTTTCCCAATTTGAAATCTCTATTTAGGAGATCATTTTTGCTAAATTTTGAGATTGTCTTCCATTTTTCGAGTGATCAGATGACAACTACTTACACAAGACTTCTTCAGTTTTCGAAAGGATTCTCGATTTGCCTTTTTAAAAAGTCTATCTGATTCTCTTTCCAATGTTGTGGTTGTACCTCATTCTGATTTCCAAACATTTCCAACTCATGCACAGTGGCGACTCCATTAGGGATTAAAGATATGTAATGATTTCAAATCAGACTATTCCTTATGGTATTTCTACTTTTAAGGCATTGTAGAAGTGCCCAAATTACATTTGATTAATTTACAATGTGGTAAACTATATAATAAGAAAATTCATATTCAAAATTAAATAAAATTCTCATTCAAGTTAGATTAAAAAGTTAAAACGATAAGTTGATTATTAAAATAACTATAAGATTAAATTATAAATTTTTTAAAAATTAATCATGAATCAAGCCTCATGCAGACACCATATTAGTTGACCTATTAACAAATCCATCTTTGTTTAACTTCACCCACGGATTAGCAGGACACTTCCAGCCAATCAGTTGTTGAACTTTCAAATGCCCAGAGCTTGAGAACCCTCCTACCTTTCGTAGAGCTTGTGATATTTCCTGGACTCTACATTTAATATCATTAACTTTATTCATTTGGCAAATGTCTTGACAAAAAATGATACAATTTTTCCAATGTTAAAGTCTTCATATTGTGATTCCAAACACACACTTCCAATTAAGGTATCCACTACTAACCATAATGCTCATTCGGTTAATCTTTATCCATTCCTTCATATGCAAAGAGAAGAAAATATGGGTTTCAAATGAATTGGTACAAGGCAATTCCAAACAACTTTCATAGCAATACAATCCTATAATACATGAATGATGGTTTCCTTGTCACTATAGCACATTGGGCAAACATTTGAACTGCTTAAGTGTCTATGCACTTGCTCCTTATTTGTTAGAGTTTTTTCATGCAACACCATCCACATAAAGGTGTGTATTCTTTGTGGTCCTTGCCAATGCCAAACTAGATCCCAAAGTCCCCTACCAGTTTCAGGCACCATGTCTTGAAGGCTTTCATATGCTAATTTTAAGGTGAATTCACCTAAAGATATGAGACCCTAATAAGGCAAATAGAAAATTACATAAATGTACTTATTTTGAGTTTTAGTTTACATCAAAATGTTCCATTTTTTCATTAATTACATGAGTGCGTTTTTATTTTTTTTTTATTTTCAAGAGTGTCCTTTTTATTTTTGTTTTGCCCCCTTTTGTATTTTCCTTTTTCCTTCATTATTTTTTTAAATTTTTTCCTTCTTTTTTCTTTTTTCTTTTTCTCTAGTATCCTCATTTTTTTAATTTTTCTTTAATTTTTAATTTTCTCTATTGTTTTTATTTTCTCTATTTTTTATTTTTTTTTCTTTTTCCTTACTATCCTTATTTTTTCAATTTTATTTATTTTTCCTTATTTTAGTTATTTTTTAATTATTTTTTCTTTATTCTATGTTATCCTTATTTTTTTCATTTTTTATTTTATCCTTATATATATATTTTTTAATTTTCTCTCTTTTTTATTTATTTTTATTTTTTCTTATTTTTTTTATTTTCACTTATCCTTATTGTTTCAAATTTTTATTTTTTTCCTTATTTTTCTATTTTTTGGTCTTATTTTTTTTGTTTTGGTTTTGGGGGTATATATATATATATATATATATATATATATATATATATATATATATATATATATATATATATATGACTGATATTATTTTATTCATTTTATACAAGATGAATAAATTAAAATATACAAATAATAACATAGAAATAAATGAAAAATATTTTCAAATTTCGTGCATTTGAAAAAAGATGGGCACTTGGATTCAAATTATTTGATATGCATATATCAATTATTTTTATTTTAATTAATTGAATACAATTATATTTGAAATTTATTACTGAAAGCCAACTATTTCTTTGATAATTTTTCTAACAATATATACTTACTTAAATTATTATATTGAGCTACTGTTTTGAGTTTCACATATGGATAATATTCATAAAATATACTTTTGGTTGGAAGAAAATATTTGAATAATATTCCAATAATGTATTATTTTAGTACCAGATACGATTTTACAGTTTCATATACATATAATATTCAGATAGTATACTATATTTATGAGCTTGGGATACTGTTTTTAATTTTCAGATACTATATTGAGTTTTTGATACTATTTTGAGTTTCATATACGAATAACATTTAGAAAATATAGTTTTGGTTAAAAGAAAGCATTTGAATAATATTTGGATAATATACTATTTATAGTATTAGATACGATTTTAAAGTTTCACATGCATATAATATTAAGATAGTATACTATATTTATGAGTTTGATATACTATTTTTAATTTTCAGATACTGTGTTGAGTTTTTGATACTATTTTGGGTTTCAGGTACTGTTTTGACTTTCATATATGAATAGTATTCAGAAAATATACTTTTGGTTGGAGAAAAATATTTGAATAATATTTCAATAATATACTACTTTTAGTATCGGATACGATTTTGAAATTTCACATACATATAATATTCAAATAGTAACTTGTGTTTATGAGTTTGAGATACTTTTTTAATTTTTAAATACTGTTTTGAGTTTCAAATACTATTTTGAGTTTCAGATACTTATAATATTTAGATAATATACTGATTGAATTGTGTCATATACAAATAATATTAAAAGAATGTATATTGTTTTTAAGTATTGTTCTTTATTACTTTTTAAGCTTGTTGTATAACAAAAATTTTAATTAATAATTTTTGTTAATGTTTAACATAATTGAAAAATATAGACCCAACTTTTAATTATTTAACATAAAAATACTTGCCTTTTTCTATTAATTTAGATATCTTTAACTTATAAACCAAAGAAGCCTTCTTTAAAGGGAAATGTAAATAAAAAAAAATACTCCCTTTTCTATTAAGGAAAATAGTATATATCGTGAGTAGCGACATGTATAGTTCCGTCGCTACTCGTAACATGTACCATTTTGCCCTTTTTTTTTTTATAAATTACATTCAAAATAAATTTTAATAAAAAATATTATTTACAAACTATACATATTTAAATCATCATACAACGGGTTCACCCAGTTCATTTTATGTTTTTTATTCCATCATTTTAATTAATTTTTTAAAATTAAATTAAATTTTCAAAAAAAAAAATTAATTAAAAAATTATTTACAAGCTATAGGTGTTTAAATCATGGCATAATGGATTCACCCATTTCATTTTAAGTTTTAAATTCCCTCATTTTAATTAATTGTTAAAAAAAATTTGAGTTTTTAATACTATTTTGAGTTTCAGATACTTATAATATTCAAACAATATACTATTTTGATTGTATTATATACGAATATATTCATAAAATATATTGTGTTTAACTATCATTATTATTCTTTCCTAAACTTGTGTAACAAAAATTTTAATTAATAATTGTAATTCCACAAGTGCCAGAGAGGGAGGGGGTGAATTGGCTTTTTAAACTAGATAGGGAAGTTTATTTTTCAACAAAGAGCAAGCTAATAATAGAGTTAGAGCATAAGAGAATGAAAAAGAAGAGCAAGAAAAACACAGGGAATTTATAGAGGTTTGGCACTTCAAGCCTACATCCTTTCCTCAACCATAAGTTGAGAGTTTCAATCAACTATCAATCTACTTTAAAGTGTAGATTAAACCTTTACAAGCTTAAACCTAAGCTATCCAAGTTTTTTCCTAAGGTTCACATTCAAAACCAAGTGTTTTCTCAAATCCAAGTGCTAAGAACAATCCTCTTAGCTTATAAATGTTTTTCCAAGGATCACACTCAAACCCAAGTGTTTTTTAAAGGTTCACACTCAAACCCAAATGCTAAGACCAATCCTCTTAGCTTACAAGTGTTTAAATCCCAATCCCAACTCACTTAATCTTACTATTGACCTATTGAATGATTGTATTAAATACTCACCAACCCACACTCAAGAACACTGTTAAGATATATAAGATTACAAAGAATAAAGATGAAGATCTTAGGTGGTTGAAGATTTAATTCAAGAGTTAATGCTAAAAAATGGCTCTTGGGGTTTTTGCTCATCTTCATTAACTTCTTCCAACTGAAATCAGAGTAGTATTTATACTTGTATAGAGAAAAAAAGCTATTGGTGGTGCATTTAATGCAAATAGAGCTGTTTAAACCACCTATAAAAAGCAAGTATGTGATTTTGTTATGATCTTGACAATCGGGGGGCGCTAAGATAGAATTTTGAATTTTTGTGCTTTCATGACCATGATACTGGTGGTGACAGTCTGTTATGATCGTTCTTATGATCATGACATTGGTGGTGACTAGCTTAAGGAATTTTTCAAAAATTGCAAATTCGATTTTTGTAATTTTGCTAGAAAATTTTTCTAATGATTGAAATTCACTTATGACCACTTATAATGAAGATTTCAATCATTTTTCACCAAATCTGACTTCAGCTTTTGCCACAAAAATTAAGTCTTCGATTTTCCCTTTTGTCAAAGTCATGATACATTTGTCACTACCTGTGCCACATCTAATTATTTCAACTTTAATCAACCTAAATATAAACACTTAAAAACCTCGATTAAACATAATTTTAATCAATCATTTATGACCATAAAAAATGATTGTTTTAGCCCTTAAGGTTTAATAATCTACCTTTTTTTTTATAGTAACAAATAATTATGTAAAATTAGGCTAAAAAAATTTGAAGGAATTACTCTCCCATAAAACAATCCTAATAATTAAAATTATAAAACTCAATATGTAAGTCCATTTTGCATATTTTAGCAATAAGTCATCAATAAGTGAAAATTGTAAAAGAAGCGCTATTATGAACAATGGCAATTGTAGTCTCAATTGTTGACATATTAATTTTCAAAATTTAATTAGTTATTAGTCATGGTTAAAACCATGAATTGGTGAACATAAGCTGCACCTTTCAATTTGCCACAGAACATTCAAGTTAAAAAATTGACAATAGAATCACCAGCCTATTGAGATGAATCCAAAGTTCATAAGTTCACTATTTGCTCATTAGCCAACATTTCACATATCCAAAATATAAAATCCAACAAGATCAAGAGTCAATAACTAAAAGCAAAACACAAAATATTCAATATATAACACCTCCATTTTAACCAAAAAAATCAACAGTCATAAATTCACTAAAAAAAATCACAACATGTCGACCAATAATAATAATTCCAAAATTATATAACATGAATATTCATACCAAGTCAAGCACAAAAGTAATAAACTTTTCAAAATCAATAATCAACATCATAGTTACATACTCAATATCCACAAATCAATATCAACTCATGGAACCAATATTCAATAACCATTAACCAACATGTCCAAATAAATACTAAATATCCATTAAATCAAATATCCATATCACATAATATTCAAAATACCAAATATCCAAAATATAATATCGAAATAAGCCTATCTTAGACTTTAGCCTTTTCTCCCCTTTTGTTACTATAAAACACAATTAGGCAAGGAGGGTAGCTACTGTCCAAGGCAACAATAAACAAAAAACACAAAAGCAATATGTCTTAAGCATTTAAAAAGATGCAACCACATCAAGTTCTACTCAGACTTGAAAAGCCCAAATTAAAATAGGTAACAAAAAATAAATGTAAACCAAAAGTGTGTCATGAGATGAAGTGCATAATCAATGATACTCATGAGGGGCAGGTAGGTGGTCCTTTAGATAAGCCACATCAGTAGCAAGATGGTTAACTTTTTTGTTTAAGGCTATAAGTTAAGACTTTAAAATTGAAAGAGAAGTCCTAAGTAGTTCAAAATGAGCATCAATGTGGAGTTGAAGTTGATTGAGCATGGATTGAAAATGGGTGGTTGGCTTAGCCTCTTTATCGTCTTTAAGGACTGGAATACGGGGGTGCTTCTTAGAGGTGGAAGGAGCTTCACTTTTGGCCAAATTTTAAAACTCCTTAGAATCATTTTCATGCTAAATAGTTTTGCTTTCTTTGTTCACTTCATGCCAATGAACATCACCATTAACCATAAATTTTCAAATTGCAAAATTACAAGCCTAACTGTCCAAAGTTAATTTGTCATTTGGTTGAATTTTGATGGTGGGAGGGCATTTGTCATATGTACCTAACAACTACTGGTGTTTGGCAAGGAGAGTGATGTATTTGCTAACTCAAAATTTGCCATTTTTGGCAGTAGCAATACTCTACACATTATCTGTAAA
This sequence comes from Mallotus nudiflorus, assembly GCA_947683625.1. Taxonomy (NCBI): domain Eukaryota; kingdom Viridiplantae; phylum Streptophyta; class Magnoliopsida; order Malpighiales; family Euphorbiaceae; genus Mallotus; species Mallotus nudiflorus. The sequence goes on from CANTUR010000207.1 coordinate 8,442,527, forward strand.
TAGCTTAGACAAGGCCAAATCCTTCCTTTTCTCATCACATCAAAGCACAAATAGTTCCAATTTTCAAACATTTCCATGGCTTTCACCTCTAACCAACATAGAGTAAGACATAAATCGATGTAGGTATTTATGTATAAAGGAGATCATAGGTGAACTTATAGCAATTCTAGGTCGAAAGCGACTCTCCCCTTTCAACTCCTTCCATGCACTATGTTCATCTAATTGCAACCACCCTTATAGGCACAAGGACCTATGGTGGGAAATTTTAGTGCTTCACTTAATTGTTCAAGAGTGAGGGTCTTCTCTTCATCGCACAACCTAAAGGATAGTAAATGGTCCTTCTCTATTTTTAGGGTTGACAAAAACTCAAAGGTGAGAGTGGAGGAGGTGACTTCTTGGAGTTCAACAAACTCACTGAGTTTTATTCTATTAAGCAACTCTCTCATTTTTCTTCATATCCCAATTCTCTCATACAATCCCAGTAAAAATTACGAGTTGAATAAATTGGGCGAGATTTCATAATTATGTACCTTTCTTTTTGGTCTTTAGTTGCAAGAAAGAATAGTAGGGGATCATGTGGGCCCCTTTTTCTCATAGTTTTTATCATTGTTCCCTTTGTTAGAGGTTGACATGTTGACAGATTTGATGAAGGACAGTAAGGGGACCGATTATGGTAGGGACAAAGAAGAAAGAGAGGGTTGTTTAACTATTTTAGGGTCACACTTAGTTGGTGATGATGTAAGATTGAGTTAAAAATGGAGAAGAAAAAGGCGAATCTTAATGAAAAAGATTAGATTAAGACAAAGAGGAAAAGCAGTGGGGCAACGTGAGGAAGTTAAAGAAAATGAAAAAATGGTTTAAATATGACAATACTAACCCTAAGCGCATCATGGATGGTGAGTGGGGTCTCATGACTGTGATAAAAATTTTACAACATAGTTAAAAAAAAATTTGATCATAGTTGATGACATGATGAATTATGATAATGATTAAGCAGTCATGACTAAACATCATGACAAAGGTAATGACAATGATCTTGAAACTTTTCATCCAAAAACTTAAATGCATAAAAAACTGATTGCAGATGAATTATAAATAGTGAATAGGTTTTCATAATCATGAAAATTGACTCACCAAAAATAATTTTAAGTAAAAAACATGAATTTACATGAACAACAAAACCTTCATTGCCAACAACAGAAGTGTAATGATCATGATTTAAATCCAAAATTTTCAAATTAAAGCTTTGAACTTAGGCTGAGCCATTTCAAACATAATAGGGACTAATTTAATATTGCACCATAATCAATCAAAGTTCAAGAATACATTAAATTAATAACTCAAGGATCATTCAATTGATTATAATGACACAAATAAACACACATCATAATGACTTGCCATCCAACATACCAATCTTTATTTTGATGAAGTTCATTATTTATTAACAAAGAGGCTTAGTAAATATATCCACAAGTTGGAGGTTACCTTATACAATAATTGAAGAAGTCTAGTGGAGGTTACCTTATTTTTGGGTTTAAATGATTTTTTCACTAGCTTACCCATTTAAAAAGCTCCATACACTTTATCCTTTTAGAACTTCACTTTGGGGAGGCCAATGACATGATCACCTATAAGCTCTATGTTAGCATGACCAAGTCTCCTATGCCACATCCAAGTGTTATCTAACTTGACCAATGCTTATGATTTTACCCTTAACATTATCACCAAATGTAACTTTGCCTCTTTTTTCCATCTCCAAATGAATGAGTAGATTAGCCTTCCCAATCATGTGCCTTGAATATCCACTATCTAGATATCACTTTTCTTTACATGTTATGGATTCCAAGCACACCTACAAATAAATGCTTCATCACAGTTTAGGTACCCAAATGTACTTAGGTCTTTAAAGGGTTAGCATTGAAAGATTGATCTTTTGAGTAACCTAAATGAGTCTTTCTAATATAATATTTAAAATTTTTATGTCCCACCACTCCATAATATGGCATCTAACATTTGGTGCATGTTCTTTTATTTTAAAACTATGAAAACCATGAGAATAAGCATGATTGGGTTTCTTAGGATTAGGTCCTCTTGAGCTATTTGCTCTACATTTATTAGTCTTATAACCATTATACTTTTTAGATCCATTGTTTTTAAGACTAAATTTTTTATAAACCTTAGTAATTGGAGTACTTAGGTTTACAACCTTTGATGAACTAGCATAAGTGTTTTTAAAACGTTTATTAAATCTAGAGTTTAGATTTCAAAGGAGAGGAAGTCAAAGAAATCATGCCATCAATAATTTCCTTTCCTTTATTAAATCCAGAGATGGACTCCTTGAGATTGTTATTTCCCTTTTTTAAAAACACATTTTGTTTAATAAGTTTTGCATTTTCATTAGCAACCTCAATTTTCTTAGAATTACTTTCATTCAATGAATTGATTAACTCTTCATTAGAGGACCTTTATTTCTCAAATTCTTCATCTAAAGTTTTTACCATTTCTTTTGAGTGAATTAATTTTAAATATATACTTATCACATTTATGCATCAACATTCACAAGCAAGTAACAATTCATCATTGGATTTAAATGTCACGACCCAAAACAGGGGCCATGACCGGCGCTAGGGAACGGGAATTCTTTCGAATCCGGAACCCATAGCAAGCCTAAAAATAAAATAAACATGCAATAGTAATAACAATATATAATGCAGCGGAAATAAAAATCATAAATATCATAATAACATATGCACCAACTGGATTTAAATCAAATCCTCATCATCACATATATATATAAACTCTTTTAATACAAATCCAGTTCAAATGTAATACAAAATCTCTTTAATAATTTAATGACTACTGCAGTGTCTAGATAAAATAAATTTCAAGACTCAGGGAAGCAATTTACATAAAGAAGCCGGGGCGGAAGAAATCCGGCGTATAGGCCTGCTACTGAGGTCTGAAGACGATGACTCTCCTGAAAAATAGTTAACGGAGAGAAGTCAGACCTCACTGAGTGAATTACTATAATATATATACATGCATACTAAATGACAATGCATACAATCAAAAGTATATATAATATGTATATATATAGACAAATACACACAGATGCTATAAAATCATTTTATATATATTTTACTGAAAATCATCATTTATGAAGGATTAAATAGAACCCTATGATATCGAAACCTCAAACAGTGTTAAACAACACTCTAGCCATACAGGCTCACTTAATCCAAATATATCCACTTAATCCATTTAGACAGTAGATTGGCCCCGAGACACTAAGTCAACCAAGCTCCAGCAGTCTGACTGTCAGTGTGATTGGCCCCGAGACACTTGGTCAACCGAGGTCCACACCCCCAAATCACATCTCACATATCAGATAAATCAATTCAAATCAATATCCACAAATAGGTTAGTAGTATAGCCTAAATGCTATAAGCGCACCGGTACGTACTCGGTCCTAGTGCTGCCCACTAGGTAGCACATTCTATTGATATCCTTCATTTTAAATATAAAACATACATTCATAAAAATAAATGATGCATGAATTTAAATAAAGTAACAATATAAACCATATATATACTGGAAATATACCAAACGTAAACCAGGTATATTTCGAGTATATATACGTCAAATAAATCCAATCAAATTACAAATTAAGCTAGAAATATATTTAAAAACATTTTAAATATAATTTATTAATAAAACATGCATATAATTTAATATATACCAAAAATAAACTAAAAATAAACCAAAAATATACTTAAATACTAATCACGTTATTTATGCATATTTAATCAAAATAAAACATATATTCTAAAATCATGCACCCTAAGCATATATATATAAAATAGCAACTCACACTTAGTGCGCTCCACGAGATGGATTCGATGGGCCTGGTCCACTAGGCCTCGGTCTCGATGCAACTAAACAAACAATAACGACAGAAATCATAATAAACCCAACAGAAAAATCCTAGAACTCGATCTAGAATATTAAATACAGAATCGAAATTAGGGTTCGACCGGATATCACGTTTTACGAGAATTCTATCAAAAATTCTGCAGAACCTCCCTTGTAAAATGGACATCTCTCTACTCAAAGAGTAGAGCCGACCCTGCAAAGAAATGCACTTCGAAAAATAGGCTCAACCACTCATCCACAACCCCTCGGTCGGACTCCAAACTACAATCTACCGACCGGGGTCCACAAACACAGAACAATTTCAGAAATACCAAAAATACCATTATATCATAGAAATACATTTTATAAGTAAAAATTACATAATTAACCTTAAAACATATTAAAAACCGATAAAAACTCATTTTATTAGTAAAATCGTATATTATATATATATTTGAAAATAATTCACGAAAAATAGTTTTAATTAATTAAAAATACTAAATAATTTGTAGAAATCATTTTTATACCTTAAATAACTATTAAAACCAATTAAATTATATTTTTAGCCAATTTAGGGTAAAATTACCAAAATGCCCTTATGTATATAAATATACTAAAATTACTCCAAAAATTCACCAAAAATAGTATAATTATCCAAAATTAATTTTCTCAACATATTTATCAATAATTAAACTCAATTAACCAATTAATTTCAATTAAAAACACAATTAACCCTATTTTCCAAAAATTACATAAACTTAAATAATTCAAAATAAATACATAGAAATTCATAAAAATTCCAAATAAATTCCTATAATTCATTTCAACACCTATACTCATCATAAAACACAATTTCATAATTTAATTAATTAATTTCCGAAAATTAGAAAATAATATTAAAATATTCAAAAATACCCAAAAATCAAAATAATCTCCAAAAATTCCACAAAAATTCTCAAATTTAGATTGATCTAAGGGGAACAACATTTTTTAAGAGACTTTCCATGAATCAAACAATTCGAAGTTCAAAAAAATCAAAAACCCTAAAATGGCCGAATTCGAAAATTCGAAACCTAAGCAAATCAAGACCATTTCAGCTCAAACCAAAGCTAGAATCACACTCACCGGAGCTCAATGAGAAGAAAGAGACTGGCGGTGTCGAAAATGGTGGCCGGAATCGCGAGGTGTGAAGAAATGCAACTTTCAGCCAAAAATAGAGGAAAGGAAGCTAGCTGGCGCCGGGGAAGGAGGCTAGGGGCGGCGGAGCAGCTGGGTGGGGAGACCGGAGCTGCTGGTGGCACACCGACGGTAGGTGGTCGGGATTTGCAGCGGGAGGGGGTGAAGGGACGGGTTCGGGAAGAAAGAAGGAAGAAGAAGAAAAGAAAAGAAAAAGAAAAGAAAAGAAAAAGAAAAAGAAAAAGAAAAAGAAAAAAGAAAAAGAAAGAAAAAGAAAAAGAAAAAAAGAAAAAATAATAATTTTAATAAAATATTTGGGAAAAGTCACACACCACACACTTAATATAATAATTTAAAATTTAATAAATAAAAATAATTAAATAACAATAAAATTAAGAAACAAATAATAAAATATTAGGGTAATTAATCAAATCCTAATTAAATAAATAATTACACATATATACAGTGTTTAGTATTTTAAAATATGTATGAGTTCATGCAAGTCCGTAAATATATTTAATATAATTAATAGTAAATTATTTACGTGAAAATTTCCCCGAAAATGTAAGTCCCGGGAAAAATTTACGTAAAGCACTTAAAATAATAAGAAACATTTAAAATTCAATTTAAATTAAATGAAAGCTCATGAAATATCAATATCATATTTAAAAATTATTAACACTGCATATCCCGATGCAGTATTAAAATATTTAAAAACACGGGATATTACATTAAAGTCTTGAGTAACCTCATCATTTGAAGGTTCCTCTAAGGCCATGAAGCAAAAATTGGAAACTTCTTCATCGGTGTCATCATCACTAGACTTATTAGAATAATCCCAAGTTGCTTTAAGTGCTTGCCTTTTTTTATTTCTTGTACTTTCTATCTTTCTTGAAATATTTCTTTAACATTAGGCAGTCAAATTTAATATGACCCAATTTATTTCATTTATAGAAAATCATTTGATCCTTATTGCTTGAGTTTTGCTTCTTGAATCCCCTTCTCTTCTTTATGATGAGATTTTTTATTTTTATAAAGATCATTGTATACTCATCTTCATTCTCACTTGAGTCACTATACTAGTGTATCTACTTGCCTTGAAAGCAATGCTTTTGTCATTCTTGGCCTTCTCTTCCTCTACCACTTGATTCATTTTAATTTCATATGTGAGAAGCTTCCTAAGAAGTTCATCTATAGGTAGAATAGAAAGATCATTTTCTTCTTCAATTGAGGCCATTTTAGCTTCCTAAACCTTTTGAGGTAAACTTATAAGAATTTTCTTATTGACATCCTCATTTGAAAATTTCTTGCCAAGTTTCATCAAAGAGTTGATGAGAGTGATAAGCCTACTATACATATCACTAATTTTCTCATAAGACTTCATCTCAAATAATTCATACTCTCTTCCAAGCATTTGTAATTTCTTGTTCTTGACTTGACTAGTGCTTTTATGCTTAGTCTTTAAGCACTCCCAAATTTCTTTGGCTGACCTTAAGTGCTTTATTCCATTGTATTCTTTCCTACTTAAGCCACAATAGAGAATGGTAATTAATTTCCTATTTCTTAAGTTGACTTTAGATTGCCCATCATTCTATTCCTTTCTAGGAATAACCACCTCATTGCCTTCGTTATCTTTCTTTGTTGGGGGACTCTAACCTTCTTCAATTAAATCCCATAGACTCCTTCACTATCCAAAAATATCTCCATTTTGTTTCTCCAATATGCAAAATTGGTACTATAAAAAATAGAGGTCTTATGTAGCTAGGACCATGAATATCGAAAGTGACAACTTGACTTGTGGAGGCCATGATCTTTTTTCCAAGATGCTTAAATCCTAAAAAAATGGAGACCAATGCTCTAATAACAAATGTAATTCTATAAGTGCTAAAAGAGGGGGTGAATTGGCTTTTTGAGATAGATAGGGAATTTTGATTTTCAATAAAGAGAAAGCTAATAGCAGAGTTAGAACATAAAATAATAAAGAGGAAGAGAAAGAAAAATACAAGGAATTTATAAAGGTTTGGCCCTCCAAGCCTATGTCCTTTCCTCAATCATAAGTTAAGAGTTTCAATCTACTATCGGTTTATTTCATGGTGTAGATTAAACCTTTACAAGCTTAAATTTAAGCTACCCAAGTGTTTTCCTAAGGCTTACACTTAAACCTAAGTGTTTTCTTAAGTCTCACACTTAAACCCAAGTGCTAAGAACAATCCTCTTAGCTTACAAGTGTTTCCTAAGGATCACACTCAAACCTAAGTGTTTTTCAAAGGCTTATACTCAAACACAAATGCTAAGAACAATCCTCTTAGCTCATAAGTGTTTAAATCCCAATCCTAACTCACTCAATCTCACTATTGAATGCTTGTGTTAAATTCTCACCAAACCACACTCAAGAACTAGAAAAGATTATAAAGAATTAAAGATGAAGATCGTATGTGGTTAAAGATTTAATTCAAGAGTTAATGCTAAAAAATGGCTCTTAGGGTTTTTGCTTAACTTCATTAACTTCTTCTAGTTGAAATCAGAGTAGTATTTATACTTTCATAAAGAAAAAGAGTTGTTGGAGCTGCATTTAATGTAAAAAAAGCTGTTTAAACCACCCATAAAAAGCAGGTTTGCGACTTCATTATGATTATGAAGAATTTCTTGTGATCATGACAATGGGGGGTGCCAAGATAGAATTTTGAATTTTTGTACTTTCATGACCATGATATTGGTGGTGACAATCCGTTATGATCATCCCCATGACACTGGTGGTGACTAACTTTGGAAATTTTTCAAAATTTGCAAATTTGATTTTTGTAATTTTGCTATAATTTTTTTTCTAATAATTGAAATTCACTTGTGACCACTTATAATGAAGATTTCCATCATTTTCACCAAATCTGACTTTAGCTTTTTCCATAAAACTTCGATCTTCGATTTTCCCTTTTGTTATAGTCATGATGCATTTGTCGCTACTTGTGCCACATCTGAATGATTCAACTTTAATCAACTTGAATATAAACACTTAAACAATCAGATTAAATATAATTTTACTCAATCATTTGTGACCACCAAAAATGATTATTTTACCCCTTAAGGTTCAATAATAATTTTTGTTAATTTTTAACACAATTGGACAATGTAGACTTAATTTCAGCTTCAAATATATATACTTGCTACTCCACTTTTCCTCTTACAAATAAAAATACCTTCGATAAGCTTCACAATAGCAAAGAATACATAAAAGTATTCGTAAATGCTTCCATTCCAAATTTATTCACAAACTTTCTTTTTTATTTTATATGTTCATTAATTCATCAGTTCAACAAGGAAATGTAAAGAAATTATCATATTTCAACATAGGAACTTAAAATGCACAAATATGAAAAAAAAATTTTGGGTGCATATCCATGAAAATCATTCTTCAATGATAGTTTAATCAGCTTAAGAACCAATAACAACAACCATATTCTAAAGGCATGAAAAATTTTCTACAAAATTTCAAAAATCACCTTGTGTTCAAGAAATAAGAATAGAAAATTCAGGTAATATCACTCGTAAAGGCATCATTACAAAGGAGTAATAGAAGTACAAATGGTAACAAAATATTTTAGAGCTTTACTAAATTTAAAGTTTGACATTAATAGTCTCCTAGCTAAGTGGAGATTTTCATAAGTTGTGAATCTCAAAATAATGAATATCCATAAAGAACTAAAGATATTCTCACTGCTATTCTAATCCAATTACCAAGTAACCTAAACAAAAAAAATCATCAAGTAATTCTAGTAAAAGCAAAATGTCATAAATATTAAGAATAAAATCATGGCTAGAGGGTTAAGACTTGAAGGTCCCATTATTTTCCACATATTTTTCTTAATCAAACATAAACAAAAATAGCTAAACAAAATCAAAATCTCACTTGTTCAAAATTCAAACAATCACCCCCCCCCCCAAAAAAAAATTCTCATAAAAAAGTCAATAGTAAAATACCAAACAGTAATAATAAACTCCCTAAGCTATTGTGCCTCAACTATAACCCGATCAAATTGGCTTTTGCTGCAAATGGGTACAAACTCAATAGATATGGGGAATCATCCAACTCTTATAAAGACCCATCTCCACTCTAAGCATGAAGAACCTTAATTTTGCCTTCAAGAACATGAATTTTCCTAGGAAAATGAAAATCCAAAAATTTTATAGGCAAAGAAAGTATTTTAAAGGTTTGAGTTGTTAAAAACTTTTGGCATAGTACATATTTAAACACAAAAACAAACCAACCCATTCATTTTTTGCTATTCTTTCTTTTCTTCTTATCTTCATTATGTACATAAAGTGAAAGGAATTACCAAAAAAAAAGAAGATAAAATCTTTCTCAAGTTCACTTTTAGATTTTGGTGAACGATGATTACGGATTTGATACAATGGCCTCCATGATTAAGATCTCTATCATTCCTTGAGCTTATAAAATGCATGAAATTGAAGAATAATAAGAAGAAAAAGATGATGACGATGATGATCAATTAGGAAGAACAATGCAGGAGAAGGAAAAAGGAGAAAGGACTTTGGAATTGATGGAAAAAAGAGGGCATGTGTGAATTTTTTTGGAAAAAAAGGACACACATGTAATTTTTTGGAAAAGGGGCATTTGATGTTAATGTCCTCCATTTTTAGGGTATTTTTGTAAAAAACCCTAACGTAAGTCATAATCATCTTGATAATTAAATGACTTATAGGCCATAATTTGCAAAATGGCAGATTGCAGTAGATAATTTAGAAATAGATGCTAATTCCATTTGCTATGTAGATCCACAAACTAAGAAACCCATATTTACAGTTTGTCATTAGGCACAAGTAAGAGAGTACTCTATATCAAGGGACATTGTAGAACCCAATAATCCAACCAAATCCTAACTTGTTGCTCATTCCCATTAGGCCATCAGATGCCTGCTTGGATCTTAGGCCATAAGTTTACTCAAAGCTTTCCATATCATAGAGCCACTACTATGGTGTATAGAATCTAGTAAACATATTTCATCCATACCATACTTAGTGGCTAATACTTGTACCCAAAATGGATCTTTATTCACCACAAAACCCCATTTAAGTTTCGTAAGGACTAGCATATCATTCATGCTTCTTAGGTGTTTTAACCCAGCTTTTCCTAGAACTTTAAAAAGGCATAGTTGATTCTAAGACATCAAATTAACCTTTCAAACACCATTACTAGAGCTCCATATGAATTTTCTATAGCATGCCTCAATCTTATAATAAATGAATGTTAGCAATTTAGTCATTTGCATTATGTATATAAGAATAGCCTCAAGCATTAATTGATTCAAGGTAATTCTTCCAATAAGAGCAAAAGGCTCCTGCTTATCTCAATAACCTTTTCTAAACCTTCACCAAAACATCATTATAAGTGTGTTTAATAGCCCAAGAAAGTTGTAAGGAAAACCCTAAGTATTTACTAAGATCATTAGACCTTATAAATCCTAAAGATCATTAGACCTTATAAATCCCAACTCAATAATAAGAGATCTTTCATCTCCCTCCCTCACATTACTGGAGAAGCAAACATTTAATTTTTTCGTGCTAATAATCTAATCAAAGCTACTGAAAATCAAATTGATGAATCTCATTATTAGTTTATTCTATATTAAAAGCTAACATGCTTTCATTTAAGAGACAAAAGTCTATCTAAAAATGAGTAAGGAGGCAGTACATCTCTTGGGCTTGAGTAAACATTAGTGAAGAATTCAACAATATGAAATTTTATAATATGAGGGTCTAAAATCAAATTGCTAAATTCATTTTTCAACTAATCAATTCTATTCCTTTTTCTGTGCTGAATAGTTTTCTTATGAAAATATACAGTGTTTTGATTCATACCTAACAACCAATGTAATATAAATTTTTCAATCAAAAGACCTTTTTTGAGATAAAAAAAACCTCCTATTATTCCCTTTTAAGCCGAATGTCTATAATTAGAAGTTTAGTAGAGTGAAACTTCTCCAATGCTTTTTATATACCACCCAACCTTGCCATGAAATTTGATTTGCATCTAAAAACATTATGAAAATAGTCATTATTCTATTCTTTCACCCTATCAACAAATTACAATACTACAATTTGATAATCATAATCTTGTCTCAATGAGTTAGTAACTATATATTTAAACCCATCATAAAGAAGCCATGTTGCTTGAAAATGAAACAACCTTAGCTAATATTACTTTTTTTTTACAGTGAAAATGAATAAAAATAGGGCTGTGATTAGATTGAATCTTAGGGAGATGATACACATATGCTTTTGAAATGTTTTGAATCACTCCTTATTGCATACAACACTATTAAGTCATTCCACTAAAAGCCCACTTGACCAAGTGAATTATGGACCCACAAATCCCAAATTAAGCATTTTATTCATATTTAGCCATTCTCGGAATAGTTTGCACACACTCATTCCCATTATTTTTTTAAAAACTGGGTGGTCAAGAGGGGAATGGGGGATCGAACCTATGACCTCACATTATAATGTCCGTCACCTAAGCCAAGCTATAAAGGGAGGACCTCTCATTCTCATTGTTGATCCACCTTTTTCTCTAGAAAAATATGTATAATCGAAATAAAAATCCTCACTTAAAACCCAAGGACCATCAATTACAAGTGTAAATTTTTATGAGCTAGTTCCGTAGGTTCCTTTTTATAAATAATTATCATATTAAATAAAGTCCAATGAGCATCATGAATAGATAAGTGAATGAACTACCAATTACTTTCAATACTAGATACTTTTTTTTTAACTAATTATACATAACAACTAGATTCCACTAAAGAAATCCATAGCATAAACTCTATAAGAGTTTGTACAAACACTGCTTTAATCAAATCTTCATCCTGAATTCTAGAGACTTTTAACTTAAGTAATCAATGTTGGCTTATTACTTTGCACTATCCATTTGAAAGCACACCAAAAATGATAGGCAACTCCCTGATTATTCCAAAAAATGACTAATAAATTCATAAGTTAATTATGAGAGAAAACGAGAAAATATGGTCCAAATACCTAGCTATTAATGTTGCTGGTCTTTAACTAGGCCTATTATCTCCATTTCTTCCTCATTACATAATGATTCATTAGCCTCTAAGATAAAATCATCATCATTATTACTATTGCCTATGTCATCATCGTTATCCTCTTCGCTAGCACTATTATTATTCTCAATCTCCATGTTCTTTATAACCAGTGGAATTCTACCTCTAATGATTTTACTCCTTTAGGGGAGAGTACAACAACAAAGTGTAATTTTTGGTTTAAAAGGTTGCTCTTATGTGGTTTCATAGCAATGGGGTTAGAGGTTTCAGCAGAGTTTTTAGTGGTCTGTTTAGGTTCTAGGTTGTGGCTTGCTTAGTTTTACATAAGGATACTTAATTTTCTTTTTGGTATGGGATGGGCTTTAATAATGTTGGGCTTTTTCTGGTTGTGTGTGACTAGTCTATGGCAAACCTTGGGAGTTAGCTACAATAAGCTTTAAGGCTATAAATGAGTCGAGTTATTCATGAGCAGCTTAGTTTTCAGCTTAATAAAAGCTTATTTGAGCTCATATATTTAAGCTTATTTAATAAAAGAGCCAAGCTCAAACTATATAAAGTTTGACTTATGAAAGTCTCAAACCAGCTCATAATTTTAATGTTTAATAATTTAATTTTATATACATTATATATAAATGGCATAATGCCTTTTTTAGTCCTATAAGTTAAGTGGTTTTCACAAATTAGTCCTAAAAGCCATTTCCTTTATAATCGAGTCCTGAAATTTTTTAAAATTATCAACTTTAGTATTTGTCTGTTAACTTTGATGAAAGTTGCTTACATGGACAAATCGACCCCGCTTAACTTCATGCTTCACCTGCCACATCAATATACTCACTTTCACATAAAATCCATATCATCATCATCATCATCATCTTCTTCTTCTTCTTATTCATCATTCCCTTATTATTCTTCTTTTGTGCTTTTTTTCCATTTATAAGAACTGAATGGTCCTTTCTTTTCACCTATCACCCATTAACATTAGGTTTAGTTCTAAAACCCAGCCAAAAATTGGTTCTTTTTCCCTTTGTAAAAGGGACTAATGGAGAATTTTTGGAGAAGTGGGCATTACTGAGCATGGTTTGTTGGAGATTCTAAGGAAACAAAGATCCTCTTGGTTCAGCTCATACTCTTGAGTCATTAGTAGGCTTAGAGCTCACATCTTCAAGATAGAAATTTGATTATGGGTTTTGAAGGTAAAGGCTTTTAAATTTAATTGGTGAGTGTAAATCAGGTATGTCAGGAGTCATAAACTTTCATGTTCTAATGTTGTTTGAACAACCTAGGTTTTTATTTCAGTTTTATAAGCAGTCATTTGCCATGGTTGTTGCTTTTTAGGATGTTGGATTTTTAATAGTTTTTGAAAGTTAGGTTCCTGAATGGGAAAATATGATGGGTATTCTATACTTTGAAGCATTCAAAGAAAAGGCATTTTATCTTGCAAAGTTGGCATTAAGAGGTGTGTTTCTTTTTCATCATTGTCTTCTTCTCCAAATCTCAAACTTTGAACACTAGCAAATCCTCATTTTAAGCCCTCCACTTTAAGATGTTTTCCTAAGAACTGCAAGGGAAAAAAATTCAGTTCATTTTCCTTTGATGCTGATGCAGGTGCTACTAATTGCTCTCTAACTACACCCTTTAACACTTTGTGACTAGTAGCTATAACAAAAGAGAGCAGGTTCAGTAATGGAACACAATACATGGAGCTTTGCTTTATCTACTACTTCTTTGAGGAGCTACTAGTAAGCTCTTAGATGCCATTCTAGTGAATTTCATGCCTAAAGTTTTCTTTTATTTTTGTTTTGTTTTTCTTTATTATTGATGTTTTTTCTTATTTTCACCTATATGATCACTGCATCATATGGTGTAGATCTTTGCCTAGATTTTAAAGATGTAGATATTAGAAGAAGAAGAAGATGATGATGATGATGATGATGATGTTGCTTTAATGTGGCAGTGAGTGTGTTGATATGGTAGGTGAACCATGAAGTTAAGTGGGGTCAATTCATCTATATAAACAATTTCCTTCCAAGTTAACAAACAGGGATTAATAATGAGAATTTTTAAAAATTTAAGGACTTGATGGTGAAGGAAATGGCTTTTAGGACTAATTTGTGAAAACCACTTAACTTATGGGACTAAAAAAGATATTATCCCTATATAAATTCTTATTGTAAAAATATTTTAAAAAATATATTATTAGAATAAAATCATAATTTTTATTAAATATAAAATAATTTATTTTTCAAATTTTAATGTATAATTTTAATTTATAGTTTATAATTTATAAAATTTTTAGGCTCGTTTAAGTTCGCGAACAACTCTTGAACACCAAGCGACATAGTGAGCTTAACTCAATTATAAATGAACTAAGCTTGAGCTAACTAAAGCTTAGCTTAGCTTAACTCAATAAAATCTTCCTCTTCCAAAGGCAACTTTGTATTTGTATGTAAAGTGCCATAATTCTCTCCATCAGTTTCCATAATCACTTCACCATCTTCTTGGAGAATGTTAAATCGTGATCCTTTCATCATAAATTTTCCATTTCCAAAACCCCAAAAATTCTCACTATCCTTCAACCACTATACTTGCTTTTATGGATCTAATCATCCATGCTCCGTACATAGGGTTTTCCTATGCCATCTTACCATCCTATATCGCTACTTTATTTGTTGTCTCATCATTCACCATAGTGTTATTTGCTTTAAGATTCCTATTCGGGCATATCCCACTCAAATGGCCTATTTTCCCACACACAAAACATATTTTAAGAGCATCCATACTCTACCTTTTGTTTTTTTCCATCCAAAAGGAATTAGGAGCATAGAAAATTTTCCTGGTCTAGTTTAAATGCAATATGTGTAAATTTTCCTCTAGCTGCAGATTGTGTGTTATAGTATATCTGTACCACTCTTCCAACCATTTATTTAATAAAGCACAAAAAATAGTTTTGGTAATAATGAAGAGGCATTTTTGGAAGTTAGATCCAAGCCACTACCCACTTGATTTCATCAATCATGCTATCAAACTATGAGATCCATTATTGAATAATTTGGTAGTGGTCCATAATTATATAAGGACCATTAAGAAGTGCATATTGAGCATCTATCTTAGTTTTGAATTTCACTAGTAAGTAGTTATTTTCTAAATTAACAAATGCTTTTGTCAATCCCACATTACTTTAAGTTTTTATACAAGTGTTCAGTATCCAATAGGCCTTCCTAGAAGTTTCATAATAACTACATTTATCCAAGGTTTTAGTGTTGTATGCATTCTTTATGAGAGGGTTATTGACGAGACATCTCTAATAACCACCACAATGTCAATCTTGATCTATATTGCCTCATTTTATCTTATTAGATCTTCCTACACTACCTGACTGGTTTGCAATAACTTATTTTTGAAGGATATAAATCCTAGATTATCATCATTATTGCCTCATTCTTGGAATCATTCTTTCTTTGTTGAGCAGCCATCCACTACCACTAATGGTGGTT
The DNA here is from genome assembly GCA_947683625.1 of Mallotus nudiflorus. Taxonomy (NCBI): domain Eukaryota; kingdom Viridiplantae; phylum Streptophyta; class Magnoliopsida; order Malpighiales; family Euphorbiaceae; genus Mallotus; species Mallotus nudiflorus. The sequence goes on from CANTUR010000207.1 coordinate 8,458,188, forward strand.
TTTTTGCAAGATTCAAAGCTACTTAAGTCATTACTTTTACTATTTGAAGAAAGATTGAATTTTATTAAGCATGAGCTTAGTATGATAGATGGGTCAAGATTGTCTTGATGACTTGTTAAATTATTTAATTGATGGTTGGACTTCTTCATTAACATTCATGATTTTAATAAATTTCGTGTGCAATCATGCTTTTAACTTATTTTTTACTTTGTTTATTTTTTGTATTTAATACTATTTCATAAAATTCATGCATAAGCATTTTTATTTATTTAGTTATACTTATGATTTATTTTTTATTTTTGATACTATTTCATAATTACATTTTAAGAAAAATTATTTTTGATATTTATGATCATTATCATACACAATGTTACTTTAAAATAATTGCTATTTAATAATTAATTATTGAATTTTATTCAATTTATTGACTACCTAAATAGACAAATCTATTTCATATATATGATTTTGTATTATATTGCTTCCCATTTTCATTATATTATTATTATTTGATAATTTTAAATTTCCATTTAAATGCTTAATTATTGTCTATTAGCATTTAATTTGGTCATGATTTAATTTGACATATTTAATTTGAATTAATTTTTTTTAAATAGTTTCCTATTTTATTTCCTATTTAATGATTATTCATTAAAATTAATTCAATTTATTGATCATTTAAATTTAGCAAATTAATTATAATTATTTGCATGATCATTTTATTAATTTGAAATTAAAAAATTTCTTTTCTTTTTGTTTAAATGCTTGATTATGTTACTTTATGATAATAATTATAAAAGCATATCATTTGGTTGTGATTTGATTTAATTTGGAGTCAATTTGATGCATAGGGACTTAAAATGTCATGTTTTAAGGACTCAATTGCACAAATTTAAAAGTACAAAGGCCTTTATGTAATTATGTCATGAGCTGATCAATGTTGTGTCTCGCCTTGGCCAGCTCTATGTCTCATCTTGCCTAGCGCTGCTCATGAGTGACACTCATGATCATGAGCCGCTTGTGAGGGGTGGTCTGGTAGATAAGAAATCCTAAATCATTTGGGATTGTGACTTTTTTTCACATATTCCTAGTCTAAAATGGTCACTTGCACTTAAACATCTCTTTTTGATCAATTTTGATTTTTTTAACCTTAATTCTTTCCTATATATACCCTCATTCATCCCTTATTCATTCCACACATTAGTCATAAAATTCTCTTCTTCCTCCTTACTTAATATCCATAGATTTTTATTCTCTCATCCATGGCTCCTAAAAAGAAGTCATCACTGGAAGTCCCCTCATCCTCAACATCAAGAAGAGCAACTAAAGATCAACTGAAGAAGACCCCTCCAATTTCTTATTCTTCTACCCAAATTAGGCACAGGTTAGCTCAATTTAGTAAGAGGAAGATTATCTTTTCTAACTTTATGTCCCAAGAGACTTTAGAGAAGATGGAATTTTATAATGAAGTTAAGACTATGCTTGAAAGGGTAGGCATTTATAATTTTGCTTTTGATGCTCTTCTTACCTATCCCTCTCTTGTTTATGAATTTCTCTCCTCTTATTGCTTAAGAACTCAATACTTTGATGATCAAAACTCCATGAATAGTATGGGATTTAGGTTGGGCGGTGGAGATAGGTTTCTTACTTCTCAATAATTTGATAGCATATTTGGGTTTAGACAAGGAGGTCTTACTACTCCTAATTCTTGTTAGTCTCCTCAAAGTTTTTGGGTTCAACATGCTAAAACCAATGCTAGTGCTTTTGTTGTTGGATATATTAAGTCATCTCTTTTTGCTTCAAAATATCTTTGGTATGTTCATTATTTCATATCCTATTCTATTCATGCTAGGTGTCTTAGTAATGAAGCAATTTCTTTTAATGACTTAATTCTCATTCGTTGCTTTGTTGATGTTGAGCTAGGTAGATGGGTTTAATGGAGATTGTGGTTGGTTAGTGATAGTGTGAATGGGAGTTTGTGTGTTGGAGGGATCCTTACTCAAATTGCTAATTATTTTAGGATTTCCTTCAATAACATTCCTTTTATTCCTCCTTCCTTCCTTGATTAAAGCCTCCTGAAAAATTCTAGACAATTTAAACTTATTAGAAATATTTAGGGTTGGAAAGATGAAATAGGAGATGAAAATGTTGATAAGGAGCTTGGACATGATTTGGAAGATATAGAGTAAATGGGAACTCATGGTTTTGAGGGAGTTGGACTTGGTGAAGAAGATTCTCAAGAGGAAATTCCTACTCAAACTCAAGTACCTCCTCAAAGGAAGAGGGCAAGAGGATAATCCACTTCTTGAAGTGTAGATAAAGAACCCGCTTGGGTTGGAGGATTCTTTGATCATCTATCCTTTGTTGAGTCTAACTTTAACATAAGTTTTGATCAAGTAAACACTAAATTTGATCGATCTGAGCATTGTATGGACCACACAAAGCATGATATTCACCATTTGTATGCTCATCACAACATTCAGTGAACTTGGCTTCCTCCTCCTTCTCCTCCTTCTCTCCATTCCAAGATCCCTAAGATGGAAACTTAGATATTCTTAGTTTTGGTTTATATTTTTTGTTTTAGTTATTGGTCTTTTGTTTTCTTTAGGTTTCTTTTTAGTTTATTTCTTTTTCTTTTTATTTTTGAAAAAGGGGGAGAAATTGTTATGTCTTATAATATGCTAAGTGCTACATGATCTTGTGTCATGTAAGTTTAAGTTTTAAATAAAACTACACCAAATATCTCATAAATAATTTTATAATAATTAACATTAAATAATCCCACACTTAGATATAACAATTAATTAAAAGTTCAAGTTATAACAAGAAGCTCCCTCAACAACAGAAAAAAAAAAACATGTATAAGAATAAATTCATTTGTGTTAAAGAATAATGATGAAAGCTCTTCCAGTGCTCAAAAAATAAGTAAAGGTGTATATATTTTAATGACCTGTATTTTAATTATTAAATTAAATATGGATTTTAAAGTGTTAAATATTATTTTTATGTAATTATTGTTAAAAGAGTATTTTAGTAAATTTATTGATTATTAAGAATATATTATATATATATGTATACTTATGTGTATATATATTTGGGAGGAGTTATTATATGTAAAAAAGTGTGGCCTATTTTTCTTCTTCTTCTCCTTTTCTTCTCCCTTCCTTCCCCACCCGACACACAAGCCACTGCCACCCTTACTAATAGCGCTACCAGCCGTCGTCAAATAGCCCCCACGTTGCCACACATCGCTCCTTTCTTTTCCATCTTCCTTCTTTCCTAGTTTTCTTCAATCGTCGAATTGAGAGAAGCTCATCGGCATTGACTCCGGCCACCCCTGGACATGACGTTGGTGTCATTTGGATCTTCTCCTCCTAGGTTTCCTTTCCCCTAAGTCAATTTGAATGGGGTAACACAGCGAACAACTTCAATTTTGGGTAATTTGATAGGTTTTATGTTTAATTTGTTGATTTGAGTTTGATTTCGATTAAATTAGATTATATTGTAGTTATATGAAATGACATTGAGGTTGAGATCTTGCTAAGTATGATTTTTATTTATGTTTTTGAATTTTTAGAATTTTCCAAGCGTTCGGTTACTGTTCACATTACTGCTCCGAGCTCAAGAAAGTTTTATATGTTTAATAAATTCTATTAATTATGTAGAGTAAACTTTATGATTGAAGTTTTGTGAAATTCATTATAGAATTTAAATTATGAATTTTTAAAGGTTATGCTTAAATATGTACTTTTGGAAAAATTATTAGAAATTAGTAAATTATTTAATTTTAATTAAATTATTGTTATTTATTTTGTTTAGATTATTTTTAAATAATAAAAGTATGAAAAAAATTGAGTGATTTTAATAGTTATTTATAATTAATGTTAATTTGGTTGTGAAAATGAAAATTTGATTTCCATTAGCGATATTTTATTTATAAACAAGAATTTTTATTATTTATTTGGAAATAAATTATTTTATATTTTTATTATATAAATAAATTAGATTTTGGTAGTAAACTAAATTATTATGATATATCGGGATTTGAGAAAAAATATATTGTTTTTATATGTGTTATTATGTTTGTTCTCGGTTGGGCATAATGTGTAGTTCGAGGGTCCAACCAGAGATGTGGAGTTGTGGGTAATATTGAAGTGCAGTTTTGTCCAAGTATGACTCTATTTTTAGTAAAGAGATGTCTATTTTATAGAGGAGACTGCCAAATTTTCTGTAGATTTCTCGTAAAATGTGACATCGGATTTGTATTGAGTTTTGAGTTTTATCAGAGTCATGTCCTAGATTGAGTTTTTCCTTTGAAATCTAGAATGTTTAAGGTTAGAATTTTTAATCCTAATTATTTTTATTATTTTTTTAAGAGTCGCACTGAGAGCAAGGCCTTCAGGTCGGGGCCAATCAAGTTAGTATCGAGGGGTGCATCCTACCTGTGAGTTATTATCATATGTATGCATTGCATGTAGAAAATATTATTGGCATCCATATTTTGAATAAATATGAATTTTATTATGCTATATTCCATTAAACGTTAATTGTTATTGTTATTATATATATGTTTTTATATATATAAAGGTTATTATTAATTGTGTAGTTTGGATGTTGCTTATATTATAACATGATTTCATTATTTATTTTTGATATAATGTTTTGGATGATAGTCATAGAATGTGCTACCTAATGGGCTACATTAGGACTATATATGCAATAATACGCTAGTTGTTAGGTTAGGATTATATGGTATAAGATACTGATAAATGATTATTATGATTAGTGGATATAGAATGGTGTGGTTGCGGGAGCTCAGTTGACCTACAGTTTCTCGAAGCCAGTAATGTCGGCAGGGGGATTGCGGTAGCTCAGTTGACCTTTTTGTGTCTCAGGGCCAATCCATTGCCAAATTGGTAAAGGGAAATATTTTTGGATTCAAAAAAGTCTATTTGTTAGTGACGTATAGTGATTGAGGTTACAAAATTCTTAGGGTTTTTCTCCGATCCTCCCATTTATTTTTCACTTATTGCATTAATATGAAAATTTTTTTTGAGTGTCTGCATGAAAATGTGTATATAAATTAAATAAATATAAATATAAATATAGAAATATTATATTGGTGCTTGTTTGTTTGTATGCTTAGGTTGTATGCATATATATAATAATAATTCACTCAATGAGATCTGATCCCCCTCAATTATTTTTTCAGGATTCCTTTCTACAAACCTTCCACGGTTATCTTTTTCGTGGGACCCTTTCTTCACCGGCTGATTTATGTAAATTTTAAAATATCATTTTTGTTGTATCTACTAGATGCTGTAGTATTAGTATGTACTTGTTGTAGTATGTTATGTTGTGTTGACAGTGGTTGTGTACTCGAATGTTTGTAAAATATTTTATTATAATATGATCTGGAAAGATTTCTTATGTTTTAAAAAGTTTTAATTCTTTGGTATATTTACGTTTGTGTTTGGTGTGAACTGGTGTTTTAGGCTTGCTACGTGTTCCGAATTCATGTGAATTCCCGTTCTCTATCGTTAGCCATCACTCTTGGGTTTGGGTCGTGACAATTATTTAATAATTTTTATAACCTTAAACATAATTATAATAGTTAAAATTTTATAGAATTTTCATTATATGGATGAAAAATATTATGTGTATTCCAACAAATTTTCATTGCACTTTTATTGTAAAAATTGATACCTTTATGATATTTTACTATATCAAATATTAAAAATTATAAATTTCCTATATAAATTTTTTTTTTATGAATAATATTCTCATCGAATTTTTTTGGAAGTTTTAATTTAAGTAAATATTTATACTTAAATGTCATTATAGTTTTAAATTTACTGCTTTTAATAAAGTATATAGTGTAATTTTAATATAGAAGTATTTAATAATTTTCTATTTTTATCTCAACAAATATTCATTATTTTATACATATTAAAAAATTTTAAAACTTATGATTCTTATTAAAAGTTAATACACATGTTTGTAAGTATTATTATTTTAAATAATTGTTAAAAAAATTAATAAGAGTTTGGTAATGTTTAATATATTTTTTATTTTTCAATATAAAAAAATATATAAAACGGTATCAAATACTATAGTGGAGGTACAAGAAAGATTTACTAAAATGTGAATGATATTTTCTAATGCTTAATTATAAAAATTCAATTACAGAAAAAATAATACACGAAGATCAAAAACAAGAAGAAAATTTTAGGTTTATTCAATAAGGCAACAAGGAAATTTGATCCAAATTCATATGAATTCCCGATCCCTAGTACTACTCATGTCATCTGAGTTTGGGTTGTGACAAAGTTGGTACTAGAGCTTAAGTTTAGTATTGTGTGACCTAGGTTGGTAGAGTTTAGGTTTTCTTTGAAACTATTGTAGCAATTAGGTTCGATTATGTCCTTAAATAGTCTTCTTTACTTTTAGATTTCCATATAACCATTGAGATATATGTTGTTGTTAGAATTATGTGCTTTATTTTCTTTTCTTTTAGAATGAGAAGAGTGCGAACCGCTCCACTGGCTTATGAGGTTGAAAGCAAAAAGTCTTACCAGGATGAGATTATACCCTGTGCTGCCAGCTAGGTGTAGGGGTAGAGGTAGGGGTAGACCCAGAGTAGCAGTAGGTTATCATAGAAAACAAGAATAGTAGGATGAGGAGACTACAGGTTAGAATTATAATGATGATGCCAATGCACTAGGAGTTCAACAAGTACAATAGCTATGCCTCAGACTGAACCACTTATATAGCCTTTATTTTAGTAAGGAGTTCAGGGTATGTCAGACTAAGAGGTAGCATTATTTTATGCCAGAGTCGGTAGGATTTCTTATGATGGGACTTCAGACCCGCTAGATTTTCTTTATGCGATTGAGTTGAGGACTCGGACTGCGCACACCAAGTATCAAAAGATACTCATTGTTGAGTTATCAGTTAAAGGGCTAGTGTTAGACTAGTTTGTTCAGGTGATTCAGCCCCATATGACTATGTTCACTTGGGCTCAGTTCAGACAGCAGTTTATGAGATGATTCTACCTAGACCCAATGAGGATGAGTTACAGACTTTGTGTTAGGGTTTCGTGATACAAACGCAGCGGAAAATTAAAATTTTATCACGTTCCCAAACCTGGATCTATGTAATTTGACTACTTGATTAAATCTAGAGTTTTAAGAATCTCACCAAAATGCAGAAGAGGCAAGATTTTCTGGAAGGATAAGAGGAGGTTCACACCGGTGACACCTTACCTCGAGCTTTTTGCTTTGATTATTCGGATCAAGACCTCTCCAAAAGGATGCATCCTCTATAGGTATCCACACGAATAGCCCTTCACAAAACGAATTGGAGTGTGTGCTAGCAACCTTCTTGATTGTCTCACAAATCAAGAACAAAAGAAAAACTCTATGTTTTTTTTCTAGGAAAAGAGAAAACCGTTATTGGAGGCAGGGAAAACAAAACTATTAAACCCTAGAGAATATAACATATTTATAGACTCCAAATTAGGGTTTCACTTCCTAAAAACCTTTTTGGTAATTTCCATTTATTACATTCTGATTTTGTTTTAAAAATAAATCAGAAATAATATCTTATTTATTTATTTAAAATAACATTTATCTTAAATAAATAAACAAATAAATAAATAAATAAAACACTTTAATTATTGATTTTCATAGAGTTTATTTTTGGCTTATTAAACCCATAATCGTTTTGGGCTTGTTCTAAGTGTGTGACCCTGTAGGTTCACATAACATTGATAGTGGGCCTAAATCTCTATTTAGGCTTACAAGTCATAAGTGGCCTCTAGCAAGACATTATGACTACCCAAGTCATGTGAAGTCAATAATCCGACATAACCTAATTACAGTGAATTTTATCGTCCCTTTATCACATGATATCTTAATTGAACATAAGGCATAGAATGTCATCCTTATATAGTTCAATATTCTGACTTAATTCCAAGTAGACTGAAAATGATAACTCTTTATCAATTCATTTAAGCATGGCCATGCATTTTTCTTCAGTCTATCTCATCAAGGGGCCCATAGATATCTTTCTCATATTAATGAGGGATAAATTCCTTCTAAATCACTCACATTCCTCACATAACTAATTTTATATCCAACAACATCCTATCTAATTGTCCGGTTAAAGACAATGTTAGAATGTGTCAAAACATAAAATAGCTATGTAGAAATCCATGATGATTTCAAGGTCAAAGGACCGAAATAAAATTACTATGATGAGAAATACTTATGACAATATTCTATGCAGTATTCTCATAGTGGGTCAATCCAGTACATGATCTCTCATCATGTACCTATGAGTTGACTTAATATCTCATATTCATTATTAGTAAAACATAACCATCAGTCAACATCATACTAGCCTTAATACTTTAACATTTATATAATGAATAAATGGCTAGGGATAGTTAGAATAGAACTCTTATTTTAATCTAAGGGTTTTACTATCAAGTCACATACTTGATGGCCTTAGTAAGAATTAACCATTCATATAATTATTATAAAATCAAATGATAATGAAATACCTCATTATTAATAAAATAAGAAAGTCAATACATAATCAAATTATTGACCTAGTGCACACTAACACTTTGGTTGACCAATATTTTCAAAGGTGATAGGTTAGTTGAGGAGTATACTAGAGAGTTTCTTAGATTGTCCAAATATGCCAAGGATATGATGAGGTACTAGTACTTTGATGTCACCATTTATGTCATTAGTTTGGGTTCTGTATTTATTGGGATGCCTACTACAGGGTTAAATCTTAAGTTAATGACTAAGTTAGCCAAGGAGATTGAGCTCAGGCTCATCAAGTAGGGAGTTATGCCTAACTTCTATTAGATTGGAGGTGTCAGAACAAGAGAATATTAGGGTACTCCACATACAACATTTCATATAAGCCTTAGTAGTCAACCCAAAGGATCTGTTAAGTAGGGCCAAAGACCTCAATAGAGGATTCATAAGAGTAGCAGACATGGCTATAGTGGAGCCCATAGACCTGTCAGATTTGGTTCAAGTGCTACTAGCAGCAGTAGTGGTTAGAGCTCAAGATATGGTAGCATAAGAACTGCAGCCAGTGCTTGTCAGACATATGGGAGAGTCCATCAAGGATTGTGCTATATGGCTTCAAGAGCGTGTTTCATAGATAATCAGATAAGGCATTTTACTAGATCATGCTCTTATTCTAGTTTTCAACAGCAGTTCCCTCAGTTGTCTTTAGCTAGTGTAGCTTTAGCTCAGTTTTAGTCACCACCATCTTAGTACTTGAGCACCTCTCAGTTTATAGCCCAGCAAGGTCGAGGTATAGGAGGTAGAGGTGGAGGTAGTGCTAGAGGATTTGGGCAGGCTTATGCTAATCAACAAAAAGGTAAAGGTCAGACCAGAGTTTTCACTCTCATACAGTAGGATGCTCAGGCATTCATTGCAATGGTAGTATGTACACTCTCAGTATGTTATCTTGATGCTAGAATTTTGATTGATCCGAGTTCTATTCATTCCTTTGTATCTCCTATTTTTTCTTTAAAATTGGGTTAGCAAGTTACGAGGATGGCAATTTCTTTATCAGTTGCTACACCTCTAAGTGATTTTTTGGACATTGATGTTATTCTTCTTGGGTGTCTTGTGTTGGCAGGAGGCAGAGAGTTGCCATTAGACTTGGTGTTGCCAATTCTTTTATCAATTGCTACATCTCTAAGTGATTCTTTAGACAGTGATGTTATTCTTCTTGGGTGTCCTATATTGGCAGGAGGCAGAGAGTTGCCATTAGACTTGGTGTTACTAGATGTGATGGACTTTGATGTAATTCTAGGAATGTATTGGTTGTCTCAGCATTATGCCACTGTGGATTATTATGGCAAATAGGCAATTTTCAAAATTCTTGGTGAAGAGGAATTAAAGTTCATGGGTAATAAGAGTTTTACACCTTAGAATCTTATCTCTGCTATTACGATAAGAAAGATGCTGAGAAAAAGGTGTCAAGGATACTTGGCATTGGTTAATAATACCATAGCATAATAAACATCCATCTCAGATGTTCCTGTAGTATGTGAATTTCCTAATTTTTTCCTGATGAATTATTAGGTTTACCACCTCAATGAGAGATAAAATTTTGCATTTATATGGTTCTAAGCACAACTCTTATCTCTATTCCACCTTATAAGATGGCTCTTACTAAGTTAAAAGAGTTAAAGGAGCAGTTACAAGAGTTAATGGATAAAGGTTTCATAAGACCTAACACTTCTCTTTGGGGTGTACCAATCTTATTTATAAAGAAAAAGGATGGCACACTTAGACTGTGCATTGATTATAGAGAATTAAATAAAGTGACTGTCAAGAACAAGTCTCCCCTTCTGAGGATAGATGATTTATTCGATAAGCTTTAGGGTGCACAGTTTTTCTCTAATATTGACTTGAGATTGGGCTATCATCAGTTACGGATCAGAGAAGTTGACATTCCTAAAATGGCATTTTGTACTAGATATGGCCATTATGAGTTTATGATGATGTCCTTCATATTAACCAATGCACCAGTAGTTTTAATGGATCTAATGAGTAGGGTGTTCAGACCATCTCTGGATCAGTTTGTAGTGGTATTCATTGATGATATACTAGTGCATTTGAAGAGCATGTGTATCACTTGAGGAGAGTGCTACAGACACTAAGGGGACTTCAGCTTTATGCTAAGTTCTCAAACTGTGATTTTTGGCTTGAAATTATGGCATTACTTGGGCATGTAGTGTCTAAAGATGACATTCAGGTTGATCCATAAAAGATTAAGGTAGTATCTGAGTGGCCTCGATCGACATCAGTTATAGAGATTAAAAGTTTCTTAGGTTTGGTAGGATATTATAGGAGGTTTATTCAGGATTTCTCAAGGATTATAGCACCTATGACCGGCCTAACTTAGAAGAATGTGAAGTTCATGTAGTCAGAAGCATGTGAGAATAGCTTTTGATTACTAAAGGAGAAGTTGACTACAACCCTAATGTTGACTTTGTCTAATGGAGAAGACAAGTTCACCGTGTACTGTGTTGCTTCTAGAGTTGGCCTTGGGTGTGTGTTAATGCAAAATGGTAGAGTAGTAGCTTATGCTTCCAGATAATTAAAGAAGCACGAGCAAAACTATCATACTCATGACCTAGAGATGGCCGTTGTTATCTTTACTCTTAAAATTTTGAGGCATTATCTATATGAGATGACATGAAAAATTTACACTAATCATAAGAGCTTGAAGTATATCTTTCAATAGAGAGATTTGAATTTAAGATAAAGAAGATGGCTAGAACTTCTAAAGGATTATGATTGTGATATTTTGTACCACCCAGGCAAGGCTAACGTGGTATTATATGCCTTAAGTAGGATGTCCTCAGTAATCTTGCTCACATTAGTGTGGAAAGGAGATCTTTGATCTAACAGATGCATAAGTTAGTGGACTAAAGGTTAATGATGAAGATAACCAGGTCAGGACGATTGTTAGCTTAATTTAGAGTGAGATCGATATTGAGGGATAGGATCAAAGTAGTTCAAAGCCAAGATCCTGATTTGGTGGAGCTTATAGAGAAGGTTTGTAAAGGGAAATTTACTTATTTTAATCTTGATAATGAAGGTGTTCTATGGATTAGTGGAAGATTATGTGTTCTTGATGTGGAAAATTTGAGAGAAGAGATCTTGGAAGAAGCTCATTATGTAGCTTATAGTGTACATCCTGGTTCTACCAAGATGCACCATAATATAAAGGATCTTTATTAGTGTGATGGAATGAAGAAAGATGTAGCTGAATTAATTTCCAAGAGTTTGACTTGTCAACAAGTGAAAACAGAGCATTAGAAGCCTTCTAGAAGGCTTTAGCCTCTTTCGATTCCTGAGTGAAAATGGGAGAGAGTCACCATGGATTTTATTATAGGGATGCCTCATTCAAAGGATGGATACGATTCCATTTGGGTGATAGTGGATAGGTTAACCAAATGAGCTCACTTTTTGTAAGTTAAAGTTACTTATCCAGTGGCTAAATTAGCTAGGTTGTACATCAAGCATATTGTGTGTCTTCATGGGGTGCCTATTTCTATTATTTCATATAGAGGTTTAGTGTTTACCTCTCAATTTTGGCAGAGGTTACATGAAGCAATGGGTACTAGGCTCGACTTTAGTACTGCTTTTCATTCTTAGACGGATAGTCAGTCTGAGAGAATGATCCAAACACTTGAAGATATGTTGAGAATGTGTGTAATGGATTTTGGAGGCAGTTGGGATGATCATTTGCTATTGGTAGAGTTTGCTTATAACAACAGCTACCATAGTAGTATCAAGGTGGCAGCTCATGAAGCTCTTTATGAAAGAAAATGTAGATCCCCTCTATATTAAAATGAAGTTAGAGAAAGAGAGCTAACTGGACTAGAAATTATTGAGGGCACGTCTGAGAAAGTCACTTTGATCAAAAAGAGATAGGAAATGACAGCTAGCAGGCAAAAGAGTTATGTAAACCTGAAGTGCAAAGATATGGAATTTCAAATTGGGGATTATGTATTTTTAAAGGTGTCATCAATGAAAGGTATTATGAGATTTGACAAGAAGGGAAAGTTAGCACTGAGGTACATAGGGTTTTTGAGATTTTAGAGAGAGTTGGTATGGTTGCATATCGGTTGGCTTTTCCTCAAAATTTGTCTCAAATGCATCCAGTCTTCTATGTTTTGATGCTCATGAAGTATATTTCATATCCTTTGCATGTTTTGCAGCCCTAGAGTGTGGAAGTGAATGAAGATTTGACTTATAAGGAAGAATTGATGGTAATCGTTGACTATCAAGTTCGTCAGTTACATTCTAAATAGATTCCGATGGTCAAAATCTTATGGAGGAACAACAATGTGGAAGAACACATGTGGAAGATTGAGGCAGAGATACAAGTGGCATACCCATATCTTTTTCCTTGATGAAACTTTGTACTCCTTTCTATTTGTTAAAATTCGAGGATGAATTTTCTTAAAGAGGGAAGATTATAATGACCCATATTTTAATTATTAAATGAAATATGAATTTTTAAGTGTTAAATATTATTTTTTTGGAATTATTGCTAAAAGAGTATTTTAGTAAATTTATTGATTATTAAGAGTATATATATATATATTTGGAAGGAGTTTTATCATTATTATAAAAAAAATGTGGCCTATTTTTTTTCTTTTTCTTCTTCTCCTCCCTTCCCTCCCTACCCGACCCACTAGCCACTACCACCCTCATTGCTAGCACCACCAACTGCCACCGGACAACCCCCATGTCACTACTCAACCCTCCTCCCTCTTCCTTCCTCCTCCTTTCTCCTTCTTTCCTGGTTTTCCTCATTTGCCGGATTGAGAGAAACTCACCGGCGTCGACTCCAACCACCCCTGGACGTGCCACCAATGTCATTTGAATCCTCTCCTCTTGGGTTTCATTTCCCCAAGTCAATTTAAACAAGTAACACCGGGAATAACTTCAATTTCGGGTAATTTGATTTTAAGGTTTTATGTTTAATTTGTTGAATTGAGTTTGAATTCGATAAATTGGATTATGTTGTAGTTATATGAAATGACATTGGGGTTGAGATCTTGCTAAATATGATTTTTATTTATTTTTATGAATTTTTCGGGCGTTTGGTTACTATTCCGATCTCGAGAAATTTTTATATTTTTAATACATTCTATTAATTATGTAGAGTAAACTTTGTGAATGAAGTTTTGTGAAATTATTTATAAAATTTAAGTTATGAATTTTTAAATGTTATGCTGAAATTTGTACTTTTGGAAAAATTATTAGAAATTAGTAAATTATTTAATTTTAATTAAATTATTATTATTTATTCTGTTTTAGATTATTTTTAAATAATAAAAGTATGAAAAATATTTTTTTATAATTAATTTTGAATTATTAGTTAATTAGTAGTAATTTTGGGGAAAATAAATGAATAATAAATTTATTTATTATTTTCAAGTTTAAATGAATCTTTTATTATTTTTATGATATAATTGAGTGATTTTGATAGTTATTTATAATTAATGTTAATTTGGTTGTGAAAATGAAGTTTTGATTTCCTTTAGCGATATTTTATAAACAAGAATTTTTATTATTTTGTTGGAAATAAATTCTTTTATATTTTTATTATATAAATAAATTAGATTTTGGAAGTAAACTAAATTTTTATCAAATATCAGGATTTGAGAAAAAAATTATATTGTTAAATTAAATTTTTATCAAATATCAGGATTTGAGAAAAAAATTATATTGTTTTTATATGTGTTGTTATGTTGTTTCTCGATTGGACATAATGTGAAGTTTGGGGGTCCAACGCGAGATGTGAAGTTATGGGTAATATTGAAGTGCAGTTTTGTGCAGGAATAACTCTACTTTTAGTAGAGAGATGTCCGTTTTACAGATTAGACTTTACCGAATTTTCTGTAGATTTCTCATAAAACATGACATTGAGTTTGTGTTGAGTTTTGAGTTTTATTAGAGTCGTGTCTTAGATCGAGTTTCTCCTTAAAAATCTAAAATGTTTAAGGTTAGGATTTTTAATCTTAATTATTTTTATTATTTTTTCTATAGTCGCACCAAGAGTAGGGCCTTCAAATTGGGGCCAATCGAGTTAGTATCCAGGAACACATCCTATCTGTCAGTTATTATTATATGTACGCATTGTATGTAAAAATATTATTGGCATCCATATTCTGAATAAATATGAATTTTATTATGCTATATTGCATTAAATGTTAATTGTTATTGTTATTATATATATGTTTTCATATGTATAAAGGTGAATATTAATTGTGTAATTTGGATGCTACTCATATTTTAATATGATTTCATTATTTATTTTTGATATAATATTTTGGAAAATAGTTATAGAACGTGCTATCTAGTGGACTACACTAGAACTGTATGTGCAACAGTATGCTAGTTGCTAGGTTATGATATATTGATTGATATGAGATTATATGGTCTAAGATACTGATAAATGATTATTGAGATTTGTCAAAATAGAGAGTGGTGTGGCTACGGGAGCTCTGTTTACCTGCAATGTCTCAGGGCCAGTCATGCCAACAGGAGAACTGTAGTAGCTCGGTTGACCTTTCTGTGTCTAAGGGCCTGTCCACTGCCAAATTAGTAAAGGGAAATATTTTTGGATTCAAGAAAGTCTATTCGTTAATGAGGTATATTGATTGAGGTTACGAAATTCTTAGAGTTCTACTTTAATCCTCCACTTATTTTTCACTTATTGCAATGATATGAAAATTGTTTTTGAGCGTTTCCATAAAAATGCATGTATAAATTAAATAAATATAAATATAAATATATAAACATTATATTAGTGTTTGGTTGCTTGTATGCTTAAGTGACATGCATATATATAATAATAATTCACTTAATAAGGTCTGATCCCCCTCAATTATTTTTTCAGGATTCCTTTCTATAGACCTCCCTTGGTTATCCTCTTCACCGGACCCTTTCTTCACCGGCTGATTTCAGTAAATTTTAAACTATTATTTTGGTTGTATCTATTAGACGCTACAGTAGTAGGATGTACATGCTTTAGTATGTTATATTGAGTTGACAGTGACTGTGTACTCGAATATTTGTAAATATTTTATTATGATATGATACGGAAAAATTTCTTATGTTTAAATTTTTTTTAATTTTTTGGTATATTTATGTTTGTGTTTGGTGTGAATTGATATTTTTGGCTTGCTATGTGTTATGGATTCGTGTGAATTCTCATTTCTTAGCGCTGATCACAACTCTTGAATTTGGATCGTGACAATTATTTAATAATTCTTATAACCTTAAAAATAATTATAATAGTTTATAGTTAATAGAATTTTCATTATATCGATGAAAAATATTGTGTATTCCAAAAAATTTTCATTGCACTTTTATTGTAAAAAATTGATACCTTTATGATATTTTACTATATCGAATATTAACAATTATAAATTTCTTGTATAAAAAAAATTATGAATAATATTCTCGTCGAATTATTTTGGACGTTTTAATTTAAGTAAATATTTATAGTTAAATGTTATTATAGTTTTAAATTTACTGCTTTTAATAAAGTATATATTATAATTTTAATATAGAAGTATTTAATAATTTTCTATTTTTATCTTAACAAATATTCATTATTTTAACATTCATTATTTTTATCTTAAAAAATATTCATTATTTTATACATATTCAAAAATTTTAAAACTTATGATTCTTTTCAAAAGTTAATACACATGTTTTTAAGTATTATTATTTTAAATAACTTTTAAAAAAATTAATGACAGTTCGGTAATGTTTAATATATTTTTTATTTTTCAATATAAAAAAAATATATAAAACGGTATCAAATATTACATTGGAAGTACAAGAAAGATTTACTAAAATGTGAATGATATTTTCTAATACTTAATTATAAAAATTCAATTACAGAAAAAATAATACGCGAAGATCAAAAACAAGAAGAAAATTTTAGCTTTATTCAATAAGGGAACAAGGGAAATTTTATCAGGTATCAAATATCTTAATAAAATTATTTTTTCTATAAGTAAATTTTAAAAATAATTTAAAATAACTAACTAATATTATGAATGAAATTTGCAGTTGAAAATTCATACAACGGGCAGTTAAATTTTGATTCTCCCCATGTGTATGTGAATGTTGTGATGCAAAATTTTGGAAAGAAGAAAAAACACGAGAAAATATAAAAACAAAAGAATTACAATTTTCTCTATGTTGTAATAATGGTAGGTTAAATTCCCTGTATTAAAATCTACACCAAAATTTTTAGAACGTTTATTAAATACAAGTGAAGATCAAGATGGATTAAACTTTTAAGAACATATTAAGAAATATAATGCTATATTTGCCATGACATCAATTGGTGGATGAATTGATAATGAAATAAATAAATAAATAATTTGGACCATATGTATTTAGAATGAGTGGACAAAATTATCACTTTATTCGATCACTACTACCTTTAGAAGAAAATAAACCAAAATTCGCTCAATTACATATTTACAATACGGAAAATGAACTTTCAAATAGAATTTCGACATTTTTAAATTCGAATGACATTGAAAGTATTGATAAACAAATAGTTGAAGGTTTAATAACTATGTTAGATGAATATAACGATATTGTGAAAACTTTTAAAATGGTTAGAGATAAATTTAAAGAGACTGATGTAATTCAACTACGTTTAAAATTATTACGTAAAAGAAATTATGACAGTTCACAATATAATTTTAATTTATTTAATATTAAAAAAATAGTATTTATAATAATTTGACTTTTCAAATCTTTTTATTTATTGTGAAAATAAAGTGATAAAAGAGAGAGAGAGAGAGGGAGTAGAAAACAAAGAGTTTTGTTGATTAATGTGGATTTTATGTTTTTGTTATTTAAATAAATTATATTGTGATTTATTTATTGATATGTATTGATTTTAATATTTTTATTATATTATTATTTAATATTGATTTTTATTGTGAATTGTAAACCTCAATTGGGAATTGTGTAGTTCGGGATCCCAACACGATTCATTGAACATTGTGATTTTAGAAGTGTGTTTACTTGCAAGATCGGCTCTACTTTTAGTAGATATATGTCCGTTTTACAGAGGTGGCTTTGCTAAATTTTTAATAGAATTCACGTAAAACGTGACATCATGTCGATCCTGAGTTTTTTTTTTATGGTCAAGTTGTGTCAAGATCGAATCTTCCTTTAGAATTCTTAAAAGTATAAATTAGGTATTTCGATTCTGATATTATTATTATTATTTATTTTTTCTATAGTTGCGCCGAGATCTATCAGATCAAGCCCGTTGAGTCTGCCTAGAAGAGTGCAAACCTGTGAGTTATTATTATTATTATTATTATTATTATTATTATTATTATATATATATATATATATATATATATATATATATATATATATATATATATATATATATATATATATATATATATATATTGCATGTAGATACATGATTATAAGCATTCATGTTTTCATTATGTATTTAAACATGAATTATTTCATTAAATGAATAAGTATATTTTTGGTATACTTTTAGTATATTTTTAGTATATGTGACATATATGCTTGATTTGTTTTTAGTATATATTTGGTATATATGTGCCATATATATGTTGGTATATTTTTTGTATATATTTTATATATTTATGATATATATATACCCAACATATATTTGGTATACATTTAGTATATTTTCAATATACATTTGGTATATTTTCTGTATATAATTGGTATATTTCTCTATAAATGGATGCTATCACGTTTACATTATGCATTTTCATTATTTTAATAATTATAAGATTAATTTGAAGGATAGCAGTAGAACATGCTATCTAGTGGGCTACGCTATGACTGTTGTGTGACAATACGGTAGAATTAGGTTGAAAATTTGATATTTGTTTATGGAGATGTTAGTTATTGGAAAGGATGGTTGTGGAATCTTAATTGTCATTGTGTACTCAGGGCCAGTCATGCCGGTAGTGAGATTGCAGATCCTCGGGTGACGTAGTGTACTCAAGGTCAGTCCACTACCCTGAGTTGGGTAAATGAATACTTGGAGTTTTGGATAAGCCAATTGGCTATTGATTTTGTGATCAAGGTTGCAAACTATTTAGGGTTTTGCTCTGATCCTTCAACCAAAAATATTTTTATGCATTTGTTATTATTATCAAAAGTGGATTTAGCATATGTATGAATTGCATGTGTGTGTGTGTGTGTGTGTGTATATATATATATATATTATACTGATGCTTTATTGTATATGACTTAGGTTGCATGTATATATAATTTAATAATTCATTCAGTGAGGTTTGATTCCCCTCAATATTTTTTTTCAGGAGATTCTTCTTTATACCTCAATAGTAGACCTCTTCACCAGTCTTCTTTAACCTCGGCTAGATTATATAAATTTATTATCTAAATTCTTATTGTATTCTATAAACTGCAGTAGTAGTGTTATTGTAGTAGTTGTGTTGTTTTATTAGAGAGTTGTATTTAAATCTTGTATAGGATATTTTTATTATATGATATAAGATTTATTTTCATATTAATTAAATTTTTAATTCTTATGTATTTTTTTTTATTTATTTATTGTATGAGTTTTTATTTTTTAAGGCTTGCTATAGGTTCCGGATTCGAAAGAATTCTCGTTTCCTAGCACCGGTCATGACTCCTCGATTTGGGTCGTGATAAAGTTAGTATTAAAGCTCTAGGTTATTAGTGTTATGGACCTAGGTTATTAGAGTCTTGTTGTCTTTGAAACTACTACAGTAAATTATGTTCGATTATGTCTTCAATAAGTTTCCTTGATTTAGTTTTTCGTATAATTGTTAGGTTATCTGTTTGTTGTCTGTTTGTCATCTTTTTTGTTTGAATCCCATTAGTTTTTATCTTTTCAGAATGAGGAGGTGAGCATGTGTCACTTCGTTGATCATTGAGGCCAAGAATAATGAGTCCTTTCAGGATGAAGTTTTACCTCTAAAGCCGCCAGCTAGGTGCAGAGGCAGAGGTAAAAGTAGAGGTAAAACTCGAGGAGTGGCAGGTTATCGTAAACACGAGTTATAGGATGAGGAACCTATAAAGCTAAAGTTCGAGGAAGCTCATATACCTCCAGTTGCACCACCGATGTAGCCTGTTTATCAGCAGGGTATGTCTGACCCTGAGGCAGCAGTGTTCTATGCCAAAGTCGACAGGATATCATTTGAAGGGATGTTAGACCCTTTGGATTTTTTGCACACCATTGAGACAAGGACTCGGACTGCTCACACCAGGTACTAGAGGATTATGATCATTGAGCTATCTGTAAAGGGACCAGCCCTAGATTAGTTCATTCAGGTGATATAATCGCATATGATGACGATGACCTGAGCATAGTTTCGAGAGAGGTTTATGAGGAGATTTTGTCTAGAACCACTACGGATAAGCTACAGACTCAGATTGACTAGCATCACTAGAGGAGATATATCTGTTAAGGAGTATACTAGGGAGTTTTTAATATTAGGTCAGCATGTAAAGGACCTGATGCGAGATCAGTATTTTGCTATTACGACATACATAACTGGACTTGGTCCTGCATTCGTTGGGATGCTAGAGTTTTGATTGATCCAGGTGCCACACATTCTTTCGTGTCCCCTATTTTTGCTTCAAAGTCGTGTTGGCAAACTTCAAGGATGGCTTTTCCTTTATCTTTTGCCACTCCTCTAAGCGATTCATTAGACACCGACGTTGTTTTTTATGGTTGTCCAGTGTTAGTGGGAGATAGAGAATTGCCAGTGGAATTAGTGTTGTTGGATGTGATAGAGTTTGATGTGATCCTTGGTATGGATTGGTTATCTCAGCACTATGTCATTATGGATTGTCTAAGTAAAGAGTTAATTTTCAGAATTTCGGATGAATAAGAGTTTAAGTTTATGGGTGACAAGAGTTATGCACCTCAAAATCTCATCTCCGCTATTACAGCTAGGAAGATGCTGAGGAAGGGTTGTCAGGGATACTTGGCACTTGTTAGAGATACTTCAGTGGAGAAGTTATCTCTCACAGATGTTCCAGTTGCTTGTGAGTTTCCTAATGTTTTTCTTGAGGAGTTACCAAGTTTACCACCTTACAGAGAGATTGAGTTCTGTATAAATGTGGTCCTAGGTACAACTCTTATTTCGATGCCACCCTACAAAATGGCTCCTGCAAAGTTGAAAGAATTGAAGGACTAGTTACAGGATTTGTTAGATAAGGGTTTCATTAAACCTAGTGTTTCTCCTTAGAGTGCACCAGTCCTGTTTGTAAAGAAGAAGGATGGTACACTGAGAGTGTACATAGATTATAGAGAGCTGAATAAGGTGACAGTAAAGAAGTATCCTCTTTTGAGGATAGATGATTTGTTTGATCAACTTTAAGGTGCACAGTTCTTTTCTAAGATTGACTTGAGGTTGGGTTATCAGCTGTTGCAGATCAGTGAAGCCAATATTCCTAAAATGACATTCCGCACTTGATATGACCATTATGAATTTCTAGTGATGTCATTCAGGTTGACTAATGCACCAACTACTTTTATGGAACTAATGAACAGAGTATTCAGACTGTTTATGGACCAGTTTATCGTAGTCTTCATTGATGATATACTAGTGTATTCGAAGAGTATGGAAGAGCACGTGTATCACTTGAGGATTGTATTGCAGACACTAAGAGAACATCAGCTTTATGCTAAATTCTCAAAGTGTGATTTTTGGTTGGAAAGTATTGCATTCCTTGGACACGTAGTGTCTAAAGATGGTATTCAGGTTGATCCACAGAAGATTGAGACAGTGTTTGAGTGGCCCAAACTAACGATAGTCATAGAGATTTAGAGTTTTTTTGGGTTTGGCTGGGTATTATAGGAAGTTTGTACAAGATTTCTCAAGAATTGTAACTCCTATGACTCACCTAACTCAGAATAATGTGAAGTTTGTGTGGTTAGATGCTTGTGAGAATAGTTTCAGCTATTAAAGGAGAAGTTGACCACAGCTCCAGTTCTGACTTTGCCTAATGTAGTAGATAAGTGTTGAGAGATAGGATTAAGGCAGTTCAGGGCCGATATCCTATTCTAGTAGAGCCTAAGGAGAATGTTCGTGCAAGTAAGTTCACTAATTTTTCACTAAATGATAAAGGTGTTTTATAGATTAGTGGTAGATTATGCGTTCCTGATGTGGATAATTTAAGAGAAGAGATCCTTAAGGAAGCACATTCTACAGTTTATAGTGTACATCTAGGTGTTACTAAAATGTAACACGACATCCAAGATTTGTATTGGTGGGATGGATTGAAGGATGTAGCTTATTATGTTTTTAAGTGCTTGAATGTCAACAGGTGAAAGCTGAGCATCATAAGCCTTCTGGGAAGCTTCAACCTCTTCCTATTCCTCAGTGGAAATATGAGAGAGTTGCTATGGATTTTGTGGTAGGGTTACCTCGTTCAAAGAATGGATACGATTTCATCTGGGTGATTGTGGACATGTTAACAATATCAGCTCACTTATTGCCAATTAAAGCCATTTATTCTATAACTAAGTTAACTAAGTTGTATGTTAAGCATATTATATGCCTTTATGGAGTACCTGTGTCCATCATATCTGATAGAGGTTCAGTATTTACCTCTTGATTTTTGGCAGAAGTTGCAAGAAGCAATGGGCACCAGGCTTGATTTCAATACTACTTTTCACCCTCAAACAGATGGTCAGTTTGAGAGGACGATACATACACTTAAGGATATGTGTATTAGATCATGGAGGTAGTTGGGATGATTATTTGCCGTTTGTAGAGTTTGCTTATAATAACAACTACCATAACAGTATTGAGAAGGCACTATATGAGGCTTTATACAGAAGGAACTGTAGATTTCCTTTATGTTGGGACGAGATTGAAGAGAGAGCATTGACTGGACTTGAGATGGTTCAAGATGCAGTGGAGAAGGTCATTGTGATCAGAAGGAGATTAGAGACTACAGCTAGCAAACAGAAGAGCTATGTAGATTCGAGACGTAGAGATGTGATGAGATTTAGTAAGAAGGGGAAGTTAGCATCGAGATATATTGGACTGTCCCAGATTCTAGAAAGAGTGGGCATGGTTGTATATCGGTTGTTTTCCTCTGAATTTTTCTTAAGTACATCCAGTGTTCTATATCTCGATGCTGAGGAAGTATATTTCAAACCCTTCGCACGTGTTGTAGCCTAAGAGTGTGGAAGTGAATGAAAACTTGACGTTCGAGGAGGAACTAGTTGCAATAGTGAATTATCAAGTTCGTCAGTTGCGTTCGAAGTAGATTTTGATGGTCAAGGTGTTGTGGTGGAGAAACAATGTGGAAAAGCACACTTGGGAGACAAAAGCTGAGATGCGAGTGGCTTACCCTTACCTCTTTCCTCAATGAATTTATCTATTGTGTTCTTTAATTTGAAATTTTGAGGAGGGGAAGATTGTAATTGCCCAATATTTTAAATTATATAAAATTATTTTGAGAAATGTAGTGTTAATAATATTTTAAATTTTTATATATTATAATTATTTATGAATATTATTTATTTATTTTATTCTAAATATTTTATTATGTAAAGGAAATTATTTTGAAAGTTAGTATTGTTAGTGTTATTATTGTTATGGTTATTATCATTATTATTATTATCTTTACTATTATTATTGTTGTTATTACTTGTAATATCCTGTGTTTTTAAAATATTTTTACACTGTACCGGGATATGCAGAGTTAATGATTTCTGTATTTTATATGATATTTTTACGAGTTGATATGTATTTTAAACCTATTTTAATTACTGTCTATTATTTTCAGTATTTTACGTAAAATTTTCCCTGGACTTTCATTTTCGGGGAAATTTCCACGTAAACAATGTATTATTAATTATTTTAAATGTATTTACGGGTTTGCATGAACTCATATATATTTTTAAATTATTAAATAAAGCCTGTGTGTGTATATTTATTTAATTAGGGTTTATTATTACCCTAATATTTTATTATTTATTTATTATTATTTGATTATTTTATTTATTATTAAATTATTAAAATTTATTATTTTATTATTATTTATTTATTAATATTTAATTATTTTAATTTATTTTATTTTATTTTTTTCTTTTTTTTTCTTTTCCTTTTTCTTTCTTTTTCTTTTTCTTTCTCTTTCCTTTTTCTTTCTTTTTCTTTTTCTTCTTCTTCTTCTTCTTCTTCCCGCGGGCGCCGACCACCACATTCCTCACCGCCGTTTCTCCCTCCTCCGGCCACCGTTTTCGACACCGCCGGTCTCTATCTTCTCCTTGAGCTCTGGTGAGTGTTATTCTAGCTTTGGTTTGAGCTAAAATGGTCTAGAATTGCTTAGGTTTTGATTTGAAGTTTTCGGCCTCTTTTGGTTTTTGATTTTTTTGAGCTCCGATTTGGATGATTCATGGAAACTTCCTTCACAAATGTTGTTCCTAGTAGCTTAATATTCATGTATGAATTTTTGTAGAATTTTTGGAGGTTGTTTGGATTTTTGGGTATTTTTGAATATTTTAATATTATTTTCTAATTTTCGGAAATTAATTATTTAAATTATGAAATTGGAGTTTATGGTTGAATTAGGTGTTGAAATGAATTATAGGAATTTATTTGGAATTTTTATGAATTTCTAAGTATTTATTTTTAATTATTGAAGTTTAGGTGATTTTGGAAAATTAAGTTAATTGTGTTTTAAATTGAATTTAATTGGTTAATTAAGTTTAATTATTGATATTATTGATAAATATGTTGAGAAAATTAATTTTGGATAACTGTATGATTTTTGGTGAATTTTTGAAGTAATTTAGGTATATATATATATATAGGGGTATTTTGGTAATTTTACCCTAAATTGTCTAAAAATGTAATTTAATTGGTTTTAATATTTATTTAAGGTATAAAAATGATTTCTACAAAACATTTAGTATTTTTAACTAATTAAAACTATTTTTCGTGAATTATTTTCAATTATATATATAATATACGGTTTTTCTAATAAAATGAGTTTTAATCGATTTTTATAGTGTTTCAAGATTTATTATGTAATTTCTATGTATGAAATGTATTTTTATGATTTAAGGATATTTTTGGTATATTTGAATATATTTTCTGTGTTTGTGGACCCCGGTCGACAGATTGTAGTCTGGAGTCCGACCGAGGGGTTGTGATTGATTGTGGTGTTTATTTTTGAAGTGTATTTTCTTTGCAGGGTCGGCTCTACTCTTTTGAGTAGAGAGATGTCCGTTTTACAGGGGAGGTTCTGCCGGATTTCCGGTAGAATTCTCGTAAAACGTGATATCCAGTCGAACCCTAATTTCCGATTCTGTGTTGAATACTCTAGATTTAATTCTAGGATTTTTGTTAGGGTTATTCTGATATCGATTAATTATTTCTTGTTTAGTTGCGCCGAGACCGAGGGTTAGTGGACCAGGCCCGTCGGACCTGTCTCGTGGAGCGCATTAGGTGAGTTACTATATTATATATATATGCTTAGGATGCATGATTTAGAAAATGCATGTTTTATTTTGACTAAATATGCATAAATAACATGATTTATATTCAAGTATATTTTTGGTATATAATAAATTATATACATGTTTTATTAATAAAATATATTTAAAATGTTTTTAAATATATTTTTAGTTTAATTCATGATTTGATTGGATTTAATTTGACATATATATACTCAACATATACCTGGTTTATGTTTGGTATATTTTCGGTATATATATGGTTTATATTGCTATTTCATTTATATCCATGCATCATTTATTTTTGTGAATGAATGTTTTATATTTAAGAATGAAGGATATCAATAGAACGTGCTACCTAGTGGGCAGCACTAGGACCGAGTACGTACCGGTACGCCTATAGTATTTAGGCTTTATTACTGACTATTTGTGGATATCGATTTAATTATGATTATTGATATGTGTGAGATGTGGTTTGTGGGTGTGATTGCTGGAGCTCGGTTGACCAAGTGTCTCGGGGCCAATCACACTGGCAGTCAGACTGCTGAAGCTCGGTTGACTTAGTGTCTCGGGGCCAGTCTACTGTCCATATGGATTAAGTGGATATATTTGGAATCAGTGAGCCTGTATGGCTAGAGTGTTGTTTAACACTATTTTTCTGAGGTTGCGATATTCTAGGGTTCTATGTGATCCTTCATAAAAGTTGATTTTCAGACAAAATATATAAAATGATTTTTCTGCATCTGTATGAACTTGCCTGTATATATACATATTACTCATATACTGTTGACTGTATGCATTATCACTTAGAGTGTATGTATATATACTATAGTAATTCACTCAGTGAGGTCTGACTCCCCTCCGTTGACTATTTTTCAGGAGAGTCAACTTCCTCAGACCTCAGTAGCAGGTCGATACGCCGGATTTCTTCCGCCCCGGCTTCTTTATGTAAATTGTATACTTGAGTCTTATTTATTTTATCTAGACACTACAGTAGTTGTGATTTTCAGTAGTTGTAAATTAAAGTATTGGATTTTATGTATTTGTTTTAAAGAGATGTATTATAGTAAAACTGGATTTGTATAAAGATTATACATTTATGAGATTATATATGCGATGTGATGAGTTTTGAATTAAATCCAGTTGATATGGATGATCTTGTAATATTTATGATTTTATTTTCCGCTGCATATTATATTTTTATGGTTATTATTGCATTTTTATTTTATTTTTAGGCTTGCTACGGGTTCCGGATTCGAAAGAATTCCCGTTCCCTAGCGCCGGTCATGGCCCCTGTTTTGGGTCGTGACATTACTAGTGTTATTATAGTGTGCATGTGTGTCTATAGATTGTGTATGTGTTATTTTATATATATATGTATGTATATATATATATATATATATTTATATTTATAAATGGTCAAAAGTTAGTTTTCGGGTCAAACCACTTTCCTTCTTTTTCTTTCTTTTTTTTCTTCTTCTTTGTCTTCCGCCATTTTTTGTCTCTGCAAGCTTCACCACCCAGGCTTGAACCACCACCTGACCACCTCTGAAGCTCACTGTCGCCTCCCCACCTTCCCCTCTCCTTCTTGCTGTCGCTTGGACGTCCCTAGTCGTCGAAATCCGTGACAAACCGTAGATGTGCTACAATGTCATCAGTGAGATTCTGATAGTTTTAGCTCACATTTCCTGGCTCGTTTAACTCCTCTTGACACGGGCTAGTCATTTATTAACTCGTTTCAACTCTACGATATCTGGTTAGTTAGATATCTTCAAGTTTAGTTTATGTTTATTTAGGGTTTTTGTTTTTATTTTTAGCTTGATTGTGTTTGATTCATAATTATTTCTTTAAGTAATGTTGTTATATGAATCTTTAGCTTCCTAAATATATTTTTAGTTTTTTTTTAAATTTATTTGAATTATGTATAATTATTGTATTTTTGATAATTAAAATGGCATTTTATTAATTATGTGTTTTATGTGGTTTGTAGTGAAATTATGTTAAATCAATATAGGTAATTTAAATTATTAATTTTAGAAGTGAGAAAATAATTTTGACTAATTTTTGGAAAATATTTGGTATTATGTAATTTTTGGTTTTATGGGTAAATTATGTTTTTTTATTGAAATTATAGTTAAATTATATTTTTTAAATAATTTTGGAATAATAAATGGTATTAAAATAATTTTTACGAATTATTTATTATTTTTAACTAATTAATAATAATTTCCATAAATATATTAAAATAATAGTTTTATTTATTATTTTTGTGAATAAATGAGCTTTTAACTATTTTTATTACATATTTAAACAATTTAGATATTTTATTTATAAATTTTACTATTTGATGTTAGGTATTTGAAAATTGGATTTTTATTAATATTATACAATTTATTTGAGATTTTATTTAGTTAATGTGAAAATATTATATTTAATGTTTTTTTATTTAAATAAATTATATTGTGGTTTATTTATTGATATTTATGGATTTTAATTATTTTATTATTTAATATTGATTTTTATTGTGAATTGTGAACCTCGGTTGGAAATTGTGTAGTATGAGGTCCCAACCCAAGGCGTTGAACATTAAAATTTTAAAAGTGTATTTGCTTGCAGGATTGACTCTACTTTTAGAAGAGAGATATCCATTTTACAAAGAGACTCTACCGAATTTTCAGTAGAATTCTCATAAAATGTGACGTCAAGTCAATCCTGAGTTTTTTATTTTATGGTCAAGTTGTGTCTAGATTAAGTCTTCATTTAGAATTCTTAGAAGTATAAATTAGGTATTTTTCAATTATGATATTATTATTATTATTATTATTATTTATTTTTTCTATAGTTGCGTTGAGATCGAGGCCTATTGGACTAAACCTATTAAGTTTGTCTAGAGGAGCGCAAACCTGTAAGTTATTATTTTATATATACATTGCATGTAGATACATGATTATAAGCATTCATGTTTGCATTATGCATTTAAACATGAATTATTTCATTAAATGAATAAGTATATTTTTGGTATACTTTTAGTATATGTGACATATATGCTTGATTTGTTTTTAGTATATATTTGGTATATATGTGCCATATATATGTTGGTATATTTTTTGTATATTTATGATATATATACCCAACATATATTTGGTATAAATTTAGTATATTTTCAATATACATGTGGTATATTTTCTTTATATAATTGGTATATTTCTCTATAAATGGATGCTATCACGTTGACATTATGCATTTTCATTATTTTAATAATTATAAGATTGATTTGAAGGATAGCAGTAGAATGTGCTATCTAGTGGGCTACACTAGCACTGTTACGTGACAGTATGGTAGAATTATGTTGAAAATCTGATATTTGTTTATCGAAATGTTGGTTATTGGAAAGGATAGTTGTGGATCCTCAGTTGACCTAGTGTACTCAAGGCCAGTCTACTAGCTTGAGTTGGGTAAATGAATACTTGGAGTTTTGGATAAGGTAGTTGGCTATTGATTTTGTAATCGAGGTTGCAGACTATTTAGTGTTTTGCTCCAATCCTTCAACCATAATATTTTTATGCATTTTTTATTATTATTAAAAGTGGATTTTAGCATCTGTATAAATTGTAGCATATATATATATATATATATATATATATATATATATATATATATATATATATATATTGATGCTTGATTGTATATGACTTAGGTTGCATGTATATATAATATAATAATTCACTCAGTGAAGTTAATTCCCCTCAATATTTTTTTCAAGAGATTTTTCTTTAAACCTCAGTAGTAGACCTCTTCACCAATCTTCTTCAGCCCCGGCTAAATCATGTAAATTTATTATCTGAACTCATATTGTATTCTAGAAACTGCATTAATTGTATTCTTGTAGTAGTTGTGTTGTTTTATCAATGAGTTGTATTTAAATCTTGTATTAGAAATTTTTATTATATGATATAAGATTTATTTTCATATTAATTAAAGTTTTAATTCTTGTATATTTTTATTTATTTATTTATTGCATGTGTTTTTATTTTTTAAAGCTTGCTACGGGTTTCAGATTCAAAAGAATTCTCATTTCTTAGCACTGGTTATGACTCTCTTATTTGGATCGTGACAATTAAATATAATAAAAATTATATATTTGTAATTTAAATTAATAGTAGCATCAATAACAACATTCAGTAAATATAATAGATTAATAAGTACAAAGATTTTAAAAATTAATTTAAACATGAAATGTTAAAAATTAAAAAGGTAAAACACCATTGATTTATTTAATTTTGGTCTAAGTGAAATATTGTAAAAAAAATTCAGAATTTTTTTAAAAAGTGTTATAGTGTAAGGTATTAATTCAAAAAAAAATAAAAAGTTGTAACAAATTGTAGAAATTAAAACTCAATCATAATTAGTTACTTAATTTGTAGTTTGAAAAAATAAATATGTTGGAGTACAATGCATGAAACCTATGTGGCTATAGTGTATAAAAATTTCACATTGAAGAAGAAATTTTAAAAAAAAAAGTTGTAAGGAGAATATAAATTTTTATGGTGTATAGTTTTATAATACAAAATCCTACATTAAAAATGAGACAAATGAATAATATATAAAATGTCATTCTCTAGCACATGTGCAAAGCCATGTAAGCCAAATAGCTGTGGTGGGTTGAGCCATTTAATTGTGTTGAGCTTACCTAGCTCGCGAACTCGGTTCGAGCTCATTAAATACGAGTCGAACCAAGTTTGACTCAGAGTTTTAAAAATTTAACAAATTTGAACTCGGCTCAAGTATGTTAATTTTTAAACAAGATAAGTCTAAACTTTTAAAAGTTTAACTCAAATTGGCTTGATTACACCCCTACCCACGTTATAGGCATATATGTCAAAATTAACAAACTGAGTTTCAAGAGATCAGAAGCAAAAAGGATTTTTTTTTTTTTGTTATAAAAAAAACGTGAAAAATTATTACTTTCATCAATAATTCAAAGTAGTTTGATGTTGAGCTATATATACAATTTCTGTGAGATTGCTTTCAGTAACTTCGACGTGAGTGCTAAGAAAATCATTACAAGATGCTAAAAGATTTTGAAATACAGGGTTTGGGGGGTTTGTTTTGGCAACAAGCATGCTTACATCATGCTGTAGTTGAATGAGAGTATCCCTTCCAATACTCTGTGCACTTGCTTTGAATAAATTTAACCAAGCTACCTTGTGAAATGCGGGCGACTCTCCCACTGGATTGGTGGTAATACAGGCAAGAGCAGACTTACAGTCATCTTTCTCAAGCATCGTGCGGAATCTTTCTTTGATAAGATTAGGGGGAGGAATTCGATCTGACTGAGCCAAGTGCTTCCAAGTCATTTCCAAAGGTTTTTCCTGCAAGCACAAATTTATTCACTATAAGCATCCATGAGATATAACCATGCATTAAGAGTTTTCTAAACAACTTTCTCTCTGTACAAAGTGTACAAGGAACATTAGCGTTACTCCTACAACCTCCTTCCACCAAGTAATAGTTATAATGATAACAGTAATCTAAAGTTCAGAATGTAGTTTTGGAGGGCATAGCTATTCAACACCCGCAGTAAGAACAATAACTGTTGCTAAGTTCCCTAGAATCCGCCAGGACTGAAATTTTTCCTATGGAAGTATAGCAGCTATTAAAAGCAGGTTATTAACTCACATTCACATATTCCACAAATATATAAAAATTAAAAGAGAGAAAATAAAATATATAGGTAACAGACAAATTCAGTGAACAAATCAAGTGTTAGCAAATTTAAATTAAAGTTTAGAACCCGGCATACAATCACATATTTTCATTTTGTACATCGAGTATTTGATGAAAAGGCTTAACGTTTTAATTCAATGTTCCTAAATTTACCACCTCGATCAGCTAAACATCAAAATTATCACATTCTCCATAACCCATTAATCCATTACTATTAATGTTTAGAGTCCTGCATATTAGTTGGCAGCTTTGTCCTCTAATTTACTAGATGCTTAAACCCCCTTAACTATCCATTTCACCAGTTTGGTCATACCAATAGAAACAAAACAAAACAAGATTTTATTGAGATACCTTTCCAGCTCTTGAAGCATCTAATACCATACGAAGATGACGTTTTCCATTGAAGTGGAATCCATGGCGCAACATCATTGTATAGACATATTCAAATTCATCCCATCTCTTCTCTGCAATGCACGCATCAAGCATGGTGTTGAATGTATAGATATCTGGTATCACCCTAACCTTGTAATCATGTTTACCCTTGATATGATTGCTATCTTCTGTCATCTTGTGAAAAAGCTCTTTTGCTTCTTCAAACAATCCGTGTTCAACAAATGCTTTCAGCATTACGTTGCATGTAACAAGATTTGGGGAGCAAAAGTTCTTCATCTGATTAAAGATGTACGCAGCATTTTGAATGTTTCCAGAGTCCACGCAAGCTTGAATTAAGCCAGTGTAAGTTACCACCAGAGGTCTATTAGCGACCTTACATATTTTCTCAATCTGTAAAAGAATTGTAAGAACAATCGTTTATCTATGTGAGAGAAAATATTGTAGGGAAGATATGCACAAGTTAAGTAAAGCTCCACAGGAGGCTTTGGAATACTAGAACAGCAAACACAAAAAGTTTAAAATTATATAGATTTTTATACATTAGTTATTCTGATTAGGGCTGTGCATGGTACGGAGAATTTGAATAGTCCTGAAAATCTCCAAAACCGAAAATATCCGTTGGCCGTTTGACTTTCTCTGAATTGTTCCAAACCGAAAAACCGAAACCAGAACTGATTTTTTTATTTTATATATATATATATATATATATATATATATATAAAGTTGATAATTAATACTTGATAATATTAGAAATCTATAATGTGTTACAAGTAAAATTTAGTACCATTTTAATAATTAATTATATTCAAATAATTTATTTTAGACAATCTATTATTAAAACTTAATGTATTATATTTGACATTTTAAATACTAATTAATTGTTTATTTAAAATAAAATAAATACACTCATAAACTAAATCTTTTTATAGTTAATTTTCAACATATATATAAATCTTCAAATAAATTTTTATAGTGAAATTTACATTCATCTTAACTTATATGTTCAAATTATAAAATGATTAAAATATAAATATTAAAATAAAACTGAAAATAAAATTTTTAAAAATGGATATATATATATAACCATTTTAAAATATTTGTTTGCTCCGAATATCCACTCCGAATTTTTGGATTGGGTCTAGAGAATTTATTTTTGTATTCTCCGATTTTCGGGTCGAGTTAGGTCCGCAGAATTTGCATTCTCCGAACTGCTTCGACCCATGCACAGCATTACATTCAATAGCTGTATCACCTCAACTGAAGTTGGCCAAGTCAGCAATTTACATAGGTTATGGAACTTTCTAACATTAAAGTTGAGTTGACAGTTACCACACATGAATATAGTAACATATGAAAAATGCTAGCGCAAATGTTTAGCCCAAAGGATAAGAACATATACAAGTTTAGGCAAGCATAAGTAATGGATTTTAAAGAGTAAAACTACCTGCAGTAGTGCTTCTCTGCACCTTCCAGCACTACAAAGACATCGAGCAAGATCATAATAAAGGGCAGCAGACCCCACAATCCCTCGTTGTTCCATGTCTTGAACAGCCAATAATGCCTCATCTGTCTTACCTTCTTTCCAAAGAGTATTCACAAGAACTGTATGCAAAAACCAATATAT
Organism: Mallotus nudiflorus; assembly: GCA_947683625.1. NCBI lineage: Eukaryota > Viridiplantae > Streptophyta > Magnoliopsida > Malpighiales > Euphorbiaceae > Mallotus > Mallotus nudiflorus. The sequence continues at coordinate 8,490,997 of CANTUR010000207.1, forward strand.
TTTAAAAAGTCATACAAAATTATGGGGAAATTGGGGGGTGGGGAGAGGAGAAAATCGATCAGTCAAGTACCTCTATACACTAAAGCATTTGGAATAGAAGACTTCTGCACTTTCCTAAAAAACTCATGAACCAAGTTGTATTTTCCACACGTAAACATGACCTGCTCAAGTAGAAACAATAAGGAAAATCTGTTACCCTTCAGAGTTTAACTGGTTTCCTCTCAAATTGAAAAGGAGCCCAGAAATTGACATTCTGTTGTCAGTTCATAAAGTTTACATGTTTTGATATAGCATGACAACTTCATCACAATCATTTTCCTGCTAGCTTAGGACTCCAGTAACAAATTTCTTCTCGTTACACTATTAACACAATGCCAGGCACAAACAGGCACCAGCATATAATTGGGGAAAAAATGTAAAAGTAGCTTACTTAGACAGAGGTTATTCTAAGGCTTCCTTGCTCAAGATTTGGACTCCTCAATACTAATGTGGCTAACAAGCACGAAAAGAACAAAAGGCAAAGGTCACTAAAAAATTTTCTAACAGAAGAGCATTATAATATGAAATTCTAATGACCTGCCTAGGATAACTTCGAAAAGAAGCATTTAAAAGAAAAAAAAAAAAAGTTTATCCCAAAATTATTAAATTCATAACTTTAGTTCTACATTTCTCATTTTTGTCAGCATTTCATTTGTGGCCAATCATCCAGTAAAACAAAGCCTGTTGGTCTTATGATTTGAGCAATTCCTGCCAACAGAACAACATTAATCACTCTGCTTTGGCAAATTCAGCATCTTACCCTTGCTTTGTCACCAAATTCCTTACCTTGATTCACAACTAAAAGTAACCCCCCAAGTAGAACTCTTCAACAAGGAAAAAAAAAAAAAAAGATTTCCGTTCTCAATATTCCTAGCATCAATAAAAAAGATGTGGGAAACAACATTTAATATTTAGGACAATGATGCTTATTTATGTATAATCTTAACATGCTCCATTGAAATTTTATGTTTGCATGCATGTTGTGTGCTAGTAGGGGCTTTTTACCCATTTAGGGTCAAAAAATTTTATTTCCAATTTTAGAGTACCTTTGAAAGTATTTCCCACTTTAGGGTAAAAAAAAATTCAAAAATAAAATAAAAAAGTTCAAGACTTATTCCGCCAGTTAATGTGGTAGAAATACTAGAAGACAATTGAGTACCGCCACTCTAATTGGCGGTACTTTAAAAAAAAAAAGAAATCCGTCAATCTATTTGGCGGAAATCTGCAACTTCCAACAAGTCCGCCAATTGAACTGGTGGACTTGCTTAAAAAAAAAAAAAAAAAGAAGTTTGCTCTTGGCCATTGTTGCACAAAAGCAACATCCGCTAGTTGAACTGGCAGACTTGCTTAAAAAAAAAAAGAAAAAAAAAAACTAAAAGTTTGCTCTTGGCCACTGTTGCACAAAAGCAACATTAATAGCCCAAAAATTTGCACCAAATTTTATGCTTTAGTAAGCTTTGCATGCATGCAAAGTCAATCTAGTGGCTTAACTAAATTTGCAATAAATTTGATGCTTTAATTTGTTAATAATTAAGTGAACATGCTAATAATTAAAAGTTAAAAATAAAAGAAATTAGACCACACACACAATACTCATTTATATTATAATAATAATAATATATTAAATTAAATTAATCATAATAATGTTAAAATAAAAAAATAGAAATCATAATACTATTATAATTATAATATTTTTTATATTTTTATAATAAATTAATCATAATCATTATAATATTAATATTAATATAAATAAAAATTAAAACTTAAAAAAATTAGGCCAATTACATAACACACAAAACTCATGCAAATTCATACATAAAAGCCCTACACACAACACTCTTTGAATATAGAAGTCTTATTTTTTACAAATTTTATTTTTGAAAAATAAAATATAACGATGAAAAGGAACACTATAATTAAAAACAATATAATTTTTAATTATATTTTGTAATTTTATGGGTAAATTATTAAAGATATTATTTAATTTTATGGTAATTTTTTAATTTTATAGGTAAATTATTAAGGATATTATTTAATTTTACGGAAAACTATTAAGGTAAATTATTAAATTATTAAGGAAACTATTTAATAAGTAATATGTATATATATATTACTTGACATTTTGCCCGACTCAAGTCGATTTTAACTTTTTTACAAATAAATAATATTATTCATATATTATTACTCATAATATTAATAATAATAACATAATATTATTATTTTAAATATTATTATAATTAAATTAAATTTATCAAATTAATATTAAAATAGTATAATATAATATTATTTTGATAATGTTATAATTATAATTATCATTATATTAAACTAAAAAATTTTTGTTCAAAAAAGACATTTGGGCCTTTTAGATGGAAATGACCCATTACAAAAAAAAAAAAAGAGGGGGGGAGGGGGAAATTGAGCTCCGCGATGGCAGAGTTCTAAAAAAAAAAAATCCATCATTTCCGCCAATTGGACTGGCAAAAATGAGCTCTCCACTAATTTGACTGGCGGTGATGTCCTCTTTGGACTACCTTAGCAAAATCCACCCTAAATCTGGAATAACTTCGTAAATTACCCTAAAATGAGAAAATACTTTCAAAACTACCCTAAAATTGGAAATAAATATTTTTTTTACCCTAAAATAGGAAGAAGCCTGTGCTAATCGTACCTCCAGATACAAGGAAAAAAGATATTTTTCAATGGTACAGCAAAAACTAGCCATTATAATTATCCATTAACGTGGTCAAGCTAATAATGCATTGACATTACTGACAAGGTAATACTAAGCAGAACCTCTGTACTTTTCTTTTCTGCATAAATCTAACGCTAATAGACTAGAGAAATCCTTGTCAGGATCATTCAGCTGTACTTGTTCCTGGTAAAATTGTCGTGGCCAACATCATGAGGGATTGGAACAGAAAAATGATCCAGGAAAATCAGAAAGTAAGGCAACATTACCTCCATGATTAATCCATATGTAGAATTAGAAGGTTGCAGTCCCTGTTGCTTTAATTGCTGTAAAACCCAAAAAGCACCTTCCCACTGTTTCCTCTGAACACAAGCATTTAGGACCTGTGTACATGAGGAGTTAAAAAAAGATGGGTAATTTCAGTTGCAATCCCCGAAGATGTAATTTTTCATTAATATCCTTAATCATCAGTTTATCCCTTAAAAATTCACCAACTATACTTTTTATACGACAAGTTCTTATTACCTAACTTCGTTCAAAATCTATTGAAAATACTCTTTAGTATGGAAAAGGCAATGGATAATCATAATGATGCAATATTACATTTGTCATATCAGATTTCTAATGAAATATTTTGACTAAGATTAGGTTCTAAAGACCTTAATTTTTTTTTTTTACAAAAAAAAAATGAAGTTCAAGGATTTTTAAGGGACAAACCAAAGTTTGAGAAATGGGAAACATGCCAAAGTTCAAGGTTTGTGAATGAAATTATCCCTAAAAAGGTATATATTGATTTTAGATTACAGAAAGACAATCATCCAATTTGTAGAGAAAGTACTGCAACGTTTGCAGGTCAATACACAAATCCATTTTTTATGTACCAAATAGAGAGAGAGAAAAATACTACCAGAGACATCATAACAAAAGAAACAGAATATATGAAATATTTACAATGAACTTAACTCTTAAACACTGTGGATAACAAGCTCGTTTTAAAGCATATATGTTCTGAAGTTAAATGTAACAATAATTTCAAAATAGATAAATTCTAAATTGCAGCTCCAAGGATAATGATGCATCTTCCAAGTTTATACAAAATATAAAATGGCATGCAGATACATAGTCATCTATTGATAGGAAAGCCAAGACCTTATCATGGAACAGTAAGAAAGGGCAGATAGCAACTTAAGAACTTGTCATCTAACAATCCAAGAAATTTATCATGCTGTAGACTGTCGAGATCTAGTTGCTGGGGTTAGTAGCTTCTAATTCCATTGCAGATTTAACCCAATCTTGCTGGCTTCAAAGCGCACACCAGGTCAAACAGCACTTGCATGCAGATACAGTACTATACAATTGGAAAGCATCAAAGTACACTGTACGATGTTAAAGAATTGTAACAAGAATCTTAAAAAATCTGCTTCAAGGCATGTAAAAATCTCACTTTCCTAAAGGTAATATTTGTAGTGTTTCTAGGATACAATAAAACTTGAGTGTTTGTAATGGTGTTTTATACATAATTGATTGATGACAGAGAATTAATTCCTATAAAAAACTAACTCTCTATTTATACAAAATGAATGAGTAGTTACAATTTGATAATAAACATTTCTATTTGAATGAGTAGACATGTTTCTTGACAATAGTCATATTTTTTTTTTGTTAAAAGATATAACTAAATGTTTCTTGGCAATAGTCTCGTCTTTTTTTAAAAAAGATGTGACTATTTTGAAAATGTATAACAATCCCTCGCCATCTTCAAAATATAACCAAAACATTCATCTAACAATAATTCTGTAAATTATATGTATAAATAATGGTATCTTACAATTCAAACCAATACTTAGTGAAAGTTCAATACAACAAATCTGAATAATATGGTAGATTAAACTTCGAACCAATTATTCTTATTCATAAGTTGTAGAAACATTCCACACACATAATTTAATACCCCATTACAATTACACATATATAAATTGTTAATGGTATGCACTAGGTCAATCATTTGATTATGCATTGACTTTCTTATTTTATTAATAAAAAGATATTTCATTATCATTTGATTTTATGATAATTATATGAATGATTAATTCTTACTAAGGTCATCAAGTATGCGACTTGATAGTAAAACCCTTAGATTAAAATAAGAGTTCTATTCTAATTATCCCTAACCATTTATTCATTATATAAATATTAAAGTATTAAGGCTAGTATGATGTTGAATGATGGTTATGTTTTACTAATCATGAATATGAGATATTAAGTCAAATCATAGGTACATGATGAGAGATCATGTACTGGATTGACCCACTATGAGAATACTACATAAATTATTGTCATAAGTATTTCTCATCACAGTAATTTTATTTCGGTCATTTGACCTTGAAATCATCATGGATTTCTACGTAGTTATTTTATGTTTTGACACATTATAACATTGTCTTTAACCGGACGATTAAATTGGAATGTTGTTGGATATGAAATTAGTTATGTGAGGAATGTGAGTGATTCAGAAGGAATTTATCCCTCATTAATATGAGAAAGATATCTATGAGCCCCTTGATGAGATAGACTGAAGAAAATTGCATGGTCATGCTGAAATGAATTGATAAAGAGTTATCATTTTCGGTCTACTTGGAATCAAGTCATAATATTAAATTATATAAGGATGACATTCTATGCCTTATGTTCAATTAAGATATCATGTGATAAAGGGACAATAAAATTCATTGTAATTAGGTTATGTCAGACTATTGACTTCACATGACTTGGGTAGTCATAATGTCTTGCTAGAGGCCACTTATGACTTGTAGGCCTAAATAGAGATTTAGGTCCACTACCAATGTTATGTGAACCTACTGGGTTACACACTTAGAACAAGCCTAAAACGAATATGGGTTTAATAAACCCAAAATAAGCTCTGTGGAAATAAATAATTTAAGTGTTTTATTTATTTATTTATTTATTTGTTTATTTATTTAAGATAAATGTTATTTTAAATAAATAAATAAGATATTATTTCTGATTTGTTTTTAAACAAAATCAGAATATAATAAATAGAAATTATCAAAAAGTCATTGGTAGGTGAAACCCTAATTTGGAGTCTATAAATATGTTATATTCTCTAGGGTTTCATACATTATTTTTTTGCCTAAAAATTCGTTTTCTTCCTCCTTAGAAAACAAAGACAGAGTTTTTCTTTTGTTATTGATTTGTGAGACAATCAAGGAAGTTGCTAGCACACACACTCCAATTCGTTTTGTGAAGGACTGTTCGTGTGGATACCTATAGAGGACGCATCCTTTTGGAGACGTCTTGATCCGAACAACCAAGCCAAAAAGCTCGAGGTAAGGTGTCACCGGTGTGAACCTCCTCTCATCTTTCGAGAAAATTTTGTCTCTTCTATGTTTTGGTGGGATTCTTAAAATCCTAGATTTAATCAAAGTAGTCGAATTACATGGATCCAGGCTTTGGTACGTGATAAAATTTTAATTTTTCCGCTGCGTTTGTATCACGAATCCCAACATAAATGACACATTAAAGGCTTTGTGTCCGTATCCTTCATAAGTGCACAGAGTCAAGCCCTTAAACTCCTTGAAGCGATCACACTTCACACTTATATAGGTGAATCTTATAAAAGTACCCCTGCAATTTGATATTTCGACTAAACGTCCATAGATCCATTAAGAGAGTTCAAGTCACCCTTCCTTTCCAATAGGTTCCAAGCACTATTAACCACGGGATGTAATAAAATTTTAACATAGTACTTGCAATCACTCTATTTATGTACTTTGATTCTTTGAACTTGAGACTTGGCATAATACCAAGCGTCATAGTTGAGGTTTCATCAATGGTGATTTGATAAAATGGGCTTGAGACCCATCCCTCTTAATGTTTTATTTACCACATCTCTTGATAATGCCTTTGTCAGTGAATTAGCAAAATTTTAACTTGATCACATATAATCTATTGTGATCACACCATTAGAGATTAAATCTCTAACGTAACTATGTCTAAGTCTAATATGTCTTGACTTTCCATTATATACATGACTATAAGCTTTTGATAGTGTTGCTTTACTATCACAGTGAATAGACATTGGTGCAACTGGCTTTGGCCATATAGGTATTTCATATAGCAAATCACAATCATTTTGCTTCTTTACTTGCGGAAGCTAATGCTATAAATTCAGAAGCCATAATGGAGTCTGTTATGCATGTTTGTTTCTTGGAACCCCAAGATACTGCACCACCTCCAAGCATAAACACCCACCCACCAGTGCTAGTAATCAAACTTGCATTTGAATATCCTTCTAATACCGAAGGATAGCCACTATAGTTTATGTTATAACTCATAGTTTTCTTTAAGTACTTTAATACTCTATTGATAGCATGTGAATGCAAGTTACTTGTATTACTCATGTACCTACTTAGCTTTCCAACTGCAAAAGCTACATTAAGTCTACTACATGTCATGACATACATAAGACTACCTATCACTTTGGCATATTTTAACTGTGATAGTGGTTCTCCCTTATTTTTTATTAACTTAATGCTAGGATCAAAGGAGTAGAGGCAAAATTACAATATGAATTATTGAACTTCTTGATCTTGAGAACTTTCTCAATATAAAGAGATTAATAGTTATGCTACCATTGTCTCTTAAGATCTCAATTCCAAAAATAATATTTGCCTCTTCCATATCTTTCATGGCAAAATTGTTTGATAAGAAATTTTTGACATCCTTAACTTATTTTAAGTTTGTACCAAAAATCAACATGTCATTAACATAAAGATAAATTATAATGCCCTTATCACCACAAAACTTGCTATAAACACATTTATTAAGTTAATTAATTTTAAAGCCATTAGCAAGTACTATTTGGTCAAATTTCTGATGTCATTGTTTTGGTGCTTATTTTAATCCGTACAAAGACTTAAGACGTTTGTACACATTCTTTTATTGTGATTTAAATTTTTCTTAAAATCTTTCCATTAGGGAGATAATTTATCTATAATGTTAGACATAATAATAGACTCATCTATATGCATATTATGCTATGTAAAATTATTAAGAATTTCTAATCCATGAAATTATTCCATAACTGGCCTAGAATTATGAATTTTGTAATTATTAAAACGAGAAACAATGAATTTCTTACTTGTGACATCCTTTTGCATATACTTACACTCCAACTCTCCCAAAGTTCTTTTGCAGTAGGCATATAGTTGTAGATGTCAAAAAGTGAATCACTCATTGCATTTAGAATGTGTCCTCTACATGTCTCATCATCAGTGTCTCATTTTTGCCTTTTCCTTAATTCTGCAAAAATCTCATTGTCTTTCTCTTCTGACCTTGGTGTGTTCAAAACATATACTACTTGTAGAGAAATTAATAGAAAATGCACTCTCTTTTGCCATCTCATAAAATTTTCATCATCAAAACGATCTAATTTCACTATACTAGTTGCTAATTCTTTAACTGTTATCATGAATGCAGATTTCTATAAGAGAAATATTGCCTTCAAATTGTTAAAGAATTGTAACAAGGTTTAGTTCATCGTTGGTACCATAATTTTGGGCCATGTTTTACTTTGATACCAAATTTTTAATTTTTTTCTTTTCAGTTCCAAAAATTCTATTTTTGTTTCAAGTTAAAGTACCTCAAACATATCCGATCAAATTTAACATACATAGCAACCGAAATAAATATATTTTTAGTATATTTACTATGTAAGCATTCCATTAAGTGACCTAATTACCTTGTGGGCTCTATAAAATAAATTTGTTAAAATTTTATTTTATAGAACCCACAAGCAAATGTTGTTTTATGAGATCAACAAAATGATTAAATTGTTTAATGAAATATTTACAAGATAAATATATTAAAAATATATTTATTCCAACTGTCACATATGTTAAATCTGCTCGGATATATTCAACGTACGTTAACTTGAAATAAAAATAGAATTTTTGGGACTGAAAAGAAAAAAAATTAAAATTTTAGAACCAAAATAAAACATGACCCAAAATTATGGTACTAATAATACAACAAACTCATTATAACAAGAATCTTGAAAAATCTACTCCCATGAGTGTAAGAATCTCACTTTCCTAAAGGCAATATTTGTATTGTACTATTTGCCTCTAGGATACAATGAAGCTTAAATGTTTGTAATGGTGTTTTATGCAAAATTGATTGATGATAGAGATTTAATTCCTGCAGAAAACTAACTCTCTATGTATATAAGATAAATGAGTGATTACAATTTGGTAATAGACATATTTATTTGAATGAGTAGATATGTTTCTTGACAATAGTTATGTCTTTTTGTTAAAAGATATAACTAAATGTTTCTTAGCACTAGTCATTCTTTTTTTAAAAAAGAATTGATTATTTTGAAAATGTATAACATACGAGTGGGGTTTCTAGCAGCCATAAGTATGAATCTTAAAAGAACAAAGTGCAAACTTCCATGCATACATTGGGAGAATCATTCACTTGATTAGGTGGGACCACTAGCAGTCATTACCACGAATCTTAATTAAACAAAACTGAAGAAAATTTGCAGATTTATAAACATCATTACCAGTTTAGGGCAATAATTACTAACCGCATTGTAGACAATAATATCTGGTTCCAACCGCGGGTCCCACTTGTCAAGTTCTGCCATTTTAAATTTCTTCTTTGGAGGAGATCGCATGCTATCAATCACATCAAAAAGCTGCTCCATATGTCCAGCTTGACCAAGAGTGACAGCAATACAATGATAAGCTACCAAGTCGGGATATGAAGACATTTGTTGCTGGAGAGAGAATTGCAAAAAAAAAAAAAAAATGAAGGCATTGCATGAATTAGGAATATGATGTTTGATTGTTAAAAAAGGAGCAAACTACACATAAATGTAGTTGTGTCTTACCTGCATCACATGAAACACATTGAGTGCTTCCACAGGTCTATGTGCCTTCCCAAGTACATTGAGTGCAGTTGTATAAATGAATCTGCATAACCATAAAGAGAACAAGACATATAAATTAAACAAAAACATGCTTCAGAAGTATTCCTAGACAATGACCATGAGTTTTCAACAAGTATTTCAGGAGGAGATGGAATAAATAATACACAATTTGAAAATTGAAATTTTGGCAAAGGAGATTTTTGCCTGCACCCAGAGTATCACATTCAACCACTGAACGTGTGACATATACTTTAGGTGTTTTACACTTGGTTAATAAATATGTGACTCATACACTATGTGTCACACATCCAACTAATAAATGCAGTACACCTGGAGTAGGTAAAAATTTCCCTTTTGGCAATTCTAACCTCTTTCACCTTTTAATTGCAATTCTAACAAATGTAATGCAGTTGACCTTGGTTTCAGAATTGAAAGTTGAAACCATTTTCAACTTAAAATTTTAACTAAGATTCACTTCATGTATTTTAAATACAAATGGTAATAGTGTAGATATACTACATTGTAGTATTGATTTCATCAAACGTGCCCACAATGTTAGTCACGACACATGCAATTAATAGAATTGAAAAATTACAATCTGGATAAAATTGCAAAAGCACAACACATTTGGATTTTCTTTATCCTTAGGGCTATTAAAAAAAACTATCTGCATTAATCAAAAAGTTCAAAGGTCTATTTCAGGAAACTACAAAGCCACCATCACTAAGGATGAAAATCCTTCAAGAGAGTCATGCAGACATCTGTTCCATAATTATTGCATACAATGCCCGGAAAACCACTACCTTTGTATACTAGAATATCAACAGCCCCACAGGAACTAGCCCTAAAATTTAGTCCCCATAATAATTGCAGAGGAAAAAAATTAAAAAATTATAGAAATGAAAACAGAAAGAAGTCATTCCAATGACATAGTGAAAAATTGTCTTCTTCAAGTTACACCTAGATGGATCTTTTGCACTCATAAATTAAATAAATATAATAGTAAAGGGAATAACTAGGAAAAGAATATGTTGAAAAATTCTATCAACTTTCAAGAAAAATTATCATTGAGAAGAGCACAGGGATTAAAAGAGTATAGAAAATTCTGTCCAGAGTAGGGGATTTTGTCTGGTCTGTCAATTTCTAAAGGATCAACACTAATTACTTGATTCAGATGTGGATATCTTATCAATATTAATTATTACCAGTAATAATAGAGCCACATTCTCATCTCCTTCTTCAAAACACTTGTTCATGGTATATTTGGATAAGCTATTTTGCATTTTTAAGGAAGTTTGAATGTTGAAAGGTTTGCATGCAAAAAATGTTGGGAACTTATGACAACAGGAAAGAAGTTCAGATGAAGTTTACTAAGTTGCGTTCCAGTTATCATGGGACAGTTATTTTTGAGAAGAGGATAGAACTTCAGATGAAGTTCTCTGAGTTTTGCAGTTATCATGGGACAACTATTTTCTTTGCTGCATTATTGGTTTGCACTTCAAGGGATTTTAAAGGACTGACTTATTGTGCACATTAATTCACATCTTTCTTCTTCCTCATTTCCTCTATCCATGTGGGAGGAATGAACATCTTCTTCAGATTGACTATGGAAATTTGGCATTTGTACTTTTCATTTTTGTTTTCAATTATCAGTTTCATTTCTTAGAGGCAGTACATAAGTTAAATTTCTTCAAAATTTGAATGTAGGATATTTGAAGAGCAAACACCTCTTTACAAAGAATTAAAAAAAGTCTCTCTCCTCATTCCTGTGTGGAGATATATCAAGTCTTCCCACTCACTAGAAGCTCCTATTTCTTTTGCTAACAAAAAAATCCATCTAAAGCCCATTACTCCAAGGTCGCTTGATGGACTAATTAGATACTATGTTATGTGCTTTAATCTTTTTTTTTTTTTTTTTTTAATGATTCATCCATCTCCTTCGTGAAGTGGCAAGGGACGCCAATATGTAGTTGCTCTTAATTTATTCAGCTCTGCCACACAGCCCTATGCTCTCACTACACTGAACCAGGTTACCTGCAAAGATTAAGATTCAAGACTTCATCCTAGGTTACAGTTTAACCACTTTTACATTATACATGGCAACTAGAGATGGAAGGGAAGGGAAGGGAAAATGGAAGGGAAACAGCAGGGAAGGGGGAAAAGAACGAGAAATGTTTGGAAAGGAAATATAAGTTTAAATTATAATGTATTTTGGGAGTTGAAATTTTTTTACATTCTAAATTTGGGGTGTAATGATTTTTACCTTTTAGAAGGGGAATGAGGGGATTAATTCTCCTCAAATACTCTTCCCCTCCTAAATTTTTTTAATAGACAAATAGGATGAAAATTAATTTCCCTTCTCCTTACTTTCCCCTCAATCCATGCGTAGTGTTAGTCCATATTTAGCAACCTGCAAGAGAATTTTCCTCCGCCAAGCATCTTGTCCTAGGATTCTCATAAGTGCAAGCATTGTAGCTAAGGACAATTTGAGAACTCTAAAACCCAACATCATGTTGTTAAATTTGCAATCACTCTGCAACAAGCGTTGTAGCTACATCATACCTGACTACATCAAATCCCATTACTTCAGTATTCCCTTAAACCTACCAACTCCATTTTATATTCCCTCTAAATGGATCTTCAAACCCACTCAATGCTCATATCTTATTGAGGCTGAAACTCCGTCTTTTGGAAACTCATCCTTTTAACTGCTATTTAAAGTTGATATGAGCAAAAACATGCCAAATCTACCCCTCAAAACTATTTTTAATTGCTTTTAAGTGTTTAATAAATATAGGCAAGATAGAGAGTTTTTTTTTTTTTCAATGGTAGCTAAACTAATAATGAAATCTGGACCCTTAACATAGAGAGATAACCAATGCTTGCTTACATCAAACATGGATGAGAAGAAGAGGTAATACCTGAGCTTATGAGGTTTAAAGCGCTCACGCATTTGAAGCCATTCAATAACTTGTAGCACTCGCCTCCAATTTCCCAGTTTACCTAATATCTGGATGAGTCTTACAATAGAATGGTCTCTATATTTGATTTTTGCACTACGGATCATCTTAGAGAATATCCATTCGGGCATATTGATATCTGCACCATTCAAACTATCAAAAAGAACTACTTCAACTTGAATCAAGTCATGATAAGATGAAATTAACAAATCTGCAAGATATATGAGATAAAAAGAATATAAAGAGGAACCGCAGAAAATGTTGTAACAAGGCAAGCACAATTATCAAACTAAACTAGAGCCATACTACGACCTCTGGCTATTTATATCCATGGTAGATGACTTCGTATTCATTAAAAAGAAAATCAAATCAAATGTACAAAAAATAAATTACAATTTTTAAAAATTAAACACAGATTTACTTATTTTGGTTGTTCATTTGTATATTATTTTTATGTTCACAGAATATTTTATCTCCTAAAAATTAAATGAAAAAGAAATTCCATTAATCTATTATGTAAACAATAACTGTTCTCTTTCATTCAATTAGGCAAGATATTCACCCAACTATTTAAGCAAATATAGTTAATAAAATAAAAAACAGTGCTTAACAAATAAAAACTCTTCCTTTAGCAAAGCGTGAATAGCAATGCAGTGGAATTAAATTCAACATAGGTTTAGAAATCTTTACCCATCTACCAATGCACTTGTATAAGTGGATATGTATCATGAAATAAGCATGTAACAGCTTCAAGTAAGCCATAAGAAGCAACGCAAAGCTGAGAGGGAACAAAAAAGGCATTAAAACATGTACCACTTTGCTAGCTTTTGGAGTTTCTCCTCCACTTCCCTTTTTGAATTTTGTGGCCTGCCAGTAAAATTTTTGTATTCCTCCAAACTTTTGAATGCAGCTCTTTCCACTTCTAAATCATCCCCATAACCATTATCAAGGAAAGCCTGATTGGCTGCGCTTCTAATTAGCCCCCTTTTTTCTATGAATTCCTCATCAGCGATTTTATCAATTTGGACATAATTCCTCATAAGCCTGCTGCCTGCCTTATTGCCACTAGCACCAGCATCCTCTCCTTTAGTGGTCTTCTCATTCCTTTGCAACATTTCTTGGAAGTTTCGATTGAAAGATAATTCCTCTTTTATGCCAACAGTACTTTCACTTTGGGTCCTCTTATTCTTACCTTGATATTTGTCCTCCACCCTAGTAATTATGCTACTGTTTCCATTATTCAACTGCTCCCTATCTCTTGTTGCTCCTCTTACCTTCTTCTTTACATTTGTGTGTACACTAGATCCTTTGCCAGTTAACTTAACATTTGATTCTCTAATTCCAGTTTCTTTATAACTTTTTCTGCTTTTTATGCCCTTTTGGCCAATGTCTGCATCCTCATTGTCTCCCAACTCATCATTTTCCTTAAACTTAAACTCGCCACTCTTCTGACTTCTCCCCAATGATGTTTTACCACCTTCCCTCAAGTCATCCTTTGACTTAGGCACACTTAACATACGTGCTTGCTTCTTCTCTTTAACAGTTTTAACAGACTCCATGGCTTTCAAATACTCATCAAAAGAAGGTTTAAATTCAAACTCTTTCTCAAGAATCCCACCACCAACCAACCGATTATCCGAATCTCCATTGGACATAGCCTTAATTCTTAAACCAAAATCAAAAGCTCCCATTTTATTCTGACTTTTTGAATTTAATGGAACACGAAAAAAGGGTCTCCAAGAATTAAAAAACCTAGATGAAGAATATGGTTTCCAATTACAACTACATGTGAAATTCCAACTTCTTTCAGCACAAGAAAAACCCATTTGGCTATTAGTCATTACAATTATCTCCATATCAATACACACCAAAATAAAATGAACTACTCCAGAAAAACCAAGATAAAACACATCATATAGCTTCAATAAAGCTTGCAATACATGCTGCTAAAAACTGCCTACTTCTTAAATTCTTAGTAAGCTGAATTTGAAATGAAAAGCTAAATTCAACAAAAATAACTATAAGTACAAACTACCTCAGGAACTTACAGGACCATTTCCGCTGGCAGCAAATCAATTTTCCAACTCCTGAACAGAATAGATTTTTTTCAGTTCTACAGACTCCGTAGGCTATAGCCTTTGTTTTCAGTTCAAAAGAAAGATATTGGGTCTATCCTCTTCAAGACAAGCGCAAGTTTAGTAGTCCAGTCCATTGGGTTTTTAGCTTATTAGCCCAATCACATAACAAATATCTATATCTATATCTATATCTATCTATCTATACTATATATAATGGTATAAATAAGAGGACAGTTCCTTTGAATAAATATAGATATATAAATTTTATATATTCACAAAAATAATGTTAATTTAATTTTCAAAAATTGATAAGAATAGTTTTAATTTATATTTTAAAATTTCAGATTTTATATTTAAAAATGATATATATTTAAATAAAAATAGAATAATTATATTATATTTATTATCAAAAATAAATAAATATATAAATTAGTATAAATTTCATATTAATTATAATTATATTATAGATAAAAAAAATATTACTCTTCCATATTAATTTTTATATTCTATAATTATACTATATTTTTTTATTTTTCATGCATAATGTTTAAAACTATCACTACATGAACGCATTTAAATAATTATTTTCATATTAGTATTATTTTCTATAATAAATTTTAAAATGTAATATACATTTTATATGAATTATTATCAATCATATATATTATTTATTATTAACAATAGATTCTATTAATATTATAATAATCTTTATTTTTAATAAAAAAATTAACATAAATTATACATTTAATAATTATTTTAACTAATGCACGTAAGAAAAAAATTATTACATACAAAGTTATTGAAAGTAGAGTAAAATACCCTATTAATATAGTTTTCAAGCTTTTTCTAGTGTATCTACACACTAATTTTAAATTTAAAAAAAAAAAACTAATTACTCTTTATATTTTAATTATTAGAAAAAAAATTATTAAAATTTAATTTTTTGGCTCACTTTTAATTAAGTGATCTAATTTACCATTAAATTTTAAATTTTAATATTTTATATAAGCTAAAATATTAGTCTTTAAAAATTTGAAACGACATATTGTGGTTTTGTTTTGTTTTTATCTTATTTTAGTGTTTATTTAAAACTTAGACCAAACTAAGTAGCTAATTATAATTATTATCTTATGTGTAAAGATAATAAAAAATCTGCCTCATAATTCAAATTAAAGATAAAAAATAAAAATCAAACTCTACCTTAAAAATTTCCCAAATACTTAAGAACATATAGAGACACACACATCTTGTGTTTCAATTATTATTTTGTTTTTGAATTGCAAATGGTTACTTTTTCTATGAATTGTGATTATTTCTACTACTTGCTCTCACCTTTTAAGTGATTCTAAGTATCAGGACTCATTTCGATGAGAAAGCATTATAGCATGGCCATGCTTTTAGGACTACATACATAAATGATGAATGTGCATATCCTTGAAAACAAAATTTTTATTTACCACTTAGGATCTACACCACAAAGATCTCATCTTATCCCCATGCATGCTCTTTTGCTTCTACAATTAATCCCAAAATTTTTAGCCTAAATCTTAGAAGAAATACCCAATACCATCATCTTCATCATCACACCTTAGTTAAAAAGCTATACGATACAGTATGCACATTTATTCTTGCCATTAACATATATTACTATAGCATTGAACTGAGTTAAGTTGTTAACAATGGATGTCACTATGTCCATAAATGAGCAAGACATAGTTAAAGAAGAACCAATAAAGCTATTTTCTCCAAAAAATTCAACACCCCACGAAACAATATTCCTCTCCAACATTGATCAAGCAGTGGCTTTTCCAGTTGAAATGATCTTCTTTTTTGAAGCATCTCCTAGCAAGAACCACCATTCAAGTACACTTGATATTTCTGATAGAGTGAAGACAGCAATAGCTGATGTTCTCCTTATTCCTTATTATTTCTTGGCTGGTAGACTCAACTTCAACGAGGAGAATAATAGATTGGAGCTTTTGTGCAACAATGCTGGAGTCTTGTTTGTTAGTGCAACTTCAAGTCTTGTGTTGAAAGATCTTGGAAATCTTTCTCTCCCTAATTCTTCATTTCACCATCTCATCCATCGCCCTGGCCTGTACAAAAGCCTTGCAGATACATCACTTTTCACCGTCCAGGTAAAAGTTGCTCATTCAGGTTGCAGGGAGTTTGACGCAGCCTTGTCAACACAGACCCTTATTATATTACCAAACTTTTAGCCAGTAGTTTACATAATCATGGTGATTTAATTTGCAGGTGACAAGGTTTGCTTGTGGTGGTTTCTCAATTGGGTTCGTGACAAACCATGGAATTCTCGATGGTAGAGCAGCTGTTGAAATGTTTACGAATCTAGCCTCTATTTGTAAAGGAGAAAGCCTTAAAACCCAATTTGTTAAGAACGATAGAACATACTTAAAAGCAAGAAATCCACCAATCATCAAATACCCACATACAGAATATGTAAAACTAAAAGAAATTTCATCTCTAGCTTCTTCCTTCACTGCACCGAATCAGTTGTCACCATCCCCATTAATTTTCTCAAACAGATACACACACAAGCTCTTTTCTTTCAGCTCTAAAATGATTAGCACGCTAAAAGAAGAAGTTAAAAGCAAGTGCTCTAGCTTTGAAGCTGTAGTGAGTCACATATGGAGAGCAAGAACCAAGGCAGTTTTTGATAACTCAGAAGAGTACTCAACTGTTCTTTTTGCAGTAGATATAAGGTCAAAAATATCACCAACTTTGCCAGAAGGGTTTACTGGAAATGCAGTGATAACAGCATTTGCAACAGCAAAAGTAGGTGATTTGGTGGAGAAGCCATTGTCCTTTTGTGTTGAGAACATGCAGGAAGGTATAAGAAGAGTGACAAACGAGTATGTGAGATCAGCGATAGATTGGCTTGAAGTTTATAAAGGAATCCCAGCTACCTGTAATGGAAACTTCTATGTGTCAGCTTGGTGGAAATTGCCATTTAACGAGCTTGATTTTGGGTTTGGAAAGCCCTGTCATGGAGGGCCAGTTCTGAGTGGCAATGATGAGTTTGTACTGTTGCTTTCTGATGGGACCACTGTTGAAAACGGTGGAGGGATTAATGTTTGGATGGGTCTTCAGAAGGAGAAGATGAAGAAGCTTATGGTTCATATGCTTGAGATATGATTGATTTCATTGTTATTCTCGAAAAAAAAAAAATTTCATTGTTGTAATTTTATTTTTCTTTTACAGTTTTTCTGTAAACTTGAGAAATACTATTAACAAGCTGCAGAAAATTGAATAAAATGCACATAATATAAACAGAAGCTACTTTAGCTATTTGTGCCAGCTTGAGAATAAAATTCAATATATGTATTTTATAAAGGTGTGACGGTCTAAAAATTCAAACCTTTTTGACTTTTTATGATTTTAGTTCATTTTTAAGATTCTATAAAAATATCTGAATTTGAAAAATCAGTTTCAATTGTAGCCTAAAATGATTTTGGTCAAAATTGAGTGAAAAGGTGTTGACATAATATTTTGGGTAACACTAATGATATGGGATCTACTCCCCCATCAACTAAACATTTAGATAAAAAGATTGAATATTTTTTATTTATATCAATTTTATCCCGAATTTATAATTTTGGTACAAATATCTTATTTTTTCTAAAAGTACATTACATTTTATTATTAAATATGTAATATTTAGTAGCTAACAATAATATTTCAATTATCAATTAAATTAAATATTATTTATTGACTGTATAAATATTATTTTATTTTGAAACAAATTTAATAATTATATTAATGTATTTTAGTGTTAAACGTATAATGTATATTTTTAAATTTTTAAAAATTATAAAAATAATTGATAATTTAAATTTATAGTTAATTACTAAAAATTATATATTTAATAATAAAATGTAATATTTTTTAAAAAAAATTAAGATATTTATGCCAAAATTATAAATTTAGAACAAATTGCAATAAATTGAAAATGTTTTTTTTTTTTTACAAATATTTAGTTGATATGATAGTAAATCTCACATTAATATTGTCATATAAGATGTCACATCATACATCTATACTCAATTTTGATCAAAATCAACTTTGGACTATAATTGCAGTTAATTTATCAAATTTGGACATTTTAGCCAAAATTTTAAAAGTCAACTAAAATTGCAACAAGTCAAAAATATTTGAATTTTTTAGACCAATAAGCCATTTTATAATTATTGAAATAAAAATTCTATGAGGCATATTTAAATTTTTGTATTTTTAATAATTAAAATTTAACAATTTTTAAATCAATATATGTTTATTTAAACATCTAATAATTTAAATTTTTAATTAAAAATTTTATTTTTTTCAATTTTATATAGGAACAAACCATCTTGAGGTTCCTAAACTTTTCAGGGTTTTTTTTTTCAATTGATTTCTACTTAATTTTTGCCTTTAATTGAGTCCTTAAACTTTTATTTTTCTAAATTTCTACATCTTTAATTTGACATCCATTAAATTTGATGATAGTAGTTCTAATGTTGTGATGAAAACCAAATCAACTAAAGAGCTATATGAACAAACAGTTTCTCTTCCTCAACAATCCATTGTCTCCCCGGTACCATGTCTGATATGATGACCAACCTGACACCAATGGAAGAGCAAATTGCAAACTTGACCAAGATGGTGGAAGAACTTATAAACAACTGCAAAGAAAAAGATGCTCAAATTGCATCTTTAACCGTAAAGTTAGAAAAACAACTGGAAAAGCACCCATTAATGCAACAATTGACTTGCCAAAAATATAAATGGAAGATGGAAGTACTTCCACAGCTAAAGTTAAGGATGACACTCAATTAGCAATCAATAATTCAACTTCTATTGTTAAACTTAAAGAACTTATCAAAGAAGTTGTTAAAGACCATGTGGAAATTCCAGTTCAATTCTTTTACATATATGCAAAGCCATACATACAAAGAATTGATATGCTAATAATGCCATCAAATGACCAACCACCAAAGTTTCAATAATTTGATGGTAAAGGGAATCTAAGGTAACATGTTGCTCACTTTATCGAAACTTGCATGGCACATATGTTAATTTGCTCGTTCAACAATTTCTCTAATCATTAAAAGGTAACACCTTTTATTAGTGCACAAATATGAAAGCTGGTTCAATAGATAGTTGGGAGCAATTAGAACAAGAGTTTCTTAAACGATTCCATAGCACTTGCTACATAGTTAGTATGATTGAGCTTACTACTTGCTACATAGTTAGTATGATTAAGCTTACTACTACTCACTAATGGAAAGAAGAGCCTATCATTTATTATATTCAAAGGTAGAGAAATCTTAGTTTGAACTACAAAAATACACTTTCTAAAACGTATGCCATTGAAGTGTGCATTAAAGGGATGAAGTGGGGTTTATCCTATATTCTTCAAGGAGTAAAGCCATTTACTTTTGAAGAGTTAGCCATCTGTGCTCATGACATGGAACTTTGTATCTTAGATGCTAGAAATCAAAGCATTCTCGTGCAAAAGCCAAATAAGAATAAAGATAAATAAGAAGCATGCAAGGATACTAAGTCAAATGTAAAGCTTGAATATAAGCAATATTTGGCAGTTAGCTCAGCACCAATCAAAATGAATTTTAAGTCTTAAAAGAAAGAGGTAAAGCCTACTGTTGTAACTCAATCACAAGAAAAGAAGAAGATCTCTTTAAAGGAAAGTGTAACACCTTATTTCTTTGTTATTAAAATAATTTAAGTCTTTATTTAAAATATTAATTCAACTATATCATGATTAACAAAGTCCATATATTATTTAAGCGCACAAAAGATTACAAATTTTTTTATTCTTATAATACATAAGAGTTATAATTAAAAATAAATACAAAATATATCTTTTTTGTGTAAGTGTATGCTTATAATACAAGGAGAGAGAGTAAGAGTTCGGCCGGTGACCTTTGCTCCATAATTTATTTATAATGCAATATGCTTCAAAACAGTCACACTTCAAACTTTAGCATCTAGAAAAATAATTGCGATTTGGTGAGTCGTGACTCAATAAATATAAATATCAATTAAATTCTAAAGGCATAAAAGCAAACAAATAATATTAAATCACAATACTAGTATGATTCATTCAAATGCAAGTGCTAATAAAATATTCATTGATTTTGTTATGGCCTGATAAGACAAATATTGCTCCTGGGATTCATGTGAAACAATTGCCATTTGATTTTGTTGGCCAACATATAACATGTGAATCATATGATTTTCTTTGATCATTTGCATTTGCTATGTGATTTGCAAATATTTGTCAAGTCGTTCACAACATCCTTTTATATCCATATGCAAGTGCTTATATGTGAATTTGCATTTAACTTGTAAACACTTATGTATAGATATAATCAATCAATAAGCAAATCATATAAATTTAAATAATCAAAAGAACATTCACCTTAATTACACAATTTCACCTAAGAAATTAATCAATATTTATATTCACTTTTAAAGATGTCAAACACTTTATGAATGATTTGAATCACCTTTTCGAGTTTCACCAATACTATAGGATCCTAAAATATAATGTATATTTGATTAAAAAAATATGCCTACACTGAGTGTTTATGCTTGGTATACAATTGAGATATGTTTTATATATGTGCAAACTTAACATTTATGCATATTTTTCTCCTTATTAGGTAGCTTAACCATACTAGAACTGGGACTAAATAACTCTCACCAATGACTCAAAATTACTTGACTCAATTTTTTAAAAAAACTAGACACTCAGGGCTACAACTTATCCAAAAATAAACTCAATATATTTCCTGCACAATAAATGGTGAATTTTTGAATTCAAACATTTGCTCTGCATATAAACAATTTGAGCAAGTCTAAATAAATTTAGAATTTCTCACATTATACAAGTATAATTGCAAAAATAATTGTGAGGCACTTCATTGACACATAAATGAATAACTTTCATGTTTTAAACTTTGTTTAATTCAGCCTCTAAAGTTCTCATATTAATCAGGGAAAACTGAACTGCCTGTAGACATTGCAAGCAAAACCAGTCCCACTCCAAGGGTGATTTTTCATTACACACCTATTCTTTCATAAAACAACATCACTTGGTTTTATATAACATATAAAGAAACAAAACTCATGTTTACCACTTTGTCTAAACCAGTCTCTAAATTTCTCAAAATAATTCATCAACATCAGGTACCCTACTGGAACAGTTACCCAAACCAGTCCCAAATACACTTCCATAGAGTTTTACATACTTAATATTTCACAAAACCCTTTTGCAAAAATCTAGATAAGACATGAACCCACAATTTTTATGTTTTAAACTTCCCCAAATTATGCTTTTATGGCCTCAAAAATTAGAGTGCAATCTACAACTATAAACCAAGATTTTCAGCATAAAGAACATTATATTCATTATCAAAATCAATTAACTTATCTCTTTTTTAAAATTCTTCAATTAACTTGTTTCCCTTACTAATTATTTCTAATTACCATACTCAACATATCAAGATAGAAGAATTATAAAATAAAATAAGATGAATTTAGTTATCTTTGCCAAATTAGAAAACCCCTAAAATTTTCTCCTTTCTTCTTCCTTCTTCTTCTCTTCCTCTTTCCTTATCTTTTCTTTTCTTTCCTTTTTTTTTTGTTCTCACGTTCCAGCCCCTTTTCCCTTACATTTATCTATTGATTTATTTATTTTTTATTTTTTTTCGAGAGACAAATAGGAGGTGCACAAGTGGAGTTTTCTAGTTTTTTCCTACTCCCATACATATTCACTACTTAATATATTATTATTATTATTATTATTATTATTATTATTATTATTATTATTATTATTATTATTATTATTATTATTATTATTGTTATTATATTTTAATAAAATATCAAGCAAAAGTTCAAATCAATCCTCCTTCTATGCAAAAGTTTAATCTAGTCCCTAAAGTTACTTATGTAAATAAATCAACTAAATGCAGTTCTTTACATATTTACTTATTGACTAGCTTTCAATTTTATAATAATCCAAATACATCATATATTTCACATATTCAAGTATAACATTGCAATACACTAAAACAAATGAAAGGATGTGAAATTCATAGAATCAAATGGAATGATTTTAAATACATATATTCAAGTAAATTATATGTAATGCATGCAAATTTAAATGAAATTTTTATGGTTAGAGTCAAGGATGTTACAAAAAGATAAGAGAAGAAATATCCTTTCTCTAACTCTAATGTTTCAAGAAAGTTTGAAAAATTACTTGAAGTAAACTTCATTAAACTCCCAGAGATAAAGCATCCCAATGAAGCTAATAAAACTAATGGTCCAAGTTATTGCAAGTATCATCACTTAATTAGCCATCTAGTGGAACAATGCTTTATTTTGAAGGATAAAATAATGGAGTTAAAAAGAAAAGGAGAACCTACCTTTGATGAAGAGGAAGCAAGTACGAATATGACTAGTATTATAAATTCAAGTCCTCATGTGACATCTACAAATTTAACAATTAGTTTTGGAACATCTAATCCAATAATTATTGAAATTCCTTTTTTACATTAATCTATACTTTGATGGCATAGAATTAAGTGTTATACTTTATGTCATTGATGCAAGGATAACTTATAAAGCATTGCTAGGGCATTTTTGGATTCATGAAAATATGGTGGTACCATCTATACTTCATCAATGCTTCAAATATTACAAGAATGGTGAAGTAAGAACAGTTATGGCATATACTAATCCATTTAATGAAGTAGAATATCACTATGCATATGCTAAGTTTTACTTTGAGGCAATAATAGATAATGAGATACAAGTTAAAGATGATTCAGAAAATCTGCTTAAAGAAGAACTTAGTAAAAGGGAATAAAGCCATCTAGGGAAGCTCATTCATCCTTAGCAAAAAGTGGATAGAAAAAGAAAAAAGTTCAAAAAAAAAAGATTGCAATCCTATACAAATGGCTTCTAAACTTCAATGCATTCTAGTAAAGAAGAAGGTAGAAATACAAGGTTCCTTTAAAAGCCAAGATGAAAATGTAGTAAAAGAACTAAAGGATTTAATCATTCCTATTACAAATCTTATGGCAGTAAAAGAAACTCAAGAACCTTTGAAAGGGTTCATAAATCCTTCTCAAGGATCAATTGGAGAGCATGCAGAATTTCTCACCAAACATGTAAATGGCTTTGATCCTAATGCTTACAAGCAGTTAGCTAAAGCAAGATTTGGTTAACAAAGCACTTTATTATTAAAAGGACAAGAGAAATCTCAACCAAATAAGAGCCTTTTTAATGAAATTTGAAAGGTTTTGATGAAAAAAGAAGCAAATCCTTAAGCCTCTAAAAAGGGTCTTATATATCATCCTCTAACTCCTTTACGCTTAAAGATTCATAAAAGTGCTTCTAACTACATCACAATTGAAAATGAAGGAAACAAGTTTATTGGAGCTAAGTCCTCATTTTTTTTATCAGTTGGGAACTCCTACAAGTCATATTTCAATGTTTAATCATATTGGAACATAAATGGATGATAATTCAAAACTTAAACAAACTTTTACCAAAGATAAACTTAGAGTCTTAAAGAGTAAAAAGTTTAAGAAAGATGAAAAGAAATTCCATTTACCAATGATACATGAGGAAATTAAAAGTAAAGTGCCATCACATATGATTTATCAAAATAAGTGGATTGTTACAACTAGTGAAGTACTCAAAGCAAAGCAACAAACAATGATGATCACAAACCCAATCCCTCATCAAGAGGAAAAGGAAGAAGTTAATGTAATGCCATCATATCATGTCATTATAAGTGATAATGATAAACAAGAGTCAACCATTGAGGAAGATGTAAAAGAAGCTCCAATAAACTTTAAAGGAGGAAACAAGGCTATAGTGGATTAACTAAAGGAGATTAACTTAGGGACTACTGAAAATCTTTAACTAATCTTCCAAAGTATGAATTTGTCTCAAGAAGAAAAGGATGCTTACAAGCAACTCATGGTTATATACAAGGATGTCTTCATATGGTCATATAAAGAGATGCCTTACTTAAATCCAAAGATGGAAGTTCATCATTTGGTAATTACAAAGGGGCAAATCCAGTTAAGTAACCTCAAAGACACTTTCGACCTAAGTTAATTCCTCAAATCAAAGATGAAGTTAATAAATTAATTTATATTAGTCTTATTGAAGTAGTTAAATATCCAAAATGGATTTCAAACATTATTCTAGCAAGAAATAAAAATAGTCAAATTTGAGTATATGTTAACTTTTAAGATCTTAACAATGTTAGTCCTAAAGATGATTTTACATTGCTTATCACTGAGATTATGAATGATGCTACTACTGGCTATGAAAGATTATCTTTTCTTGATGGGTCATCTAGATATAGTCAAATTCTAATGGATGCAAAAGATGCAAAGGCAACTACTTTTCAAATGCTAAAATGGATTTATTATTATAAAGTCATGTCTTTCAATCTTAAAAATGTAGGGGCAACATATCAATGAGCCATGCAAATTTTTTTTGATAATATGCTCTTAAAAAGGTTGAATGTTATATGGATGACTTGATTTTAAAGTCTGAAATAACTAATAACCATTTGTAAGACCTTCGAGAGGTTTTAAGCATCTTCAAAAGTATTAACTTAAAATGAATCCACTCAAATGTGCATGTGGAGTCTCTTCAGATAAATTTTTAAGGTTTGTAATATATCATCAAGGCATTAGCATTGACCATACAAAGATTAATTCCATTTTTAAGATGTAGAACCAACAAACATCCATTAACTCAAAAGCTTACAAGGAAAATTGGCATACATTAAAAGATTTATTTCAAACTTAGTAGGAAGATGTCAAGCTTTCAGTTGATTAATGAACAAGGATGTTCCTTCCGACTGGGATGAGTGATGTGGACTAAATAGCCCTAGCCTATTTGGAAAGCTTAGATTTTTAGAGGAAATTCAAGATGCGTAGTCAACCTTTAAGTTGCTCTAACTTATAGGCCCAATTGAGTTGTGGGGCCCATAATATATCAAACTAAAGCTGATTCAAAGCTCCATAATAATTACTACACAATGCCCCTATAGCACTCTAACTTTAGGCCCAAGATCCATCATTTAAGGCCTCAAATTTTAGTTTGAAGTTTTATGTTTTTTTTAGGTGTTTTATTGGGTCTTTTTCCTTAATCTTTTTTCCCAAAAAGTATTTATATGTTCTCTTGGAGTTATTTTAAATATTTTTTATTAAATTGATAATCCAAGTTCAATTTCTTATAATTTTTGGCATTCTTTTGAGAATCAAAGGATCTTGATGCCTTTTATTCTTGCATTCTTTTGAATCAACAGAGTAGAAGAAGGTTGCTTAACGACCAATCGTGCATGATTCAAAGACAAACGGCATTTATCCCTTTTAACCTAAGCTTCTGCTACGTCAATTGGTATTAAAGTAATGGTCACTCCTAGGGTTATACAAAAAAAATGGCATGTAAGAGATAACAATAGTAACGCTTGGATAATGTTTATGAGCATGAAGCTGATCAATGAATTAATTAATTGATTGAGTAAAATTTTGAATAGATAATAAAGCATGTTATAGAGTGATAACAAATCTATTTGAGAACTAAAATATACTTCGTATGTATCAACAGTAGAACAACGATAACTAGAATTATCACAGGTCACCTGTTAATGAGGGGGTGATGATAATAAGGAGGATTACAAGGAAGAGGCACCATGTAGACATTGTGGAGTTATTATAGAAGATGAGAACAAGCACTGGGAGATGGTGATGCACACTGAAATCTTAAAGTTCCATGGCAGCCGCAGCTAAAGGAATTTCTTGAATAGTTAGCCATCATTGAGGAAATCTTCAAAATTAAAGGGGTGCCAGAAAATAAACAGGTGTCTTTAGTAGTCACAAGATTACACAATAGAGTTACTACATGGTGGTAACAGTTGAAGTTGACTTGCACTAGATTGGGTAAAGAGAAAATTACTACCTTAGAGAATATAAAGAAAAAGATGTGAGTCGCCTTTCTGCTACTCATCAAAGGGCATTAATGGTGCAGAAACAATCGAAACATGCTCTTAATATCGTCAATACAAGTGGTGGTGCTAGTAGTAATAATGGTGTGAATAAAACAGCAAGCAACAATGGTGCCCCTAATAGTAATAAGGGTGTTGGAGGACAATTCAATAGAACAACAGGTGGTTTCAAGTTTTTTAGGTATGGAGAAGCGAGTCATAGGTAGTCTAAGTGCAAAAAGACTATTGGAAAAAAGGCTTTGTTTACTAATGCAAATGAATATGTTGAAGACATTATAGACATTGAGGGTGAGCCTGTGTATGATCAAGAATAAAAATCATTCAATAAAGTGCTCCTAAAAGGGGATGTAGGGGTTGCCTTGGTTGTTAGGCATTCATGTTTGACACTAAAAGCTAGTTCAGAGGATGAGTGGCTGTAAAGCAATAATTTCCAGTCCACTTGCACCATTAAAAGACAAGGTATTTCATTTTGTAATTAATAGTGGTAGTTATGAAAATATAGTGTCCACATAGGTTGTTTAGAAATTAGACATACTAACTGAGAAGCATCCCAAACCTTATAAGTTGGCTTGGCTAAAAAAGGGTGGTGAGGTTGCAGTGTCTAAGTGATCTTTAATTTCATTTTCAATAGGTTTGAAATATAAAGATGCTCCTTTGGTATGATGTTATAGCTATAGATGCATTTCATTTATTGTTGGCTAGGGCGTGGCAGTATGATAAGGACATGAGTAATAATGGTAATAATGGACAAAATAATACCTACAATTTCATGTTTGAAGGGGTTAAAATCATTATGTTGCCTAGTAGATAGGTGTTGGAGAACGCTAAGCTAGAAAATGAAGCTACTTTATTATTATCCTTAGCTTGGTTTAATGAGGAGTTGCAAAAGTCATAAATAAGCTATATGTTACTGAGGAAAGAAGTGGCAGAATCTAGTGATGTTCTAGATGCAGTAATACCATTAATTATAGAATTTAAAGATGTCTTCCTTGATGAATTACCCAACGGATTGCCTCCATTGTGTGACTTTCAATATGATATTAACTTAAAGCTTAGAGCATTATTACCAAATAGGTCACAATATAGAATAAGTCCCTGTGAGCATGAAGAGCTTCACAAGCAAGTTGAAGAGTTATTATTTAAGGGGTGGATTAAGGAGAGTTTAAGCCCATATGTTGTACCAGCCCTTCTAACTCTAAAAAAAAGATGGTTCTTGGCATATGTGTATGGATAACAAAGCCATTAACAAGATTACGGTTAAGTATAGGTTTCCCATTCCTCATCTTGATGATTTATTTGATTAAATTAGTGGCTCAACTTTATTTAATAAATTAGATATGAAGAGTTGGTACTATCAGATTCATGTTAGGCATAAGAATGAGTGGAAAATAGTGTTTAAGACTAGGGAGGGGTTGTATAAATGGCTTGTGATGCCTTTTGGCTTATTTAATTCCCCTAGTACTTTTATACTTGTGATGAACCAATTGTTGAGGCCTTTTATTGGCAAATTTATTATTATTTATTTTGATGACATCCTGATTTATAGTGCTAACACTGAAGAGCACATGCAATATGTTAGGGAAGTTCTAAATGTATTACGTAGGGAGAAATTTTATATTTCCATGAAGAAGTGTGTGTTCATGGCCCCAAAAGTGTTGTTTTAGGCGTATATCATCTCAAAAGCTGGTTAGAAGTTAATGAAATAAAAGTGCAAGTAGTCAAAGAATGGCCTACACTAAAGAATTTAACAGAAGTGCAGAGTTTCCAAGGTTTTGCTTCCTTTTACAAGTGTTTTATTGCTAATTTCAGTAGTTTCATAACTCTAATCACAAATTAAATGAAAGGCAACAAGTTTAAGTGGACAAAGGAGGCAGAAGTAGCATTCCAGTTGATTTAATATTGCCTTACACTACACTAATTTTAATGTTGCTAGATTTCTCGCATCCCTTTAAGCTACATACTGATGCTTCCAAGATTGGGATTGATGCAATTTTAAGTCAAAACAGCAAGCCTGTGGCATTATTTAGTGAGAAACTATCAAGCTCTAAACTAAATTACAACACCTTTGATGTTGAATTTTATGTTATAGTGCAGGCTATTTGACATTGGTAACATTACTTGTTTCATCGAGAGTTCATTTTATACATTAATTATGACTCTTTGCGGCACCTCCACAAGCAAGATAAGGTGTCATCTAAGCATGCACACTAGGTTGCTTACTTAGAGAGATTCACCTATGTTATGAAGCATAAAGCAGGTATAACTAATTAAGTGGCACATGTATTGAGTTGAAGGAGTAGTTTGTTAGTGACCATGAGGGTTGAGGTACTTGGATCAGAGTCCTTTTGTGATTTATTTACTACTGACCCATACTTTTTCTATGGTTTTGCAAAGCATCAAGGATGTGAAAAAGACAAACTTCTTATTGTAAGATGGCTTTCTATTTAAGGACAACCAATTGTGAATTTAAGATTACAACCTCCGTTTGCACATTATTAGGGAGCTACATGGAGAGGGTTATATTGGTAAGGACAAAACACTACAGTTGGTATAGGCCTTTTACTTCTGGCTAACCATTCACAAAGAGGCAGACAAGTATATACACAGGTGCATAATTTGCCAAGTCTCCAAGGGTACTGCCACTAATGCAGGGTTATACATGCCATTGCCTATTCCTTCATAGCCTTGGGTTAATCTAAGTATGGATTTTGTTTTGGGATTACCATGTACACATCGAGTTAATGACTCCATCTTTATTATTGTTGATCATTTTTCTAAGATGGTGCATTTGATCCCTTGTAAGAAAACCATAAATGTTATAAATGTGGCTCACTTGGAAATTTACTATATTATTTGGTTAGTGATCATGTGAAGAGCTAGGATCAGAAGCTATGTCAGGTAGAATTTACTCATAACCATGTAGTGAATCACAGTACTAGTTTCAGTCCTTTTCAAGTTATTTATTTAGCTCAGCCATGAGGACCAATTGATTTATGGCTCTGCCTAATAAAACTAAGCTTTATGGGAAGGCATTAGATTTTTTCATTGGGTTACAGGATGTTCACAAGACAGTTTATGATAATTTATCCATTGTTAACTCCAAATACAAGCAGATTACATATTAGAAGCATAAGCATTTAGAGTTAGATGTGGGAGATTTTGTATGGGCAGTATAGACTAAGGACCATTTTCTAGCTAGTGAGTACAATAAGCTATTTGTTAAGAAGATTGGCCTTCTAAAGATTGTTGAGAAGATCAACCCCAATGATTATCATCTGAAGTTGCCTAGCCATATTTGCACTGCAAATGTTTTTAATGTCAAACATTTAATTCCTTTTTTGGGTGATTCCTCTAATGATGATGTTGTACCAAATTCAAGGTCAAATTTTCTATCACCTGGGGGGAATGATGTAGACCAGACAACCCTAGCCTATTTAGAAGGCGTGGATTTGGGAAGAAATTCAAGATGCACAATCAGCCTTTAAGTTACTCTAACTTCCAAGCCTGATTGAATCGTAGGGCCTATAATATATTAAACAGAAGCTGATTCAGAGCTATATGATATATATTACAAAGTACCCTTATAACACTTTAACTTTAGGCCCAAAATCCATCGTTTAGGGCCTCAAATTTTAGTTTTAAGTTTTATGTTTTTTAGGTTTTTCGTTAGGTTTTTTTCCCTAATCTTTTAGGGTTTTTCCCAAATAGTATTTATATATTCTTTTAGAGTTATTTTAAATAATTTTTATTAAATTGATAATCAAAGTTCTATTTCTTCCAATTTTTGGTATTCTTTTAAGAATCAACGAATCTTAATGCCTTTTATTCTAGCATTCTTTTAAAATAATAAAGTAGAAGAAGGTTGCTTGACGGCCAATCGTGCATAATTAAATGATAAACGATGTTTATCTCTTTTAACATAGGCTTCCACTATGTCAATGAGGCATGTATCAATGCTTTCCAAAGCATAAAAATATATCTCTTAAGTCCCCCCTCTTTTAAAAGCTTTAATTTTAAGAGTCCTCGTACCTTTTATATATATATGCACAAGAGTGCTCATTAGGAGTTTTGCTAGCATAAAAGAATGATGACAAAAAAGAGAATGTGCTTTACTATCTTAGTAGAATGATGAATGATGTTAAGTTAAAATACACACCAATTGAAAAAATGTGCTTAGCTTTAATGTTTGCCATAAAAAAGCTAAGGCATTATTTGCAAGTTCATTCCATTCATCTAATTTCTCAAGTAGATCCTATTAAATACATCATTTCAAAGCCAATTTTGTAAGGAAGATTAGCTAGATGGTTACTTATGCTACAAGAATTTGAAATTATTTACGTCCCTCAGAAGGAAATTAAAGGCCAAGCTTTTATAAATTTTTTTATTGATCATCCAATTCCCAATGACTAGGAGTTTTCTGAAGACTTTCCAAATGAAGATGTTTTCTTTATAGAGCTTTTAAGTCCTTAGAGAATGTTCTTTGATGGAGTAGTTAGGTGCAACATTGTAGGTGCTGGGGTAATTTTCATTAGCCTTAAAGGAGATCTCTTGCCCTTTGCATTCAATGTAAGAGAACTTTATTTAAATAATATGGCAGAGTATCAAGCCTTGATTTTGGGATTAGAGATGGCAATCAATATGCAAATTTCAAATCTTAAAGTTTATAAAGATTCAAAGTTAATTATTTATCAACTTCTCATGCTCTATGAAGTAAAGAAATTTGAGTTAATGCCTATTTTAAATATGCTTTAAAGATATTAACTCAATTTGATACCTTCTCAATTGAGCATGTTTCAAGAAAAGAGAACTGACAAGTAGATGCCTTGGATAATTTGGCATCAACACTAGTTATATCAAATGAGGAGATCAAAGTCCCAATTTGTCAACGAATGCTTATTTCATTATCAATTGAAAGTAAAGATGAAGATAAAGTAAATGTTATGTCTGTTTATAAAATTAATAGGGATGATTAGCATCAACTGCTCATTGAATATTAAGAATATGGAAAATTGCCAAATGATGTGTGCCATAAAAATAAGGTTAAACATCAGGCTCTTAGATTCATATACTAAACCTTTCTTTGATGGTATTCTCTTATGTTGTTTGGGAGAAGAAGAAGCTACTAAGGCATTACAAGAAGCATATTTTAAGATATATGGAGCTCATTAATCTGGTCCAAAATTTCATTTTCAAATCAAGAGGATGGGATACTATTGGCCCACAATTAAAGACGGCATGGACTAAGCTAGAAGATGTCAAGAGTGTTAGTTTCATGAAAATGTGATACACTAGCCACCAGAACCACTTTATCCTATAGTTGCATCTAAGCCTTTTGATGCTTAGGGACTTGATGTTGTAGGACCTTTACCAAAGAGCTCATGTGCTCATCTATATATTATAGTTGCAATAGATTACTTCTCTAAATAGGCTAAAGCTATGGCATGCAAGGAAACTGTTATGAACTTCATTTGAGCAAATATTATTTATCGTTATAAAGTTCCTTGTTATATCATAACTAGTGATGGTAAAAAATTCTATAACAAGGCAATGAACAAGTTATGTGAATAGTTTAGCTTCAAGTAACATTATTCTTTAATGTATAATGCACTTACAAATGGCTTAGCTGAATCATTCAATAAAACTTGGTGCAATCTTCTTAAAAAGAATATAAGTCATTCAAAAAGAGATTGGCATGAAAAGATGGGAGAAGAACTATGGGCTTATTGAACTATATATCGAATACCAACACAGGTTATTCCATATTCACTTATTTATGGTGTAGAAGTTATTCTTCCATTATAACAACAAGTTCCCTCTTTAAGAATTGTTATTCTAGAAGGACTTTCAAATGAAAAGAATGTTAGCCTGCACCTTCTAGAATTGAAAGCATTGGATGAAAAATGACTTAAAGCTCGATAACATTTAGAATGTTATCAAGCTAGACTATTAAGAGCATTCAACAAAAAAGTGAGGCCATGAACATTTCAAGTTAGAGATCTAATCCTTGCAATAAGAAGGCCAATCATTATGCCTTATCACATGGGAAATAAATTTCTTTCAAATCGGGATGGACCATATGTTGTGGAAGAATTATACTCCAATGGAGCATACAAGATTATGGATAAAGATGGAGTGCACATTGGGCCTATCAATGGTAAATTTCTGAAAAGATACTATGCTTAAGGCTTAATGTAGCTCCTAGCCTGCATTAGCTAAAACTATGAATGAAAAATAAATAAAAATAAAAATTTGAACTACATTATGACTTGATCCTTCTTAAGAGGGTACGTAGGTAGCTTAATATTTTGCTAAATTCTATTATAAAAAAAAATTTCCATAAAAATTATATGAAGAAATTCCACTGTATAATTGATATGGATATGCCTTTAAAAAAAGACAAGATAAAGCTTAGTGTACCTTTGAAGATTAATTTGAAAAAAAAGGAATGCCACTAGGTAAACCTCTTTTTATAATATTCAACTCCAATAAATAAAAATGAATTTTGCTAATTCTTGTCGCATGACATAGGTGAATTCCTTAGTAGATGAATTGATGAAGTCATGAGGAATTCTTAAATACTAATTCAAAAAAAGGAAAATATCATTATGTGAAGGCCATGATGAAGCAAAAGAACTAGTAGCAGCCATTTAAACATGTAAAACACTAGTTGAGCGAGCACCATCTTTCGAATCTTCAATAATCTTGATGCTTTGATGATCATTAATATCTTTGCAATCTTCAAAATGAACCAGTGATGACAAAGTTAAATAGTCTAAATTTAAAAAGATAGAGATTTTTAATGACTGTTTAAATTGACGGCAAAGTCTTCAAGTTGATGGCACAAAGAGCTTTAAGTTGATGGCAAAGTTGAATAGTCTAAAGTTAAAAATATGAAATTTTTAATGACTATCTAAGTTGATGGCAAAGTCTTCAAGTTGATAAGATGCAAATAGCTTCAAGTTGATGGCAAAGTTGAATAGTCTAAAGTTAAAAATATGAAATTTTTAATAACTATTCAAGTTGATGGCAAAGTCTTCAAGTTGATGGCAAAGTTGAATAGAAAGTTAAAAATATAGAGATTTTTAATGACAATTCAAATTGATGACAAAGTCTTCAAGTTGATAAGATGCAAAGAGTTTCAAGTTTATGACAAAGTTGAATAGTCTAAAGTTAAAAATATAGAGATTTTTAAAGACTATTCAAGTTGATGGCAAAATCTTCAAGATGTAAAGAGCTTCAAGTTGATGGCTCATTGATGGAGTGGTTGATAAACTTGATCAATAGTTGAAGAAATTTAAGCTTGAAGTCTACTTGATTAAAATCTATAAAAAAAAAAGGGCAATAGACAAGAAGAGGAGCATAATGTGCGATTTTAATGACTTTGACAACTTTGATCTCTAAAATTCAATAAAGGTTTTAATGTGCTTAGCACCTCCGAATGTAAAAGTGGTCTTCTTGAAATTTGAAGTAAACTTCCTAAGCTTTCAGGGTTGAGCTTATACATCAAAATTGACTTCATTTGGATTGGCAAATCTTGTCCTAAAGCTAGAAAATACAGATTCATCACTGTTTGAGCAGCTTTTAATAATCTTGCCATATCTTGAGCTATAGAAATCCAATTGAGATGATTCAAGATGTTGTGGAAAGCTAAGATCTATGGCTATAGCTTTCATGAAGGCTAAGTTCTAGACTCAAATTTAATTAGTGCGAACATTACACTTCAAATTGCTAGATGACATTGTTAGAGATAAGAGTTAGTAAAAAAAAATGAGAAAAAAAATCAGATGATACCTTAAGCCTTGCAAAGACTTAAGTGCCTTTACATAGAGATTAAATTCTCTAAATTCAAATCATCATAGGATTAAAGTTTTTAAATCCTATTGTGATTAAAATTTGTTTGAGTTATATTAGGATTAAAATTATTTGTTTCTAATTAAATTTGAATTAAAGTGTAAGTTAAAATCATATTCGGATTAAAAAAAATTAAATCCTATTATGATTAAAATTTTCTTCAAGTCAAAGTTATTTGGAATTTCAATTTCAAAAATCCTAACGAAACTTGACTTAAATATTCAAATTCAAATTATATTAAGATAAAAGGTTTTCCAAATCCTAATATTATTTGAATTAAATTTTTTCAAGTTTTCATTTATTTTCATATGCTAAATATTTTCTAAGGCATAAAATTAAAGTGTTATGATTTTTCATAAATTTTTTGAGACATGTCTGCTTCAATAAATTATGTGAACAAGTCTCGAGGGGCATTTGTAGACATGTAAATTTTTAAAAATTATTTTTAGACCAATGAAGTATTTTAGTCCATTAAATAATTTAATTAGACTAATTAAATATTTTTAGTCTAATAAATTTATAAAGATTTTAGACCAATCAAATATTTTGGCTTATTATCTCAATTAAATTTTTTTAATGGCCAATAAAATTATTTCAAAAATGCCATTAAGATAATAATAAAGAAATGATAATTAAAGAAATCATTTATTTAAATAATGATGCAAATGAGCTAATCAAATTGCGTCAAAGGGTGATTAAAGTTAATTCTACCACTAGAGTTATGAAATTCCATAAAACTTGCACTACCTCTACAAATGCCTATAAATAGAGGTGGCTCCTGAGCTCTCAGGAGAGATCAAGATGTCAAAAAATGAAGCTTTGAAGCTCTGCCTCACTCAAGTCTCAAGATCCAAAAATCAAGTTTTGAAGTTCAAGACTCAAGTTTTTCAAGACTTAAAATTTTCCAAGATCATCAGAGGTGTTCTTCAAGTTGTATAAGATTATAAAAGGTGTTCTTCTCCAAATTCATATTTGATTTAAGATCAAGCTATAAAAGCCCTTGATTCAAAGTTATTTTAAAGCATTGTGAGATTCAAATAAGAGGACTCAAGTTCTTTGTAATAAGGATTTTATAGGAGATTGTAGGGCTGTAAACGAACAGAGCTGCTCGTGATTTACTCGGAGCTCGACTCAGTAAAATCTCATTCGAGCTCATTTTTTAAGTTAAACGAGCCAAACTCAAAAAAAAATTTATGGCTCATAAGATAAACGAGTTGAGCCTAAACATCTTAGTGCTCAACTGGTTTAAGTTCGTGAATAGTCTTATTAAGAGGTTCGTGAACATGCTCGTGATCAAGGCTCGTGAATAGGCTCCTTAATAGGCTCATGAACAAGGCTCACTAATGAGTTCGTGAACAGGCTCATATATATATATATATATATATATATATATATATATATATATATATATATATATATATATATATATACATACTTAAACTGGAACCAATAAGGTATATACAATCAGGTATTAGAGCATACTCCAACTCAAAATAAAACATAATGGAACCAATAGATAACACTTTATATAAGACTATACAATACTTAGAATTAGCTATTTATAGCAAAGAAAAAAACTATAATAACTTTATATAAGACAAAGCACACTTGATTTTATAGACATTCTAAAGAATTCAAACATTGTCTCCATTTTGAAGATTGACATTTAAATACATTAACATACTTGGTGATTTCATTAGGAGAATCTTTAAATTTACACCAAGAGAAATTTTATAGAATTATAGAATTACTCACCAATACCCATAATAAGACAAAAGATAACATTCAAGAATTAATTTCTTAAATTGAGTATCTTAAAAATACACAAGACATATTTAATAAGAAATTAGATCTTATTAAAATTGAACATATTCCTCATAAAAATGACATAAATACTTTATCAAAGTTAATACAACATAACAAACCAAAAGAAATTGAAATACAAACTAAAAATATACTTTAAAGCCTTAAATAACAAATTGATACAAATAAAAAAACATTTTGAAGAAGAAATCTTTATACTAAAAGACATGGTTAAATACCTTAAAAAGACTATATAAGGATATTAATGGACTCCTATAAAAATTCATTTTATAGTGAAGATATTGGATATACCCAAATTTATAATGACTCTCCTGATAAATTTGATACATGATATACACAAAACTCTAAAGTATAAGCCCTACAAGATAAAATACTTATGGCCCAAAATAATACAATCATTGCCTTACTGGCCCATCTACATCATAGACTTGATCAAATTCAGCTTAAACAAATTCAACTAGAAAATAAACTAGCTAGAGGCCCCATTAACTTAAAAACAGAATTAGACATCATATCTACCTATAATACCCTATATATATATATAATTATTTGAATAAATAAAAAAAGGGATATATTTTTCTCAAATAGTATTAGTAATAGTTATTTTTGCATTATATTATATTATATTTGTGTTAACATTATATTTAGGGTTAAATATTGATTTAAATGTGTATATTAAAGTAATTTGTGTATATATGTATGTATAAGTAGTATATGTATATATATATATATATATATATATATATATATGTACTAATATTTATCTATATACATACATGCATAAATATAGGTTAATATATAGTTATATATATTATTATATTAATGGTAATTAATATGTATATATATAATATAATATGTATATATATAATTAGTGTATATATTTCATGTAGTCTATGTTTATGTGTATATATATATATATATATATACATATAGAATATATTGAAGAGAAGAAGAAGAAACCGAAGCTTCAACCTCTCCCCACCGCGCGATGCCCTCGACTGCCACCATCACTGCGTCTCCTCCATCTCCGACCACCATCTGCTGCTTCCTCCTCCTTCTCCCTCACCTCCGGTCGCCTGTAAAGCTGTCGAAAACCACTGGAAGGGAAGAAGCCGAGAGTTGCTCCAAAGATCGCCCAAGCTTCGTCCGGCCACTATTTCCCTCCATTCCGGTGCCAATCTCCTCCCCTTGCACCGGTGAGACACATTCCAAGCTTAGTTTAAGCTTTAATCTCGTTTTTTGTTGAGTTTTGAGGATTGTTAGTTTTTGAACTCTAGGGTTTTGAATTTTTTTACTTGCTCTAGCTTGATTCATGCAAATTTCCTTTTCAAATGTGATTCCTAGTAGCTCAATCTACCTCTAGGAATTTTTGTATAATTTTTTGGAATTTATTTTTATTTTTGGTGAATTTTTGAATATTTTAATATTATTTTAGGAATTTTCGGGAATTAATTATAAAAATAATAAATAATAATAATATTTGGTATTTTGGTGTTATTATTGAGTTGATATTAATTTTAGGGTAAAGAAAATAATTTTTTTTGAATATTATACAATTTTTAGGAAATTTTTATACTTTATGTCAAAATTTAATTATTAGGCTAATTATATTTTTTTAGAAGAAATTAAAAAGCCATTAATATGTTTTAATTATATTAGAATTTAACATTGAGAAAATAAGTTTTGGATGATTAAATAATTTTAAGGAATTTTTTTTAGTATATATATAGCACATTATGTAATTTATATATATTCTAAGGGTAAAAATGTAATTTTTCACTAAATATGGTAAAATATATATATTAATTAGTCTTATTAATATTTAAAGGGTTTAAACAATTTTATAAATTAATTGATATAATTTCCTAAGTAGTGTAAAATTTTAAATGTCAAATTCCCAATATATATATATATATATATATATATATATATATATATATATATATATATATATATATTCATATAATACATTACCAAGGTTTTAATTTGGATAATAATTATATTTATATTGTTGGTGATGGAATACAAATTGAATTGTTTAATTTTGAATAATTAAGATTTTATATATGTTATTTATTTTTAGTATATGTGTATGTAATATATATATATATTTTGAGAAATAAATATTATTAATTTTTGATATTTGTTTGAGCTATGATCTCGGTCGGGGCAAATTGTAGCTTTGAAAGCCCGACTCGAGTGTGGGTGGTTGTGGCTATTAGAAGTGCATTTTTCTATGCAAGTCTGACTCTACTTTCGGTAGAGAGATGTCCGTTTTACAGAGGAGACTCTGCCAAAATTTTGGTAGATTTTCTCATAAAACGTGATACTCGTAAAAATTTCTACCGTTAGTTAGGTTAAATCCTGTCTATCGAGTCTTGTATGGTTTTCCTCGAGTCAGTCTGGAATTTTATTATTTTGCTGATTATTGATTTCGATCCCTTAGTCATGTTTTAAAAGTTGATTATTATTTTCTTTTAGAGCATATCGGAGTAGAAGCTGTGAGACCGAGGCAAACGCGTGGTCGTCAGCCTTCGCATTCATCCTGTAAGTCAATAGAATGATCTGTGCGTGTGTTTATTTAAAGAATGCATGTGCTCGTATTTCTATTATATTGATTATATGATTTATTTACTTTAATGCTATTATTTATGATTTAAATGCATTTTATTTATTTAAAATCGATTTGAGAAATTTTGGTAGAACGGGCTACCTGGTGGGCTTCACCAGGACTATGTGCACATGGTAGAGATTGAGAGATGGATCCGATAATTGTATGATTGATGAATGTTAAACTGGGACGGGTGCCTCGGTAGAAGCCTTTGCTCTCAGGGACCACCAGTGATTGGAAAGTCAATAATGGACTGGGATGGGTGCCTCGGTTGATGCCTTAGCTCTCGGGGACCGCCAGCGCCATATATTTGGATTAAGTGAATGACTACGACTTGGTGCCTCGGTTGATGCCTTTGCTCTCGGGGACCGGTAGTCTAGTTGGAATAAGTGGGCCCGGATGGCCATTTAGATTTTGGGTTTAGGGTTCTACCGAGATTTTTCAAAAGCTATACTTATATATTATAAATTATTTTCACTATAACATATATAGTTTTAAAAGGCTTTCAAATCGTACAACTCTTTTATTGACTTACTCAGTGAGGTCTGATTCCCCTCAATTTATTTTTTTCAGGAGCTTGGGAGTTCGACCTCAGACTTCCTCTACGCCGGGTCTCTTCTTCACCGGCCATTTTATGTAGGTCATTGTAAGCTATACTGTGTGTTAATCTAGGTTGTTGTAGTAGTATATATACTAAGGATTTGTATGGTTTAAATATAATTATGTAATTTATTTGTGTAAACTACGCTTATGTATAAGATTTAAATTCAATTTATAATATGAGATGTTGAAACATATTTTTATTAAGCAGTTTGATAATATGTTCTGTTGTTAATTAAAGTTTAAAATATGAATGGTTTTATTTCTTTTCCTTTAGGCTTACTACAGGTTTCGGGGGCCTTATGCCTACCCATTCCCTAGTGCCGGTCACGTGCCCTCGGGTTTGGGTCGTGACAAAGTTGGTATCAAAGCATAAGTTTGATTAATTGTCCATGTCTGTCTTTCTATGTAACTACTACAGCTTCAGGATTGATAATTGTCTTTAAGATGTTCTTGTTTCTAATTCCGCGTTGCTTTAAATATTCTTACCCCGTTTTGAATTCAATTTTCCTTGTCTTCTTTTCAGAATGAGGCGTGTGCGTACCGACCCCGATGTCGATTCGACCCTTAGACTTGATGAGCAGTCTGTGCACAATGAGGCTCCCCTTCCTGCTCCATGTCGTAGGGGCAGAGGTAGAGGTAGAGGTTGAGCCAGGGTAGCTGCAGTTGAGATTCCTGATCAGCAACCAGTCGAGCCTGAAGCCCCAGCTATTGACCCCACAGCCTTTGTAGCTAGACTGGCAGGGATTAATCAGGGTCTAGTAGCATTGAATCAGGCGATGCCCCTTGTACAGCAGATGCTTCAGCAGAGGAACCAGGGGATGTCAGACACTGAAGCATCCCTTCTTTACTCTCGGATCAGTAGAGTTTCTTTCGACGGTACGGGTGATGCCTTGGACTTCATTAATGCGATTGAGGCATGCACCAGGACTGGACATACGGATTATCAAAGGATTATGATTGTGGAGTTATCGGTTCAAGCGGCTGCTCAGGACTAGTTTATGCAATCGATTCAGCCATCGATGCACGAGCTGACTTGGCTAGAATTTAAGGACCGCTTTTTGAGATTTTTCTATCCTCCAGCCACCAGAGATGCCTACAGGTGGCAATTACTCCACATCACTAGAGGTGATAGATCAGTGGAAGACTATACCAGAGAGTTTAATAGACTGTCCCGACAAGCAGAGGATATCAGGAGGGACCCTTATAGAGTAGTGGAGCTGTATGTTACTGGATTAGGACCCACTTTTATTGGTATGCGTACCGAGGACCGCACCCTAGAGAGTGTGATTGAGGAGGCCTGTTTGATTGAGAGGCGACATATCCACCAGGGCACCATGATAGATCTTTATATGGTCAGGGGCAGTGGATATGGTGTAGCTCCCGGGTACTAACAACCAGCATTTCACATCGGTAGTTTGAGTTAGCAGGATGTGGGTAGTTCTCAGCATAGTGGTAGGAGGTCCAGGACTCATCGAGTTGGCCGACATGGATATGCCTCGAACAGGAGAACCAGCAGGAGTCATAAATTTGGTGCAGGAGTTAGTAGCAGTAGTAGTGGGCAGAGTTCAGGGCAGAGTAGTTCCGGGTCTGGAGCCAGTGCTTGCATGAGTTACAGATGATTTCATCAGGGCCCGTGTCATATGTTAACGGGCGCTTGCTTCAGATGTGGGCAGGTTGGACATCTTGCTATAGCTTATCCCCACTCCAGATACCAGCCACAGTACGTTCAGGGTTCATCTTCATCAGTGGCTCAGCCCTACTATCTGATGCCTCAGCAGTATCGAGCACCCATACAGCCGTAGTAGAGACCGCCTCAGCCTATGAGTCAGTAGGGTCGAGGTTCAGTTGCTAGACCTAGCGATCGTGGTTTTGCGCAGCCTTCCACT
The DNA here is from genome assembly GCA_947683625.1 of Mallotus nudiflorus. Lineage (NCBI taxonomy): Eukaryota > Viridiplantae > Streptophyta > Magnoliopsida > Malpighiales > Euphorbiaceae > Mallotus > Mallotus nudiflorus. The sequence goes on from CANTUR010000207.1 coordinate 8,532,554, forward strand.
TCTCAGCAGGCAGGTCGTGATCAGGCTCGAGTGTTCACTTTGACACCACAGGATGCTCAGACTTGGAATGTAGTGGCAGCAGGTATTCTCTCAGTCTGTGCATGCAATGCTAGAGTGTTGTTTGATCCCGGTGCTTCACATTCCTTCATTTTTCCTGTGTTCGCTTCGAGAATTGAGTGGCAGCCTTCTAGGTTGTCCTTTCCTCTATCTATGTCGACTCCTCTTAGTGACGAGTTGGAGACAGATGTTTTCTTTCCTTCGTGTCCGGTGATAGTTGATGGTAGAGAATTATGGGCGGACTTAGTATTGCTCGACGTGCTGGAATTTGACGTCATTTTGGGTATGGATTGGTTATCAAGGTATTATGGTTCAGTGAATTGTAGAGAGAAAGAAGTGATGTTCAGAATTCCATATGAAGAAGAATTTTATTTCAAGGGTGAAAAGAGCTTCATGCCTCATAATCTCATTTCTGCCATTACAGCCCGGAAGATGCTTAGAAGGGGTTGTCAGGGTTACTTGGCAGTGGTAAGAGATGTTGAGAAGGAGAACGTGGAAATTGAGCAGGTGCCAGTGGTGTGTGAATTTCTGGATGTCTTTCCTGAAGAATTACCAGGATTACCACCAGACAGAGAGATAGAGTTCTGTATCGATGTCATACCTAGTACGGATCCTATTTCTATGCCACCTTACAAAATGGTATCAGCTGAACTACATGAGCTAAAAGAGCAGTTGCAGGAGTTGCTTGATAAGGGTTTCATCAGACCCAGTACATCGCCTTGGGGTGCTCCGGTGTTGTTCTTGAAGAAGAAGGATGGTAGCCTTCGCCTTTGTATCAACTACAAACAGTTGAATAAGGTCACCATTAAGAACAAGTACCCACTTCAAAGGATCAATGATCTGATTGATCAACTTCAAGGTGCTACATGCTTCTCTAAAATAGACCTGAGATCTAGGTATCATCAGTTGAGGATCAGAAGAGGTGATGAGCCCAAGACAGCTTTTTGAACAAGATATGGCCATTATGAGTTTTTAGTAATGTCCTTTGGGTTGACTAATGCTCCAGCAACCTTTATGGACTTGATGAATCGGGTGTTCAGGCCATACTTGGATCAGTTTGTGATAGTTTTCATTGATGATATCTTGGTTTATTCCAAGAGTGAGGCTGAGCATGTGATGCATCTGAGAAGGGTATTTCAGACTTTAAAGGAGCAGAGATTGTATGCCAAATTCTCAAAGTGCGAGTTCTGGTTGCATCAAGTGGCATTTCTAGGCCACGTGGTTTCTCGAGATGGCATACAAGTGGACCCTAAGAAGATAGAGGCTATTACAGAGTGGTCAAGGCCAACTACAGTTAGGGAAGTACGGAGTTCCTTGGGTCTAGCAGGCTATTACAGAAGATTTATGAAGGACTTCTCTAGAATTGCTACACATTTAACAAGGTTGACCCAGAAGAATGCTAAGTTTGTATGGACAGACAAATGTGAAGAGCATTTTCAGTTATTGAAGGACTTGCTGACATCGGCTCTAATTCTAACTTTACCCTCTGGAAATGAAGGTTATACAGTGTATTGTGATGCTTCTAGAGTAGGATTGGGCTGTGTGTTGATGCAAAATGGCCAAGTGATTGCTTATGCTTCGAGGCAATTGAAGAAGCACGAGCGGAACTATCCTACTCACGATTTAGAGATGGCAGCCGTGGTGTTTGCTTTGAAAATATGGAGGCATTACTTGTACGGAGTGACGTGTGAGATATACACTGATCACAAGAGCTTAAAATATATTTTCTAGCAGAGGGACTTGAATCTGAGGCAGAGGAGATGGATGGAACTCCTTAAGGATTATGATTGCTCCATTTTATACCATCCAGGCAAGGCGAATGTTGTTGCGGATGCCTTGAGTAGAAAATCAGCAGGCAGCCTTGCCCATATTAACACAGAGAGAAGGCCCATTATTAAGGAGTTGCATGGGTTGATTGATCAAGGGTTGCAAATGAAAGTTACTCGAAAGTGCCTTTTAGCTCAATTCAATGTACGATTAGTATACTTGGATCGGGTTAAGGCAACGTAGAGTAGAGACCCCCAGTTGCAGAGGATTATGTATGAAGTGCAACAAGGGCAATCACTGGACTTTGTGATTGATAGAGAAGGTGTATTGCGGTTGGGCACTAGGATTTGTGTGCCAGATGTTGATGACTTAAGAAAGGAGATTATGGAAGAAGAATATTTTTCTGCATATAGTGTTCATCCAGGTTCTACCAAGATGTATCATAACTTGAAGGATACATACTGGTGGAATGGAATGAAGAAGGACATTGTAGAGTTTGTATCCAGGTGCTTGACTTGCCAACAAGTAAAGCTTGAACATCAGAGACCCTCGGGACTATTGCAACCTATGCCAATTCCTGAATGGAAATGGGATATGATAGCCATGGATTTCCTGACTAGGCTACCTCGGACTACTGGAGGTTATGACGCTATTTGGGTGATTGTTGACAGGTTAACTAAATCAGCACACTTTCTACCTATAAAGAAGATGTACTCTACCAATAGACTGGCGAGACTTTATGTCAATAGGATTGTTTGTCTACATGGAGTACTTGTGAGCATAGTGTTGGATAGAGGAGCCACCTTTACCTTAGTCTTTTGGAAAGAATTACACAAGGCCTTGGGTACCAGATTGGATTTTAGTACGGCCTTCCACCCTCAGACAGATGGTCAGTCAGAGAGGACCATCCAGACATTAGAGGATATGCTGAGGATGTGTGTAATGGATTTTAGAGGACAATGGGATTCACACTTACCATTGATTGAGTTTGCTTATAATAACAGCTATCATGCCAGCATCGAGATGGCTCCGTATGAGGCACTATATGGTAGGAAGTGTAGATCACCTTTGTATTGGGAGATTGGTGAAAGGCAGTTAACGGGCCAGAGTTGGTGCAGATCACTTCATAGAAAGTCCCCATTATTCAGCAGTGATTGAAGACATCCTTCAGCAGACAGAAGAGCTATGCTGACCCTAGGAGGAAGGATGTATCCTTCATGGTTAGAGACATGGTGTTCCTGAAGGTGTCTCCAATGAAAGGAGTTATGAGATTTGGCAAGAAGGGTAAGCTAGCTCCCAGATACATTGGACCGTTTGAGATTCGATCCAGAGTGGGTGAAGTGGCGTATAGGTTGGTGTTACCACCAGAGCTATCGAGAACCCATCTTGTATTTCATGTTTCCATATTGAGAAAATACGTCCCTGATCCGTCTCACGTGTTGCAACCTCAAACTGTAGAGCTTAGCGACGATTTGACTTATGAGGAGTACCCAGTGGCGATTGTGGATCGCCAAATCCGACAGCTGCAAACTAAGGAGATACTAATGGTGAAGGTGCTATGGAGTAACTATTCCGCAGAGGATTGCACTTGGGAAACTGAAGCCGAGATGCGAGTTTCGTTCCCGCATCTCTTTCCTTCTTAGCTTTGTAATTCTTCTTTTCTTTCTTTTTTTGAATTCGGGGACGAATTCATATAAGGAGGGGAGACTGTAATACCCTATATATATATAATTATTTGAATAAATAAAAAAAAGGGATATATTTTTCTTAAATAGTATTAGTAATAGTTATTTTTGCATTATATTATATTATATTTGTGTTAACATTATATTTAGGGTTAAAGATTGATTTAAATGTGTATATTAAAGTAATTTGTGTATATATATATGTATAAGTAGTATATGTATATATATATATATATATATATATATATATATATATATATATATATATATGTATGTATGTATGTATGTATGTATGTATGTATGTATATATATATATATATATATATATATATATATATATATATATATATGTATATATATATATAAATATACATATAGAATATATTGAAGAGAAGAAGAAGAAACCGAAGCTTCAACCTCTCCCTACCGCGCGACGCCCTCGACTGCTACCATCACTGCGCCTCCCCTATCTTCGACCACCATCTGCTGCTTCCTCCTCCTTCTCCCTCACCTTCGGTCGCCTGCAGAGCTGTCGGAAATCGCTGGAAGGGAAGAAGCCGAGAGTTGCTCCAAAGATCGCCCAAGCTTCGTCCGGCCACTATTTCCCTCCATTCCGGTGCCAATCTCCTCCCCTTGCACCGATGAGACACATTCCAAGCTTAGTTTAAGCTTTAATCTCGTTTTTGGTTGAGTTTTGAGGATTGTTAGTTTTTGAACTCTAGGGTTTTGAATTTTGTTAACTTGCTCTAGCTTGATTCATGCAAATTTCCTTTTCAAATGTGATTCCTAGTAGCTCAATCTACCTCTAGAAATTTTTGTATAATTTTTTGGAATTTATTTTGATTTTTGGTGAATTTTTGAATATTTTAATATTATTTTAGGAATTTTCGGGAATTAATTATAAAAATAATAAATAATAATAATATTTGGTATTTTGGTGTTATTATTGAGTTGATATTAATTTTAGGGTAAAGAAAATAATTTTTTTTGAATATTATACAATTTTTAGGAAATTTTTATACTTTATGTCAAAATTTAATTATTAGGCTAATTATATTTTTTTAGAAGAAATTAAAAAGCCATTAATATGTTTTAATTATATTAGAATTTAACATTGAGAAAATAATTTTTGGATGATTAAATAATTTTAAGGAATTTTTTTTAGTATATATATAGTACATTATGTAATTTATATATATTCTAGGGGTAAAAATATAATTTTTCACTAAATATGGTAAAATATATATATTAATTAGTCTTATTAATATTTAAAGGGTTTAAACAATTTTATAAATTAATTGATATAATTTCCTAAGTAGTGTAAAATTTTAAATGTCAAATTCCCAATATATATATATATATATATTCATATAATACATTACCAAGGTTTTAATTTGGATAATAATTATATTTATATTGTTGGTGATGGAATACAAATTGAATTGTTTAATTTTGAATAAGTAAGATTTTATATATGTTATTTATTTTTAGTATATGTGTACGTAATATATATATATTTTGAGAAATAAATATTATTAATTTTTGATATTTGTTTGAGCTATGATCTCAGTCGGGGCAAATTGTAGCTTTGAAAGCCCGACTCGAGTGTGGGTGGTTGTGGCTATTAGAAGTGCATTTTTCTATGCAGGTCTGGCTCTACCCTCAGTAGAGAGATGTCCATTTTACAGAGGAGACTCTGTCAAAAATTCGATTAATTTTCTCGTAAAACGTGATACTCGTAAAAATTTCTATCGTTAGTTAGGTTAAATCCTGTTTATCGAGTCTTGTCTGGTTTTCCTCGAGTCAGTCTGGAATTTCATTATTTTGCTGATTGTTTATTTCGATCCCTTAGTCATGTTTTAAAAGTCGATTATTATTTTCTTTTAGAGCATATCAGAGCAGAAGCTGTGAGGCCGAGGCAGACGCGTGGTCGTCAACCTTCGCATTCATCCTGTAAGTCAATAAAACGATCTGTGCGTGTGTTTGTTTAAAGAATGCATGCGCTCATATTTCTATTATATTGATTATATGATTTATTTACTTTAATGCTATTATTTATGATTTAAATGCATTTTATTTATTTAAAATCGATTTGAGAAATTTTGGTAGAACGGGCTACCTGGTGGGCTTCACCAGGACTATGTGCACATGGTAGAGATTGAGAGATGGATCCGATAATTGTATGATTGATGAATGTTAAACTGGGACAGGTGCCTCGGTAGAAGCCTTTGCTCTCGGGGACTGCCAGTGATTGGAAAGTCAATAATGGACTGGGATGGGTGCCTCGGTTGATGCCTTAGCTCTCGGGGACCGCCAGCGCCATATATTTGGATTAAGTGAATGACTACGGCTTCGTGCCTTGATTGATGCCTTTGCTCTCGGGGACTGGTAGTCTAGTTGGAATAAGTGGGCCAGGATGGCCATTTAGATTTTGGGTTTAGGGTTCTACCGAGATTTTTCAAAAGCTATACTTATATATTATAAATTATTTTCACTATAACATATATAGTTTTAAAAGGCTTTCAAATCGTACAACTCTTTTATTGACTTACTCAGTGAGGTCTGATTCCCCTCAATTTATTTTTTTCAAGAGCTTGGGAGTTCAACCTTAGACTTCCTCTACGCCGGGTTTCTTCTTCACCGACCATTTTATGTAGGTCATTATAAGTTGTATTGTGTGTTAATCTAGGTTGCTGCAGTAGTATATGTACTAAGGATTTGTATGGTTTAAATATAATTATGTAATTTATTTGTGTAAACTACACTTATGTATAAGATTTAAATTCAATTTATAATATAAGATGTTGAAACATATTTTTATTAAGCAGTTTGATAATATGTTCTATTGTTAATTAAAGTTTAAAATATGAATGGTTTTATTTCTTTTCCTTTAGGCTTACTACGGGTTTTGGGGGCCTTATGCCTACCCATTCCCTAGTGCCTGTCACGTGCCCTCGGGTTCGGGTCGTGACACTACCAGACTTGGTAACCTTAAAATTGGAACTAACAAAGGAAAACAAATTATTATAGAAAGAAAGCCCAATCAATTTCTTTTTATAAGAAAACCTAAGACATCCAACTAAACATAATGAGCACATCAAGAACTCAAACTGAGGCCTTTACACAAACCTCTAAAACATTTAGAGATAATAATAGATCTTCTTGGATGTTTAGAAGGAAAAATTCCACCCAAACTCTTGAAGAAACTATAGACTTAGACAATGACACCAGAATATTTAGTGATAGACAACTCAGGACACTCAATCCAAGGACTATATACCAACAAGGATATTTAGATTCTTTAATGAGAAGAACATCTCTTATATCACTTAATCAAACAGTCAGGGTAGCATGTCCTGATGGACACAAAGTTGTTATACCTATAGTATCAGAAGAAGGTAGTAACCAACTTAGAACAAACAAAAGATTGAACTATGTTCACTTAGGACTTTTAGTCATATGTATAAGGACACTTGCTAGAGCAGGAATAGGAACTAAGGTTCGATAGTACTCTATAATACTACACATTCAAACTTTGATAAGGCCATTATAGGAATAACGGAAGCATACATGAATAATAATGAAAGAATAAATTACATTGCTCCAGACTTTATTATGAAAATTAAAGACTTTAAAAAGTATATTAAGATTAAAATTCTTACAAAAGGATACCCTAACTTTATAGGACATGATATACTTTTAGAAATCCAATTTATAGGCAAAGCCATGCATAAAATTTTTACAACCTATAAGTTAGACTTAAAAGGACTCATAGATATAATTTCTACTACAATAACAAGAATGATTCCTCCTAGACAAATAAGTTCTGAAACCCTAGCTAGTTTAGAAAGGAACCTAGGCTAACTAGACAGACAAATGAAACACTTATACCAACTGCAGCACAGTACTACCAACATATTAATATAATTCTTATAATGTAAGATTTACAGATTATGAAAAAGGAAAATTTGTACATGAAGAAGACAATGGTGATGATGAATATAAACAAGAAGAATCTTCATCTCACACAAATTTAATGCATACACATGAACTTAATACTGACTCACTAATACTCGTTAAAGGTAACATATGGGGAGAATCAACATTAAGAAAGAAGACATACATTAAAGATTTTTTATCCAAAATATCTTTGATCCTGAAATTGATGAATTCTGGTTAGATAAAGACTTTAACATAAGAAAAGTTGAATATAAGACATTATCAGATTTAGGAATAAACACTTGTAAAGAAGACATTATTGATAGCTTTCTTAGTAATAATGACTCAAATACTAATGAATATACCCAATCTATTAATAGAATAGATGAACTTATTAGTTATATAATGTAATATCCCGTGTCTTTAAAAATATTTTTACACTATACCGGGATATGCAGTGTTAATAATTTCTGTACATTATATGATATTTTTACGAGTTAATATGTATTTAAAACCTATTTTAACTACTGTGTATTATTTTCAGTGTTTTACGTAAAATTTTCCCGGGACTTGCATTTTCGGGGAAATTTTCACGTAAACAATGTATTATTAATTATTTTAAATGTATTTACGGACTTGCATGAACTCATACATATTTTTAAATTATTAAATAAAGCCTGTGTGTGTATATTTATTTAATTAGGTTTTATTATTACCCTAATATTTTATTAATTATTTATTTATTTAATTGTTATTTAATTAATTTTATTTAGTATAAATTATTAAAATATTAATATTTTTATGTGTGTGGTGTATATTTGATGTGTGTAATTTAATATTATTTTAATATATAGTATAAAGTATATATATATACATATATTTGTCAAAAAATCAAAAAAGTTTGGAAAATTACAAAACTGCCCCCGACTTCTTCTTCTTCCTCCCGATTCTTCCCTTCTCCGTTTCCGGTCGCTGTCGTGCCATTTCTTCACTGTGGGTGTGCCGTCCGGTGTGCCACCGTCTTCCCCGACCAATTTCGCCGCCTGAGGAGGCCGTTTCCGGCGTCTGGAAGTCGATTTTGGCCGGACAAGCCGAAAATCGATCCACCATCGATCACGCCGATTTCGGCCACCGTTTTCAACACCGCTGGTCTCTTTCTTCTCCTTGAGCTCCGATGAGTGTGATTCTAGCTTTGGTTTGAGCTAAAATGGTCTAGAATTGCTTAGGTTTCGATTTTGTCAATTTCGGCCTATTAGGGTTTTTTATTTTTTTGAGCTTCGAATTGATTGATTCATGAAAACTCCCTTCACAAATGTTGTTCGTAGTAGCTTGATCTACATGTATGAATTTTTGTAGAATTTTTAGAGATTTTTTGGATTTTTGGGTATTTTTGAATATTTTAATATTATTTTCTAATTTTCGGAAATTAATTATTTAAATTATGAAATTGGAGTTTATGGTTGAATTAGGTGTTGAAATGAATTATAGGAATTTATTTGGAATTTTTATGAATTTCTAAGTATTTATTTTGAATTATTGAAGTTTATGGAATTTTGGAAAAATTAGGTTAAATGTGTTTTTATTTGAATTTAATTGGTTAATTGAGTTTAATTATTGATATTATTGATAAATATGTTGAGAAAATTAATTTTGGATAATTTTATGATTTTTGGTGAATTTTTGAAGTAATTTAAGTATATTTATATATATAGGGGTATTTTGGTAATTTTACCCTAAATTGTCTAAAAATGTAATTTAATTGGTTTTAATATTTATTTAAGGTATAAAAATGATTTCTACAAATTATTTAGTATTTTTAACTAATTAAAACTATTTTTCGTGAATTATTTTCAATTATATATATAATATACGGTTTTTCTAATAAAATGAGTTTTAATCGGTTTTTATAGTGTTTCAAGGTCAATTATGTAATTTTTACCTATGAAATGTATTTCTGTGATTTAAGGATATTTTTGGTATATTTGAATTATGTTCTGTGTTTGTGGACCCCGGTCGGTGGACTGTAGTTTGGAGTCCGACCGTGGGATTTTGATTGTGTTGAGCTCGTTTTTCGAAGTGTATTTTCTTTGCAGGGTCGGCTCTACTCTTTTGAGTAGAGAGATGTCCGTTTTACAGGGGAGGTTCTGTCAGATTTTTGGTAGAATTCTCGTAAAACGTGATGTCCAGTCGAACCCTAATTCTGTTTCCGTATTTTAATACTCTAGATTGAATTCTAAGATTTCTATTAGGTTTATTCTGATGTCGATTATTTATTGCTTGTTTAGTTGCGCCGAGACCGAGGGCTAGTGGACCAGGCCCGTCGGACCTGTCTCGTGGAGCGCATTAGGTGAGTTACTATATTATATATATATGCTTAGGATGCATGATTTAGAAATGCATGTTTTATGTTGATTAAATATGCATAAATAATTTGATTATTTCTTAAGTTTACATTAAGTATATTTTTGGTTTATTTTTGGTATATAATAAATTATATACATGTTTTATTAATAAAAAATATTTAAAACGTTTTTAAATATATTTCCAGCTTAATTTATAATTTGATTGAATGTATTTGATATATATATACTCGAAATATACCTGGTTTACTTTTGGTATATTTTCGGTATATATATGGTTTGTATTGTTATTTTATTTAAATTCATGCATCATTTATTGTGAATGAATGTTTTATATTTAATGATGAAGGATATCAATAGAACGTGCTACCTAGTGGGCAGCACTAGGATCGAGTACGTACCGGTACGCCTATAGTATTTAGGCTATATTACTAACTATTTGTGGATATTGATTTGATATGATTATTTGATATGTGAGATGTGGTTTGGGTGTGATTGCTGGAGCTCGGTTGACCAAGTGTCTCGGGGCCAATCACACTGGCAGTCAGACTGCTGGAGCTCGGTTGACTTAGTGTCTCGGGGCCAGTCTACTGTCCGAATGGATTAAGTGGATATATTTGGAATAAGTGAGCCTATATGGCTAGAGTGTTGTTTAACACTATTTTTTGAGGTTGCGATATTCTAGGGTTCTATGTGATCCTTCATAAAAGATGATTTTCAATAAAATATATAAAAATGATTTTTCTGCATCTGTGTGAAATTGTCTGTATATATATTAGATACACATATACTATTGACTGTATGCATTATCACTTAGTGTGTATGTATATATATTATAGTAATTCACTCAGTGAGGTCTGACTCCCCTCCGTTGACTATTTTTCAGGAGAGTCAACTTCCTCAAACCTCAGTAGCAGGTCGATACGCCGGATTTCTTCCGCCCCGGCTTCTTTATGTAAATTGTATACTTGAGTCTTATTTATTTTATCTAGACACTGCAGTAGTTGTGAATTAAAGTGTTGGATTTCATGTATTTTATTTTTAAAGAGATGTATTATGTTGAAACTGGATTTGTATTAAAGATTATATATATTTATGAGATGGGATTTTGATTAAATCCAGTGATGAAAATGATATTATGATATTATGATTTTTTTTATTTCCGCTGCATATAATATTATTATTGTTATTATTGCATGTTTTATTTATTTTTAGGCTTGCTACGGGTTCCGGATTCGAAAGAATTCCCGTTCCCTAGCGCCGGTCATGGCCCCTGTTTTGGGTCGTGACAAAGTTGGTATCAGAGCGGAGTTCTGTGTCAGGGCTTAGTTATGTGAGTTGTGGCCCTAGTTTTAAAGTTGTGTTTTCTGTTGGACTACTGCAGTGTATTAGGTTCAAGTATGTCTTGATAAGTATTCTTTGCTGTAGTTTTCAGCGTTATTCTTCCGTTGTCTGTTTTGTCTGAATCTTTCCGTTTGTCTTTTCAGAATGAGGAGGCGAGCGCGTGTCGCTCCACCGGTCGTTGAGGCCGAGGATGATGAGTCTTTTTAGGATGAGGTTTTACCTCCTAAGCAGCCAGTTAGACGTAGAGGTCGTGGCAGAGGTAGACCTCGAGGAGCGGCAGGTCGCCGTAGGCAGAGAGAGTTACAGGACGAGGAGCCTGTTGAGCCTGAGTTTGATGTTCCTGTTCCTCCAGTTGTTCAGCCTGTTCAGCCTGCCTATCAGCAGGGTATGTCTGACCCTGAGGCAGCTTTGTTCTATGCCCGAGTTGGCAGGATTGCTTTTGATGGTACTTCCGATCCGTTAGATTTTCTGCATGCGATTGAGACTAGGACTTGGACTGCTCATACCGAGTACCAGCGGATCATGATTGTAGAGTTGTCTGTTGAGGGACCAGCTCTAGATTGGTTCATTCAGATGATCCAGCCTTACATGATGACGATGACATGGGCTCAGTTTCGAGAGCGGTTTATGAGGAGATTTTGTCCAGAGCCTCTTCGTTTGAGTTATCGTCTTCGTCTAACTAGTATTTCTCGTGGAGATCGATCTGTAGAGGAGTATACCCGAGAGTTTCTTCGTCTGGGTAGATATGCCGAGGATCTGATGCGAGATCAGTATTTCGCAATCACTACGTATGTTACTGGTTTGGGTTCAGCTTTTGCTGGTATGCCTACAGCAGGTCTTACTCTCGAGTCTGTGATTGAGCTAGCTAAGGAGATCAAGCTGAGGTTAGTTAGGCAGGGAGCGATGCCTGATTATTACCAGTTGGGAGTTCAGTCGAGTGGATCGCAGGCTACTCCATATTCGAGTTTTCATGTTGGTTCGAGTAGTCAGCAGCAAGGTTCAACTCAGCAGAGTCAGAGACAGCAGCAGCGAGTGCATCGGAGCAGTAGATATGGCCGTGGAGGTCAGTGTAGATCATTCAGATTTGGGTCAGGTGCTTCGAGCAGTAGCAGTGGTCGTAGTTCTGGATCAGCGGCCAGTGTTTGTCAGACTTGTGGTAGAGTCCATCAGGGACCGTGTTATCTGACACCACTGACATGCTTCAGATGTGGGCAGACAGGACATTTTGCCAGATCGTGTCCTTATTCCGGGTATCAGCAGCAGCAGATTCCACGATTCCCACAGCAGTCGATTGCTAGTACAGCACCCGTGCCATTTCAGTTACCACCAGCCCAGCATCAGAGTTCCACTCAGTTTGTTCCACAGCAGAGTCGTGGTAGAGGTACTAGAGGAGGTGCCAGAGGTGTTGGCCAAGCTTCTACCAGTCAGCAGGGAGGTCGAGGTCAGGCCAGAGTCTTCCATCTGACTCAGCAGGATGCTCAGGCATCTAATGCAGTCGTGGCAGGTATTGTTTCTGTTTGTTACCTGGATGCTTGGGTTTTGTTTGATCCAGGTGCCACGCATTCGTTTGTTTCTCCTGTTTTTGCTTCTAAATCTTGTTGGCAAGCTTCGAGGATGGCTTTTCCTTTGTCTGTTGCCACTCCTCTGAGCGATTCCTTGGACGCCGATATTGTTCTTTTTGGTTGTCCAGTTCTCGTGGGAGATAGAGAATTACCCGCTGATTTGATTCTGTTGGATGTGATGGAGTTTGATGTTATTCTGGGAATGGATTGGTTATCTCAGCACTTTGCCGTGGTAGATTGCAGGAATAAGGAGGTGACTTTTAGAATTCCTGATGAAGTAGAGTTTAAGTTTGTTGGTGATAGGAGTTCAGCACCTCAGAATCTTATTTCTGCTATTGCAGTTAGGAAGTTGTTGAGGAAAGGTTGTCAGGGGTTTTTGGCATTGGTCAGGGATACGTCAGTGGAGAAGTTGTCACTCACAGATGTTCCGGTTGCTTGTGAGTTTCCTGATGTTTTTCCCGAGGAGTTGCCAGGTTTACCACCTCATAGAGAGATTGAGTTCTGTATAGATGTGGTACCAGGTACTACTCCTATATCTATGCCACCCTATCATATGGCTCCTGCAGAGTTGAGAGAGTTGAAGGAGCAGTTGCAAGAGTTGTTGGATAAGGGTTTTATCAGACCTAGTGTTTCTCCTTGGGGTGCACCAGTCCTGTTTGTGAAGAAGAAGGATGGTACCCTGAGACTGTGCATTGACTACAGAGAGCTGAATAAGGTGACAGTGAAGAACAAGTATCCTCTCCCGAGGATAGATGACTTGTTTGATCAATTACAGGGTGCACAGTTCTTTTCTAAGGTTGATTTGAGGTCGGGTTATCATCAGTTGCGGATCAGTGAATCCGATATTCCTAAGACAGCGTTCCGCACTCGATATGGTCATTATGAGTTTCTGGTGATGTCTTTTGGTTTGACTAATGCACCAGCAGCTTTTATGGACCTGATGAATAGAGTATTCAGACCATATGTGGATCAGTTTGTAGTAGTCTTTATTGATGATATACTGGTATATTCGAGGAGTATGGAAGAGCATGTATATCACTTGAGGATTGTACTACAGACACTGAGAGATCATCAGCTTTATGCTAAATTCTCGAAGTGTGATTTTTGGATGGAGAGTGTTTCTTTTCTTGGACACGTAGTGTCTAAAGAAGGTATTCAGGTTGATCCACAGAAGGTTGAGGCAGTATCTGAGTGGCCTAGACCTACTTCTGTTACGGAGATTCGGAGTTTTCTGGGTTTAGCCGGGTATTATAGGCGGTTTGTGCAGGATTTTTCCAGGATTGCAGCCCCTATGACTCGCCTGACTCAGAAGAATGTTAGATTCGAGTGGTCAGAAGCTTATGAGAATAGTTTTCAGTTATTGAAGGAGAAGTTGACCACAGCGCTAGTATTAGCTTTGCCTAATAGTGTGGATAAGTTCACAGTTTACTGTGATGCTTCTAGAATTGGTCTTGGTTGTGTGTTGATGCAGAATGGAAGGGTGATAGCCTATGCTTCGAGGCAGTTGAAGAAGCATGAGCAGAACTATCCTACACATGATCTTGAGATGGCTGCAGTGATCTTTGCTTTAAAGATTTGGAGACATTATTTGTACGGGGTGACTTGTGAGATATTTACAGATCACAAGAGCCTTAAGTACATTTTTCAGCAATGAGATTTGAATTTGAGGCAGAGGAGATGGTTGGAATTGTTGAAGGATTATGATTGCAAGATTCTTTACCATCCGGGTAAAGCTAATGTGGTAGCAGATGCTTTGAGTAGGAAGTCCTCAGGTAGTCTTGCTCACATCGGTGTTGAGAGGAGACCATTGATCCAGGAATTGCATCTGTTGGTGGATCAAGGTCTGATGATGAAGATTAGTAGATCAGGTGGACTGTTAGCTCAATTTAAAGTACGATCTGTACTAAAGGATAGGATTAAAGCAGCTTAGAGCCGAGATCCTATTCTAGAAGAGCTTGCAGAGAATGTCAGAGCAGGAAAGTTCACTGATTTCACACTCGATGATGATGGTGTGTTATGGATCAGTGGTAGATTGTGTGTTCCAGATGTGGATGACTTAAGAGAGGAGATTTTAGAGGAAGCACATTCTACAGCTTACAGCGTTCATCTAGGTGTTACTAAGATGTACCACAGTATCAGAGATCTATACTGGTGGGATGGATTGAAGAAGGATGTTGCTGATTATATTGCTAAGTGCTTGACGTGTCAGCAAGTGAAAGCCGAACATCAGAAGCCTTCTGGGAAGCTTCAGCCTCTTCCTATTCCCGAGTGGAAGTGGGAAAGGATAGCTATGGATTTTGTGGTCGGTTTACCTCGTTCGAAGGATGGATACGATTCCATCTGGGTGATCGTAGATAGATTGATGAAATCTGCACATTTCTTGCCTGTGAAAGCCACATATTCAGTTGCTAGATTGGCGAAGTTATATGTGAAGCATATTGTGTGCCTTCATGGTGTACCTGTGTCCATTGTGTCAGATAGAGGTTCAGTGTTTACTTCTCATTTTTGGCAGAAGTTATAGAAAGCAATGGGCACTAGGTTGGATTTCAGTACTACTTTTCATCCTCAGACAGATGGTCAGTCTGAGAGGACGATCCAGACACTGGAAGATATGTTGAGGATGTGTGTCTTGGATTTGGGAGGTAGCTGGGATGATCATTTGCCACTTGTTGAGTTTGCATATAATAACAGCTATCATAGCAGTATTGGCATGGCACCATACGAGGCGTTGTATGGAAGGAAGTGTAGATCCCCGTTGAGTTGGGATGAGATTGGTGAGAGAGTTTTGACTGGACCAGAGATGGTTCAGGATGCTGCAGAGAAAGTCGCCGTGATCAAGCGAAGATTAGAGACCGCAGTTAGCAGACAGAAGAGTTATGCGGATCCTAGGTGTAGAGATGTGGAGTTTCAGGTTGGAGATTTCATTTTTCTGAAAGTATCTCCGATGAAGGGTGTGATGAGATTTGGCAGGATGGGTAAGTTAGCACCGAGATACATTGGACCGTTTGAGATTCTGGAGAGAGTTGGCACTGTTGCATATCGGTTGGATTTGCCTCCGAGTATGTCACAAGTGCATCTAGTATTTAATATCTCGATGTTGAGGAAGTATATCTCAGATCCTTCACACGTGTTGCAACCTGACAGTGTGGAAGTGAGTGAAGATTTGACGTTTGTGGAAGAACCTGTGGCGATCGTTGATTTTCAAGTTCGACAGTTGCGATCGAAGCAGATTCCGATGGTCAAGGTTCTGTGGCGTAGCGACAGAGTTGAAGAGCATACGTGGGAGACTGAAGCTGAGATGCGAGCTTCTTACCCGTATCTCTTTCCTTCTTGATCTTTTCTTTTTAGAATTCGGGGACGAATTCTTGTAAGGGGGGGAGACTGTAATATCCCGTGTTTTTAAAAATATTTTTACACTATACCGGGATATGCAGTGTTAATAATTTCTGTACATTATATGATATTTTTACGAGTTAATATGTATTTAAAACCTATTTTAACTACTGTGTATTATTTTCAGTGTTTTACGTAAAATTTTCCCGGGACTTGCATTTTCGGGGAAATTTTCACGTAAATAATGTATTATTAATTATTTTAAATGTATTTACGGACTTGCATGAACTCATACATATTTTTAAATTATTAAATAAAGCCTATGTGTGTATATTTATTTAATTAGGGTTTATTATTACCCTAATATTTTATTAATTATTTATTTGTTTAATTGTTATTTAATTAATTTTATTTAGTATACATTATTAAAATATTAATATTTTTATGTGTGTGGTGTATATTTGATGTGTGTAATTTAATATTATTTTAATATATAGTATAAAGCATATATATATACATATATTTGTCAAAAAATCAAAAAAGTTTGGAAAATTACAAAACTGCCCTCGACTTCTTCTTCTTCCTCCCGATTCTTCCCTTCTCCGTTTCCGATCGCTGCCGTGCCGTTTCTTCACCGTGGGTGTGCCGTCCGGTGTGCCACCGTCTTCCCCGACCAATTTCGCCGCCTGAGGAGGCCGTTTCCGGCGTCTGGAAGTCGATTTTAGCCGGAGAAGCCGAAAATCGATCCACCGTCGATCACGCCGATTCCGACCACCATTTTCGACACCGCCAGTCTCTTTCTTCTCCTTGAGCTCCGGTGAGTGTGATTCTAGCTTTGGTTTGAGCTAAAATGGTCTAGAATTGCTTAGGTTTCGATTTTGTCAATTTCGGCCTATTAGAGTTTTTGATTTTTTTGAGCTTCGAATTGATTGATTCATGAAAACTCCCTTCACAAATGTTTTTCCTAGTAGCTTAATCTACATGTATAAATTTTTGTAGAATTTTTGGAGATTTTTTGGATTTTTGGGTATTTTTGAATATTTTAATATTATTTTCTAATTTTCGGAAATTAATTATTTAAATTATGAAATTAGAGTTTATGGTTGAATTAGGTGTTGAAATGAATTATAGGAATTTATTTGGAATTTTTATGAATTTCTAAGTATTTATTTTGAATTATTGAAGTTTATGGAATTTTGGAAAAATTAGGTTAAATGTGTTTTTATTTGAATTTAATTGGTTAATTGAGTTTAATTATTGATATTATTGATAAATATGTTGAGAAAATTAATTTTGGATAATTTTATGATTTTTGGTGAATTTTTGAAGTAAGTTAAGTATATTTATATATATAGGGGTATTTTGGTAATTTTACCCTAAATTGTCTAAAAATGTAATTTAATTGGTTTTAATATTTATTTAAGGTATAAAAATGATTTCTACAAATTATTTAGTATTTTTAACTAATTAAAACTATTTTTCGTGAATTATTTTCAATTATATATATAATATACGGTTTTTCTAATAAAATGAGTTTTAATCGGTTTTTATAGTGTTTCAAGGTCAATTATGTAATTTTTACCTATGAAATGTATTTCTGTGATTTAAGGATATTTTTGGTATATTTGAATTATGTTCTGTGTTTGTGGACCCCGGTCGGTGGACTGTAGTTTGGAGTCCGACCGTGGGATTTTGATTGTGTTGAGCTCGTTTTTCGAAGTGTATTTTCTTTGCAGGGTCGACTCTACTCTTTTGAGTAGAGAGATGTCCGTTTTACAGGGGAGGTTCTGTCGGATTTTCGGTAGAATTCTCGTAAAACGTGATGTCCAGTCGAACCCTAATTCTGTTTCCGTATTTTAATACTCTAGATTGAATTCTAGGATTTCTATTAGGTTTATTCTGATGTCGATTATTTATTGCTTGTTTAGTTGCACCGAGACCGAGGGCTAGTGGACCAGGCCCGTCGGACCTGTCTCGTGGAGCGCATTAGGTGAGTTACTATATTATATATATATGCTTAGGATGCATGATTTAGAAATGCATGTTTTATGTTGATTAAATATGCATAAATAATTTGATTATTTCTTAAGTTTACATTAAGTATATTTTTGGTTTATTTTTGGTATATAATAAATTATATACATGTTTTATTAATAAAAAATATTTAAAACGTTTTTAAATATATTTCCAGCTTAATTTATAATTTGATTGAATGTATTTGATATATATATACTCGAAATATACCTGGTTTACTTTTGGTATATTTTCGGTATATATATGGTTTATATTGTTATTTTATTTAAATTCATGCATCATTTATTGTGAATGAATGTTTTATATTTAATGATGAAGGATATCAATAGAACGTGCTACCTAATGGGCAGCACTAGGACCGAGTACGTACCGGTACGCCTATAGTATTTAGGCTATATTACTAACTATTTGTGGATATTGATTTGATATGATTATTTGATATGTGAGATGTGGTTTGGGTGTGATTGCTGGAGCTCGGTTGACCAAGTGTCTCGGGGCCAATCACACTGGCAGTCAGACTGCTGGAGCTCGGTTGACTTAGTGTCTCGGGGCCAGTCTACTGTCCGAATGGATTAAGTGGATATATCTAGAATAAGTGAGCCTATATGGCTAGAGTGTTGTTTAACACTATTTTCTGAGGTTGCGATATTCTAGGGTTCTATGTGATCCTTCATAAAAGACGATTTTCAATAAAATATATAAAAATGATTTTTCTGCATCTGTGTGAAATTGTCTGTATAATTATTTTTCCAAAGAATTAGGAGACAAAATTTTTTCTAAACTTCAAGGAGAATTAGGATTAGAAATCCATAATAGATGGAAAGACAATTTAAAAGACATACCACCTGATTTAGTAGCAAGATGGGATAATATAGGACATAAGATACAACATATTATACAAATCCTTAAAGACAAATGTATTGCCATTGCAGTACAAAAATAATTAAAAACACAAGGGACATGATACTGTAAAAAGATTCATTTACCATAAGTTTATGAGTTTAGGACACATAAGAAAAAAAAAGGTTTCTAAAAATAAAATCTCCAAACCTACTAAAAGATTTAAGAAAAAATCCTATAAGGTTAGGAAATCCGATGAGAAAAAACCTTACCTTAAAAAAGACAAACATGTTAAAAGACAAAAAACATATAAAACATATCAAAACAAATTGACTTGTTTTGCATGTAATAAAGAAGGATATTTTGCTAAAGAATGCCCTTACAAACATAATGTCTACACTACAAATGCAAAGTTTATAAAATAGACTAATATGAATTTAATTCATGTAGATGAAGACATGTCTGACACATCTTAAATATATTCCATTATATCTAAAGAAATAGAAAAAGAACTAAAAGATTATTCTTTTATCAATGACTTGATCATTGACAAAATTCCCAATAATACATATGAAATAGATAGTAAAGATGAAAATATAAATTATATGTTTTGATTTACATATCCTACTATTAAAGACTGCATATATGATTGGCATTTTAATACAAGATTATATATCAATCCTTGTTTTAAATGCAAACACTAACCACACAATACTGTTAAAGCTAGATGTATAAAATGTATGTTAAAAATATGTAAACCTTGTCTTGAACAACATTTTAGCATCAGTTTCCCTATACAGACTCATTACTACACACCTCAAATAGGAATTAGTAATCAAAGACTAACTACTTTAAAAAATAGAATAGTTGTTTTAGAAGATAATTATGACATCCTTTCAAAAGAACTTACAAAACTTAAGAATGGAAAACAACAGGAGAAACCTTATAATACAAGAATACATATCTCTAAACTAGGAGATTCTTCAGACTCTCAGTTTTATAGCTTAATGGTTTTAGAAACTAATATTGGAAACATTGAATAAATAGAAAAATTAGTATATCATAAAATACCTACTATTTGTAACAAGACACCACTCACAGAACTTAAAGTATTTATAAGTTCAAATATTAAGGGAAAAAAAATCATTCTTCCTACCTTAATAGACACAGGTGCTTCAGAAAATACAATAGACATAGGTATTACATAAGCTTTAGATAAGGTATTACATAAGCTTTAGATAAAGCATCTATTAAACATCACCCTGAAGGACATAAAAGCACTAAATATAATGGAAATTCTTTCATTATACATAATTACATTACTAATGTCCATTGAAAAATTTCGAACAACTGTCAATAATTTAGAACAACATATAGGGTTAGCCATTTTTGGGTAGACAAACTCAATCACAAATATATAAAAATGATTATAGGATTGTCACTTTTATTTGGTGATATGGGTGGCTTATTTATCACATCTGACTATGTGTTTTTTATTCGCAAACCTATTCTAAGCCATGTAATATAAGAGTATGCACTTATGCAACATGATGAGACTTATAGGGTACCTATAAAACTTCTTGCACATAACCCTATAAAGTTTGTTGAAGAAATAGACACACAAAATTGTCTTTATTCAATTAAAGGACAATGCAAGACTAATCAAAATACACTTTTGGTAGGATTAGAAAATGATAAAGAGGAAATCCTTCCATATATGGAATTTCCTAGAGACATATACCTAATAGATCTCGTGGATTTACCAAAAGCTAAAAGAACCATTGAACAATATACTGACTTAGATGACATTATAGCTAGACTAGAAAAACTAAGAACTATAGGGGAAAATCCTACCTTACATTTGGACCAAAACTAAATTACATGTAGACTTGACATAATCAATCCTGATTTAACCATTAAAGCAGGAAAGACTAAATTTAACAATTAGGAGATTGAGGAATGCAAAATGCATATTAATAAACTCTTAGGACCTAATGTAATTAGAAAAAGTACTTCTAGATATAGGTCTCTTACATTTATAGTTTAGAAAGAATCTGAATTGAGAAGAGGACAGTCTAGAATGGTTTTTAATTATAAAAATCTAAACGATAATACTCATGAGGATGGGTATAAAATCCCTGATAAGGATATGCTCATCAATAAAATACAAAATGCCAAAAGCTTCATTGAGTTTGATCTTAAATCAGGTTTCTAGCAAATTAAGATGCATGAAGATAGTATTCCTTGGATAGTTTTTAGTTGCCTAGAAAGACATTTTGAATGGTTAGTAATGTCGTTTGGACTTTAAAATGCTCCATAAATCTTTCAAAGAAAGATGGATGAAGCATTTAGAAACTTATTTATATATTGATGATATTCTTATTTTTTCAAAAAGTGAAAAAGAACATCTTGCATATTTACATATAGGTTTCAATATATTTGAAAGATACGGAATGATAATTTCCAAAAAGAAAATGTCATTAAACATGAAAAACATTGAATTTCTTGGATCTAAAATATGTTAAGGAAATATCAAACTACAACCTCATATTACTAGGAAAATATTATAATTTCCTGATAAAATTGAGGAACTAAAAAAACTACAAGCATTCTTAGGACTTTTGAATTATGCAAGACCATTTATAAAAGACTTATCAAAATTAACTAGTCCTCTATACAACAAAACTTCAATTAAAGTGCAAAGACATTTTAACAATGAAGATGAAAAAATTGTACAAAATGTCAAAAAACTTGAACGAACTCTCCCATTATTAAGACTTCCTTTAAATACTGACGATATAATAATTAAGACTAATGGATATAACCTTGGTTAGGAAGTTGTACTATACTCAAAGCCAAATAAATATTCACCAAAGACTGATGAACAAATATGTAGATATGCCTCAGGTATCTATAAATAAAAGGGACTTACTTTTTTAGACTTTGAAATATTGGCTGTTATAAATGGAATAGAAAAATTCTATCTTTATATTTATGACAAGCCATTTACTATCAGGACAGACTGTGAAGCTATTATAAAATTTTACAATAAGCAGACAAACTAAAAAATTAATGCCAATAGATGGCTAATATTTACTAACTTAATCACTAATAAAGGCATAAGACCTTTATTCGAACACATAAATGGCAAGAATAATACTCTTGTAGAAAATTTATCAAGATTACTCTTTTAATGAATTCTATGCAGGATAAGACAGAGGAAAAACTCCTCAGGCATCGAAGATAAAATTTGGTTAATAAGGCCCATATTCAAGACACTTTGGGCTTGACCCATCAGACTTACTTAGACATTACAAAAAGACCCTCTTTAGAAGAGAATATGGCTATAAAAAAGCCTATTATCTATAAAAGACAAGTGCAATTTTTGCTATAATGAAATTGGACAGCAAGAATAGACTTTCTTTAAAGACACTCACATTTTTAATTTTGCAAGTCATAATCACCTTGAAAAACCACAACTTTGCATCATAGGCACAATTTGGAATCTTCCTACATAAGAAATGGGATCTTCAAAGAAAGTTATTATAATTAATGCTCTCATTAATTATTTCCAAACTTCTACTCCTCCTCAATGAAAGAAATTTTCTATATATGTCCTTTTCAACGAATCGTATGCATGAATTTATGATAATTGGGCTGAGATTTCAAAAAGAATTGAAGTCTACAAACAAATGGGAGAACTTGACAAAACACTACCCACTCCCCAATTCAAAGGATACTACCACTTTCAAGAAGCCCAAAAGGCTCTTGAATATAAGCTTCCAAAAGACACCAAATATTTTATCTCTCTTAAGGTAAAAAAAAAAGACCTTATATTAAAGAGCCTAGCCCATAACCTAGCTCTTCTACCATACCTGGCACTTCCTATGACACCACACTTACCAAACACATAATCCCAAAACTTGAAAAAAAAGAAGCCACAACCTATTCACAAAAAATGCCTATACCATATTCCATATTAGATTGGGTTATTTTTATGACATTTTCAAGTTTAAAAACATTTACTGCTTCACAGGAATTTCTTAAATTGCCCACAAAGATCAATTTGAGGTTAATCCTCTTGAAGACAGAATCTTTTGTGGATACATTTCTTATGGTGACACTAGATTTCCTTACAGAAATACTCACTTAAAATATGAAAAAATTCCCATTTGTCACTATTCATTAATCTACTCCTTCAGATCATGTGGATTATTGATGGATAGCCTTCCACAAGGATAAAAATATAGAGGAATTGAAATTAGTCCTTTAATATTTTACTTAACACGGGATCCTTATAGACTTATGGGTTCATGACTCCATGAATATTTTGAATATTCCAAACATCATAAACTCCTTATCATTGAATCTACATCAAATGGAGCCATTCATGTTAAAATTATCTAAGTTTCATAAGAATACATTGAAGATAAAATTGAACCATCATATTCAATAATCTTTATATATACCATGGACCATCCTAATTATAAAAAATGTCCATATGAACACTTCATTGAAGATCATTCATGGTCTTTACCTCCTGAACATTGGACTAAAGCTTTTCACCATTGGAAAGCAAGGACTTCTGCTTATAATTTTTTCTGGAATAATTCTAGAACATAGGAAAAAAGTGAAAGCCAAGACTATGAACTTTGTGATGGAAAAAACACATTTCAAAAAAATTTATATAAAATGACAAGCCCTCAGACATAGTAATATTAGATTTAACATTCAAGGCTCTACAGAATACGACAATTTGTATCAATTCTATCACTCCATAAAGTAAAAAGAAGAAGCCAAAAAAGATAGCTCAGACTCCTCCAGCAAAAAACAAGTGGTGGATCCCTCCACTACAAAAGAAGAAAAAGAAAAAACAAAGGCATAATGATGGGACATCCCACTATCTGACATGCGTTATTCTAACGCATAAAAACAAATGTAATTATTTCACTTTCCTATATTGCCCATCCACTAAAGGGCAATTATTGTAACCTTTCTTCTTTGCCTCAATTATATAAGAGGCATATATGGCTTAGTTTGAAAGAAGCCACTGAAGACCATTCCCTTAAGGAATCAGAGCAAAATAAAGAAAAATACATCTCTTGCCTCTCTAAGGATCTTGAGAAAAATCACTTTCTCTTGTTACTGGTCATAAATATTATAAAAGCCCAACATGTGGCTACCAGTATGTACTGTACTTAAAAATCTCTCCTAAGGTTCAACCTTAAGAGAAAGGATAAATAAACGGAAGTTTTCAACAACATTTAAGGTATTCTTATTTAAACTTTTATTTGCATAAATATACTTGATGAATGTTTAGTTTTTTTATGATTGATTTTAGTATAATACAATTAGGAATATAATTCTTTCAGACTATATATGTATGATAATATAATCCAATAATAGTTCTTAGTATTACCCTTAGAAGAAAGAAAGGCCAAGGGAAGGCTGTAAAAAGTACTCTATTAAGGATTATTAACAGGAAGAATTTTTGGGAAATTCACTAGATCAATAAAACATGAATATATAGATTAAGGGTTATATGCCTTTGGGTTATAGTATGCAAATTTCTTATATGACTATCTGATATTCTTTTATCTAGGTTGATGCATCTATATATTTTATGTAAGAATTTCTTAAATGATTGTTGACTTCATCTTCCAAACATTTATTTGAGTATCTGAATAGTTGAACCTTGTTTACAAATCTATATATTACTTTTTACCACTATTCATGAGCACTATTTAAATGCTTTTTGAAAACTTTTGTTTACTTGATCTATAAAATACAGACAGCTTAAGAACACTAAAAGAAGAAAGCACTAAGATATATAGACATAGAAGACAAAAACCATGACGAAAATCATTGTGAAACTTATGACTGCCTCGAAGTTACTAGAAGACAATTTTTATTCCAAGGATTTGTTGATCAATTAGACATTTTAATCAGACATTTTCCACACGTTCCTTATTTACAATTTATAGACAATCCACCCACACCTAGTACTTCATCAAATTCTATATGAGTATTAGGCAAACTTTAGATAATATAAATATACAACTTAGAGATGAACTTATCAGACTCTACAATTTAGAAAATCAATACTCTAGACTTATATCTAAAAGAAATTCTATTTATTTTTCTAAATGTAATACATAAGGACTAAATCATATTATTACTACATGCAAGTGGGAAATTGAAACCACAAGACATAGAATCTAATACTTAAAAGACTATAAAATTATTTGCACGTTATAAGAGTTAACCAGTAAAATCTGTCGTCACATAATTTCTTAGGTATATTTTTATATCTTTGAGTAACCATATCTTGGCACTAGTATCCTTCCAAATTAAAATTTATGATAGGATCCTCTATCCCCAATGGTATCAGATTATATATATATATATATATATGTTACATTATGTGGTAGCACTAAATAGGGATAATTTAATTTAAATATTAATATTAAATAAAGATAATGTAATTTATTAAGTAAATATTCTATAATGTTAATTTAATATTAAGTAAAGATAATACAAATTAAATTAGTATTAACTAATATAAAAATATTAGATATGACAAGATTTTACATTTATGATAAAATCACATAATTTTTTTTAATGTAGATTATGATTAATATTAAGAATAAAAATTATACAATACTGATTAAATATATAGTAAAAAAATAATTAAGTGAAATAAAATTATGTAGTTAAAATTTAGTATTAGTATT
Organism: Mallotus nudiflorus; assembly: GCA_947683625.1. Classification (NCBI taxonomy): domain Eukaryota; kingdom Viridiplantae; phylum Streptophyta; class Magnoliopsida; order Malpighiales; family Euphorbiaceae; genus Mallotus; species Mallotus nudiflorus. The sequence continues at coordinate 8,558,209 of CANTUR010000207.1, forward strand.
AGCATTAATATTGGGGAAATATTAAATAATTTAATTTAAATTAACGATTAAGTAAATATGTATCATATTTGACTAATTAAATAAATATAATATTAATTATAATTGATATTAAATATAACTATATAACCTCAAGACTGCGTAGTTTCATATCAAAACTACATAGTTTTTTATTGTCAAAATCTAAAAACACAAATAACCTACATATATTATATTTATATAATCACAATTTAAAACTACATATATTTAAAGTCATAAAATAATTAAATATCTAACTATACAATCATATAGTTTCCAATTATCTAATCAAAATATAAGTTATATAATTATATTTATAAATATTTGTATTTTAAATTAACATTGATATTGATATTAAATATTATGTTTAAATTAACAATTAAGTAAATATATATCATATTTGACTAATTAAATAAATATAATATTAATTATAATTGATATTAAATATAACTATATAACATCACAACTACATAGTTCCGTGTCAAAACTATGTAGTTTTGATTGTCAAAATCTAAAAACACAAATAACCTTCAAATTATCAAAATGTATATAATCACAATATAAAATTACATATATTTAAAATAATTAAATAATTAAATATCTAACTACATAATCACATAGTTTCTAATTATCTAATCAAAATATAAGTTATAGAATTATATTTGTAAATATTTGTATTTCAATTAACATTGATATTAATATTAAATAATTAAATTTAAATTAACAATTAAGTAAATGTATATTATATCTCACTAATTAAATATATATAATATTAATTATAATTGATATTAAATAATATATAATCTATAGTAATATTACTATATAACCTCAAGATTACGTAGTTTCATATCAAAACTACATAGTTTTGATTGTTAAAATCTAAAAATACAAATGACCTTCAAATTATCAAAATTTGTATTATATTTATATAATCACAATATAAAACTACATATATTTAAAGTCATAAAATAATTAAATATCTACCTACACAATCATATTGTTTTCAATTATCTAATCACAATATAAGTTATATAATTATATTTGTAAATATTTTTATTTTAAATTAACATTGATATTAATATTAAATAAATAAATTTAAATTAACAATTAAGTAAATATATATCATATTTGATTAATTAAATAAATATAATATTAATTATAATTGATATTAAATAATATATAATCTATAGTAATATAACTATATAACTCAACACTATGTAGTTTCACCTCAAAACTATACAGTTTTGATTGCCAAAACCTAAAAACACAAATGACCTTCAAATTATCAAAATGTATGTTATATTTATATAATCACAATATAAAACTACATATATTTAAAATCATAAAATAATTAAATATCTACCTACACAATCACATAGTTTCCAATTATCTAATCAAAATATAAGTTATATAATTATATTTGTAAATATTGTATTTTAAATTAACATTGATATTAATATTAAATAATTAAATTTAAATTAACAATTAAGTAAATATATATTATATTTGACTAATTAAATAAATATAATATTAATTATAATTGATATTAAATATATAACTACACAATCACGTAGTTTACAACTATCTAATCACAAGATAAATTATATGTTTATATTTGTAAATATTTGTATTTTAAATTAACATCAATATTAATATTAAATAATTAAATTTAAATTAATAATTAAATATAAATTAAATAAATATCGTATTTAATCAATTAAATAAATATAATATTAGTAAAAATTAATGTTAAATATAATTATACGAAACTATGTAGTTTCACATCAAAACTACGTAGTTTTGATGTCAAAAAGTAGTTTTAATGTCAAAAAGCTCTAAATGACACAAATAACCTTCAACCTAATATATAAAGTCTAAATCTTAACCTAATTTCTTCATTTTACAACTCTTTCTCTAATTCTCTCTGCTACCGCCATTGCTCCTCAAGGACCCCAACCTTCTTATACCACCAGCATCTTTGTTGCTCACTGCCAGCCTCCGCCGCTCACTCCTTCACCATCTGAAAAGGTAAATAGCCTTTATTTTTCAAAGAAGATGTTAATAAATTGTATGAATGTTAACAAATTGGAGAACTAACATCCAAAATCTGTAAAAAAAATTTACATTAATACAATTTATTAGAAAAAATTACTTTTTGAACGAAGCAAAAAATAAAAATTGCATTCCATTTTAAAGCTAGAGCAAACTGACATAGCCTTAGCCTATAATGAAACTCACCTTCATGTTCTAATAGACTAGCAACACTGTAAATATGAGTTTGCAATTTCATCCTCTTGTTAAAATTTTTTGTTGAACCTTAAATAAGATGCCCTGGTCAGATGAGAGATCCAAGTAAAATAAAGAAATAGGAAGCACAAGCAAGGTCACAATCTCTGTCCACACACACACATATATATATATACACATATACATATCTTTTTCGTTTATTTAATCCAAATGCTTATATTATTAATTGGAGAATGATCTTTGTTATTAATGTGATGTTGGCTAGTGTGATTCATGGACTTTTTTTTTTTACAGTTGTTGGATGTCAAATTCTTACTAATGTAAGACACTGATCTCTTATAATTTAGATAAATGGAAAATGGCATAGAGGTCGCATGCTTAATGTTCTAATGACTGTTGTTACCAAAAAAATTCTTTTTATTCCATATGATTGGCATGTAATTACATGATGCAACTCCTCCTCAGCCAATTCTAATTGGAGCTACTGCTAGTATACAAAATTTAGCAGTAGAGAATAATATGTATTTGCTTTTATTTACTTTCAAGTAGTTGGTAGTGTGGTGTTTGCTAATTTTATGGTAAAACTCATGTAGGCTTGTGTTAGAATACCTAAAACAAGGTGCATTGAAAGAAGATTAATAGGAAGTATCATGATGTCCTCTTAAAAGAACCACTTAAAGATGAAAATGGTTATGGTAAACCCAATTCTACACTTCTTTTTGGAAGTGTTATTGAGTCCAACTTCTTTTGTTTTTGAAATAGGCATGCAACAGACAATTATAGACTTTGTTAGATAGGTTTATATATTACTCATATTTGAATTTGTCATTTAGTTTAATGACATTTCAATTTTATCCATGCCATTTACTCATATTCAACCTTTCTTTCAATTATTCATTTTTTCTTTATTATGAACTCATTTCTTTATTTGCTGGCATTTAAAAGGAGTTTGCAAGCATGTGTTAGAACACCTAAAGTGCATTAAACTGAAAAGCGAATAAAGAGTAGGCATCTTGATGTCCTCTTAAAAAAGACACTTAAGTAAGTCTAATCCTACAATTATTCTCTACCTTTTATCTAACTAGTGTTAGTGTGGTACTTCTCTACTTGTCATTAGAGTGTTGTTCACTAGTGTAATTCATGGACTTTTTTTTTTACAGTTTTTGGATGTCGAATTCTTACTAGTGTTAGTGTAGTACTTTCTTCAATTTTTATGATGAATTTCTCTAATTTAAAATGGATGAGACTTTCATATATATTCTGCACATTACAAATCTCTATCTACATATATTCTACACATTACAAATCTCTGTATATTGTGATTTGTCTTTGGTTGTTTATGTCAATCAAATTCTGGCCAAGGAACTGATTTCGATCTAATATTAAAACAACTGAGTTTTCCTTGTCCTGTGATGTTGAACTGATGAAAATAGCTTTATTTGATTTTTCATTAGCCTTAAAAAGATTAAATTAAGATTCTTAAAAAGATTAAAATAGCTTAATTTTTGCTAATTTTTATTCTATTTTTAAGCAATTTTTGTTAGTTTTTGCTATTATTTATGTATATATTTTTATGTTTTCAATAATGTTTATTGTATTTTTATATTGTTATATTGTCAATTTTATATTACTAATTTTTTATTTTTTAATAGGATCAAGAGGATATTAAAGAGATTAAAATGGTTACCTCGTGAAGATTGCATTTTATTGAGGTTTGATGTGCAAATGGTGTTTTCTTCAAGTTTAGTGTGCAAGTAGTTGTATTAATTTGTTTAATGTGCAAGTAGTTGTATTAATTTGTTTAATGTGCAAGTAGTTGTATTAATTTGTTTAATGTGCAAGTAGTTGTATTAATTTGTTTAAGTTGTTGTTGTATGCTTTTCTTAATACTACAGAATTTTGATTGTTGTTTTTTTTTTACAGGATTAATAGGTTTGTTAAAAGATGTTGAAGTTGCTATTTATTTGTTTTATTAATTTAAATTTAGACATTAATTTTCTTATTCTAAACTATAATTTTGTTTTTTTATGTTGTTCTATTTGTACTACTATAATTTTGTATTTTTATGTTGTTATATTTGTACTTTTTAGTTTGTTTAGATGGGTTGTTGTAAGGATTTTAAAGATGTTGCTTTTAATGTTAAACTTTGATTATTTTCTACAATTTTTGAGTTTATTACAAGCTCAATGAGCTCAAAATCAAGCCCTAAACGAGCTCCCAATCGAGCTTTAAATAAGCTTCAAACAAATAAGCTCCCAATCGAGCTTTAAACAAATGAGCTTTTAGCGAGCTCGAGCTTAACACAAACAAGCCTTAAACGAGTTGAATCTGAGCGAGTCCAAGTTTGACAATCTTGAACCATGCTCGAGCTCAAACACAAAATCTCCAAAGCAAATGAGCTTAAGCTCGGCTCAAGCTCGCTTCCATTAGGTCAAGCCGAGCCCAATCTTTCAATTATTTAGTTTGGTTTGACTCGTTTATAGCCCTAGGAGATTATACTCCACTTTTAAAAATCAACAAAGTTCTTAATTTGTTTCTCAATATTCTTATTTAATTTTTCATACTTGAATTTTGCATATATATATATATATCCTTTGTTAGATATCTATGAAACAAATGTTAGTAAACATTATGTAATGCGACTATTTAATAAAATTTATACTATACAGAATATTGTTTATTTTGAAAATTGAAATTTGACTTGAGATTGACTCGTAAAAATATGAGTTCATCTCAAATTTATATTATTTTTAATTTAATATTTTTTAGTTATTTAATTTTATATTCAAATAATATAATCTTAACTTACTTTCAATTATTAATATAAATTTCTACATTGCTAAATTCACTTTTTTTTTTTATCAAGATATTTCTATATTAGTATCCTTTGATCTATATATATATATATATATATATATATATATATATATATATATATATATATATATATATATATATATATATATTAGTATAGCACTCTAAAATTTGAATAACATAAAGTATAACTTAAATTTGATCTTTTGCCATATTAATTATTGAAATTATAATTAAAATCCATACATCAATTGATAATTAAATTAATTTTTAGATAATAAAATTAAGTTAAGATTTTTAAAATAACTTTATGAAATAATTTAACTTAATTTTATAAGTAAAATTTAAGTTAAATTTAACTTAATTTTATTAAATAAAAATATTACTCAATAAATTTAAGTTAAATAATAAATTAAGTTGAATTTTTTAAATAAATTTATGAAATAATTTAACTTAATTTAAAAAAAAATACATTACATATAAAACTTAATAAATTAAAAATATTAAATTAAAAAATGAGCTAAATTTGAGTTGAACTTAAGGTTTTACAAGCCAATCTCAAATCGTGTTTAAAATTACAAATATGCATTGTCTAAATTTCATTAAATAGTCATATTACATAATGTTTATTAACACATATTTCATAAATATCTATTAAAGAATATAAAAATAAACTAAAAATAAAAATTCGAGACTCAATTAAATATAATAATTCATTAAGAATCTACTGAATGAAACTCGAAAGTTTAAATTTCACAAAAATGATATGACATGACAATAATTTGACAAAAAATCTTTTTAAAATTAATGGATGTCAAGTTATAGATGTAAAACTTTTAAAAATTAAAACTTCCAAGTTATAGATGTAAAAATTTCAAAAATTAAAATTTGAAGACTCAATTCAAGGTAAAAATTCAGTAAGAATTAATTTTAAAAAAAAACCCAAAAAAATTAAAGACATTATGATGGTTTGTTCTTTTATATATAAAAAAATAAATGCTATAAGATTTTAATTATCTTATGAGGTTCACTCAATGATCTACATAATTATTGAAAGTTAGAAACAAAAAAATTAAAAAAATTAAATATTATAAAAATATAGTTTTTTTTTTACTCAAAGTTAAATAGCTTATATTAAGTAAACAACATTACATATAGAAGGCCAATATCAAGATTAGCCCAAAAGCAATTGTTGTCTTTTACATTGTGAATGACCAACACTAAGACAAGCCCAACACCACGTGTTCTAAACTTTAGGGTTATAACCCTAAAATGTTGAAGAGAATAGTAACACTACCATGAAGAGATAACAACAATAGCATCACCCAAATGCAAAGGGATTGAAACACTAGTAGTACTGACTTTGAGAATCAACTGCATAAAGGATCTGAAGTTGAAGATTTTGCATGAATCATAACAAAGCTCATGGTCATGTTCAATAGGATCCAACAAGACCAGTCACTTCTCCTTTTCTTTGAAAAGTTGCTTCATGAGGATGAGTATGGTAGCAAGGAAGAGAACTAGACTGTCACGACCTGAACCCAGGGCACGTGATCGGCACTAAGGAATGGGAAAGTATAAAGCTATCGAATCTCATAGTAAGCCTTAAAAGAAAAACGCAGAATATTTAAACTTTGAAACCTTAAAATAAATAATTAAATCGCAATGCACATCATCAAACTGATTTTTCTCAATATAATTTAAACCATAATATCATAGTGTATAAAATAAATAAACTTCAGTCATACAAATAATATCTCAGTACATAATATTATAAATACATGATATTTCCAAATAAAATACTCAGTTAAACATTTTTCTCTACTACAGTACATGAAAATAAATACAACACAACTAAGTAGACCTACGTAGAATAGCCGGTGATGACATTACCCGACAAAGAGAAGTAGGCCTAACAAAAAAGTCCTAAATTCTTGAAAAAAATAAATTGAGAGGAGTCAGACCTCACTGAGTAAGTTAATAAAAGAGCTATATGGTTTTAAAACCTTTTTGAAAATCATATGATAACATATAAATATATATATATATATATATAGCTTTTGAAAAATCTCAGTAGAACCCTAAACTCAATTCTAAATGGCCAACTGGGCCCTCTTAATCCAAATGGACTGCTGGTCCCCGAGAGCAATGGCATCAACCGAGACACCAAGCCGCAGTCATCCACTTAATCCAAGCACATGGTGCTGGCAGTCCCTGAGAGTTAAGGCATCCACCGAGGCACCCATCCCAGTCCATTCTTAACTTTCCACATCACTAGTAGTCTCCGAGAGCAAAGGCTTCCACCGAGGCACCCGTCCCAGTTCATAACCATAAGTCATACATATTTTAGGGTCTTTCTCTCAATATCCACCATGTGCACACGGTGCTGATGAAACCCACCAGTTAGCCCGTTCTACAAAAATTTTTCAAAACTAGTTTTTAAATAAATTGCAATAAAATTCTCAATAACATCATTTATTTCAAATCGATAATGTAAATAATACTAAAATATGAGCGCACACAATTTTAAAGAAAACACACTCACATATCAGTTTATTAACTTACAGGATGAGCGAAATGGTTGACGACCGCGCGTCTGCCTCAATCCAGAAGCTCCCGCTACGATACTTTCTAAAAAATAACATATTCATTTTTAAAATCATACTTATGGAATAAGAAAGGAAATTTATAAAATTTACGAGAATCTAGAATGACTTGAAAAAAATCGAATAAGACCCGATAGATTAGAATACCCTAATTTACATTAGGAAATTACGGAAGATGTTACATTTTACGAGAAAATTTATCGAAATTTCAACAGAGTCTCCCCTGTAAAACAGACATCTCTCTATCATAGGTAAAGCCATTTCTGCATAGAAAAATGCACTTCTAGCATTCACACTCAACCACACTCGGGTCGGCTCTCCAATATTGTGTTTAGCCCGACCGAGTTCATAACCCAACCAAACAACACAACTTAATTCTAATTAATAAAATTCATATTTAATTGCTTAAATAGTTTAATTATATAATAAAATTAGTTTAAAACTCATTTTATTACCAAAATAATATATAATATATTATTTGAAAATAATTTTCAAAAATTAGTATTAATTGATTAAAAATAGTAAATAATTTTTAAAAATTATTTTAATTCCTTAAATAATATTAAAACCAACTAAAACATATCATTTAGCTATAATTAACACAAAATTATGTATTTACCCCTATAATACAAAAATATACATAATATCCTATTATTACTCAAAAATTCTCTAAAAATTATATAAACGCATAAAAATTATTTTCTCAACATATATATTATTAATATTAACTAAAACGCATATTTAAGCCAATATTTCAATAAAAATCCAACTCTAACCTAATTATTCAATATTGACATAAACTATAAAAATTCATAAAAATTATATAATATTCTCAAAAATTAATTTCTCAACACTAAAATTAATAAAAATATATAATATCACTAAATCAACCAATTTTATAATTTAATAAATAAATTTACAAAAATTAATAAAATAATAATAAAATATTCAAAAATTTACAAAAATCAAAATTAATTCCAAAAATCGTATAAAAATTCATAGAGGTAGATTGAGCTGCTAGGAATCACATTTGTAAAAAAGTTTGCAAGATTCAAGCTAGATCAAGCTAAAAAAAATTGAAACCCTAAAGCTCCAAAAATAAAAATTCAACAAAACTCAAGAAAATGAAGTTTTAAGCTTAAACTATGCTTAGATTCATGCTCACCAGAGCTAGGGGAGCTTTTGGCTGGAAAAGCGAGGTCGGCCGGAAATGGAGGTTTTAGGTTTCTTTCCATTTAACAAGCCACCGGCATTGGAGAAGGAGGTGGAAGAGACGACGGAAGGTGACTGGAGGCTGTGGTGGCTGTTGGACACCGGAGAGGCACATCGACGAGCTCAAAACGGGATGTTGTGGGAGATAGGGGATGGTGAATAGTGCATGCGTGTTTTTTTTTTTTGCTGGGTTTGTTTGTATGTTTATATGTTTTATGTTTATGTGTTTGTGCATGTAAATGTGTGTGTTTATGTATATGTTTATTGTATGTATGAGTATGCATGGGTTTATGCATGTGTATATATATATAATATGTTTACATGTATTAATCTCCACCATATGCATATTATACACACACACACACACACACACACACACATATATATATATATATATATATATATATAACACAATAATAAATAATATAATCACATAAAATAATAATATACCCTAATTTATATATGTGCATATATATAATAACACATAAAATAACAATACAAATAATGTAATTTATTAAAAATAATAACGTATTAAATTAAATATTATTAAAATAATATTATTCAAAATAGTAAATATAAATAACGTAAATTAATTATCTGAAATAATAAGTTTCGAAATAAATATTTACGTAAAAAATTATAATCAAATGTAAATTAATAAATATTAATCATAAAATAATAAAATATTTAAATATAACTTTTGAATTTATTAATATCGTATATCTCATTTTAAAATAAATTAATTTAAAAATATGAGTTATAACATAGAATACTGTAAATCTATCAATAACCTCTGACCATCCATAGAGGATAAAAGATTTCTACCGGTTTGTGGAAGGACTATGATCTCCTTCCTTTGCAACAATCGTGCAAAACCATTTAGATTAGAGATCTTTTTATGTTATTGAATGTTTAAACCCCAGTGAATCTCCGCTTTCCAGACGAAGCAGAGGACATGTCTTCTATACCAAAAAGTTATCAAAGACAAAAACATCAAAACACACTGATATATAGATATCATATTACTTGAAAGAAACCAAAAACAGAAAAGAAAGAAAACAAATAAGGAATGATTAGTAGTGAAAACACAAATTATCAACTACTATTGTACTGCAACAGAGAACTATCGAGAAAAAGTTTACTATTCTTTTTTTTTTTGAACTAACAAGTTTACTATTCTTAGGCCCTATTTGTGGAAGAAAAAAATTTGAGCAATGTCATATGACCATCATTTTTGCTTCTCTTTACAAAAATACAGAGTTCAATCTTTAATGTAATTCACATAATTAATTTTATGTAATTTAAAAATTTTAAATATTGTTTTATGTGTTGCAGTCACCAGTATAGTCAGGCCATTTGACCAATATATTAATAGAAAATTAAAAAGAGAGAACTTTGAAAGTGATAGTTAGGAGACAGATTATTGGCAGCATAATGCCACTGCTCCATTACTAGTAGGAAAATTACAAAAAGGCACCATATCTTAAATCTGCCTACATGCAAACCCTAGTTGTGGTGGGCCCATTCTGGCACAGAAAACGACCGTTGGTGCATTTGCACGCCCACCCTCGTATCCCTATGAAAGTCCTTGAAAAAGAGAGAGCACATTCAAAATTCAAAAATTCAAATTGTTGCAATAAAGAAAAGCTGCCACTTTGCACATTCCGTTTCTTGGCAACCATACTCCAACTCTAATCTGTTTGTAATTAGAGTTGGAATCCATGAATAAAAACCCATTTCTTTCTTTAGCTCCAATCGATCAAAAAGCCATTTCTTGAACTCAAGATTTGTTCTGGGTTTTGACCGTTATAGCTTGAAAGTTTTTGACAAGAAAGAAAATTTATCTCAAAGATTGAAACTTTTTTCTTGGTTTTCTTCAACAAGATGAGAGAAGAAAAAGAGAACCCATCTGAAACTAAATCAAAAGCTTCAAAATTTGCTGATCAAAATCAAGCACCAAAGGCACAGAATACAAAAGCAAGTAACAATAATGCTGCAAAGCCTAGATCTTCGTGGGGTTCACACATTGTTAAAGGCTTTACAGCAGAGAAAAAGACTAAAGCTTTACACGCAACTGCAGTAGTTACAAGCAAGAAACTTCCATTATCAAACTCAGAATCCACAAACCAAAAGAACCCTCTTGTCCCATCCCATTCTAGAGTTAAAAGATCGCTCATTGGTGATCTATCTTGCTCAGTAACAGCTGCCCAAGTTCACCCACATGCATACCAGAATCAAACTCATCACAGGAGGCAATCTTCAGGGTCACGTGATTTGTTTCTTGAATTAGACCATTTACGAAGCTTGCTTCAAGAATCTAAAGAAAGGGAGTTCAAGTTGCAGGCAGAAGTATCGGAGCTTAAGAGGAATGGAAGGTTATTGGAACTTGAAAGGGAACTTGAAGTAAAGAAAGACGAGGTTGATGAGCTCTCTAAGAGAATTGGGATTCTGGAGTCTGAGAAAAGTGTTCTTTGTGAGCAAGTGGCTGAAATGTGCTTGAATTCAGAGAAGAAGCATACAGAGATATTGAAAAGAAAGGACAATGGGAGTTCAATGGGGAATATGGAAATGGAAGTTGTTGAGTTGAGGAGGTTGAATAAAGAGTTACAGATGGAAAAGAGGAATCTTTCTTGCAAGTTATCTTTAGTGGAGACTCAATTAGCTTCTGTTGCCAAGGCTGCTGAGGTACTATCTCTTTTCTTTTTTTTTTCCCTGAGTTTGTATGGAGCTTTAAATTACTGAGAAAATGTCAAAGAACACAAAGGTTGAAATTCTGTCATAATTTGGGAGTGTGTTTGGATAGATTGAAAGTGCAAGAATTAAGTTTAAATTTTATTTAAATCTTCTATTTGGAATTCCCATAATTGCTAGAAATTATTTTTTTCAATTTAAACAGAAAAAAAAAAAACACTAATGAAATGCAATCATGCTAAATTTGGCATGATTTTTTCAGGAATTCAGTTGAGTTGAACTGTTAATATTTTATAATGAATTGAATTGATAATTGATGGATTTGAAGTAAGTTATATTGATTCATGGAATTAGCAATAAATAAATTTCATATTTTTGAATGGCCTGGATTTTGGCAGAGTGAGTGCAACTGACCTTACTCTCTTGGATTTTGGCAGAGTGATGTTGTAGCAAAATTTAAAGCTGAGGCATCTTCACTAAGACTTACAAATGAAGATTTGTGTAAACAAGTTGAGGGGCTGCAAATGAGCAGGTTAAATGAGGTTGAGGAGCTTGCGTACCTGAGGTGGGTAAATTCGTGTTTGAGAGATGAACTGAGGAATTCTGCTTTCTCAACAAATTCCGACAAGGCCTCTGTCCTAAATTCAGCAGAGAGGAGTAATGAATCTGTTGGTTCAGTCTCTTGCAATGAGTACTTAGAGTACAGCAGTGCAAAGAGATTAAATTTGATTAAGAAGCTTAAAAAATGGCCTACTACTGACGAGGACTTGCCAAACTTAGAATGCCCTGATAAAATCTGGGTCCATTCAGAGGAATTGAGAAGTCCAAGAAGAAGACACTCTATAAGTGGATCAAAATTCAGCATAGAAGAGCTGGTATCAAATAAGAGAAGGCAGTCTGATTGTTTTATGTGTGTAAAAGAAGTGGAAAAAGAAACTGAGCCACTGACTTCTCAGAAATATGATTTAGGAATGGATCAAAGGCCACAAATGTATGGAAACTGCATAGAGAATATTAAGATAATGTCATCCTTAGATGTTGAGAAAAGGGCTTTGCGCGTTCCGAATCCTCCTCCAAGACCTTCATGTTCTGTGCCAAGTGAAACTAAAGAGGAACGTTCAGCTAAAATTCCACCCCCACCACCTCCACCACCACCACCACCTCCTCCTCCTCCTCCAAAGTTCTCCTCGAGAAGTAGTTCAGCAGGAGTAGTGCAGCGAGCACCACAAGTTGTTGAATTTTACCATTCCCTCATGAAGAGGGACTCCAGAAAGGAATCTTCAAATGGAGGCGTCTGTGATGTCTCAGACGTTGCAAATGTTCGTAGCAGCATGATTGATGAAATTGAAAACAGGTCGTCTCATTTACTTGCGGTAGGTGGTTATTCTTCTCTTGTTCATTGGTCAATTTGCAACATAATCACAGTGATGTTCCTTGATGATCCTTAAGGCATACTGGGATTGAAGCTCTTGGTCTAAGAATCTCAGTTTCTTTTTTCTTTTTCTATGCCTACTGATAACATTCAGAGCGAAAGACAAATATTCTTATTTTTGCTTATTCTCATAATTTAGTTTAATTGCTTAACAGCATTAGTGTCAACTGTTTGTAGATCAAAGCAGACGTTGAAACTCAAGGAGAATTTGTCAATTCACTTATAAGAGAGGTTAATAATGCAGTGTATAAGAACATTGAAGATGTCGAGGCATTTGTGAAATGGTTGGATGATGAACTTGGCTTTCTGGTAAGTTGGCCCCTATTTTTAATAGAATGAATTGATATAGTTGCATTTAATAGAAATTTTTTCATTTTGCTGGATATATTTCACAGTTTTTATTTTGGCTGTAAATCATGGTTAATGAATAATAGAAATCTTTGAAGGAAGATCAATCCATGATAGAAAATGAAATGCAACCAACACGAGTCATGATCACCTTGCCAATCTATGCAACATTTAATTTTAGAACTTTCCTTGTTTATTGATGCTTGTAGAGACAACTCGTAAGAGAAATATCTTATTATCCCTATATGTGCATTTTTGCAAAGGTGGATGAGAGGGCAGTCCTGAAGCATTTTGAATGGCCAGAAAAGAAAGCTGATGCATTGCGAGAAGCAGCATTTGGGTATAGAGATTTGAAGAAATTGGAGTCTGAAGTATCTTATTACATGGATGATCCTCGAGTTCCTTGTGATATTGCACTAAAGAAAATGGTCACTTTGTCTGAGAAGTAAGTGCCTGAAAAGTTTGCTTTGATTTTGCAAATTATGTCTGCTTGCAACATATGTTTTAATTGTTTAGTATCCTCTTGCAGGATGGAACGTACTGTTTATAATCTGCTTCGGACTAGAGAATTCTTGATGCGAAATTGCAATGAATTCCAAATTCCGACAGATTGGATGCTTGATAATGGCATTATTAGCAAGGTAAGCTTGATCTAAAATTCTCATTCTTCAGCATTGTTTGCTTACTATTTTCAAGCTAAATATGGCAAAGGTGAGGGTGAAACGTCTGATGTTACACTATAAAAGGGTCAAAATAGAGTCTTTGAAGTGAATGACGGGCATAACATAGTACTGCTTCAAAAGATGCCTTTTAGAGTAAGGCTGGTGCAGAGAAGGGAATTGCTTCTTGTAACTCTCAAATGCTACTATTCCCCTTCAGTGTTTGAACTTATTAAAAGAAATAAAAGATGTATGTCTAATAAATGCATCCTAGTGAATTTTCATGGCCAAAGTAAGGCATTTAATATGGATTCTGAAGATAGTCTTGATGTATCACATGACAATTAATTGACAACTTTATGTTGTAGATAAAGTTTGGCTCAGTTAAGCTGGCAAAGAAGTACATGAGGAGAGTAGCTATGGAAATTCAGTCAAAAGCAGCACTAGAAAAAGACCCTACACTTGACTATGTGCTACTTCAAGGAGTTAGATTTGCATTCAGAATTCATCAGGTTTGTTGGGTTGACAAGTAATTCTTATTCTGTTTTTATTTCACCTTGTCCTGTTATGAACCAACTAGAGTACCTGCTTCATTAGCACATGAAAGAGCCTTTACAAAGAACCTAAGAAACTGTTAAAAGAGAAACCCAGTAAACTAATATATTATTCTGCTTTGCTGTGAATTTTCCAGTTAGTACACTGTTTCTTTCTTTTTGAAACTTCTCTGAATTTTTTATCTGCTTGATGCAGTTTGCTGGAGGATTTGATGCAGAAACAATGCATGCATTTGAGGAACTTCGAAACCTTGCTCACCTCCTCAACAAGAAGTAAAGAAAGAAGTCAGTGTTGTTTTTGAGCAATTTTTAGTTTACAATCTCAGTAAGCTTCACACTTGAATCTTTGTATACATTGTATATCTGGTTGGGCAGTGTTGTTGTGGAGGGGCTTGCAATGGACTACCTAAACTATTAAAAATTGAAAGTTAAAGAGGAAAGTTGTGTGAAAAAAGAAAGCAATTTTGTTTGAGTTTTATACTCACTTTAGACCATGAAATGTAACAAACTTTATATGAGAATGCACTAAAAAGCATTGTTTGACAATGCAATTGGATACATGTATATATATGAGCATTCTTCAGCACTTTGAATTTAAGACTGCTGGTCCATAAATATTATTTTGTTGCACTTAGTTAATTGTAAAAGAAAATACCCTTTTCTTTCAATTAAATAATTATGCTGTCTAAATACCCTTTCCTGTTTGAATCTTTTGAATTTTTATAGTGGTGGTTCATAAACTCAGAATAAATATGTAGTTGGCCCCGAATTAAATAATTATTAGTTTTGATGCTAAATCAACAAAATTACGTAATTTTATAATAAAATTATATAATTTTGATATTTAACCTAAATTGATAAAGAAAATACTGGGAAATTAATAAGAAGAAAGTTGTATTTCTTGTATGTCTTACATAGTATATAGAAAAGGAGATTTTATATTCAAAGGCAACATCCTATAAAAAAAATAAATCCTAATTTCCTCCTAATTACATCCAAAACTAGTGGGTCAAATATACAATAAAATAGAAAGTTTACAACAATACACAATTATAGGAATATATATGTCAACATCCTTGTAGGCAGAAGGATTTGCGCACGCTTAAATCTTTTGCAATCACCACACTATTTGAGTTCATAATTCTACGGAACACGTAACCACTATTACGAAAATATGGTACGGAAATGAGGAGTCACCACCCAGGTAATAAATGGAATAATTTTAAAATGGTGGTAACTCAATTTCCTAAATAAGAGTTAGTAGCACAACAAAAGAATATAGAATATCAATTTCTTTTAGTCTCATGTTCTTTACATTTTTCTTGTAAATCAAAACTTTATTATTCTAATTACATCAAATTTCATTAAATCCAAATTAATAGTAACACAATAAGACACTAATCATATAAAAAAGCACATAAAAAATGCAATCGTTTAAACATTTGATCCCTAAATTAAGCCTAGTCTACATTGATTTAGTTAAATGGGCTAAGTCTGCTTATTGTGAATGAGTTTTAATTAGGGGGTCTAAATCTACAATTTTTAATTATTCTAAAAATGAACCTAAATCAACAAGTGAAGCGGACCTTAATTTATTGGGCTTATTTTTACCATTTTAATTTGGAACTTTTTCATAAATATACAAGAAAACGAAAACATTTTCAAAAAATATAGGGCATTAAAACTTTATTTTAAAACTATTAAAACATAGAAAAACTTTTTAAAAAACATAGTAGTCTTCTTCTCTTCTCTTTTTCTTTCTCTGCAAAAATTTTTTTTTTCTCTTTTCCTCTCTTTTCATTCTCTATTATTGCATATCGTCAGCATTACATCAAAAGCAACAACTCAATAGAAGAAATTCTCTTATTTTATCTATTCATGACTTCCTCTACCCTTTTGATCATTCTCCTTCTCTTTCACCACCACCATTACCACCGCTTGTTAACCTTAAAATCTTAATCTCCACCATCGGGTCATAGTTAATGAGGCTACTATTTTTCTTTGATTTGTTGATCTAACTTTTGCTTTTCTTGATGTTTTTTCTTTAATGGCCATCAAAGATCTTAAAAGATAAAAAGAGCAAAGAGAAAGAAAAAGAAAATGAGGAACAAAGTGAGTGACTTTGAAAGTTAAATTGTATTTTGAGTTTTTTTATTTTTTTGAAAAAAGGTTTTCATAGGTAAAGACTTGAACTTTATTATTGTTTTGAGTGTTGAAATTTAAGTGTTATGATGAATCTAGCTTGATATGAGTGTTGTTTTCTTTTTCTAGTTGTTTTGGTGATTGTTCTAGCGGTTGTTTTTCTAATTTATTTGTTGGTTCTTTTTTAGTTTTATGAGATTGTTTTGTAGTGGTTTTTGAGATTGTTTTCATGGTTGTTTTGGTTGGTTCATTTTTCAATTTTATGAGATTGTTTTGTAGTGATTATTTTGGTTGTTTTGGCGATTGTTTTTATTTTTCGTTGGTTCTTTGGTAATTTTATGAGCTTATTTTGTAGCCATTTCTTTTTTTTTTTTTTGAAACAAATAAAAGCAACCAAAAAACAAGCAAAAACAACCATTACAAAACAACCTCATAAAAACACAAAGCTGAAGCAACAAAAAATAAAAAACAACTGCCAAAATAATTTACAAATTTAACCAAAAAATGCCATACAAAATGAAAAGATTAAGAAAAAAAGTAAATAAAAAAAGAAGTAAAAAAAGAAGGAGAGAAAGAAAAAACACAAAAAAAAAAATGGAGAGAGGAAGAAAGAATCATGTGAAATTGAAAAGGAAAAAAAAAAGACATGTGAAAACCTACACGATTGTTTTCCAAAATGTTTTCAAAACTATAGTTCCTTTTAATTTCTATGTGGCATTTAAATTTTTTAAGTGGGCTTAAATTTAATCAAACCTAAATGTAGTCAATTATAGGCCTAAAATTAATCTTAATTAAATCTAATCAATTATGGGCCTAAAATCTAAATTAAATTAATTAAAGGGTTTTTTCATAAATACCCGAAAATACAACCAAAACAACAAATATACGCCAAATGTTTTAAAATTACATGCGTGCCCTATAGTGTGAATATAATTATGCGATTGCCCTTTATTTCACTAGTGATTTGAGAGTCTTCATCTTCCTTTTCTTTTGTTTTCCTTTGTTTTTACAGTGAGCATTGCAATTTCATGCCTGTAATGCCAAAATCTCATTGTCTCAAGAGCTCCGCTTCCTCCTTCAAGGCATTGTCCCCATCTCTAGCTCCTATCACAAGTACAATTTTAGGTATGTAAGCATATATGTTGAAGATCCATTTATATGCCAAAACCTAAGTTTGAAATGGTTTTCTAGTTTTATAATGAATTAAGCTTACAATAATTCATATTCCCCAACCAACCATTCATCTCATGAACCTCAGTTTTATAAGATAGATGGTGAATGGTTACTGTTAGTTTGGTGTATTACATGAGTTCACCAAGAAAGTAAAAGGAGAGGTTAATAGGTATTTGGTGATTATTTTAGAGAATTTTGATGGCTCTAGCTCTTAGGAATAAATTACTAGGGTTTTTAGTTTTTAATTAATTATGTTGGATGCAAGAATCAAGAATTTCAATAGATGGCTAAGGAGCTACAAGGTAAAGCAGAAGAATTGAAAAAGGTAAAACATGAACTGAAAGAAATGTAATCTTTTTTTGTTTATGGCATTAGCTTAAGTTCTTTTTGCATAAAGTTGAGATTTTTATTAGTTTGTAGGCTGAGACATATAGTTTATGTTAAGGGCGGGCCTGAGACAGTGAAAATGGTGAATGCAGAATGAAGCAGACTACCGAATAGCTGTACAAGTGGGTGGATGGTGCTTGGATATAAGTTGAAGCTACTATAAAAAAAGGTGCCATTCTGATTGATCTTCATATGTCAATTTATTTTTATTTTGGACTGTTCATCTTTGTGTGTCTGTGTGTGGTGTATGTGTATACATGCTTGCATTTTTTGAAATAGTTATTCGTGAAGCTGCCTGATGTGAAAGTCTATTAGTTTTAGGAATAAGCATTTATCATTTACTATTTTTTTATAGGACATCCTTCTCAACATACGTTTCCATTGTTAGCACATGTCATTTTTTTTTACATTTGTGTTGCTTGCAGGTTTCTACTAATGTTAAAGAGAAGATTTCAGCTGCCAAAGAAGAGGTTTATCTGCTACTTAGATTGATATGCTTTTTGAGAGTTCATGCTTCAGTTTTGGACTTACGACTGCATTAGTTAATTATGTAATTATTTAAATTGTGTGATTCAGGTCAAAGAAACTCTTAATATTAGGAAGCAAGAGTCTTTTAAGTCCATTGAGAGTTTAGTTAAAGATGGTGTCGGTGTAAATGATGATAAAAAGTTCTCATTTGGTGAAGAAATGGACAAGCAAACTGGCACTAGTTATAATGCATAATCATTTTTTTGGAAAATTTAAGTCAAGAATACCTTCCTTAAAGGTGTCTTTGGCAATTCAAAAATTGAAGGAAGTAAAGGTCACTGATTTTATGAAGAAGGGGTATGATGTTGTGAAGGAAATATAAAATAAATGGAAAATATTCTAAATTGAAACAAAAATATATAATGATGTGTGATGTTGCAAGTGTGTATTGTGTGTGTGTGTGTGTGTGATATATATATATATATATATATATATTACTATCATAATTTTATTAATATTAAATGTGAATATTTAAAATATAATTATATGTAATTCTTTTATTATTATTATTATTATTATATAAAATAATATTAGAAACCAAACATAAACTAAAAAGCAACAAAGATAAATCATAAAAAAAAAACCACTATCTCTTACACTTTTATTCAGCTCATTATATTTTCCATTATCTTTTATTACTACTACTATTGCTACTACTGCTTATATAAAAAACAAATCGGAAACCAAATATAAACCAAAAAGCCACAAAAAATAAATTACATATAAAAAACTTAAAAAATACTGCAATCTCTTACACTTTTATTCAACTCATTATATCTTTTGTTATCTTTGATTATTTGCATTTATAAAATAGTATTGGAAACCAAAAATAAACAAAAAAGCAACATAAATTTAAAAAATATCATAGCAACATGCTTAACACTTTGTTCACCAATGACACCATATTGGTTAGACATAGACACATAATCATCCTTTTCAACAACCTATTAAAAAAAAAGTCATCTATAAACAAAATACAAAATAAAAAAATACATCTCCACTCAAACAACAAGCAACTTTTATCGTCGAATCAATAACAATGAAAAGATTATCAAAATCATTAAATATAGTTTCTTCACCCTAAAAATAAAACAACACATCAAAAGTAAAATTAGAAACTAAAATGAAACAAAAAAAGATAATAAATTAATATATATATATATATATATATATATATATATATATATATATATATATATATAAAATAATAAAACAAAATATACTCCAACAAAATCTTTTAACTCATCACCACCACAATTTCAACAAACTTTGAATTATAAAAACCCCTTTCACAACCAGCAACATCTCCTAAATCATAACTAGAAGCACTAAAAGTATATCCACCCTTCCCTGCACTTTTAAAACAAGATCATAAACTAAAAATAAACCAAAAAGCAACATAATTAAATACATGCTACCTAATAAAAGAAATACTTTAACTCATCACCACGACTAATAGTTTTAATAAACTTTGAATCATAAGCACCATTTTCACAACCAACAACATCTCCTAAATTAGAACTAGAAGCACCAAAAGCACATCCACTTTTCCCTACACTTTTAAAACATGACCAGAAACTAAAAGTAAACCAAAAAGCAATAAAATTAAATACATGCTACATAATAAAAGAAATTATTTAACTCATCACCACCACCAACAGTTTCAATAAAATCTTAATCATAAGCACCCTTTTCACAACCAGCAACATCTCTTAAATTAGAACAAGAAGCACCAAAAGTACATCCACATTTCCTTGCACTTTTAAAACAAGATCATAAACTAAAAGTAACCAAAAAACAACAAGATTAAATACATGCTAAGTAATAAAAGAATGGAGATGTGTGGTATTGATTCTTGTACCTCTCACATGCTAAGCAAGTGTTATACCATTTGAGCTACACCCATCTTCATATTTTATTTATTGACACATTATTAAATTAGGTTATATATGTTTGGGGATTGGTTCTTTAATTTGAAGTTGTAAGACATTATTTTGTATTTTACAAGCATATTATACTACTTGAAATCTTGAAAATATTAAAATTATATTTTTCATGCTTGAAATATATTAATAAAATTGATTCTATTTTAGAATCATTAGAAATTTAAATTATGACTTTATTTTCCTTACCCAAAGTTCTATTATCGTTTTTTAGAAATAATTATTTTGGTTTAATTATAATGAATGTTACATCTTTTACACATTAAGAACTTAAAATAATCAATTATGTACATAAATTTTGTTACATGTTTCTGTAAAAGTCTCGCTAGGAAGAAAACCTCAGAAAGAGGTTGTCTAGGCAAAAATTAGAGACCAAAAATGAAAAAATAAAAATAAAGTCCTACTAGATTGAAAACCTTGAAAGAGGCTGTCCAAGCAAAAAATTGAGGACATGTAAAAAGATATCAAGAGAAAAAAAAATAATTTGTTAGAAAACTTGTAAGGGCAAGCCAACTAACGACATGAGATATGTCAGAAGCCAAATGGATATTCATATTATGCTTAAATTAAATGAAATAGATTGCTTTAACTATTGTTAAACATTGCATTAAGTGTCTACTACAAATTGTTTAACTAAAAAAAAACTCCAATTAACAAAAGGGGCAAAGTAAATATTCGATCCTATAAACTAATTTTGTCTTCTTGTCTTTTGCTTTGCATCTTACAAACTCAAATTCTATAACTCTCTTGTTCTTTGGTCTCTATTAATTCATCATTTTCTATTTATTGCAACTGGATCCATGCTTTGTATTGGTCATTGATAGATAGGTCTTCATTATAGTTAATGTTCCTCAGAATAGTTCTACGTAGCCAAGTTGTAACTAAGTTATTGAGAAAGTTTTGAGTAGGCGGACCAGGCTCAAATTTATATACAAGTTCTACAATCAACTGTTTCTGCCCATATTACCTGTAAAGGTAAACTGGATTGTAAAAGGTAGCAAAGTGGAGACCTGATATTGGAATGCAGTACATGTAAGTCCATATGGCTACATGTTGAAGCCTCCACTATGGACACATCCAATGGACCATTTTATAAGGGAATGTTGACAACCAACCATGGTTGTTTGCTAGAATAGGATAAAGCTGTATAGTCTGACAGTGTTTTGCCTTATAATATGTGATATCTTGTGGTGCTTCTACCAAGCTTAGCTTTTCATAAAGCCATATTTGTAAGAATGATAAGTGAATGAATAAAGATGATAGAATAATAAAAGACAGTGATAAAAAGGAAAAGAGCTAACCTCTAACAACAGTGGGCTCCTAAAAAAATCTCCTAGTCTTTGAGAAATTATCTAGACTGATGATAGTTTTTACCAAAATAAGAGGGAACAAATTGAGTCATGTTTCCATTTGATCCAGTATGTGAAATATTTTTAAGTTATAGTTGCTAGAAGGGGAAACTAGCAGGAACTGTGTGTACAGGTAAAAGGCCATCACCCAGGGCTAATAGACTTATCTTTTGTCTACGCTTGTGACAATTTTGAGAAAGGACCCTAATAGGATTTCAAGGCTATATATGTAGTGAAATGAAGACTAAAGCAGGAGATTGAACATCCGTGCCATCTAATACTAAATAGAGTGTAAATATGGAGTTCCAATTTTAGGGGTCACAAGTTAACAAGCAGAATCTAATTGACAACCTAAGATAGCCTTAAATTCTTTAGGCATGAGGCATATCTCTAATGTGTTGAAATGGAAAACATGCTAACATGGGTTCCAGAATTAAACTACAATATGAAGGAAGGGGAAGTCTATCTTCCTTGCATGAAGAGATCTGAAAGTTGACAAGTGGAAGGGCTCTAGTCTTGCTCATGATTTAGCATCTAATCTTTTTCAAAACTAGTTATAGTTACTTAAGGCTTCTTTCAATCATATTTTGGCATTTTGGAGCTATTGAGAGAGAGGAAATGGGGAGTTTTGGTGAAGGTGTAAGAGAATGAAGTTATTTTATGAAGGAGAAGGGATTTAAAAAGAGGCGATGTAGTAAGGCAGCGAGGCATCCATCTCAATGATGAGGCATCGCCTCATCAAAAAGATAGGGAGTTTTGGTGGATCTATAGTAAGACAGTGAGGCATCTGTCTTATTATGAAGAGGTGTAGCCTCATTATGAAGAGGTGTCTCCGTATCACCTCCTTACAAAGAGGCAATGCCCTATTGAAGAGGTGATCACATCTATGGTTGTCTAGGAGGCATAATTTAGTTGAATTTTTTAGTCCAATTCCCCTATTTTGATTCATTAATGAAAGATATTCATAGTTGTATGAATTTTATAAAACATTGTGCCAAGAATAATCAGAATGAATTCTTTACTGAAATGAATTGAAATGTTTAAATATCCATTCAAATGTGAATACAAATATCCAAAATAAAATCAAAGAAATTGTTCAATATGAACATTAAAGAATAAAAAAAAGAAAAAAAATCTAAATCCTAGTCTAAGTGGCCTTAGATTCAGTGGCTTCAGCATCATCTCCGCCATCATAGCCATTTGTACCATCACTACCCTTGTTATCAATGTCCTCTTCATCTTCCTCCTCCTCGATCTGGAGGGCTGCAACTTGACATTGTAGGGCTATGATTCTCTCATGGATGATCGCATCATGATCCTATCCATACATAACCCAAGGTGAGTACTCATACAAGCATGCATACATATAGAAATAGACGGAGGCATTACCTTCCACTACTAGGTGACAGTCATCAGATGGTCCCGTTGAGCCTTAATCAGGCGATACATGTACACTCCCTGATCTAGGGGTATCTATGTGATTAATGATCAGTTATTACTAATGACTTGTCAAGCCTAATACTTAAAATAGGAAAAGGGAAGGAATTTACATATGTAGCATCAAGACTGTGCATTGGTGTCAAACTATCATCCAATATCAAGAACTTAGGAGATAAGTCCCTTTAAGACACCCAGTAGTGAGTCAGCAAGTCAAGTGCATAGGTGAAGCAGCTAGTAATAGTCTATAAGGTGGAAGTGGAAGAAGTTCCATGGGATGGTGCACCGGCTGAAGTGCCCTCTTCACCATCAATGTAAGGACACTAAAGGGGCCTCTCATGTTAATGATATGCACTAGGTCAATCATGTATGACCATGTTTTGACTTTATCATTTAATTTATTAAAGAGGCATTTTTCATTATCATTTTGTGTTATGATAGTTACTTGAATAGTCAATTCTCACTAAGGTCATCAAGTATGTGACTTAATAGTAAAACCCTTAGATTAAATATGAGTTCTATTCAAATTATCCCTAATCAGAATAATATGCTATGGCTAGTATGATGTTGATTGATGATTATGTTTCACTGATCATGAATATAAGATATTAAGTCAACTCATAGATACTTATTTGGGAAATAATGTACTGGATTGACCCATCATGAGAATACTATATAGATAATTGTCATAAGTAATTCTCATCATAATCATATTGATTTAGTCCTTTAACCTTGAAATCATTATGGATTTCTACATAACTATTATATATTTTGACACAATCTAACATTGTCTTTAACATGATGATTAAATAGATTGTTGTTGGATATGAAATGAGTTACATGAGGAATGAAGGTGATTGAGAAGGAATTTGTCCTTTAATTAATCTGAATAAGATATCTATGGGCCCTTTGATAAGATAGACTGAGGAAAATGCATGGTCATGCTTAAGTGAATTGATAAAGAGTTATCATTCTTAGTCTACTTAAGGTCAAGAAAAAATATGATTGAATTATATAAGGCTGACAGAAACTATGCCTTATATTCAATCAAGATATCATGTAAGGATTGCAATATTTATTATAAATTAGGTTATGTCGGATTATTAACTTCACATGACTTGGGTAGTCATAATGTCTTGCTAGAGGCCACTTATGACTTGTAGGCCTAAATAGAGATTTAAGGCCCACTACCAATGTCATATGAACCTATAGGGTCACACACTTAGAACAAGCTTAAAAACGGATATGGGTTTGAGAAGCCCGAATATGCTCTGTGAAAATAAATAAATAGCTTATTTATTTAAGGTAAAGGTTATCTTAAATAAATAGAATATTATTTCTAATTTAATTTTAAATAAAATCAGAATAATAATAATTGAGAAATTACCAAAAAGTTTTTTTAGTAAATGAAACCCTAATTAGAGGTCTATAAATATGTTATATTCTCTAGGTTTTTATTAACACAATCATTAGCCACCAAAATTCATTTTTCTCCTCTTAGAAAAACTAAAACACATAGTGTCTTTGTTCTTGATTTGTGAGAAATCAAGAGAAGTGCTAGCACACAATGTTTTCATTTTAATCAAGGTTGTTTGTATGGATGCTTGTTGAGGATAGATTCTTTTAAAGACATCTTGATATGAACTACAAAAATCAAAAGCTCGAGGTAAGGTGTCATCGGAGTGAACCTCCTTTCTGCCTTCCAATAGTCTTGCCTCATTTGTGTTTATAGTAAGATTTGAAAACTCTAGTTTTAAATCAATTAATCAAATTACTTAGATCTGGTTTAGGGTTTGTGGTTAAAAGTTTTAATTTCTACTATGTTTTTGAATCACGAAACTCAACATCTCATGTATAGGAGGTCTGGCTTAATGTGCAGGACTTGTGGCTACCATCTATGAATAGAAGACTAAGTCAATACACAATCTGAAAGAATAGAGAAGGAAAGAAGAGGTCAAATAAGTACCTGAGTTGAGGAAGTTGCTGTAAAGGGTACATGCTACAATAGACTAAACTGGTTGACTAGCATGACTAGCACCCCATGAATGTGCGAGTTGGCTAGATGCCTCTTCCATGCACAACTAGCACCTCATCAAGCCAAAACCAAAGAGTGGACATCCCTAATGTGGACTATACCTTGAATTAGCTTAAGCTTCAAAGCCCATACCTACAATAGAAAGTTATCAATAAAAATTGAAATAATTAGTAAATAGAGCTAAAGAGGAAAATAATAGAACTCACTAGGACAACATGCCAAAAGCTGTAAAATCATTGGGCCCCTCGGACTACCTTGTCCATGCTCCTATACAAGTAAGCCAAAGCATAGCTACCCTAATCATAGGAGGACATTCGATCCAAGTCCCGAAGTGACATCAAGAATATCATATTGATCGAGTTAGTGGTGGCAGCGAAAAGGGTGGTCCCCAATAAGTAAACTAAGAATGCCCTCACAATCTAGTTAATCTCTTGGATAGTGGTAGCAACCTCAACCCTAGCACAGGTGTAATGACTCCATATGGATTTGATTTTGATCGTGTGGGACCCCTTCATGTTTGAGACCATGCTGAGAAGCTACTCAATGTAGGCCACATGATCTAGAGTTATCTTATAGAGGCTCGCATCAAATGGGATAGGATCACCTACACATAGTATCCTAGTAATGGCAAAAAAGGATACTATATCCACTGTGAGGTCGTCAAAAGGAAGGTGAAACGTATGAGTGGTCTCGAACCACCTCTCCATTAGAGCATGCAATGATTGGTAATCAGTTCAACCCTAGCCATTAGGAAGTGAGAGGATGAAGTCTTCAAAGCCTGAGTCCTGAATGCAGTTCTTTATATCGTCGGTGAGCTCCTTGTACCATACTTAAGCCCCATTGAAGTTCCTAACACCCTTAAAAGTGTGCACATTATGCTGAAAATAAACATGGAAGTTAGAACTTATGAAATTGCTCTAAAAAAATTAATTTGAAGAATAGGACTAAAAATGAAAAACTCTATCTAAGAGGCCACACCTTATTAAAGGGGTGACGTCTCAGTGTGAAGATGCAATGCCTCAATAATAATACAAGATCATATCACCTTTTCATTGAAGAGGAAATGCCTTTATTTGATAAGGCGATTCCTAATTGATGAGGTGACCACCTTATCAAAGAGGCGATGCCTCTTTGTATCAAAGAACACGAGATTAGTTTTAAGTTTTTGCAATTTTATCAATCTAATTAATTACATTATTATCTACACTGATGCATAAATGCTTATTAATCATTACCCATTAATAATTTACAGGAAATGAGTGTTGGGTTTCAAGATTCCATACACAGTGGAAAAATAAAATTTTAATAACAAACCCAAACTAGGATCTAAGTAATTTAATTAGTTGATTAAATATAGGTTTTTGTTTTCTGACCACAAACGCAGAAGGGGTAAGATTTCTAAAAGGAAGAGAGGAGGTTCACTTCAGTAACACCCTACCTCGAGCTTTTAATTTAGTGGTTCAGATTAAGATGTCTCCAAAATAATCCATCCTCCATAAGTGTCCATGCAAACAGCCCTTAATTTAAAAATGAATGTTTATGTGTGCTAGCACCTTCTTTTGATTTATCATAAATTAAGAATAAAAAGAACTCTGTGTTTTTGTTTTCTAACAGGAGAGAAAACAAATTTGGTTGCAGAATAATGATAGTGTATAAAACCCTAGAGAATATAACATATTTATAGACATTTAAATTAGGGTTTCACTTACCAAACAACCTTTTGATAATTTCTCACTTATTCTTATTATGATTTTATTTAAAATTAAATAAAAAATAACCTTATATTTATTTAAGATAACCTTTACCTTAAATAAATAAATATTTTATTTATTTATTTCCACAAAGCTTATTTAGGCTTATTAAACCCATATTTATTTTGGGCTTGTTCAAAGTGTGTGACCTTGTAGGTTCACATGACGCTGACAATAGGCCTTAAATCTCTATTTAGACCTATAAGTCATAAGTGGCCTACAGCAAGACATTATGACTACCCAAGTCATATGAAGTCAATGATCTGACATAACCTAATATACAGTGAATATTCTAGTCCCTTTGTCACATATATCTTGATTGAATATAAATTATAAAATTCAATCATATAATTTCTTGATTCCAAGTAGACTAAGAATGATAACTCTTTATCAATTTACTTTAGCATGGCCATGCATTTTCTTTAGCCTATCTTATCAAGGGGCCCATAAATATCTTACTCATATTAAATGAGAGACAAATTCCTTCTCAATCACTCATATTCCTCACATAACTCATTTTATACCCAACAACAATCTATTTTATCATCTGATTAAAGATAATATAAGATTGTGTCAAAATATGAAATAGTTATGTAAAAACCTATGGTGATTTCAAGGTCAGAGGACTAAGCCAATATTATTATGATGAGAATTACTTATGACAATTATTTATGTGGTATTCTCATGATAGGTCAATCCAACACTTTATTTCTTAAATAAGTACCTATGAGTTGACTTAATATCTCAAATTCATGATTAGTAAAACATGATCATCAATCAACACCATACTAGCCATAATAAATTGTTATGACTAGGGATAATTTGAATAGAACTCATATTTAATCTAAGGGTTTTACTATCAAGTCATCAACTTGATGACCTTAGTAAGAATTGACTACTAAAGTAATTATCATAACACAAAATCATAATGAAAAATGCCTCTTTATTAAAATGATAAACTCAAAACATATTCATACATGATTGACTTAATGCATATCACTAACAATGAGAATGATTTGGGCACTAACCTCTCCGGAAGCCAAGGCACATAAATGGGTGCCCAAGTTTGCCATAAGCAGAATGTTGTCCCCAATATGGAATTCCAGAGCCCATAGAGGCTCTATTAGGGGAGTCATGAGATCCTATTATAGAGCATCAAGGGTTTAATTAAAGTCCATTATTGAGGAAAAGAGAAGACATAAGGAGGAAGGAAAAGAGAAAAAAAAAAGAAAAGAAAGAAAAGGAAAAAGTTTTAAAAAAATAAGAAAAAAAGAGAAGGGTTTTATATATAAAGAAAAGAGAGAAAAAGAAGAAAATAAGAAAAAGGGAAGAAAAAAGGGGTGGGGATTCAACCTCTCAATTTTTATAGAAAACTGAGGTTGACTGCATGAATTTCCTGAAGTTTGATTGAGGAAGAATTCGACCTCTCAATTTTTTATAGAACACCAACACTAACAGCATAAATTTTTAAAGGACTCAGCCTCTTAGTTTTTACAGAACACCAAAGGATGACAGTGTGAGTCTATTATTTCATATAAGTGGTGAATCGAGCTTGATAGAGTTCTCGAGGATCACATTTAAAATATTAATGAGTGACTAACTGGCTAGGAAAACCCGAAGATCATGGTCATATTTTCATATTTTTAATGAGCTACTACTCGACCCAAGAAAACCCGAGGATCATGCTTCAAATATTAATAAGTGGCTGACCAGGCCAGGAAAGCCCAAGGATCATGGTCACATTTTCACATTTTTACTGAGCTATTGCTAAATCTAAGAAGACCTAAGGATCATACTTTAAATATTAATCCATGGCTTCTCAGTTCAAAGAAATTAGGATTCATGATCCAAATACTAATTAGTGAATGATCAAACCAGGAAAACCTGAGCAACAAAATCATGTTTCAAGTTGAAGAATTCACAACTTGAGTGAACCTCAGAGGTCAAGTACATCCTTTAATTTTGTTATGCATGTGATTTTTTAAAATTTTTCATTACAAGCATTTGGTTTTTTTAAAAAATCAAGGGGCAAACTGTAGACACCCGATTTTATAAGCATGTGATAGGGGGAGAACCGTTAATGCTCAGTTTGATCAGCTCGTAATGAAGCCTAATGATGAGAACCTACAAAGTTTAAATGTAAGAAAAATCCTGAAACCTTCTTGAAAATGGACGTTAGAACCCAAAACCTAATCCAAACCCAAACCCATGCAATACAATACCTAAACCAACAAAACTAAGCCCATTGTGGCCTAGAGGCCCAATTTAGGACTAGGCCAAAAAGGTAATGCCTCATTGATGAGGTGTCACCTCTGTGGTAGCGACATCGAAGAGGTGAAACCTCATCGAAGAGGTACCACCTCTATATGAGCAACTTGCCTCTGCATTAAATGTAAAGGTGACAATGGTAGTCAAGTTGGTGGGCCCACCCCCCACTAAAACTAAGCCTATTGCATGAAGAGAGAGTCTTTAGGAAAGGGGAAGGGCTAGCAAAAGTAATAATAGGGGTGGAAAAGTAGGGGGATGGCTTAGGCATGGGGATTAAAAAAAGAAGAAAAGAGGAAAAAGGGAAATTTTTGAAAAACCATCAATGGCCATTTTACTAACTAAAGAAAGTAAAAAGCTCTCAAAAATAAGAAAGAAAGAAACATTCTTAAGGGTGAAAGAGAAGCAAAGAAAGCTTGACCATTTATTTTCAAGAAAGAGGAAGGTGATTTTTTGCATTCAAAGGAAGGCTCTAGATCAAAACAATCTCTAAGGGCTAGCTATTTTGGATCATAAGCTTATATATTAGTAATGATCTTCACATCTCTTTAATATTAGAGTTTTAGATTTGCATAATCTTTTGTTTACTTATTTCTTATGTTCATTGCTTACTTTGCATCATGATCTTTACATGATCTATTAAGGTATTAAATATAGTTGCAAACTTTGGTTATTTATGTGAGATATTATTTACTTAAGGTTAAAGATTATTGTTGTTTTTTAGGGTCTTGAGCCTGTTGATCTTTGAGGTGATCACCTCTTTGAAATAATGAGGCTTTCACTTCATTTCATTGAAGAGGCGATCACCACTTAAATAGAGCTTCATGTAGCTCATTTGTGATTTTCTTGCTTATTTTACAAAGTTTACGATTGTACATACTTTTACATTCCCTCGACTTGGTCATTTTCTATAACTATTTTTTTACCTCGTTTAGTTAAAATGACTGCGTGTTTATTACTTCCACCTGTGAATATTGACCTATAAATTGACCTTATGGATTTCTTATGTAGGATTTTCATATATCTATGGAGGTTAACATTTTGTTATTTACAAGGATTTTAGGATGATTCTCATCATCAATCCTTAACCTCACTAATTTATTTATGGATTTACTTATTTTATGTTATTTTCCATTTATTTTACCTTTACTTGCATGTAAAAGTGTTATAATCTATAATCCTCCCTCCTTCTTTACATGAGAATTTATTTTGTTCTATTGAATATTGTGGATGAATGCTTATTTTGTGAGAAATGTTATGAATTTGACCTAATTCATGAATTCAAATTAATGTGAAAATTGGGACTCAAGTGTAAAATTTGAATGTTGATTGACAACAACTGTAATTTGCATGTTAATGAAGAAGTAATTGAATAATTAAAGGTAATAAAATACAAAATATAAACAGAGGCCAACTGTAATGTTAGATGGGCATTCCAAAAGCCCATACCCAATTTTTGAACCCGTTCTCTGACGATGGCTTATGGGAACCTCTATGGAATCAAGTTGTCGTACAGTATGTCTCGGCTTTCATCTAGGTGGTAACCTATCTTTGATCTAGGCCTTGAACTTATTTTGTATTTCTTAGTGGGCCTCAAGCCCACATAGTGTTGTGGTCGCCAAATACTTAGGCGCGTGCTAAACCCCGCCACCTACATAAGTCTCCCTTCAAACTTAAAAATAAAGTGTCCACTTTTATACCACTAAAACTAATTCACATCGACTTGTTTGGACCTACAAGAGTTGTTACTCTAGGTGGAATGTACTATACATTTATATATATTGATAATTATTCTAGATTTACTTGGTGTGTTTTTTAGCTCATAAGAATGATGCTTTTAATGATTTCAAAAGTTTTACAAACAAAAA
Organism: Mallotus nudiflorus; assembly: GCA_947683625.1. NCBI lineage: Eukaryota > Viridiplantae > Streptophyta > Magnoliopsida > Malpighiales > Euphorbiaceae > Mallotus > Mallotus nudiflorus. The sequence continues at coordinate 8,589,665 of CANTUR010000207.1, forward strand.
GTTCAAACAGAAAAAGGTTTTTCATTTTTAGCATTAGAAGTGGTCATGGAACCAATTTTGAAAATAAATATTTTAAGGCTTTTTGTGATGAAATTAGTATTTCATAAACATATTCTTCACCTAAAACTCCTCAACAAAATAGGTTGTTAAGAGAAAAATAGAACATTGGTGGAAATGGCTAGAATATTATTTCATGTGTATAATTTACTATTATACTTTTAGGCAGAACCTGTTAACATTGCATGTTATATTTAAGATCAAGTTTTCAAAAAATGAATTTTAAATAAAACTTCTTATGAGATTTAGTACAATAGAAAACCCACAATTTTGTATCTTAAAGGATTTGGATGCAAATGCTTTATATTAAACTCTAAGGGTAACCTTGAGAAATTTGACTTTAAAGTCGATGAAGGTATTTTCTTAGTTTTTTCCACCTCTAGTAAAGATTACAGTCTTTAACAAAAGAACTTTAGTTATTAAATAGTTAATGCATATTGTCTCTTATGAATCTAATCCCTTTGATCCAAGAAAGGATGTTGTTTATGATGATGTTGTAAATGACTTCATGGCGATGAACATTTAATAGAAGGAGGATCCTACGCCTTTAGAATTGGAGTGTCCAAGCAAAGAGAAAGTGTAAGGAGCACCTTAACCCTTAATAAAGAAAGAGTTTCCAAAGGATTGGTAATTCAAAAAGGATCACCCAAAAGAGCTAATCATTGGTGATACTTTAAAGGGGGTAACCACTAGATCTTATTTAGATATTTAATTAATCTTTCTTTTATCTCTCAAATTGAACCAAAGTCTACTAAAGAAGCTTTCAAGGATGAAAATTATGTCCTTTCAATGAATGAAAAACTTAATCAATTTAAGAGCAATAAGGTTTGAAACTTAGTTCCTAGACTTAAGAATCATCCTATTATAGGCACCAATGAGTTTATAGAAATAAGTTTATTAAATAAGGTACCATAACTATGAACAAAACTAAATTGGTAGCCAAAAGTTATAATCAAGAAGAAGACATCAATTATGATGAAACCTTTGACTCGGTTGTAAGGCTATAGGTGATTAGAATACTGCTTTTGTTTGCATCTTACAAGGATTTTAAAAAATTTTCCAATGGATGTTAAGAAGAAGTGTATGTTGAACAACCTCCTGGTTTTGAAGGTTATGAATTTCCAAATCAATTGTTTAAGCTGACTAAGGCATTATATGGATTAAAGCAACCTCCTAAAACTTAGTATGAAAGGTTAAGTAACTTTCTATTAAAGAAGAGATTCTCTAAAGAAAAAGTTAATAAAATCCTTTTTATAAATAAATATAATAATAACTTTCTAATTACGAAAATTTATATTGATTACATTATATTTGGTGTTGCTAACTATTGCTTGTATGAAGAGTTTTCTAAATTAATTCATGGAGAATTTGAGATAAGCATGATGGGAGAACTCAAATTCTTTCTTGGAATTCAAATCAAGCAATGTGATAATGGGATCTTCATTAACCAAGCTAAGTACACAAGGGAAATCCTTAATAAGTGTAGCATGGAAGGAGATAAAGCTAGCAAGACATCTATGAGCAACATCATCAAACTCTCTGAGGATGAGAATGGTAAGTCGGTTGATCAAAAGAAATATAGAGGTGTGAGAAACCTTTTTTTGCGTTATTTTATATCTCTTGGTTTTAAGATGAATTGGTTCCGAAAGGGTCTTTTGTTTCTAAGGGACATGACAACTTTACCGAATAAGGACAGATGATTGGTCTCGAGATGGACGAGATGCTTCTTTGATTTTATGGAGTCGGCACCTAATTTTTAGAAAATCGAGAAAAGAAAAGGGATAACATCAGGTCACTCAACAAGTATTGCCCCTAGCAAAGATTTTTGGGTTCAAGGGACCGCATCTACTTTTTGACTATTTCTCATTATACGATGTTTAATGTATATCTATTGCAACACCCTAGTTTTAGTAGTGATAGTTTGTATAGCATTCACATAATTCATCAGATAGTGGAAGATAATAAAGCTTAAGGATATTATTACTACATCGTTTTCTTGATAAAATACATATAAAAGGAAAAGATTGTGGAGAGGTAAATTTAATGAATCTGCAAGGTAAATACAACCATTCACACAGCTTTCTTGATTACATGATCAATAGGATAAGCAATGGACACTTGATCATCTAAAAGAGTAAGCAAAATGTAGATAATCATGCATGCTTGCAGTGATTATCTATGCTATGATGATAATATATGGGATACATGATGTCATTACTAGACTGAAAACATGATGACTCTATTTTGGGATATGAACTTTTCACCATATTAATATTTACGATGTGATTTCTTGTTTCAAAACTATAGGATGTAGAATGATGATATGAAATGAGCATAATAAAGCATAAACTATTCATATAGTAGTCTCATCACACATGCACGACAATATTCTCAAATGCTGGAGATAATAAAATAAAATGCAATGTAATAAAATATATGTGCTATAATGATTGTGTGGTCCTCAGACACAACTAAGCTTGTTTGGGTTTTGAAGCTTTAGCTTTGAGGGATTATCAAGCTTTCCTCATCAAGAGGTTCAAAATGATAATAGAATGATGCTAGTTTGTATATCTTTAAAGTATGCTTTGACAAAGATGAGGCTTGATTTAGTGGGACAGAGATCTAATCTCCTAAGAAAAAGATGGAGAGCAAAAACTATCTAGAAAAGGGTTTCAGCACCTTTGATTGAACAAATTTGTGTGTGTGTGTGTGCTTCCACTTGCTCCTCCTCCCCTCAAAATGGGGTGTGGAGGTGTTTATTTATAGTGAAAAATGTGTGGAATATGGGGTTATAAGCATGGTCACATGCATGTCCCTAGTACAGAGCCCATGGCCACGTAAAGTGAGCTTGACTACACGCTTGGCGCATGGTCACACGCTCACGTGCGGTTATATGTACTTTCACGCTCCATTTAGGAGCTTATGCATGCTATTATGAGGTTGCTTCCTAGGGTTTTTAGGCCTTCTAGATGTGTTTCTGAAGTTCATTTTGTTAAATTTGGCCTTAATTTTAGCGCTTGACACTTATGGGTGTTTATGCACACTTCTGAGCGCTACATGATAATCCTCGAGTTTTTTTTTTTACTATTTTGGGACCACTCATAGAGGTTTTTGAGCCTTTTAGATGTGTTTATAAAGTCTATTTTATCTAGTTTGGCTTTGCTTTTAGCACGTGACACCTAGGGGTGTATATGGATTTACTCGCACTTCTCAGTGACATGTGTTGATCATCATGTTATGTTGGACCATTTTGGGACCACTTTCGAAGGTCTTAGAGCCTTTCAGACGTGTTTCTAAAGTCCATTTTGTCAAAATTGATTTCCATTTTTCACGAAGTTAGGTCTTAGTCTAATGAAATGAACACCAACCCAATAAGCTCAGTGTTCTAGGAAAGGAATTCTCAAAATAGGATTCTTATTGTTCTAATAATTCATATTTTGTAAGTTCAAGGCATAACTTAATGGCTTGGTGATTAATTTTGCACATTGGTGGGGTCAGTTACATTTTTTAAGGTTACACATTTTAAAGGTGTTATGAATGAGCAGACTCTAGTCATTTGAGGTATGACAATTGCCCCCTGCTTCATATGTGTTGCATAGTCTCCTAGCTCTAGTGTCAATACATGTGAAGCAAATGCAAATATGAAAAAAATCATTTTTAAAAAAGAGAGGTACTTACCTGAGTGTTGTGTCATTGTAATTCAATTATTGGGATACTACTGTTATAACCTCTTCAAGTGTCAGGAAAATAGACAGATGCTAGCACTGTAACCTCTTTAGGTGTTCGACAAGCACGATCATGCCACTATAACCTCCTTCGGTGTCAGGAAAATAGAATCATGCCACTATAACCTCTTCAGGTGTTAAGTGAATAGAATCATGCCACTATAACCTCTTCAAGTGTCAGGCAAATAAAATCATGCCACTATAACCTCTTCAGGTATCAGGCGAATAGATTATTATGATCATTGTGATTGATGTAATGTGTCCTTCTCTTTTAGTCTTTGTTGGTGATAATGCAGTGATGATGCAGTTATGATGATGTCTTTAGTTGTTGTGTTGCAGATGTTATTTTAATGATTTCAAACAAGGTATCCTTTCAATGATTCTTCCCTATTTTTCTTCTTTCGAGAGTTGTTAAGTTTTTGAAAGTGGTGAGGTTGCACACGGTGTCTTTAGATAGATGTAGTCCTCATTAGTGTACTTTTTTATGACTTTGGTGCATGTATTATGTTCAAATGGAGGTTTAGGACTAGAGAAATGAGTGTACAAAGTCTTAGAGTACGCATAAAACCATAAGGAGCACGTGGAGGGGAGAAGTGCATGTGCCTGCACGTGGGGGGCACGTGGTCACATGCTGAGCATGTGATCATACACCTAGCATATGGCCACGTGCCTTCCCCTCTCCACACTTATTTAAATGTGTGTTCTGGAGGTCTGGGGAGGCTTTTTTTAGAATTCTTTGAGTGTTTTCCAACTTTTCTTAACCCCTTTCATGTTTCGGGTGCTTTATGCTTTATTTTTACTTCTGTATTTTCGTTTTTTCTACATAAGATGGAGTTCCATAACATTATAGAGGGTCTCGAGGATATCTTTTTAGATGAGAAGGGTAACTTCACAAAGGCTACTAAAGCGGGGACTTCTACTATGGGGACTAGTATTAATGGTCCATTTGGCACTCAAGGTCCTCAGCCATTTAGGATTTCTTAAGGAGACTTAATCCATATGGTTTACAGTCTAGAGACTCATGCTTGGGCTCATCATCATTGCCAGGTAGGTCCTCCTTTATCCTCTGTCTTTTATTTAACTACCTTGCCATTTGTTAGCTTTTGCTATATTTATTATTATTTCAATTGAGGTTGTCGTAGTTATAGTTCTATAGCTCTTGTTGTAACTGTCTATATAGGTTTATTGTGAATGATGATAGTTGATAGGTCTTGCTTTATTTTCTTATTGTGCTTGTCGTGATGCTTTTCTTTTTAGCTTTCATTATTGTTCCTACTAGATAACAGAGAAAAAAATGTGTTAATATTTATTAATTATATGAATGTTTGATAGAGTACGTATTATTTGTAGCCTCGTATGTCTGTTACTGTTCTACCTGGTAGTTTCAATAGGGTCAACATGTACTATCAAGGTCTTCAGCTATGTGTGAAGCAGATGGTTATAGGGAAGGGTTTTGATGGGATTATCATTGTGCTTTCTTATGACTCATATGCATCGAGTTAGATTGCTATGTATTCATTGATTGAGCAGTGGATGGACACGATGCATTCTTTCCATCTGCTTAGTGGGGAGATAACCATCACTCCTCTAGACTTTGCTACTATTAAGGGCTTGAGCTTTTCTGAAGAGCCCATTCCCTTTAGTGAGGAGGAGTGCTCTTCTGCAGTGGTGAGTAGGCACCTTACCATGGAGTTGCTTAGGGTGGCCACTCCTATAAAGTCTGATTGCCCGTACTCACTCATTACACTGAGTTTTTTTCTTCTAACCAGACTATGTATGATGACGGTCTTATTTTAACAAAGCAATTGGCTCACTGCTTCTTATTCTATTTTTTAAGTGTTGTCATCTTCCCAAACCCTTTAGGTACAGGTAGTCTACGATTGTTGCCTATTTTGAGGGATCTGGATGGCTTGTCGAGGTATTGCTGGGGGACTACCACTTTTGCTCACATGTACTCGGGCCTTAACGTAGTATATCAAGGTGGATTGAGGATTTGTAGATGCTTATTCATGCTCGATGTGAGTACAAGTTCTTTTGTCTATTCTTTTTGCTCTTTATATTTAGTTTGTTATTTCTGACTTCTTAGATATGACATATCTGGGCTAACGAGTTCAGGGTTCTCCCTCTTCCGACCGTCAAGCATTTCTTTAAGGATAACTTTCTTCATTATTCTTGCTAGATCAAGAGGACTACTGATTTGATTAAGGATTGTGTAGTGGCTCGAGACGATATGTACAGGTTGTCCCTTGATTAGGTACATTTAACTCTTGTTGTGTTGGTTATTTCTCTTTTAGAGATTCTTATTTATTTTTACCTTTTCAGCAAATCTTCCTTCGTTGATGAGTGTAAAGATGATGACTGCATGGCAGCTGACAGAGAGATGAGTGTTGCTTTTTGACCTCACTACAGAGTGTCATATTTGGGTGAGCGAGTCCATCATTGGTGGGATGGTCCATTTGCAAGGAGATTCCTTATTCCTCCCCCTAGCAACATGTTTTAGGGCCATGAGCTTAGTGGTGACGAGCTTGCTGCTACCATGATAGGATACTCCTATAAGAGTCTTTTAGAGAGTGTGAGCTTACTTTATGCTAATGTATTGATCCCTTAGCTGATTGACGCTGTGGCTAGTGGCACTTTTCCCCCACCTCCACCTCCTCAAGAAAATGTGTCTCATCCTTCATATTCAAGGACTAGGCCATCATGAAAATCATCGAGAGTTGCTTCCTCTAATATGATAGGCTTTTATTCCTATAAAGTATGAGCATGTAACAAACTTTATTAGTAATAAACTGTATTTGACACAAGTTGTGAGAGCTTATTTACAGCGGTGAGGATCTTATCGGAAGAGATTTGTGTGCCGCTTTGAGGAGAATGAGGGCATGTTCTATACTAATATGACTGCCCATGCTAATGGTGTGGCTTCTAGTAGTACTATTCTTGGGGACTTGACAGTTCAACCATCCTTGGCTTTACTTAGGACAAATATCTTTGTTAAAGTAGTGCATTTTAATCTGACTTGCCTTGGCTTTCCTCAGTCGAGTGTTGCTCCTCCTGATGCTACTCATGTTCATGTTTTATTTTACTTATTTTACCTTTATTTCATTTATTTAGTGAGTGGTGATTGACTTATTTGCTCGCTCTTCATAAATTCCCGTCTCCTCTAGTCAGTACTAGTATACTTCTGCGGGGAGTGCGCAACAACAATTTTTAGAGTTTGAAACCACTCAGAGGGTATGCTTCCATTATTGTACTTTTTTATTTTATTAACATTTTTTATGTATATGTGTATGATATGCAGTATGTTATGCAGGCTGACCACCATCATGCTAGCCATGAATGGGAGTGGGGGTGCATGACTTATTGTGATTGTGTTGGTGAGTAGGAGTCATGGCTTATCGTGAACAATGATGAACCTGAATCAGATGAGGGAGATGCTTGAGCAGGATTTGTGCTTGCTTCTGATGGCAGCCATGGCCAATGTAGTTGTTTTAGGACCTAGGTGTAGGACTTTTGGCCTGTAAACGCTTTGTTGTATCATTTTCTCGAGGTTATGGACTCTAGTTATTGTATCTAGGCATTTCTCCCACATGTGTTGTATGATACTTATATGATGATGACTATATATGCTTCTAGCTATGTATCATTGATGATGTTTGCTATTGCTCTTGTCTGCTTCTTTTTAGTTTCCCTTTTTTGCCTAAGGAGTCTCTTTTTGGAGCTTTTCACACTTAGCTGGGTTTTCTTTTTCTTCCTTTTTTTGCCTAAGGTGTCTCCTCTCAAAGCTTTTCACACCTAGCTAGGCTTTTTTTTTAGGCTTTGATCATAATGATTAATCTTAAAGAGAGAGTTAAGAACTGTGGTCATGTAATGAAATAAAATACAATGCATGCTTAATGTAATTCATAATGATAAAATGTGTCACATTTTTTAAAGATATTTCTCATAAATTGGCAATCATTCTCATTTCACTGAAGTCATTTAAGAAAAGCACAGGTGCATTCATACAAATTTCGAACTCAAGGTTACCCTTTTCCTTAACTAGCCTTCTCAAGTTTTCTAGTTAAGTATTTTCTCTTTTTCCCTAACTTTTTCCTAGGTTGCCTATGTAGGGTTTTCAACCTAGCGAGAGGTCCCTAACTTTTGCTTGAGCTACCATTTTTAGGTTTTCAACTCAACGGGATTTTTTTTGTGCTTTAGACATAGTACTTTTCCAAGCAATCTATATTAACAAGTTTAGAGAATTCGTTGCCTTCATAATACATTAGCTTGATTGCTCCTTTTGATAAGACATGTTTGACCAAGTATGGGCCTTCCCAATTTGGTATGAATTTCCCTATCAGATCTAGAACATTCTACCTCATTTTCTTTAATACAAAGTCTCCTACTTTCACACTCTTGTGTTTCACTTTCTTTTTTGAAGGTTTTGGCTAGCCGAGCCTGATACAACTATGTGTGGTATAGAGCTTTAAACCTTCGACTATCCAAGAGGGTGAGATTATCATTCCTCTATTGAGCCCATTGTACTTCTAGTAATTCAGATTTGATTGTTACCTGAAGAGACTTGATTTCTATCTCAACTGGAAGCACTACCTTTAATCCATGTACTAGCGAGAAAGGAGTTGCTCCAGTTAAAGTCTTAACAATTGTTCGGTACCCCTATAAGGCATATGGAAATCTATCTGCCCATTCTTAGTAAGTTTGAGTCATTTTTGACAAAATCTTCTTAATGTTCTTATTTGTAGCTTTAATCGCCCTGTTGCTTATAGTTGATAAGGAGAAGATTTATGATGTTCCACCTTATAATTTTTTAGCAACTCACTAACTTCCCCTTGGAATTGGAAACCATTTGTCAAAGATGATGTGATAGGGGATCCCATATTGATAGGACAAATTTCTTTTGATGAATTTGGCCACTTTTTTTGCTCCTATCCTTATGAATGATTCTGCTTTGACCCACTTTGTGAAGTAATCCACAACGACTAAGATGAACTTGTGTCTGTTCGAGGCTGTCAAGTGGATTTCCCTAATTATGTCTAGTCCCTATGCTAAGAAGAGCTAAAGAGAGGAGATGTAGTGCAATTTTTTAGGGGAAGGTGGCTGACATTCCCGTGGATTTGACACTTATGGCATTTCTTCACAAATTTGATACAGTCTTCTATTATTATTATCTAGAAGAACCCTTGTTTGAGTATTTTCTTAGCTAGGATTGCTCCATTCATGTGCGGACCACAAACACCCTCATGTACTTTTTCTATTGCGCCTACAACCTCAATTTCATCTAGACATTGAAGTTGTAAACCATCTGAGGTTCTTCTATATAGCACACCCTAGTGTGATGTGAATTTTAACATTAATCGTCAAATGACTGCTTTATCTTTTTCATCTGTTTGATCAGGATAGGCTTATTCCTTCAGATATCTCTAAATGTCGTAAAACTAGGGTTTTTCAACTATTTTTGTCTTCGCTATTTTATAGCTCTTATGACAAGGTTACCCCTATCTAAGTATGATTAAAGGCTTTATGGGCATTTTAGATGGTCCTTCCCATAAAGATACTAGGGAAGCAAGTGCATCTACCATTTAATTATGATTCCTGAGGAGATGAATGAATTTGCATTTTCAAAAGGACATGGTAAGTAGCCTCAAGTGGTCCAAGTAAGGCGCTAAGTGTTACTCTTTCATGGCATGGTTGATTACTAGCATGGAATCTCCAAAGATTTTGACTTTTATAACATCTAGAGACATTAGTGCTTCTATTTGAGTATGCATGCCTCGTATTCTGCTTCATTGTTTATGACTCTGAATTCAAGCTATTTAGCCATTAGTACTACTTCACCTTTTAGGGATTGTAATATGACACCAACTCCTGCACCAAACTGATTGACTACTCCATCAGAGTACATACACCATTCTTGGATTTCAATGGCTAAGCTAAAGATGTCTAGGAAGTCTAATTGGATTTTTTCTGAGTTTAAAAGGGGGTTAAGAGCTAGAAATTCATCCACTACTCTTCCTTTCACTACCTTCTTAATTAAATACTGCACATCAAATTCTATTAGTAGCATGAGCCACTTGGCTAGTTTTCCCACTAGAGAAGGAGCTTCGTAGAGATACTTCATTAGGTCTATTTTAAATCTAGCCTAAATTCTGTAGGATTGAAAGTAATGTCTGAGTTTCTCTATTATCAGGCATATTTATTCCACTTGGTTGTTCTTCTCCTTATATGGTAATATTTTCTTACTTAAGTAGTAGACTGTGTGTTCTGCCTTTATTTCTCCCTCTTAGGCTAACATTGCACCAATTGCATTTCCTTTGATGGCCAGATATAGGGTTAAAGGTATCCCTAGTTTAGGTGGTTTTAGAATCGACGGGTTGGCTAGGTAGTTCCTGATCTTGTTAAATGCTAGCTGATACTATTCATTCCATTCAACTGGCTGATCTTTTCTACATTGCTTAAAGATTAGTTCACACACCGTTATCAACTTGGCGATGAATCTATTAATGAATTGTAGTTTCCTTATAAAACCTCTAATTATTTTTCTCTATTCTTGGTACTGGCATCTCTTTGACTGCTTTTTCTTTGTCTAAATCCATTTCTATCCCATTCTGATTGACAACATACCCTAGCATCTTTCTTGAAGTGACTCTGAATACATATTTCTTCAAATTAAGCCTGAGACTGTACTTTTTGACTCTTTTGAGGAATTTTTTAAGGTTTGATGAGTGTTCTTCCCTAGTTTTAAACTTGACCATTATGTCATCGATTTACACCTCTACGTCTTTGTGTATAATATCATGGAACGTTGCGGTTGCCATTCTCTAGTAAGTTATTCCCACATTCTTAAGTCCAAAGGGCATTACTCTGTAGCAATAAGTACCTCATTCCATTATGAAAGCTATCTTTACTTTGTCGATAATGGCCATTAGGATCTGATTGTACCCAAAGAATCTATCTCTAAAGGAGTAAATTGCACATGTGGTGGCATTGTCAATCAGTATATCCATGTGAGGTTGTGGGAAATCATCTTTCGGATATGCCTTATTTAGATCTTTGTAGTCAACACATATTTCTTACCCTTTCGTCTTTCTTTGGTACTAGCACCACATTTGCTAACCATTCTGGATAGTCTACTACCTCTAGGAACCTTGCCTTAATCTGCTTCTTGATGTCTTTTTTCACTAGTTTAGGCCCATTATGGTCTAAGTCTTCTCAGTATCTATTTTATCAATTTGCACCTATCTTTGGTAGGAATAAAGTGTTGAGTAATTTCTCTGTCCATACCAAGCATATCGTCGTATGTCCAGGAAAATATTTTTTAATATTTTATTAATATTTTTTTAATTTCTCTCCTCTCTTTAGGGGTAACATCTTTCAAAATATGCATAATGTGTGGTTCAAATTTCATGCCAATAGTAAATGATCCAGTGCATATAGAATGAATGTCAAAAATGCTAATGTTTTTATCAAGGCAATATGCACTACCATCAGGAAAGACATCAAACAAGTAAGCAAAATTTGATTTCATTACATCATCAATTTCAAATAAAGAAAAAGTACATAGATCATCATCAGCAATGTCTTCAAATAGGATGTCATAAATGCTTAATTTGAGGATGGCAGCAAATTGAGCATATTTAATAGTTTCATTCCCAAATTCTAGCTCCAAATTTCTCATCAACTCATTGATGTCAATCTTAGTGACCATATCTAGTGAGTGCTTTCCTTTGAGGGTGTTATTGAAGATCTTGAACCCTGATTTCTCGATTCTATTGCTTAGCCACTTCTCAACTTGTCTTTAGGTTTCTTAGACATCTTGGATTGATTGTTCAATAAGGTTTACTAATAGGTTGGAGGAAATCATGTTGATGGTTGGTGGAGGCATGTTTTGATAGTTTGGGAGAGGATTGGTCCTGATGTTAGGTCATTTTTCTAGGTCGTTAATCTTTCCAGAGTCAATAAGGTATTAGGTTGCATTCTTAAGGGTTTTGCATGTATCAATGGTGTGACTGGGCATCTGGTGAAGGTGGCAGAATAAGGTTTGGTTAATCTGAGGGGGTAGTAGGTTTAAAAGAGGCCTAGGCTCTTAAGGTTACAAGAGGTTCTTTTGTTGGAGTCTCTTGATACTTTGGTTAGTGGGAGGTTGAAGTTTAAGAACTTTTTTAATGGTCTGATGGCATTGATAGATGGTAAATTGTGGATGTCGGGTTGGATCATGTTTTTTTTTGCAATTTGGGTGAAGGCATTTTAGATGTTTGTTTAGGTGTTACAGCAGAAGGTGTTCCTAGTTTGTTGAGGTTCCTTATCCTCAATTCTGATTCCTACCTAATAGAGAGCTCTAAAGTTAGGGTAATGAGCAAATATTGTCTATTTTCTAAAGTGTGGTAGTGCCCCTTTGATTATTAGCTCCATTTGTTCATCTTTCGAAGGGCAATTTCTCATTTTGATTATTTTTCCCTGCCATCTTATGACATAATCAAAGAGAGCTTCACCAGTTTCTGCATTGTGGTCTTAAGATATCTTCAATTGATGTCTAGCTAAGTGTTGTATTCATACTGCTTAATAAACTTTTGAGTTAGCAGTAGCTAATTACTTTTGATTTTATCTTAAAAGTCAAAGAACCATGCCCTCAATCCTTCCTCTAATGATGTAAAAAAGAATCAAACAATCTGAGATTTGGTAAGCTTTGTAGCAGCTATAAAGGTAGCATATTGCCTTAGATGGACCCTTGGATCCCTTATTCCATCAAACTTAGCAAATTTTGGTAGTCTAAAATCATCTGGAAGTGGCTCATCTTTGAACAGTGCCAAGTCAGTAAAGTTGTTGGACCCATGAGTCCCCTTATCTTTGAAGGCAAATTCCAACTGATCCATTCTATTAACCAATAATTTGACCTCCCCTGTTAATTTAGACTTGGTCATGTTAGCAATTTTTTCAGCTTTCGATGCATTTTTTAGATCCTGGTAGTAGTCATTATCATTATCAGCTTGAACTGGAGTGTAGAGAATTCCCTTTGCCTTATATACCCTTAGGTGAACAAATACGAAAGCTTCATTCAGTGGTGTGTTATTATCATCTCGAGTACTTTTGGCTTTGATTTGGCTTGGAGGATTTTTACTATAGTACCATCAAGGTGCAATTTTTGGATCCACTCTCTTAGCCTATTTTCAAATTGCTAGCAAGAAGTATCTACTTGATCACTTATGTTGGAATGTAGGATTCCTATACATTTATTAAGGTTAGCTATATGAATGATGCATAATGTGTGCTTATAAAAGAAAAGGCAAGCATGCATGCATGGAGTGGATGCAAAATCTTATAATGAAAGATGATAATTCCTATAAAAAATTATGGTTAGTATGTGCCTATTTACATGTATGTTATGTATGCATGATTAAAGCTAATTAGTTTTTTTTGTATAGTGAACAAACCAATCACAAGCAAGCTCTCACTTCTGACCTTATTTCTCTATGAGATTATTCATTCTCTTTCCTAGGTAGGTTCTAAACCTATAGTCATCGAGGGACTACGGTTCCACTCTTAGAACTAAGTTGTTTCGATTTATATTGGTCAGAACCAAAGGGTAAACTGAGGAACGATACTCAAATGTGCTTAAGATAATCATATGATGTCAATGTGAAGGTCAATTTTCAGTCTTCAAATGATGTTAAGAGCCCACATGCACCCGTATGCCATAGGACTAAGGTCAATCAAAGGGAGTCTGACTTCTTACCCCTATATCAATACTCAATATGTTTATTGGGAGTCATGAAAGTATCGTTCAATAGTTTATAATTTGATTTTACTAACATAAAGGTCCATAATCTAATTGGATTTATAACCCATTCATTTGATCTGATAAGGATAAATGGATGATGTCTCATAGGTTTTGTCATTAAGCGATGTCATTATTTGTTAATTTGCACAGAGTATTCAAGTTGAAGGACATGATTCTTCTCATTCCCCATGCTTTGGCCTCGCACGACGTAGATGAGAATCACGTGGTCCTATGCATGAATATGCAATGAAAAATGACATTATAATGTCGTTTGATGATAAACACTGGGAGATTCATATCATTTTATGAATATCAAGTCAGACAGATAATGTTAGGATAAGGATAGCAAGCATAATTTGGTAGAATCCTAGTGGATGTTATTACTAGTTTATCTACATGAGCTGAGTCAAGGTGAAAGGCTGAGGGTTCCTTTAGTGAGAATGCCTATACAACTAGAATTACGGACTTTGGTCAATGAGTCTAGCAATCTTTTGATAACTCAATCACCCCCCTTTAAGACGTAGGTTACAGAACTAGTCAGATGAGTCCAGTGAATGCACGAGTAAAGACTAAAGGTGATAATACCGTATCTTTGTCACCCTGTGACTCAAGTGGAATCATGGTAGTGATGTCATTTAGTATTATCAAGGCTTTTAGGGACCAATGGTGCACATGTGATGTGTAGTGCAAATGCAGTGGTTAGGGGCTCTATATGACTAAGCATTGCATAATGAGAAATAGTCATTTTTTAGTTGATCTCTCTTACTTAAAAGTCCATAGTGGAGTTGTGTAGACACCCAATTTTGGGATGACATGTTATGGATGCAGCAAAGGACTCCAATGATGAAAATGTCTTCGATACTTAATCTTTAAAAAATTTTAAAGGCTTTTAAAGGAAGAATTTAATGTTTTCAGAGACTAAATCGCAAAGTTCTTTTTAGGACCTAATTGCAAAATTTAAATTTTTCCAGGGGCCTTTTTATAATTAAATGTTAAAAAAATGCATGTCCGAATTCCATAATTCCGATCAGAAATATGTAATTCTGATAGGAATTACAACAATTATGATCGGGATTGTACAATTTCGATCAAAATTGCACAATCCCGGTCGAAATTGAATTCTTCTGTTTTTCCTATTTCTAATTACTTCCAATTTAGTGTTTTAATTGGTTTAAACTTCCTAATTAATTTAATCCTAATTGGTTTAAACTTCCTAATTAATTCAATCCTAATTGGTTTAAATTTTCTAAATACACTTTAGGAATTAGAATCACATTAGGATTAGGGTTAGGCTTCCTAGCTCCACTATAAAAAGGAAAACGGGTCATTAAAAGGAAGGGGGAAGGAGGAAAAGCATAAAAGGAGCATAAAAAAGAAAGAAGGGGAGAACAAAAAGAAAAATTGTGATTTTCTTTTGAATTTGTTTTTACTAAAATTCCTTTTGATTCAACGTTTAATTCAAGACTCGTGAAGAATTTTTGAAAAAAAAGATTTGAAGATTTATTAAGAACAGTGAATCATAAATCTAAGGAGCACCCTAAATCATCCATAAGCATGTCATATTCTTCTATTCTTCTTTTATTTATTTATTTTTTGATTATTTTACATTATTATTCTTATTATTTTATCATAATTTTCATTAATTATTATTTTATTTTATGGTGATTATGGAGGAAAACGCATGGTGATCATGTGAGGGAGATGAATTTCATTAGAAGTCTACAGAAGATTATGAACAAACCCCTGTAGAGACTTAGTTTCTAAGGTTTTGTTTTTATTTTTATTGTCTTTATTTTTATTTTATTCTTTATTATTATTTTATTAATTATTTTATGAATTAATGTAATAGCCCCAATAGTGGGAATAGTAATAAAACTATATGTGTGGTTGTATGATTTTTTTATTAAATTGGTTAGTAAATTTAGGTTTCTAATTAGGTAATTATTTAAAATCAATGGTGGAAGTAGATTAATTTAGGTTGCATGTTAATAAAATTAGGGTTTCAGTAAGGATTAATTTAATTATTTGTTTGATGTTATTTAATTGTTTTATTATATTTTTATTAGTTTTTGGGTTTTATTCATTATTTTTGTGTTTTTTGGGTCTTAATCTATTTATTTAAGGTTAGGTAATTCTTTTAGCCCATATCACTTAATAATTAATTAGGTTTAATTAATTAAAATATATTTTAGGTCCATAATTAATTAGATTTTAGGTTAGAAATATCCTTAGGCCCATCTAGTCAATTAGACATAGGCCCACCTAATTTAATTTAATTAATTTAGACTTAGCTCACTTAATTTAAGCCCTTTTTCATAATTTGTAGATTTAAGATCACTATTTAATTAAAACATATAGAATTAAGCCCACTAATTTAAAAGTCGTCATAACATGTAGAATTAGGCCCATTTTTATTAAAATTAATAGACTTAGATTCATTTAATTAAAATCCATGTAGATTAGACTAACTTAGGGATTATGTAATTTATTGAATGCATTATTTACATGTATATTTCATGACTAGTCTGCCTTGGAGTTTATTGTTTTGGGTTTATATGAAATTGCATGTAAATAGAGAAGAAGATAATAATTCATAAAGTAATTCTAAATGAACACAAGACTGAAAGAAGTTAGTATTCCATATCCAGAATCTTCTGGTTATGGTGATAGCTTTCTTTTAGGGAATCGAGTACCACCTTTTCGATTTGTCCCAGTTATTACCCTAGGTGGTGACTCATTATCTCCACACCATGTCTTTGTGACAGTGGTTAGTGTGTTCTCTAGAGCCCTAAGCTCAAATAGTGATGCGGTTGCTAAAATCTTAGACGCGCACTAAACCTCGACGTCTACAAGTTGCCATTGTGAGTGACCTCTTTTTGTGTTGTTTTGAGACTAATTGGTTCCTTAAGGGTCTTTTGTTTTTTAGGGACATGGTAACTTTACCAAATAAGGATAGATGATTGGTCTTGGGAGGGAGGGATGCTTTTTTTATTTTATGGAGTCACCACCTAATTTTTAGAAAATTAGGAAAAGAAAATGGACAACATCGGGTCACTCAGTGAGTATTTCCCTCAGTAAAGATTTTTAGGTTTGAGGGATCCCATCTACTTTTTGACTATTTCTCATTATACGATGTTTGATGTATAACTATTACAACACCCTAATTTTTGCAATGACAGTTTGTATATCATTCACACAATTCATCAAATAGTGGAAGATAATAAAACTGAAGGATGTTATTATTACATCGCTTTCCTAATAAAATACATATAAAAGGAAAAGATTGTGGAGAGGTAAATCTAATGAATCTGCGAGGTAAATATGACCATTCATACAGCTTGCTCGAACACATGATTAATAGGATAAGCAATGGACACTCGATCATTTCAAAGAGTAAGCAAAATGTAGATGATCATGCATGCTTACAGTGATTATTTATGCTATGATGATAATATATGGGATGCATAATGTCATCGTTGGATGCATGATGTCATCATTGGATCAAAATATTGATACTTTAGCTTTTTTTAATGATTTTTATTCAATAAGAATTTAATATAAGCACCTTAACTAATATTTCATAGTTTATTTTTTTCAAAAATTTAAGGCATTTTCTCAAGTTATTTAAATTATTTAATCATTTAAAATGCATCTTCCCTAAGAAAAATAATTTGTCCCTCTTTAGCCACTCACTCATTGCTTGTTGTAAAACATTGGCCAATCACAATTTTAGCAAAAACTTACTTTAGCAAGTAAATTGCCAAAATCAATTGCTTATGTTCCTTTAAAATTTGCAATATAAATTTTCAACTTTTAAGCCAAAATCTTTTGCAAGAATATTAATTTTGAATGATGGCCTTTGGATTTAAGTAAATTTATGACTTTTTTTTATGAATGATTTTTAAATTCATATGCTTCTTTTTTAAACATGTCGTCAATGAGTTAAATTTTACTACAATTTTTAGGCAACTAACCTCTAAGATACTTTTTTCAAATTTGGGATTTTTATAATATGTTGGTCATATTAAACACTTATGAAATTATCTTGGCAAATCAATGTCTTAATACTCTTGTCAATTTTCTTAATATATTGCCCAAATTTTGTAAATTGCCTAAATGATTTTATGAGAATTTATCATAGCTTTCTCAATCTTCTAAGAAAAATAAGTTATAGCTATTGGCTTTAGGCTCCACAAATATTCACCTTAACCATTTTATAACTTTGCAATGCTAATCAATTGGTTATGTTTTCTTGAATCATGATTTATTTGAAAAAAGCTTCACAAAATATATTACCTCTGTTTTCTTTATCCTTTATGTGTTACTAACTTCCTTTAAATTTCATGATTCATTTTCATCATTCAATCTTAGGTTGAACTTCCTAAGGCTACCATATTTAGTGGATTTTCCTTTGAGAAATGACTTCAAACTATAAAGAGACCCTTTGAATCATAATGCCAGTAAAATTTATCTTCTCCTGCTTGATATGACAAAGGCACATTATGAATTAAAACTTTATCTCTAACATTAAACAAATCATCCAACAACTTCAATTCCCATCTTCTCGCTCCAACCTGAAATAATTAATTAACTGGGGCATCTTTTAATTCATCAAGAATAGGGGTAGAAACAAAAGGAAGGGGAACATTACCAAGCCAAATTTCACACTAAATGTTGATGGAAGTACCAGCACCAACATGAACTTGACAACCATCTGTCACTAAAGCCTGAGAAGCCATTAAATTGCTCCATATAAAGCTTTGGTTTGAGCCCACTAATCATCCAAAAAACCTATACGAGGAACATAACAAGCCTTGTAAATCTTAGTTACTAAAGAATGTGTCTTTGTAATGAATTTCCAATCTTGCTTTGCCAAAAAAACTAAGATTAACTTGTCAAAGTTTCTTAAAGTCCATACCACCTTCATTTTTAAGAACACATAACCGATCCTAATATTGCCAAACAATTCCTTGTCTCAAAACTAAATATGTACCCCACAAAAATGAGTTCATTATGCGCTTAATTTTAACACATAAATCCAAAGGAAGTAGGATGACTCCCATAGCATAATTCAGCATACTTAAAGCAACACTCTTCAACAAAACTTCCTTACTCACTTTAGACAAGTTCTTCTTCTTCCAACCTTAAACTTTGTGCCACACACGATCTTTAATAAAGCCTAAAATTTCTTTTTTCCTTCTACCAACAAATAAAGGCAACTTGAGATAATTTCTATGACCACCTCTCTAACAATACCAAGGATTTTTCTAATATAGTCCCTTGCATTTTCACCAACATTAGGACTAAAAAACTTACTAGACTTATGGAAATTAATTACCTACCCCAAAGCCAATTTGAACTCCTCCAAAATAGCCAAAATTTCAGAACTTTCAAAAGCATTAGCTTTAAAAAATAAAAGACTATCATCAGTAAAAAATAGATGGGAGACTACAATAGCACCTTGAACAACACAAACCCTATGAATAGAAGCCATTTGAATTTTTTTAATGCAACAAACAAGAAAATTCTTCAAAACAAATAATATACAAGTAGGGAGATACAGGATTCCCTTGACGTAAGCCACATTAAGGAAGAATAAGGCTAAGAAAAATTCCATCATGAACAATCTTGAACTGAACCATCGACACGCACAACATCATCAAATCTATCCATCTCTATAAGAAACCTAAGGCAATCATCATATCCTTAAGAAAACCTCACTTCAATTTACCATACACTTTGCTAATGTCTATTTTTAAAGCTACATAACCATTCTAACCATGGAGTTTTTACTTCAAATAATGCATCAACTCATAAGCCACCATTATACAAGATATCACATAAGACTATGGGTCATAAATCAGCCATTGTTTGGGGATCTTTCTTCTTGGGAAATAGAACAATGGTAGTGTCATTTAAGCCCTACGGCAACCAAAAATTATTTAGAAAATCCAAACGATTGGAAGAGACATCCTCACAAACTATTTTCTAACTCTTCTGATAAAATATGGTATTCATCCCATCTAGACCATGTTACTTATTTGGATGCATAGCAAAAAGAGCACTCTTAATCTTGTTGGGAACCATGATGCAAACGCAGTGGAAAAATTAAAATTTTATCACGTTCCCAAGCCTGGATCCATGTAATTCGACTAATTGATTAAATCTAGGGTTTTTAAAATCTTACCAAAACGCAAAAGAGGAAAGATTCTCTGGAAGGATGAGAGGAGGTTCACACCGGTGACACCTTACCTCGAGCTTTTTGGCTTGGTTGTTCGGATCAAGACGTCTCCAAAAGGATGCATCCTCTATAGGTATCTACACGAACAGCCCTTCACAAAATGAATTTGAGTGTGTGTGCTAGCAACCTCCTTGACTGTCTCACAAATCAAGAACAAAAGGAAAAACTCTGTCTTTGTTTTCTAAGAGGAAAGAAAACGAATTTGGAGGCAAAAACAAGTGTGTGAAACCCTAGAGAATATAACATATTTATAGACTCCAAATTGACCTTTTGGTAATTTTCCATTTATTATATTCTGATTTTGTTTAAAAACAAATCAAAATAATATCTTATTTATTTATTTAAAATAACATTTATCTTAAATAAATAAATAAAACACTTTAATTATTTATTTCCACAGAGTTTATTTTGGGCTTATTAAACCCATATCCGTTTTGGGCTTGTTCTAAGTGTGTGACCCTGTAGGTTCACATAACATTGGTAATGGGCCTAAATCTCTAGTTAGGCCTACAAGTCATAAGTGGCCTCTAGCAAGACATTATGACTACCCAAGTCATGTGAAGTCAATAATCCGACATAACCTAATTACAGTGAATTTTATTGTCCCTTTATCACATGATATCTTAATTGAACATAGGGCATAGAATGTCATCCTTATATAGTTCAATATTATGACTTGATTCCAAGTAGACTGAAAATGATAACTCTTTATCAATTCATTTCAGCATGGCCATGCATTTTCATTCAGTCTATCTCATCAAGGGGCCTTTAGATATCTTTCTCATATTAATGAGGGATAAATTCCTTCTAAATCACTCACATTCCTCATATAACTAATTTTATATCCAACAACATCCTTTTAATCATCCAGTTAAAGACAATGTTAGAATGTGTCAAAATATAAAATAGCTATGTAGAAATCCATGATGATTTCAAGGTCAAAGGACCGAAATAAAATTACTGTGATAAGAAATACTTATGACAATAATCTATGTAGTATTCTCATAGTGGGTCAATCCAGTACATGATCTCTCATCATGTACCTATGAGTTGACTTAATATCTCATATTTATGATTAGTAAAACATAACCATCAGTCAACATCATACTAGCCTTAATACTTTAATATTCATATAATGAATAAATGGCTAGGGATAATTAGAATAGAACTCTTATTTTAATCTAAGGGTTTTACTATCAAGTCACATACTTGATGGCCTTAGTAAGAATTAACCATTCATGTAATTATCATAAAATCAAATGATAATATAATACCTCTTTATTAACAAAATAAGAAAGTCAATACATAATCACAAATGATTGACCTAGTGCATATCACTAACAAATCTCTGCAACAATAAAAAGAGCAGTCAATAATTTATTTAATCTTCAGAAACTAGAGGAGAAATATATTAAGTAATTTTGTTAGCAAAACCCTGAGAAGAAGCAAATAAAGCATCAAAATCAGAAACCATAAGCTCCTCAAGACCACCACTTGAAACACACCAGTCACCCTGATCATTTTTAAGTTGAGTAATTTTATTCAAATGATGCCTCTAAGTTGCAACATGATGAAAATACTTCGAGTTAGAATCACCCTCTTTAAGCCATGGATGCTTAAAGCGCTGGCACCAAATACCTTTTACCTAGTAAGAACTTCATAATACTCATTCCTTATAACATTAAAAGTGGCCACAGGCACAGGATCATAATTACCAAAAAATATGTTCATATCATGCTTGCAACGAGAAAGATGGACATGAAAGTTTCTAGTGTACTACTTACCCTAACACAACAAGTCTTGACCACAAAAAGTAAGATGATCCTGAATAGCATAAGTGTGATAAGAAGACCAGCTATTACAAATAACATCTAGGCATCTAGGCTCACGCAACATATGGCAAAATTATGTAATGGATAAACATTTGCATGTTAAATAAGAAAATATGAAAAATAAATAAAGGCAATAAATTCAAAGAGAAGGGAGATGAGAATGGCTAACACATTTCGCGAATATCCTCTCCATGATTGCTCCATATTTCGAGTTTCAAGGCAATAAAACATTTTATTTGAAAAATGAAAGAAATATAACTTTAAAAGAAAATGTAAAATTCTTTAAAAATGAGTTTGAAAACAAATTAAATATTAAAAAATCTAAATTGAAAAGAGTTTAGAAAAAAAATTTAAAGGTAATTTTTTATTAATTATGTGAACCATTAATTCACAATATAAGTTTCCATCAAGTTAGGCCTCAAAATGTGAATTTTGTATCTTGGATGGATATTTTTCACATCATAAATTATTGAACACATAATCAAATCATTTATTTGAAAAATGAAGACTAGAAAATAAAAGAAATTGTGATCCATATTCTTGCATTTGGATAATTTTTGTGATCAACAAAGAACATAATAATAAAACAAAATTGCTAAATTTATTAAAACAAAATGATTTTATAAAAGTAAGAAAATAATACATATTTGATTAACATGAAAATGATAAAATCCTTATTAAAAAATGTAAAATTTCATATTTAGAAATAAATGAAATGAGAAGTATTTATTCAAAAATATATGGAAATTAATGTAAGAAATGTAGAAAAATGGATATAAAGAAAGCTAATTTATTAATCAAAAGAAAAAAAAAGATTCATTTTATTTAATCAATAAAACAACAAAAGTAATTTGATTTATTTTTGGTATATATTTACTAAATAAAACACAAATTAAGCACAATAATCAAAATAAAGTCCATCATGATGATCTTATAGCAAAATAAAAGATAAATAATAATAATAATAATAATAATAATAATAATAATAATAATAATAATAATAATAATAAAAGGAGCATAAAATGATTAATTTTGCCAATTAATCAAATAAATAAAGAAGGGAGTAGAAGTAGAGATTGCAAAAAATGAAATAAAAAGTAAATAAAAGCATAAATCAATATACAACATAAATTGAGAAAAAGCTTACAAAATAAATAATTTTGTAATTATGACTGAGTGTATGATAGCAATTGATATAACACTACAATATATAACATAAATTGAGAATTGATAACCAAAATAGACAAATAATAAGAAAAAGCTTACAAAATAAATAACAATAGTAATAAATGTTAGTATGAGTTAGTAGCGTGAGATTGAGATCTTGAGATTAATAATAAGAGATATATAATGAAATGAATGATGTTAATGCAAATGCATGCTCACACAAGCATTGCATAAATTTAAGGTGCATGCAAAGGATGATGCATGATGTAAGCCAGGAAGCATACAAAGTGATGCAAATTCAAGAAGCATGCAAGTGATGCAAGCCAAGAAGCATGCAAGTATGCATCTAAAGAATCTAAAAATGAACACATGCATGATAGTGATATGCATAAAGGCACATGAATGCATGAAAATGCAATAATGCAATAATGCAAAAGAAATAAAAGAAGAAGTATAGAATGAGTATATAGCTTAGATAAGAATAGAGAAAAGGTTAGTATAATCAAATAGACAATATTAGATATCAATAAGACCAAGTAACACTTTGAATAAGAAGAGACAAGATTCTACTTAAGCTAGAGACATCAAATAAGCAAAAATGACATTTAAAAGCAAAATTCACACACAAACAAACATGAACATATGGAAATCCATAAATTAATTTAATTAAATCATAAAATATGTAAATTAATACTCATATGACTCAAACATTGAAAGAAAAACACATAAACAAGGTACTTGTATCATAGATGATTATCACAAGCACTCAAAACACAAAATATGTATATTTAAAAATCTTATTGCACTTTCTTTTGTTGCATTTTGAAATTATCATCAGACAATATCTTGATTTTAATTATTTATACAAGAAGATGACTTTTGGTGCCTTATAGATGATGTAGATTTGTCATTGGATTTTAGCATTTTAAATGCACCTGCTAAAAGTGAAAACAACCTTTTTCCAATTCCAAATGAAGGGCAAAAAAAAAAGCCAATAAATCTCTAAAGTTAATTCTAAGCATGGAGATTGGTGCTTTATGAGAGACATAAAAATCTACCCTATTGGTTGATCTTAGTAATTTAGAGCATAGTACCAAGTCTACTGCTATCTCTACTTTAAGACATCAAGCAATATAGGAATTTTCTCATCTTGATAAGTATAATGCAGCTTAGTTGGATGCTTCAAAGCATCTAAGTTTCTTCCATCAGTAAAATGATGATTTTCTAGTTGAACAGTCCAAGATGCAAAAAATGAAACAGTAGAAGCTAAGGCTAGGTAGTTATAGAAATTGAGGAGTTAGAGTCCAAATGTCTTGCCTTGAATATCTGGAAAGGAGAGCTACTTTAGAAAAATAAATACTTACCCTCTAATTATTGTAGTATTACTTCCACAGTTAAGGATATAGGGAAATTCTTAGCAAATCAAAATGAAGCAATCCTTGGATAAAATAATCTTAGATATATAGGAGACCCTTAAAGGGTTTGACTTTGACTCCATTTGAACCCTTTATTGTACTTTTCTTATGATTTCGTAACAGTGATGACTCAAGATGATTGTTGGCT
This sequence comes from Mallotus nudiflorus, assembly GCA_947683625.1. NCBI lineage: Eukaryota > Viridiplantae > Streptophyta > Magnoliopsida > Malpighiales > Euphorbiaceae > Mallotus > Mallotus nudiflorus. The sequence continues at coordinate 8,614,025 of CANTUR010000207.1, forward strand.
GTAGTTATAACTTAGTTCTTGTGACTGTGACTTGGTTTTGTTGTTAATGTTTAGGGCCACTATTGTGATGGTATATATTAGACATCTAATTTTTTGGATAAATTCTTATTAAGCTTGCTTTTGCTATCATTACTGATTACTACATATTGTGCACCATAACCATACATTTTAACATAAAAGTTGGCAATTTCAACAAAAATGCTGCCAAAATTTTATGAAAATTACTATTTAAAACAAGCTTATCATTAACTAACCAAACTCTAACATATCAAACAAAACAATAAAGGATAACACTTTATTTATTTAATTAAAAAATGTGGTTCTACATGCCAATTTATAATAAAAAAGATAAAATAAAAATACCACCAACTAAGAATAGTGGTAATTTCCTGGCCAAAGGCCAGATTTCACGATTTTAAACTATTTTTTCTCATTTCCCACAAGGTTGTTGAGATTTTCCTGTATCATAGATGTTCCTATTTTAGACGTTCCTTGTTTAGCTTTATTTCCTATATTTCTTGCTTCCTATTTTCTTCCTATATTTCTTGTTTAACTTTATTTCCTATATTTTTTGCTTCCTATTTGCCTCTTATTCTTTAGGCACAGGCTTAGTTTTTTTCCTATATTGGATGTACAGATGCTTGTATATATAGCACAAATTATAATCAATAAAGATTATCTTTTTCCCATTAATATTTTCTCATGGTATCAGAGCCTAGTTCAAACAAATTGAACCAGAATCCATCTTGTCAATAACATCAATAGGAGATCAAGAAGGAAGTTCAGAAAAGTCACAAAGTTCAATGAAAGGGGGAGAAATTATAATGCAGAATTATGATGATTCACCATATAATCTTCACCCTTCATATCATCCAGGACTTATGTTTGTCACCACACCTTTCACAGGAGAAAATTTTGCTTTATGGAAAAACTCCATGGAAACAGCCTTGTATGCAAAAAGCAAGGGTGGATTCATTGACGGAAGTCTACAACTACCGAACTCAGACTCACTAGATTTTGGGCGATGGAAAAGAAATGATGATATGGTTAAAGCTTGGCTAAGAAATTCTCTAGCTAAAGACATACAAGAAAGTGTTATGTATACAGACACAGCACAAGAGATATAGAATGAACTTTACGAGAGATATGGGCAAAGTAATACACCTCGTCTTTACAAAATAAAAAAGGAGTTCTCTAACCTTAGTCAAGAAGATGGACAACCTTTAACCCAATACTATACCAAATTCAAAACCTTATGGCAAGAATTACAAATTTATGATCCTTTGCCCCATTGCAAGTGTGAAGCAGCAAAGGGATTTCAAGAACACCGAGAACGGGAAAAAGCTCATCAGTTCTTACTGGGTTTGAACAACAGTTTTGATAGGCTAAGGTCTCATGTGTTATCAATAGAGCCAACACCACAACTCAATAAAATTTTCTCTTTGGCATTGCAAGAAGAACAACAATTTCTCATGCAAAAGAACACAAATCAGCCATCAACCATAGAAGGTGCAGCATTCACAACAAAGCTAAACGGTGATGAAAAGAACTACTCAAACAGAGGCTAGAACTCAGGAAATCCAAAAAAAAATGTGTACATTGTGGCAAAAATGGACATCTTAAAGAAGAATGTTTTGAGATCATAGGGTATCCTCCCAATTGGAAAACTAATCAACAAAACCATGGAAGCAATGGAAAAGGTGCCTTAAGGCAGCAACAAGGCTACAACAATATAGCCACAAAAGGATCCCGATCATTAAGTCCTGGTAAATAGCAATGGTGTAATTCAAAACTAGGAAATCATGAACTTAATGACACGCAACATCAAGTTCAACAAACTCTGGGACTAACAGCATATCAACGCTCCAAATTGATGTCTCTTCTCACATCCTCTGCCAATCAGAACAATGGTAATAAAGGTTTAGCAAACTTTACAGGTAAAAGTTCCATGACTAATGATCCTTGGATTGTTGATAGTGGTGCCTCCGATCATATGATTGGAGATAAGAGGTAATTTGACCACTATGTGCATGTTTTGACACACTAAAATGTAAAAATACCAGATGGTTCTTCCCTTTCAGTAACTCATGTTGGTGATGTATGCATAATACCAAACATTAAGTTAAAGAAAGTCCTCTGCATACCTGGTTTTAAATATAACCTCCTCTCAATTTCTAAGATAACCAATGACCTGAATTGCTCGGCTACATTCTTTTCTAATTTTTTTTCTTTTAGGACCTACGTATGAGGATGCTTATTGGAGTGGGTAAGCTGAAAGATGGCGTTTATCAAATGGAAGGAAGATATGGAATGGCAAGTCGAAGTGTTCTTGAAATGGATTATGCTTTGTGGCACATGCGACTAGGACATTATCCTTTTAACAAGTTTAAATTTATTTTTGGGAGATTCCCCTCTAGTGATTTTCATGAAGTTTGTGATGCATGTCATAAAGCAAAACAAGCTCGTTTACCTTTTTCTATCAACAATAAAAAAAGCATCAATTGTTTTGAACTCATTCATGTGGATGTTTGGGGTCCTTATTCAATTCCTTCATTAAGTGGTGCTAAATTTTTCTTGACCATAGTGGATGATTGTTCTAGATGTACTTGGGTTTATCTTTTGAAAAATAAATCACAAACCTATGATTACCTAACCATGTTTTACCATCTTGTGCAAAACCAATTTCATTTCAGGATTAAGGTGATAAGATGTGATAATGGGGGAGAGTTTGTTTCAAATAGAATGAGAGATTTCCTTACTAATAATGGGATAGAACACCAAACTGCATGTGCCTATACACCACAATAAAAAGGGAGAGTGGAACGAAAGCATCATCATATACTTGAGATAGCACGTTCTTTATGTTTCCATGCACATTTGCCATTAAAATTTTGGGGAGAATGTGTTCTTACTGCAGTTTATCTCATAAATTTAATGCCCACACCCATCCTTGCCAATAAAAGTCCCTATGAAGTTTTTTTTCATAAGAAACCTGATTATGAGCACTTGAGAGTTTTTGGCTCTCTATGTTACGTCCATGATAAACCAAAAGATAAATTTTCACCTAGAGCACATCGTTGTATCTTCTTGGGATATCCATATGGAAAAAGGGGATATAAGGTTTATAATCTTGAAAAACAGAAATTGCTTGTGTCCAGAGATGTGATATTCCATGAAAAGATTTTTCCTTTCCAAACTAACACAAACCTGAATACACCCATTCCATCACCGTTGGTTAACCAACCACTTGATCTCATTTACCAGTTGGCATATTCTTCAGATCCTGCTGCCTCAGACCAAATTGAGCCTATTCAGATTAATAATTATCCAAATGATGAAGCAAGCAAAGAAACTACCACAATGATCTCACCAGTTAGACCTCTATCTGTCAACCAAAACACGCCTGAAATTCATCATTGCAATCCCCAAACCAATAATCCCACACAACCTGAACCAATCAATAATAATGAAAATAGCTCTTCTCCCTTTCAACGACCAGTCAGGTCCCGACGTGTGTCCATAAAGCTTTCTAGTTTCGACTCTGAGCTATTACCATCCTTAGAGCCATCACAAGGCTCCCCTCCATTAGCAAACTCAGGTATGTCCTATCCTCTTTCAAATTGTCTCTCTTATTCTCGTTTTACTAATAGCCACAAAGCTTTCTTGGCATCCATTTCTTCACTAGATGAACCTAAATTTTTCCATCAAGCTATCAAAGACCCTAGATGGTAACATGTGATGCAGCAAGAAATTCGTGCATTATAGGAGAATCATACATGGACTTTGGAAACTTTACCGCCAGGCAAACATGCCATTGACTCTAAATGGGTCTATAAAATTAAATATCGATCTGATGGTACTGTTGAGTGCTTTAAGGCATGTTTGGTTGCTAAGGGATTCACGCAAATTGAAGGGTTAGACTACCATGATACATTTGCGCTGGTTGCCAAGATTACAACCTTGCGATGTTTACTTTCAGTTGCTGCCATACATCACTGGGAATTGCACCAACTAGACGTAAACAATGCCTTCCTTCATGAAGACTTGCATGAGGAGGTATACATAAAAGTCCCATAAGGTTTTGCTAAACCAGGTGATAATCATGTTTGCAGGTTAAGAAAATCCCTTTACGGACTTAAACAAGCATCACGAAATTGGTTCCAAACACTTTCTAAGTCCCTTCAAAGGTTTGATTTTCAACAAAGTGCAGCAGATAACTCTTTATTTACATCGGTACGAGATAATCATTTTATAGCTTTGCTGGTTTACGTTGATGATGTTGTTATAACAGGAAATGATCTGCATATTATAAGTCAAGTAAAGGACTATTTGAACTCGGCTTTTCGCATCAAAGATCTTGGGACCCTCAAATATTTCCTCGGCATTGAAGTAGCACGCAACAAAGAAGGGATAACTCTTAACCAACAAAAATATACACTAGATCTTCTTGAAGAGGTGGGCTTATTAGATGCTAAACCAGCAAGCTTCCCCATGGAATCATGACACAATCTTGCTACAAATGTTGGAGATCCAGTATTAGATATGGGACAATATCGCCGGCTCATTGGTAGACTGTTGTATTTGACCATTACACGCCCTGACATCACTTACCCTGTATAGGTTCTAAGCCAATTCATGCAAGACCCTCGAGTGCCTCATTTGAATGCAACATTTCGCATTCTTCATTACTTAAAGTCTGCGCCAGGCCAAGGCATTTTTCTTTCTTCTTCAAACTCATTACATTCGACAGCTTATTGTGATTCGGATTGGGCAAGTTATCCTACAACTAGACGATCGACCACTGGTTACATAGTCTTCCTTGGACAAAGTCCCATATCCTGGAAATCAAATAAGCAAATTATAGTTTCCCCCTCTTCAGCTGAAGCAGAATATCGGTCAATGGCAAATGCCACAAGTGAGTTATTGTGGTTACGCTCCTTGTTTTTGGAACTCAAAGTCACATTATCCTCGCCTATGTCTCTCATATGTGACAACCAAGCTGCTCTCCATATTGTTGCCAATCTGGTTTTTCACGAATGAATAAAGCACATCGAGATTGATTGCCACTTTATACGTGATCGTTTGATTAGTAATGAGATACACACTTCTCATGTTCATTCAAGTGATCAAGTTGGAGATCTTTTCACAAAAGCATTGGGATTCAAACAGTTCCACCACTTGTTAGGCAAGTTGGGCATCTGTAATCTTCATGCTCTAACTTGAGGGGGAGTGTTGAGATTTTCATGTATCATAGATGTTTCTATTTTAGATGTTCTTTGTTTAGCTTTATTTCCTATATTTCTTGCTTCCTATTTGCTTTCTATTCTTTAGGCGCAATCTTAGTTTTTTTCCTATATTGGATGTACATATGCTTGTATATATAACACACATTATAATCAATAAAGATTATCTTTTTTCCATTAATATTTTCTCAAAGGTGATTTTTTTTTAAAGATATTTATCATTAATAAACCTTTTGTGTAGGACCCCATCCAAACTCTCCAACCTATATGCATTATCTTCTAACACTTGATGAATTCTATAAAGTCCCTCCCAATTTAAAGACCATTTTTCCAATTCACTATCTTTAATCATAGCTAGCAAAATAACTTTTCAAACCAAATAACTAGTTTCAAGTTTCTTCTTTTTTATTCCTTTATTATAAAACCTAGAAAACCTCTTTTTTTTGGGCCATCATATTGGTTAGTGCTTTAAGTCTTTCTTCATCTACATTTTCTACCTCCATTAACATAGTTTCAGAGAACTCCTTATGGGTTAAGCTATTATATTTTTCTACCCTCAAAGAGGAGACACACTTTTAATGGCAAAATGGCATCATGCCTATATGTCAGGGCAAATGAACTAGTGTAAGTAGCTTCTCCTTTGGAGGTTCTATATGCCTACAAGGTTTCAAACAAAATTTTAGGTCATTCTTTTAGGTTGTTTTCAAGCATCTTTTCTATTAAACCAATTATAATTTTATTTAAGGCCTTTGCTTGATTGTTTGCCTGGGTATAGTAGGGAATAGAATTTAAGAGCTTAATACTATAATCTTCCATGAAACACAAAAATAATGAATCTAATTTAGTAAACATATAAATGGAATTGAACTTGTACGAATTTTAATGGACTTATGATAAGGTTCAATTTACACATTATATAATACAAAATCAATTATTTTATGTGAAGTTTTAATCCTCAACACTCTAACAAACATAAAGGTTAAACTTATATAACACAAAATCAATTGACAAATGGATCTAGCTTCTTCTATGAGTTTAAGGATTAAACTCATATAACATAAAACTAATTGACTTGTATTAAGACTCAATCTACACTATATAAAATCAATTTATAAACAAGTCTAATTTCTTCAACTATGAGTTCGTCTATCCAACCTAATTTTCCAGCTCTGATACCATTATTACGAATTCAATTTGTGTTAAAAATTTAATCTACACCAAACAAAACTGATTCATAAGCAAGTCTAACTTCTCATCTAATCTAACTTTCTCTTCTATTTCAGTTGTCAAGCTCAATTCTTCATTCTAAGAATGTGAAAAAACTCCACATAAAATCAATTCCCAATTTACAAAGTATATCCAATTTCCTCTGCTATGAATTCGGTTGTCAAGTCCAATTCTTTTGCTATTAATTCAATTGTAAAAACTCCACACAAAACCAATTCCCAATTGATAAGTAGGTCTAACTTTTTCTACTACAAATTCGACCATCAGTTTAATTCTCTAACTCTAATGCCATATAAAAATTTTATGAATGATAAATGACATTGAATATATATAATGTACAATTAATTGACTCATTTTTAAAATTCAATCTACATAATGAGTTAAAATTATTACATTTTTTAGATACAAAATTCATTTATATTTAGGTAAAATTCATTATGAAGTTTCTGAATTTATTGGATTTATTTTATTGAGCATTTATTTTTTCATTGTATTTTTTTTTCATTATATTCTATTGAACCCTTGTACTTTTATTTAAATAGCTATTGAAGACTTTTTTAACAGTCTTAATAGACGGTGTTAAGTATTGCATATAAAAATGAGGCAAAATTTATTATAAAATCCCTAAACTTATTGAGTTTATTTTATTGAACTTTTATCCTTTTTCATTGTGTTATATTGAGCCCCTATACTTTTATTTAAATTCTTCATGATATTATTTTTATATATAATATTTAACATCGTTAGTAAGTTTGTCAAATTGATCCTCTATAGATACATGAATAAAAACATATATGCTCAATAAAATGTAATAAAATGATAAAAATTCAATAAAATAAATATGTATAATTCAGAAAATTGATAATGGATTTTTCTTTATATTTATAACACACGACAAATCCATTAGCATTGGTTGAAATCACTACTATGATGATAATAAAAATTATAAAAAAAAAAAAAGATTTATACATATAGGTTTGTGAAAGGAAGAGGAGATGATGCAGGTGAGGTGAGGTGAGATATTGTAGTAAAGGGTGGGCATGTGGAAGAGGGCAGTGGCTAAATCAGGCAAGAAAATGAAGAAAGAAGGAGATTGTGGGATGATTGATTAAATCTCAGCCAGCAGACAAAAAAGAAAAGAAAGAAGCCTGAGATTTGACATGTTGACAAGATGTAACATTGCACCAAACTTGGTGCCATAACCTAATAAAGGCAAAAGCAATGAAAGCAAGAAACCATTTCAGTGCCCAGTCAATCACTCTTTGTTTGATACGCCCTATCTAACTTCATTTACCCCTCTCCACCCACACTTTTTTTATTATTTATTTATATATAAATATTTAAAACTTAACATTTAATTTTTTTATTAATAAAAAAATTAAATAAAAATTAATTTTATAAATCAACAATAATAATAAAATTTAAATTTTACTACTGATTATATATTTTTTAAAAATAATGATTAATAATTATTTATTCATCAACAACACCTTATTACTTTTTTAATGTTTCATTCTTGCTGAATAATCTTATTCTCTTCTCTTATTTTTCTTTAGACTCTTTTTTTAACCTCTATTATCTACCCAATTAATTTTAAAGATAATCATACTCATTAATATATACATACAAATTATTCGATTATAGATTTAGAGTACAAGAATTCGAATATATTTTATAAAAATATATAATTACAGGCGTAACTACAAAATAAAAAAATAAAATTACATTTTAGCCTTCATTTAATAAGTGATCACATAAAATAAGAGGAAATTAATTCTCTAAAAAAAAGGAAAGGAAATTAATAGAGTAATTTGTTGTTATCTGCTATATACTGTTAATATTACAAATAGCAACGATAATTTGAATTTCATCATTTTTCTCTGACAAAATACAAACAATTGTGAGTGTCAAAAGTAAATTTTTATTACATAATTAAACTGCTTTTGAGTAGGGGTCTGTTTCAGCACTTCTTGAGCTGAAACACGTGTGTGTGTTTGTAACTATAACACAGCTTCACTTCTGTTTAGCCCTGCACTGTATTTATATGAAACAGCTAGCCACCTAGCCAATGAAAATCAATTATCATCCGGAACTGGAAGATTAATAATTAAATATTCTTTTTTCTTTTCTTTTTTGGTCAAATAAGTAATCTTTTTTTCTGATATTAAAAGATTATGCTTTAATTTATGACCAATATTCTACAAAGTAGGACGTTTTTAGTACGGTAAATAAGTCAAATCAAATTAAATTAATTTAAATTTTAAATTATTCAAACTTATTTTATTTATTATTAATTCCAGTTCACTATGTTATTATATATAAATTTTTACTTATAAATAAACATAACATTTAAATATATATTGATAGAATAAAATTATAATTTATTAAATATAATATATTTTTATTTCATAAATAATTTGATTTTAATTTTTAATGAATAATTTTATTTTATTTTATATTTTTTTTAACAATTTTCATAAACTCATTTAATTTCGTTAATAGATTGCAAATAACAATTATAAAATAGTTGATCATGAGTTGAACTTGATATAGTCTGACTTCAGTTTGTTTATTTTATAGAATCAAATTCCATATAGCTCATAAACAGTTGGATTGATTTAGAATTCAAGCAGGAAGTATAAACATTTTCCTCCAAAGTTAAAAGAAAATATATATTCTTAATAATTGAAGCAGAGGGTACCAATTCCTCCACTACCATTTCAAGAAGAAAATGACTTAACTTGTTATGAGATTTAACATCAATCTTACTGTGTATCATAGGACAACAAACATCAGCAGCAAGCCCAGAGCATTGGATCAGTCTGTAAATGAAAAAACATTTCCTTCTTATATCACAGAAATAATATTAATTAATATATTATATGTTTTTTTTATCAGGTGTCGTTTATTACTATCTATGGAATTACGATTATTAATTTATTGATTATTAGTGGGAGAGGAGGAATTTTATCAAAGAGGCGCTTAGTCTAATAGCTGAGACGGAGGCTTTAAAATTTTAGATTTCAGACTTAAATTCTGACTTAATCAAGTTAGAGATAATTAATATATATATATATATACTACGTCTAAAACAATTTAGTTTAAAAAAAAATTCTACAAAATTAATTAAAGAAAAAAGACAGAATATTTACAACACACCTCAAATTTCAGTGAAACATCTTATCACCTTACCAAGAATCTTTTTGGGCCATATGCACTTAACCATTGAAATAAGAAACTATAATTGGTCAGTCAAGTTTCTGTCCTTGCAGGCCTTTGTAATTAAAATGGAGGGAAAACATAATTTCCCCTCTTTTGCATTGGTAGAATTTAAAAAAAAAAATCCCTCGAAAATAAAATACTTATTGACAAATAATTAGATATTAAATATTTAATACTTAACACATTAATTATATAAAATTAAAAATTCAACAAAAGTGAAAGAAAATTAGTCAATAACCATTGAATATAAACATATTAATATTAAAACTTACATCATCTTAAACTTTTTATAAATTTATTAGAATTTTCAAAATTTATCTTAATTTACCTTCAATTATTAAATATTTTTTAACACAATCTATATTTTGATTAAAATTGATAAAAAAAAAATACACATACTATCACTTTTAAAAAGTTATCTTAAATTTTGATACATGCAATTTTTTTAATCAATTTTAACTATGTTAGCATTATGTTAAAATTATAAATAATTATCAAAATTAAAATATTATTAAAATCTAAAATTTTAATTAAATTTATGATAAATTACGGACGTTATAATTTTAAACATTAATAAATCATTGATAAAAGCATGTACTTTTAAGTCTTATCATTACAAAAGAAAATAATAATACTAATAAATTAATCCAAATACACAAACAGATAATGTATTATATAATCTTGATATAAATTCTAGAGAATGCACATAAAATAAGGTGAAAAAAGATATATCTATATATATATATATATATAGAATAATGAGGTGACATTAGTGAAATGATATTCAAACTGTCATCACTTAAGGGACGTGGATTTTCTTTGCTTGGGTCCCCCTTTTGTCTCCTTTCTATTTGCATTAATCCTACACCACCCATAACACAACACACACAGACCCCTCTCTTCTCTTCCCTTCCCTTCTCTTTTTCTTTATATGGTGCCCATCAAATCCCTTTTCTCTTCTCTTCCATTAATCCAGAATTTTATACTCTTTTAATTGTGAATGTGATTGTTGGTTTTTTTTTTTTTTTTTGTTCTATGCACCAAGAAATCTTCCATTGAACCCATCACTCATTAGTGTCTACTTTTGGTTTTGGGCTTTATAGTGTTAACTTTGCTTCACTCATCCAATAACCCTTTTCAAGATTGCACATATGTCTATGACACCATTTTCTTAGCTTTCTTGTTCTTGTTCTCGGCCACTGCTAAACAATCTATATCATCATCAAGCTCAATCTTGATTTCCAGCAATTGGGTATCGCGACATGTCTGCTGCTATCGCTGCCGCCGCCGCCGCTGCTGTTTCTTCTTCGATGGGTAGCGGTTCATCATCAAGAAACCATGAAAACCACCATCACCAACAGTTGCAACCGGTAACTCTATCACCGCCACCAGCACCACCATCACTGCCACTAAGTCGTTATGAATCTCAAAAAAGAAGAGACTGGAATACCTTTGGTCAGTACCTGAGAAACCACAGGCCACCATTAGCACTATCCCGGTGCAGTGGTGCTCATGTTCTTGAATTCTTGAGGTATCTTGACCAATTTGGGAAGACAAAAGTGCACAACCAAACTTGTCCATTTTTTGGCCACCCACATCCTCCAGCACCTTGTCCTTGCCCACTTAAGCAAGCATGGGGTAGCTTGGACGCTCTAATCGGACGGCTTCGAGCCGCCTTTGAGGAAAACGGTGGACTGCCAGAGACCAACCCTTTTGGTAGCAGATTAATCAATATTTAAAATTTTCAATTATCGTAAATTATATATAATTTATGTATTTTTGCACTATAAATATGAAGATATAATTTTTATATGATAATTTGAAATAATTGTAAAATTATAAAAATATAATTTATAATAAATGTAACTTGCATAGCATGTAGATTTTTGTTGATCATTTTAAATTTTTGTGTTTGCTTGAATTTTTGTTAAATCAAAAACTGATTTTATAATCAGAGTCCTTCTCCTATACATATATCTGTCTATGTATAGAAATAAAATTAGAAAATTGTTACATTAATTATTGTTTAATTAAATTATAGTTATCAATATATATTATATATATAAATATATAAGAATTAATCAATGGTTACAATTAAATAAGAATTATTTTAATAATTTTTAGTTTTATTTATATAGATACACATTTGTAACATTTGTATCGTAGTAAGAATAGTTTGAATATTATAATAATGATTTTTTTCTTTGGTACAAATGTAACAAGAGCCCATAATAATACTAAACTACAACTTGAAAATAATATATTAAATAAATTAAATTATAGTTTATTTGTAAATTCACACACTCATTTCTTAAAAAAAAAATAAAACACTATATTATCAAAACTAGAAATATTTGAACATTTTATAATTTAGTCAGTTAGACTTAGTTTCTAATAAAATTAAGATCTCAAATTACACAAAAGTGGCGAAAGAAATGTACATGACTGGGCGCATTATAAAAATTAAGGAATAATTATAGTGTTAATTGTTATTCATGGCAAGTTTAAGGAGTAACTTGACATTTAAGCCTTGCTTTGCCTAATAATAATTAATTAATTCTGGTCCTATCAAATCTCCAAGATTCTAATGTTAAAATAGTATTATTATTATTATTATTATTATTATTATATACAGGCATTTGTAATAATTAAGTTATGAAATAGCGTAGCCTAAATATTTTTGAATATACAATAATTTTATTCTAACTCTAATGATATTGTTAATTTTTTATATGCTTACTGGTTATTAAAAAAAATCCAAACACCAATTGAATTTAAATTTAAATCAAAGGGGGAAAGATATAGAACTAGGGGATGAAAAAAGTAGAGAATTTATTTGATGCATTTGCTGGAATATTTTTACTATGTTTTCTATTTGAAATAATTTAGTCCATCAAATTTGCTTAGTTTCAAAGTGAATCTCATATAATATATGTATCCGTTACTATGGCTTTCTTTGTATTATTTACATTTTTATTATTTTTTAATTGGAAGAGAGAGGTAAAATCAAAATTTTAATTTATACATGTCTTGAAGGAAATTATATCATTAGAGTACTCAATTTTCAAATTCATTTTCATCATTAATTCAGTTCTTGTCTTAATATTTAGATCACCAATATTGATAAATTTTTTGATACCATAAAGGTGGTTCTTTATATTTCTTTATTTTTGTTGAATTTCTTTTAATTTAATAAAGACAAATTTTTTAGATGATTTTTGTTTATTTAAGTTTTTAATTAGAAAATATATTAAAATTCTTTTGCATATTTTTAATATCTTTTGTGAGATTTGTATTATTCTTCTTAATGGGATTTATATCTTCTATAATAATTTTATATGATAATTTTAAAAAATAAATTGAAAAAATAGTGAAAAATTTTATGAACAAATGCATATATATTCTCATCCCATAATTTTACACAATTAATTTCTAGCACCTCTCAACTTTGTTATTTTCTATTCAATCTTTAAATTTTTATTTTAAATATTTAATCCCTATAATGCATGAAATCAACGTATTGTATAAATTAATATTAATATGGATATAAAAAAAACTTATATGGACTAAAATAATGCTTAATTTAAAGAGATAATATAATTGAAAATAAATTTTTTCCAACTTTTTTATGTTAGTTCATAATTTATTTTTATAATTTTGAAGGTAATTTTTATCATTTTACATGTTTCAAATAATTTTAAATCAAGTGTTTGTCTATTTCGATACTGTATAAGTTAAATAAAATTAAAAAGTCCAAATTTAAGAGTGAAAAAGATTTAAAATAATATTTTAAAAGTTAAATTGAAAAACAATAAAAGTTAAAAGATATCAAAAGTTAATCGTGTAAAGTTTAAAGGTGAAATTATTGCATATTGCACATATTGTAAATAATAAACTAATATATATATATATATAGACACACACATGTTAATAACAAGAAATCTAAAAACAAAACAAGATATCTACTATGAAGATCCAAACACTGATATAGCTAATAGGATAACCAAAATAGAATCTAACAGACTCTTCAAAAAAACTGCTTAAGGACAAAAGCTAAACATTTCAAAAAGGTAGTAGCCTCTTGTTCCTTAAGAACTAAGGCACCTTTGTGGCATTTTGTATCCTGTGGCTCTTTGACTTGGGAATCAAATTCTTCCTCCTTCATGGAGTCTTGATTAGTTATCTCTGTTGTTGCTAATATCGGTGATCTAGCTAACTCTTTCATTTTAAATTTCTTGATTTGAGACTTCTAAACATATGGTTGGTTAGGCTTGTTTTGACCATCCTCTCTCTTCTTTGTGTCAAACAAGGTTTTCTTTATGGCCTCAAAATTGAACTCTAAGCTCTTTTTGTTTTAGGTGCCCCTCCTTTTAGTTTAGTGTTTTTGTCTGATCCATCTGCTTTTTCAAACCCCGCCCTTTGTTAAAGCCTAACAAAGGTCCTAGTTATAAAGTTAGATACAATCTATATCACTCCTTTTTCCTTCCATCTACATCAATGCACATATATGTCCTTTTTTTTTAAATCTATATGCAAAGTTTCATCCTCGAGCAATTGGACTTAGTTGATTGTTAGGGCCTGGAACCTAAGACTGGTATAGTAGAGTAGGAATTATGAAAAAATGCCTCTTCCTTTATACCAAACTAACATAGTAGAAGAGTGATAAATAAGGAATTATTGTTTGTTTAATTACACACGACTACAAAACACTAACCTTCTATAACCTGCAATTCACAAACTTAGGAAATAAGCATTAAAATTCAAATAATTTTGGGAAATTAAAGGAAAATCAAATTATATTATTCATGATGACGACCAAAGTTCCTAAAAGAAATCTTAAATAGGGAAAAGAAACACTAAAAAGAATCCCAAAACGAAATAGGAAAAAAAAGTCCTAAAATAACTAAAATAGAAAATTGTCATTTTGGAGGCCTAAAAAATTGAAATTGTCTAAGAAGCAACAGAGCTCATAAGAATAGCTTGTGACTTGTGATTGTTAGGTCAATTCCAATCAAATTGGGCTCCTATCTCGTCAAAATTTGAAACTCTAAAGTAGCCAAAAATTATAAAAATGCCACTAATGCAATTTTTCATAATTTGCCATAAACTGAATCGCTTATTCTTCGATCCCGCATCAATCCAATAGAACAAAATTTATCCCTTTACAACTTTCTTCTAACGGCGATTAGCTTTCACAAAAGGCCAAAATTTTGCCCCTAATAAGAATTGTAACTATAGATTAACCCGCAGCTTCATTCCAATGCAAATTTGATCCTAGTGACTTTTTCTTCTTTGACAAAGTTCTAATCCATGGCTCATAGGCTAGTTGTTGTTCACTTTAAACTTAAATTTCCTTTTCAATAGTTACATTTTTATAGACAAAAGTAGAGTGGTAAAAAAACCACACATTAACACAATGAGGGCAATCTTTCATATGGATCTTTTCCATCTTTTTTGTTTAGATCCAAGATGACTTTGATCCTCATAATTGGTTCCCAATCTTCATAATTGAACATTGAATTTTTAGAAGTGATTAAACTTGTGAAAAGATGGTTGGTTATATTTTCAACATTGTCTTGTGATTTGGATTAATGGTAGACCTAGGACTTGAACATAAACTGATTCGGTAGAGAAAATCAATCTCCTCCAAGGTAAGATAAGGACTCTATTCCTTTATAACTAGGAGATTCTGATGGATAGACCATGGAGTTCCTTTTTGAACTAACTATAATATCCCGTGTTTTTAAAATATTTTTACACTGTACCGGGATATGCAATGTTAATAATTTTTGTATATATTACGATATTTTCATGAGTTGATATGTATTTACAACCTATTTTAATTATTGTATATTATTTACAGTGCTTTACGTAAAATTTTCCCGGGACTTGCATTTTCGGGGAAATTTTCACGTAAATAATTTATTATTAATTATTTTAAATATATTTTTGGACTTGCATGAACTCATACGTATTTTTAAATTACTAAATAGAGCCTATGTATGAAATTATTTATTTAATTAGGGTTTAGTATTTTACCCTAATATTTTATTAATTAATTAATTATTTTATTGTTATTTAATTATTTTTAATTAATATTAAATTTTAAAATATTAAATATTAAGTGTGTGGATGTAATTTTTTTCAAATATTTTATTAAAATTATTTTTTTATTTTATTATTTTTCTTTTTTTTTTCTTTTTCTTTTTCTTTTCTTTTCTTTTCTTTTCTTTTCTTTTTCTTCTTCTTCTTCTTCTTCTCCTTCCCCGTGCCCGACCACTCCCTCACCACCAACCACCGCTGCAACTACCGTTCCCCTACCGTTGGTGTGCCTCCCGGCTTGCCACCATCGTCCTCAGCCGTTCCCCGCCACCAGCAGCCTCCTTCCCCGGCGCCGGTAGCCTCTTTTCTTCCATTTTGGCCGAAATTCTTCTCCTCGCCGTCGACCACGATTCCAGCCACCGTTTTTGACACCGCCAGTCTCTTTCTTCTCCTTGAGCTCTGGTGAGTGTGATTATAGCTTTGGTTTGAGCTTAAATGGTCTTGATTTGCTTAGGTTTCGAATTTTTGAATTCGGCCATATTAGGGTTTTTGATTTTTTTGAGCTTTGAATTGATTGATTCATGGAAAATCCCTTCACAAATGTTGATCCTAGTAGCTTAATATACATGTGTGAATTTTTGTGGAATTTTTGGAGATTTTTTGGATTTTTGGGTATTTTTGAATATTTTAATATTATTTTCTAATTTTCAAAAATTAATTATTTAAATTATGAAATTATTCTTTATGGTTAAATTAGGTGTTGAAATGAATTATAGGAATTTATTTGGAATTTTTATGAATTTCTATGTATTTATTTTGAATTATTGAAGTTTATGTAATTTTGGGAAATTAGGGTTAATTATGTTTTTAATTGAATTTAATTGGATAATTGAGTTTAATTATTGATATTATTGATAAGAAAATTAATTTTGGATAATTTTATAATTTTTGGTGAATTTTTGAAGTAATTTTAGTATATTTATATATATAGGGGTATTTTGGTAATTTTACCCTAAATTGGCTAAAAATGTAATTTAATTGGTTTTAATAGTTATTTAAGGTATAAAAATGATTTCTACAAATTATTTGGTATTTTTAACTAATTAAAACTATTTTTTCATGAATTATTTTCAATTATATATATAATATACGATTTTTCTAATAAAATGAGTTTTTATCGGTTTTTAAAGTGTTTTAAGGTTAATTATATAATTTCTACTTATAAAAAGTATATCTATGATATAAGGGTATTTTTGATATTTCTGAAATTGTTCTGTGTTTGTGGACCCCGGTCGGTAGATTGTAGTCTGGAGTCCGACCGAGGGGTTGTGGTTGAGTGTTGAGCTTATTTTTTGAAGTGTGTTTCTTTGCAAGGTCGGCTCTACTCTTTGAGTAGAGAGATATCCGTTTTACAGGGGAGGTTCTACCGAATTTTCGATAGAATTCTCGTAAAACGTGATATCCGGTCGAACCCTAATTTCTAATTTTATGTTTAATACTCTAGATCGAATTCTAGGATTTCTGTTAGGGTTATTCTGATTTCTGTCGTTATTGTTTGTTTAGTTGCGCCGAGACCGAGGGCTAGTGGACCAGGCCCGTCGGATCCATCTCGTGGAGCGCACTAATTTGTGAGTTACTATACTATATATATATGCTTTAGGATGCATGATTTAGAAATATATGTTTTATTTTGATTAAATATGCATAAATAATGTGATTTGTATTTAAGTATATTTTTGGTTTATTTTTGGTATATATTAAATTATATGCATGTTTTATTAGTAAATCATATTTAAAATGTTTTTAAATATATTTCTAGCTTAATTTATAATTTGATTGAAATTATTTGACGTATATATATACTCGAAATATACTTGGTTTACTTTTGGTATATTTTCGGTATATATATGGTTTATATTGTTATTTTATTTAAATTCATGCATCATTTATTTGTGAATGAATGTTTTATATTATTAATGAAGGATATCGATAGAACATGCTACCTAGTGGACAGCACTAGGACCGAGTACGTACCGGTACGCCTATAGTATTTAGGCTATATTACTAACCATTTGTGGATATTGATTGGAATTGATTTATTTGATGTGTGAGATATGGTTTGGAGGTGTGATTGCTGGAGCTCGATTGACCAAGTGTCTCGGGGCCAATCACACTGGTAGTCAGACTGCTGGAGCTCGGTTGACTTAGTGTCTCGGGGTCAGTCTACTGTCTAAATGGATTAAGTGGATATATTTGGAATAAGTGAGCCTGTGTGGCTAGAGTGTTGTCTAACACTATTTTCGAGGTTGCGATATCTTAGGGTTCTATTTGATCCTTCATAAACTGTGATTTTCAATAAAATATATATAAAATGATTTTATTGCATCTGTGTGTATTTGCCTATATATATATTAGATATATATATACTGTTGATTATATGCATTGTCATTTAGTGTGTATGTATATATATTATAGTAATTCACTCAGTGAGGTCTGACTCCCCTCCGTTGACAATTTTTCAGGAGAGTCAACATCTTCAGACCTCAGTAGCAGGCCAATACGCCAGATTTCTTTCGCCCCAACTTCTTTGTGTAAACTGCTTACTTGAGTCTTATTTTTATAATATAGACACTGCAGTAGTTGTGAATTAAATTGTGGGATTTTATGTATTTTATTTATGTGAGATATTGTATTATCTGAACTGGATTTGTATTAAAAGATTTATATATATGAGATGAGATTTGACTTAAATCCAGTTGGTGAAAATAATATTATGATATTTATGATTTTTATTTCCACTACAAATTTGATATTGTTATTATTATTATTGCATGTTTATTTTATTTTTAGGCTTGCTACGGGTTCTGGATTCGAAAGAATTCCCGTTCCCTAGCGCCGGTCATAGCCCCTGTTTTAGGTCGTGACAAAGTTGGTATCAGAGCGGAGTTCTGTGTCAGGGCTTAGTTGTATGAGTCGTGGCCCTAGTTTTCAAGTTGCGTTTTCAGTTGAACTACTGCAGTGAATTAGGTTTGAGTATGTCTTGATAAGTATTATTTGCCTTAGTTTTCTGCATTATTCCTCCGTTGTCTGTTTTGTCTGAATCTTTTCGTTTGTCTTTTCAGTATGAGGAGGCGAGCGCGTGTCGCTCCACCGGTCGTTGAGGCCGAGGATGATGAGTCTTTTCAGGATGAGGTTTTACCTCCTGAGCAGCCAGTTAGACATAGTGGTCGTGGCAGAGGTAGACCTCGAGGAGCGGCAGGTCACCGTAGGCAGAGAGAGTTACAGGACGAGGAGCCTGTAGAGCCTGAGTTTGATGTTCCTGTTCCTCTAGTTGTTCAGCCTGCCTATCAGCAGGGTATGTCTGACCCTGAGGTAGCTTTGTTCTATGCCCGAGTTGGCAGGATTGCGTTTGATGGTACTTCTTATCCATTAGATTTTCTACACGCGATTGAGATGAGGACTTGGACTGCTCATACCGAGTACCAGTGGATCATGATCGTTGAGTTATTTGTCGAGGGACCAGCCTTAGACTGGTTTATTTAGATGATCCAGCCCTATATGATGACGATGACATGGGCTCAGTTCCAAGAGCGATTTATGAGGAGATTTTGTCCAGAGCCTCTTCGTTTGAGCTATCGTCTTCGACTGACCAGTATTTCTCATGGAGATCGATCTGTAGAGGAGTACACCCGAGAGTTTCTTCGTTTGGGTAGATATGCTGAGGATCTGATGCGAGACCAGTACTTCGCTGTCACTATGTATGTCACTGGTTTGGGTTTTGCTTTTGCTGGTATGCCTACAGCAGGCCTTACTCTTGAGTTTGTGATTGAGTTAGCTAAAGAGATTGAGCTGATGCTAGTTAGGTAGGGAGCGATGCTTGATTATTACCAGCTAGGAGTTTAGTCGAGTGGATTGCAGGCTACTTCGTATTCGAGTTTTCATATTGGATCGAGTAGTCAACAGCGAGGTCCGACTCAACAGAGTCAGAGACAGCAACAGCAAGTGCATCAGAGCAGTAGACATGGCCGTGGAGGTCAGCGTAGATCATTCAGATTTAGGTCAGGTGCTTCGATCAGCAGCAGTGGTCGCAGTTCTGGATCAGCGGCCAGTGTTTGCCAGACTTACGGTAGAGTCCATTAGGGACCGTGTTATCTGACACCACTGACATGCTTCAGATGCGGGCAGACAGGACATTTTGCCAGATCGTGTCCTTATTTAGGGTATCAGCAGCCACAGATTCTGTGATTCCCACAGCAGTCGATTGCTAGTGCTGCACCCGTGCCATTTCAGTTACCTCCAGCTCAGCATCAGAGTTCCACTCAGTTTGTTCCACAGCAGAGTCATGGTAGAGGTACTAGAGGAGGTGCCAAAGGTGTTGGCCAGGCTTCTACCAGTCAGCAGGGAGGTCGAGGACAGGCCAGAGTTTTCCATCTCACTCAGCAGGATGCTCAGGCATCTAATGCAGTCATGGCAGGTATTGTTTCTGTTTGTTCCCTGGATTCTTGGGTTTTGTTTGATCCGGGTGCCACGCATTCGTTCATTTCTCCTATTTTTGCTTCTAAATCTTGTTGGCAAGCTTCGAGGATGGCTTTTTTTTTGTCTATTGCCACTCCTCTGAGCGATTCCTTGGACACCGATATTGTTCTTGCTGGTTGTCCAGTTCTCGTGGGAGATAGAGAATTACCCGCTGATTTGATTTTATTGGATGTGATGGAGTTTAATGTCATTCTGGGAATGGATTGGTTATCTCAGCACTTCGCCATGGTAGATTACAGGAATAAGGAGGTGACTTTTAGAATTCCTGATGAAGTAGAGTTTAAGTTTGTGGGTGATAGGAGTTCAGCACCTCAGAATCTTATTTCTGCTATTACGGCTAGGAAGTTATTGAGGAAAAGTTATCAGGGATATTTGGCATTGGTTAGGGATACGTCAGTGGAGAAGTTGTCACTCACAGATGTTCCTGTTGCTTGTGAGTTTCTTGATGTTTTTCCTGAGGAGTTGCCAGGTTTACCACCTCACAGAGAGATTGAGTTATGTATAGATGTGGTTCCAGGTACTACTCCTATATCTATGCCACCCTATCGAATGGCTCCTGCAGAGTTGAAAGAGTTGAAGGAACAGTTGCAAGAGTTATTGGATAAAGGTTTTATCAGACCTAGTGTTTCTCCTTGGGGTGCACCAGTCCTGTTTGTGAAGAAGAAGGATGGTACCCTGAGACTGTGCATTGACTATAGAGAATTGAATAAGGTGACAGTGAAGAACAAGTATCCTCTCCCGAGGATAGATGATTTGTTTGATCAGCTACAGGGTGCATAGTTCTTTTCTAAGGTTGACTTGAGGTCGGGTTATCATCAGCTGCATATCAGTGAAGTCGATATTCCTAAGACAGCGTTCCGTACTAGATATGGTCATTATGAGTTCCTGGTGATGTCTTTTGGTTTGACTAATGCACCAGCAGCTTTTATGGACTTGATGAACAGGGTATTCAGACCATATATGGATCGGTTTTTAGTAGTCTTCATTGATGATATACTGGTATATTCAAGGAGTATGGAGGAGCATGTATATCACTTGAGGATTGTACTACAGACATTGAGAGATCATCAGCTTTATGCTAAATTCTCGAAGTGTGATTTCTGGATAGAGAGTGTTTCTTTTCTTGGACACGTAGTGTCTAAAGAAGGTATTCAGGTTGATCCACAGAAGATTGAGGCAGTATCTGAATGGCCTAGACCTACTTCTGTTACAGAGATTCGAAGTTTTCTGGGTTTAGTCGAGTATTATAGGCAGTTTGTGCAGGATTTTTCCAGAATAGCAGCCCCTATGACTTGCTTGACTCAGAAGAATGTTAGATTCAAGTGGTCAGAAGCTTGTGAGAATAGTTTCCAGTTATTGAAGGAGAAATTGACCACAGCGCCAGTATTAGCTTTGCCTAATAGTGTGGATAAGTTCACAGTTTACTGTGATGCTTCTAGAATTGGTCTTGGTTGTGTGTTGATGCAGAATGGAAGGGTGATAGCCTATGCTTCAAGGCAGTTGAAGAAGCATGAGCAGAACTATCCTACACATGACCTTGAGATGGCTGCAGTGATTTTTGCTTTGAAGATTTGGAGACATTATCTGTACGGGGTGACTTGTGAGATATTTACTGATCATAAGAGCCTTAAGTACATTTTCCAGCAGAGAGATTTGAATTTGAGGCAGAGAAAATGGTTGGAACTGTTGAAGGATTATGATTGCGAGATCTTATATCATCCGGGTAAAGCTAATGTGGTAGCAGATGCCTTAAGTAGAAAGTCCTCAGGTAGTCTTGCTCACATCGGTGTTGAGAGGAGACCATTGATCCAGGAATTTCATTTGGTGGTGGATCAAGGTCTGATGATGAAGCTTAGTAGATCAGGTGGACTGCTAGCTCAGTTTAAAGTGCGATCTGTACTGAGGGATAGGATTAAAGCAGCTCAGAGCCGAGATCCTATTCTGGAAGAACTTGCAGAGAATGTTCGAGCAGGGAAATTCACTGATTTCACACTCGATGATGATGGTATGTTATGGATCAGTGGTAGATTGTGTGTTCCTAATGTGGATGATTTGAGAGAGGAGATTTTAGAGGAAGCACACTCTACAGCTTACAGCGTTCATCCAGGTGTCACTAAGATGTACCACAGTATCAGAGATTTATACTGGTGGAACGGATTGAAGAAAGATGTCATTGATTATGTTGCTAAGTGCTTGACGTGTCAGCAAGTGAAAGCCGAACATCAGAAGCCTTCTGGGAAGCTTCAACCTCTTCCTATTCCCAAGTGGAAGTGGGAAAGGATAGCTATGGATTTTGTGGTCAGTTTACCTCGTTCGAAGGATGGATACGATTCCATCTGGGTGATTGTAGACAGATTGACGAAGTCTGCACATTTCTTACTTGTGAAAGCCACTTATTCAGTTGCTAGATTGGCGAAGTTGTATGTGAAGCATATTATGTGCCTTCATGGAGTACCTGTGTCCATTATGTCAGATAGAGGTTCGGTGTTTACTTCTCGTTTTTGATAGAAGTTGTAGGAAGCGATGGGCACTAGGTTAGATTTCAGTACTGCTTTTCATCCTCAGACAGATGGTCAGTCTGAGAGGACGATCCAGACACTGGAAGATATGTTGAGGATGTGTGTCTTGGATTTGGGAGGTAGCTGGGATGATCATTTGCCACTCGTTGAGTTTGCATATAATAACAACTACCATAGCAGTATTGGTATGGCACCATACGAGGCGTTGTATGGAAGGAAGTGTAGATCCCCTCTGAGTTGGGACGAGATTGGTGAGAGAGCTTTGACTGGACCTGAGATGGTTCAGGATGCTGCAGAGAAAGTCGTCGTGATTAAGCGAATATTAGAGACCGCAGTTAGCAGACAGAAGAATTATGCGAATCCTAGGCGCAGAGATGTGGAGTTTCAGGTTGGAGATTTCATTTTTCTGAAGGTATCTCCGATGAAGGGTGTGATGAGATTTGGCAGGAAAGGTAAGTTAGCACCGAGATATATTAGACCGTTTGAGATTCTGGAGAGAGTTGGCACTGTTGCATATCGGTTGGATTTGCCTCCAAGTATGTCACAGGTGCATCCAGTATTTCATATCTCGATGTTGAGGAAGTATATCTCAGACCCTTCACACGTGTTGCAGCCTGACAGTGTAGAAGTGAGTGAAGACTTGACGTTTGTGGAAGAACCTGTGGCGATCGTTGATTATCAAGTTCGACAGTTGCGATCGAAACAGATTCTGATGGTCAAGGTTCTGTGGCGTAGCAATAGAGTTGAGGAGCATACGTGGGAGATTGAAGCTGAGATGCGAGCTTCTTACCCGTATCTCTTTCCTTCTTGATCCTGTTTTCTGGAATTCGGGGACGAATTCTTGTAAGGGGGGAGACTGTAATATCCCGTGTTTTTAAAATATTTTTACACTGTACCGGGATATGCAGTGTTAATAATTTTTGTATATATTACGATATTTTCATGAGTTGATATGTATTTACAACCTATTTTAATTATTGTGTATTATTTACAGTGCTTTACGTAAAATTTTCCCGGGACTTGCATTTTCGAGGAAATTTTCACATAAATAATTTATTATTAATTATTTTAAATATATTTTCGGACTTGCATGAACTCATACGTATTTTTAAATTACTAAATAGAGCCTATGTATGTAATTATTTATTTAATTAGGGTTTAGTATTTTACCCTAATATTTAATTAATTAATTAATTATTTTATTGTTATTTAATTGTTTTTAATTAATATTAAATTTTAAAATATTAAATATTAAGTGTGTGGATGTAATTTTTTTCACATATTTTATTAAAATTATTATTTTTTATTTTTTTATTTTTCTTTTTTTTCTTTTTCTTTTTTTTTCTTTTTCTTTTTCTTTTTTTTTCTTTTTCTTTTTCTTTTTCTTTTCTTTTCTTTTCTTTTTTTTTTCTTCTTCTTCTTATTCTCCTTCCCCGTGCCCGACCACTCCCTCACCACCAACCACCGCTGCAACTGCCGTTCCCCTACCGTCGGTGTGCCTCCTGGCTTGCCACCGTCGTCCTCAGCCGTTCCCCGCCGCCAGTAGCCTCCTTCCCCGGCGCCGGCAGCCTCTTTTCTTCCATTTTGGCCGAAATTCTTCTCCTCGCCGTCGACCACGATTCCGGCCACCGTTTTTGACACCGCTGGTCTATTTCTTCTCCTTGAGCTCCGGTGAGTGTGATTCTAGCTTTGGTTTGAGCTTAAATGGTCTTGATTTGCTTAGGTTTCGAATTTTTGAATTCAGCCATATTAGTGTTTTTGATTTTTTTGAGCTTCGAATTGATTGATTCATGAAAAATCCCTTCACAAATATTGATCCTAGTAGCTTAATCTACATGTGTAAATTTTTTTGGAATTTTTGGAGATTTTTTGGATTTTTGGGTATTTTTGAATATTTTAATATTATTTTCTAATTTTCAAAAATTAATTATTTAAATTATGAAATTGTGTTTTATGGTTAAATTAGGTGTTGAAATGAATTATAGGAATTTATTTGGAATTTTTATGAATTTCTATGTATTTATTTTGAATTATTGAAGTTTATGTAATTTTGGGAAATTAGGGTTAATTATGTTTTTAATTGAATTTAATTGGATAATTGAGTTTAATTATTGATATTATTGATAAGAAAATTAATTTTGGATAATTTTATAATTTTTGGTGAATTTTTGAAGTAATTTTAGTATATTTATATATATAGGGGTATTTTGGTAATTTTACCCTAAATTGGCTAAAAATGTAATTTAATTGGTTTTAATAGTTATTTAAGGTATAAAAATGATTTCTACAAATTATTTGGTATTTTTAACTAATTAAAACTATTTTTTCTTGAATTATTTTCAATTATATATATAATATACGGCTTTTCTAATAAAATGAGTTTTTATCGGTTTTTACAGTGTTTTAAGGTTAATTATGTAATTTCTACTTATAAAATGTATATCTATGATATAAGGGTATTTTTGGTATTTCTGGAATTGTTCTGTGTTTGTGGACCCCGGTCGGTAGATTGTAGTCTGGAGTCCGATCGAGGGGTTGTGGTTGAGTGTTAAGCTTATTTTTCAAAGTGTGTTTCTTTGCAGGGTCGGCTCTACTCTTTGAGTAGAGAGATATCCGTTTTACAGGGGAGGTTCTGTCGAATTTTCGATAGAATTCTCGTAAAACGTGATATCCGGTCGAACCCTAATTTATGATTCTGTGTTTAATACTCTAGATCGAATTCTAGGATTTCTATTAGGGTTATTATGATTTCTGTCGTTATTGTTTGTTTAGTTGTGCCGAGACCGAGGGCTAGTGGACCAGGCCCGTCGGATCCATCTCGTGGAGCGCACTAATTTATGAGTTACTATACTATATATATATGCTTTAGGATGCATGATTTAGAAATATATGTTTTATTTTGATTAAATATGCATAAATAATGTGATTTGTATTTAAGTATATTTTTGGTATATATTAAATTATATGCATGTTTTATTAGTAAATCATATTTAAAATGTTTTTAAATATATTTCTAGCTTAATTTATAATTTGATGGAATTATTTGACGTATATATATACTCAAAATATACCTGGTTTACTTTTGGTATATTTCCGGTATATATATGGTTTATATTGTTATTTTATTTAAATTCATGCATCATTTATTTGTGAATGAATGTTTTATATTATTAATGAAGGATATTGATAGAACGTGCTACCTAGTGGGCAGCACTAGGACCGAGTACGTACCGGTACGCCTATAGTATTTAGGCTATATTACTAACCATTTGTGGATATTGATTGGAATTGATTTATTTGATGTGTGAGATATGGTTTGGAGGTGTGATTGCTGGAGCTCGGTTGACCAAGTGTCTCGGGGCCAATCACACTGGCAGTTAGACTGCTAGAGCTCGATTGACTTAGTGTCTCAAGGCCAGTCTACTGTCTAAATGGATTAAGTGGATATATTTGGAATAAGTGAGCCTGTGTGGCTAGAGTGTTGTCTAACACTATTTCCGAGGTTGCGATATCTTAGGGTTCTATTTGATCCTTCATAAACTGTGATTTTTAATAAAATATATATAAAATGATTTTATTGCATCTGTGTGTATTTGCTTGTATATATATTAGATATATATATATTGTTGATTGTATGCATTGTCATTTAGTGTGTATGTATATATATTATAGTAATTCACTCATTGAGGTCTGACTCCCCTCCGTTGACAATTTTTCAGGAGAGTCAACATCTTCAGACCTCAGTAGCAGGCCGATACGCCAGATTTCTTCCGCCCCGACTTCTTTGTGTAAACTGCTTACTTGAGTCTTATTTTTATAATCTAGACACTGCAGTAGTTGTGAATTAAATTGTGGGATTTTATGTATTTTATTTATGTGAGATATTGTATTATCTGAATTGGATTTGTATTAAAAGATTTATATATATGAGATGAGATTTGACTTAAATCCAGTTGGTGAAAATAATATTATGATATTTATGATTTTTATTTCCGCTGCAAATTTGATATTGTTATTATTATTATTGCATGTTTATTTTATTTTTAGGTTTGCTATGGGTTCCGGATTCGAAAGAATTCTCGTTCCCTAGCGCCGGTCGTGGCCCCTGTTTTGGGTCGTGACACTAACTTATCCCTCTCAGACTCGAACTTGAACAAAAAAAACAAAACAAAACAAAAATGTTCAATATTTTCATTTCTTGTATTTGAAAAAAGTTTGTGAAAGAGCATACTTAAGATAGAATTTGGTAGGTTGTAATTGTTGAATACTTCCTTTCACAAATGATCTTCCATACCAAAGCTTCCTTATGTTTAGGAGCCAATTGGATTGTTGTATATGATATCTCTAAATGTAGCATTTGTGAGCTTAAATAATTAATGGAGTCTTTAATGTGTTTGTAGTTATCAATCTCCATGAAAGAGGTTGGGTGAGTCTACATTAATTAGATGGCTTTTGCCATTTACTATGTTATATATATTGAACAGGAGTAGATTACACCTACAATAACCAAGTTTATACTAAATTCCCATTAAAATATCCAAATTTCATTTTGTCATTTAAAACCTCTCAAGTGTTCGCTTGACTCCCACAAAAGTGTCTCCTTCCACAAAAGTGTTTCCTCATACAAAATGCATTTGCAGATGAAGCAGCTAAAGCATGTATTGTGGCCTTGTAAAATGCAGATGAAACATAGGTATTTTGTTATTTAGTGAGTAGGTTCTGCATACTGTTTTACAGATTCAATTAGAATGCATTTTGTGTAATGCAAGCGAACACTTGAGAGGTTTTAAGTGACAAAATGAAATTCAGATCTTATGATAGAAATTTGTGATAATTTTAGGTAGTATTGATGTAATTAATCCATTGAAAAGAGGCCAAGCAATTCCACATGAATGGCTCTAAAAAAAAAAAAAATCAAGAACTTTAAACTCAACTAGAGAGAAGTTCTCTAGAGAGCACATTCAATTGTTGTTGATGATGATGATATTGTTGATAAATGGAGTGTGTGGCTTTTTAATTATAAAATGGAGCATAATTATTGGAAAAACGAATATTATGGTATGAAATAATAGAATTGTGTGAAATGTAGATTGAATTAATATGTAGTTTAAAGTTAGTAATTTTCTGAAGAAATATGTCATGTTTCTTATTTTCTTTGCATGTTTTGTATAATTAAAAAAAAAATCATTCATTATCATATATAAATTGTTATGCATGATAATTTACTTATATTTCTAATTTTTGAACTAAATTTAAGAACTATTTTAAAGTTTAATTTTAAAATTAAAAGAAAGATGATAATTGATGCCATATTTGAAAAGGGGATGAAATTTTATTTTATTTTTATTAAATCTTAAATTAATTAGATAATAAGATACCTCTTTTCCAATCAGTGTAACATTAATTTGTAATTAAATATTATATTTCATTCCACCTCCACTGAAATATTGGAGACCACATATTTGACTGTTTTTGTTTGTTAACAATTGCTCGTGGATGAGGAATGTTTTTGCCTTATTATTTCTTTTTTTTTTTTTGGACTAACCTTATTATTTCTTTTTCACATTTTAGCCTTTAATTCATTCCAATCTTTCATCATTACATTCATTAGTGGATTATATAATATTGTTTTTTTTATTCTTATTTGATGTCGTTTTTATTTCAATTTGGATCCCAAGTCCCATCGTCACTTGTTAGGTGGTGCAGTGGCACCAAATTACAATTTGCAACTAAATATGCAAATATATTTTATTTTATTTTATTTTAATTTTGCAATAAAAATAAAATTATCTATAATTTAATATTTAATTATTATAGAATGTTTTCTTTCATCTATTAATTTTTTTTAAGTTCAATTGAAATGTGTAAAAATAATATGAAATTTATCAATGTATCTTCTTATGATTCAATTATAAATTAGTTTTAAATTGCAAAGTATATAAATTTTATTTCTAAAAGAAACTTATTAATATATAACTAGTGCTACTAAAAATAAATAAAATAAAATTTAATATAAAAAATTAAAATTAAAATCTAAAAAATAATTATATTCAATAAATTTTAGAATTTACTTTATTATAATATAATGCCCAAGTTAAAAATTGTAACCCTTCAATTTTATATTTCAATTTTGACTCTATTAACGTTTATCTTAATTTTTAGAATTAATTTATTTTACTTAGGAGTTTATATGACTAAAAATTAAAATCATTCTGAAAGAGTTTTTTTGAACTAACATTTTGAATGTGCAGAGAGAGATCTGAATCTTTCATCTCTAAAGAGGCTTCCACTTTTAAAAGAGTTATTCCTGTAGCTGGATCAAGTCAGCCTTAGCCAGGTGACTTTGAATTTTTTTTTTCTAAGGGTGTCACTCCTAACAATTGAACCCATAATTACCAAGCCAAGTGATGGGGAGTTAAGACTGTTATAAAGCTAAAACTTTAAAAGATTAATTTCAATTCCAAAAAATTATGGGAGACTAAATTAGTAACTCTAATGGTTGAGGCCACAATTTTAACTATCATACCAGGATCTCAAAATCTTCTTCACAGTAGGTATATATATATTTTTTATTATTTGAATTATGTTAACTATATGTTTTTTTTTTATGAAATATATTTATTTTTACGAAGTAAAAGGTGTAAACATCCAATTTTGGAATGATGTGTTATGGATGCGATAAAAGACTCTAATGATGAAAATATCATGAATAGGTATTCGATACTTAAGTTTTAAAATTCCAAGGGTCTAAATGTATCTTTTAAATGAAGGATTTAGTGTTTTCAAGGATTAAATTGTAATATTTTTTAGAATCTAATTGTAAAACTTAAATTCTTTCAGGGGTTTTTTTGTAATTAAATGTTACAAAAAAAATCCGTCGGAATTTCATAATTTCGATCGGAATTGACCAATCCCGGTTAGGATTGGACTCTTCTGTCTTTGTTGTTTTATTTCTTTTTAGGCTTTTAACTCAATCCTAATTGGTCTAAAATTTCTAAATATAATTTTAAGTATTAATCCTATATTTTCAGGAATTAGAATCACATTAGAATTGAGCTAGAGTTTTTTTTTTTTTCTATATAAAGAGGAAAGGGGGAGGAGAAGAAAAGGAGAGGAGGCAACAACATTTTTTTTTTAAGCTTTTGGGTTTTTTTTTTTTTTTTTTTTTTTTTTTTTTTTTTTTTATGAAAACAATTTTTATCCATTATTGATTCTTAAAAAGAGCTTTCTTAATTTTTTTTTTGGTGAGTTGTTTCTCTATAAAAATTCCTTTTAGTTTATCAATTAATTCAAGATCCTTGGAGAATTTTTGAAGAAGAAGATTCGAAGACTTGTCAAGAACGGTGAATTATAAATCCGAGGAATACTCCAAATCACTCATAAATATCATCATCATCTTCTTAATCTATTTTTTTTTATTTCTTTTTTATATTATTGATTATTTTCATTCTTTCGATTTATTATTATAATTTATTCATTAATCATAATTTTATTCGTTTATTTTTCTTGTGGTGATTATGGAGGAAAACACATTGGTGATCATGTTGGAGGGATGAATTCATGAGAAGTTCATGGAAAACTATGAATAAAGCCTCGTAGAGACTTAGTTTCTAGAGTTTTTATTTTATTTTATTTATTGCTTTTATTTTTTTATTTTATTAATTGTTTTATGAATTAATATAATAGCCCAAATAGTGGGAGTAGTGAAATTATGTGTGTGGTTGCATTTTTATTTTGATTTAATTGGTTAGTAAAACTAGATTTCAATTAGGTAATTATTTAAAATCAATGGAGGAATTAGATTAATTTAGGTTGCTTGATAATAAAATTAGGGTTTTAGTAATGATTAATTTAATTATTTGTTTGATCTAATTTAATTATTTGTTTGATCTTATTTAATTATTTTTTATGTTTTTATTTGTTTTTGAGCTTATTTATTATTTTTATGTGCTTTTGGGAGTTTAAGCCCATTTTAGGTCTTGATTTATTTATTTAAGTTTAGGTTATTTTCTTTTAGCTAATTTCACTTAATAATTAATTAGGTTTAATTAATTAAAATATATTTTTAGGTCCATAATTAATTAGATTTTAAGTTAGAAATATCCTTAGACCAATTTAGTTAATTATACATAGTCTCACATAATTTAATTTAATTAATCTAGACTTAACCCACTTAATTTAAGTTTTTTTTTATAATTTGTAGATTTAAGATCACTATTTAATTAAAACATGTAGAATTAGACCCACTAATTTAAATATTTCATAATTTGTAAAATTAAACCCATT
The DNA here is from genome assembly GCA_947683625.1 of Mallotus nudiflorus. Classification (NCBI taxonomy): domain Eukaryota; kingdom Viridiplantae; phylum Streptophyta; class Magnoliopsida; order Malpighiales; family Euphorbiaceae; genus Mallotus; species Mallotus nudiflorus. The sequence goes on from CANTUR010000207.1 coordinate 8,645,100, forward strand.
TTTTATTAAAACAAGTAGACTTAAGTTCATTTAATTAAAATCAAAAGAAATTAAGTCATTAGGTTCACATATACATGTATATTTAATTCATTTATTTAAAATCCATGTAGATTAGACTAATTTATGGATTATGTGATTTATTAAATGCATTATTTACTTGTATATTTCATAACTAGTTTACCTTGAAGTTAATTGTTTTTAGGGTTTATATGAAATTGTATGTAAATTTAGAATAAGATAATAATTCATAAAGTAATTCTAAATGAACACAAGACTCAAAGAAGTTAGCATTCCGTATCTAAAATCTCCTGCTTGTAGTGTTAGCTTTCTTTTAGGAAATCGAGTATCATCTTTTCGATTTGTCCTAGTTATTATTCTGGATGGTGATTTTTCATCTTCATGCTATGCTTTTTGGACAATGATTAGTATGTTCTTTAGAGCTCTGAGCTCAAATAATATCGCGATTGTTAAAATTTTAAACGCACGCTAAACTCCACCGTCTACAAAAGGAATATATAGTATCATTGAATGATATTTTTTTTTTGTGAAAGAGTATCATCGATGGTTAAAGAGTCAAGGATGAGTCTCGAGTCCAATATTTATAGGTGGTAAAACTCCTTTACTATTTTTTTTTTCAAAATATATAGTATCATATGAAATTAATTTGAAACAAAAATGGCAACATTTTCTTTTCCCTCTTTAAATAAATTCAAAAAAATAAAATAAATGGACAATATTAAGGCATCATATAAGGAAAAGATACTTCAAAAATCAATAATTTAACAAATAAAAAGAGCTTAAAATTATATTATAATCAAAACTAAAAATCCTAACAGGTTTTATTTTTTTCTCTTTTTTCTCTACATTTCTTCATCAAACACCTTTGTTGCAACCAATCATCTCTTAGATAAATGGTAAATTGGCGGTTGTCTCTCATTATTCTTTCCTGTTTTTATTATTTTTATTTGTATTTCTTTACATCCAATAAATACAAATCTCTAATATGTTTGTTTATCCTTTATGTAATTTATAGTTCTTTTATGTTGTGAAACTTTTCTTGATATTTTTGCTGCCACACTCAATTAAACACTACATAATTAATTAACGCCATAGAGTAAAACAAAAAAATTGTCAAACTAATGGTTAAGGTGTAAATCAAAATAACTTTGTTAATGCAATTAAAAAATAATAAAAATATTAAGTGAGATTTTATTTGGGTACTTCTTAATTGTGTTTTATTTTTATTATTAGTTCATCAAAATGTATTTTTTATCTTTAATGAACGAGAAATTCATCTTTTCTCTCGGAACAAATAAAAAGAGCCAAAAATACCTAGTGCTACATGCATATAAAGAGAGGTATTTGGTTCAAATAGAAAAAAAAAATTAAAAACGTTACCAACATGACGAAGATAGCTTTTAATTTTCAAGAAATATCTTTATATAATATTAAGATTTATAATATAATTATTAAGAAACTAGTAAATCTTTTCCTTTTTGGCTCAAAATCAGCTTGTAGCTTTGTAGCAAATAGCAATATGCATAATTGGAGAAGGTATAAGCATCCCCACATGCAACATTACCTTATAATTGTTGTCAATTTACAGCTGTTGATTAAAATATATTCTAAAGGTCAGAATCATCAGAAGACAGAAAGGTAGAAAATTTATTTATGCTGGTAAGATATGAAGATTATGTCTGCCAAATATATAGATGTTGATGGGTCCTCCTCCTTAAACTATATAAAAAATATGGCTTCTGGTCTTCACTTTAAGCAGCACAAATTGGTGGACATTAGAATACTAACATTTTATAAATCTTTCATTGCCACAGCTGTTTTTCTTTTTCTTTAAAATTTATATATGCCCTAACAATGGAGGACCACTTTGTTTATAGCATTATTGCAGACATGATTAGCATCTATATATGTCAATGCATTGAAGACAAACCTCAGCTCCGTATCAGAAATGTCAACACAAACTCAAGTACATAACACAAATTATTTTCCCCAGATACGTATATCACTGCTTCAGGTTTTTATAATCTATGCTACAATTCTCACATCTCTTAGTAGATATCAGTAGCTTCTATAACCAAATATCACAAACAATCTGTTCCCCAATTAGATAAAAATGACAATAACAACAGTAATAATATACACTGATATTAGGAGATTCACAAGGAAAGAAAATACCTCATTTTTATGCCGTTGGTCAATATGCTTTATCACAGTATCAGGCATTGAGCATTTATGAACAGAGATCAATCCACTAGCATGGATGTAACCTGCTTTCTTTTCCCTTTTAGCCAATATAAAAAATAGGGATGTAAATTGGGGAATCAAGTTATATCATCTCAACTTCGGGCTGGCACTCAAACAGGCATGTTCAGAGTCTTCTATACCTTACTTTCGGTTGTAACACATATACACTAAACATGCTACAGAGGCCAAAACAATTATAAGCCAAATTAAAATACACGCCAAGAAGTTCTGTAACTGCCTATGAACTTCCGGGATCCACAAAGCAACAAGGAGCATATTGCACGTGTTTGCAATTCACAGGAATAATATATAACTAGAAAGTGACAATAGTTGAAAAGAACACAGCACACAGGGTTTCAGTTTGTGGAATAGAACAAGAAGCTGATAAAGTGGTCACCAAATTGTGCCCTTTCTAAAATATTTCAATATTCGACAATATCTTTAATTTACGGTCCTCTGATGACTGGATGAACAACATCATATAATCTACTATTCTGATTTCAAGCTTCCCCTCCTTATGTCAAGCTTTGATTTGCACCTACATTTTTAAGCTCTTTCAGTTCTCTACAATCTTGAGTGGATTGTCTATTTTAGGTCTGTCAATGCTATTTTTAAAACCTCTATATTCTATCAGCATCTTAAAAGACCTTGTCATCTAGTTTCTTCAGTCCCATTTCCATTTTACACAAGAAATTAGAGAGCCACTATTATTGATAATACCAATAGAGTCACTAGCTGCTCCTACGTATGAGAGAAAAGCTTTCTCAAATGCTGCCTGCTCCATCATTATTGCTGTCTAAAACAGGTATACTTTACATGAAAGAATTATAATCTCAAGGATATCAATATTAGCTATTTTATTTATAGAAAACAATATGTCAGAATAGAAAGTAGTGAAAAGGCCAACAATGCATAATCTAAATATCTAATCAAGAGTTGAAAATAATACTCCCGCAGATTGTAACATAAACACTTCCAGTAAAATACAAATATCATTGACATTAAGAGCAAATGAAGTATTCAAAGATGTCTCCTACAAATCAGACAACAGATTTTTGAAATCTAGTGAACCTAGAAAAATTATGTTCTATCATAAAAGTTATTTCAAGAGAAATTAAATAAGGCAGACCCATGCTCCAGCTCTCTCTGATGTTGAGTGGGAGCCACTTCGGTCTCCACTTTTCTGTGAGAGGATCAGAGCATGCCAGTCCTATCTAATAATTTATCTAGTTTCAAATAATGTTCCAATGTAACAGACATGGAGAAGAGACAAATTTCAAGGAAGATTAGGAAGGAAATAATTCAGTGAAGCTCTTCTTGCAGACAGTCATATTTTGTGAAGGATTTAATTTTCACACAATTTCATACACAAACATGTAAAATATAAGATATTAATGATACTGCTGGCCAACAGCCTCTCATAATTGTTGCATTTGCCTTACCCTGCATTTTGTGATTGCTTAACTGGTAAATGTGATTATGGATGAGAAACGATAAGGTTGGTAATGCATGGAAAAATATTATTTTAAAATGATATGCCTTGCAGAAGATTGTAATAATACAAAGCACATCACTCAGTTTATGCTGGCCTACCTGTCACATTCTAGCAATGTACAAGAGTAACGTTGCTTGATGATTTCAGTTCATTTTCAGTAGCAAAAAAGAAGAGGGAGAGAAAGAGAGAGAGAGCACTGCAATTCAGAACAAAACATGTTTCCTTTTCATTGTAAAGCAGCATAATTGGACCTAGTGGCTATATTACCTCGTAGATTTGTTTGAGAGGACATCAGCTACCTTTCCTTACCTCCAAGCAAACCACCAACTTCTGATTCCGGAACAATTGTGTTACAGTCAGATCAAGCAATTATCAATTTAACTAGGTTTCCAAACTATTTTCTTAATAGAGAAAAATGATGCCATCATTCATGAAGCTTCTCTTTGCATGCGTAGATGTTGGAAGCATCCCCTTGTAGTGTCATGTGTGCTTGCACTCACACATCAAATCGCCACTGAGCTCACAACCAGGCTCAGCTTCACTGAGGAAGTAAAACCAAAAGAGTTGTGGTAACAAAATTGATGCAGAGATAGGTCCAAAAGGATTTAAATTGTGTGTTGTTTCAACTTATTCCTTTCACTCCGGAGCAGGAAAAGATTTCAAGTCGCACATGTATATTATTCCTTTTTGCCATTCTTAATCAGCTCCTATCAAATAAAAGTGTTGCACAATAAAAATCTTGAGATTTGAAAGGCCAATCACCAAGAAACTTGCTTGTCAGATAAGCAATGTACTTACAAATTTTGATTGAACTTCAATCAATGCCAACCCATTTCCTAAATGTCTGAACAAACTCAAGCCTCTTTCTTTGAACCTCATTTCTGGCTTCTGATGCTTTTAAACCTTTGTATAGACTTTTATGAAGCTTCAGGAACTCGGTTTTATACATCCACTTATCGATATACATTTTATGCTCATTCATGTAACCAGCAACCTCCATTACCCTCTCAAAGTAACCACCTCGGAGAAAGTTTAACAGAAAAGATTCATATAGGTCCCTGCTCACAAATAACTTCATGGTCTTCATGTTCCTTTTGACGTCCCCCCACAATATTGTAATATCTCGATACCTTTCCAAAGAAGAATAACCATATACCAGATAGGCAAAAGTTTGCACTGTGGGTTGGACTCCCATCACTTGCATTTTTCGATATACCTTCAATGCATCCTCCATCATTTTGGCCTTGCAAAAAAAGTAGATAGAGGAATTTAACTTATAAACTAGAGGAGAAATCACCTTCTCCTCCTCTCCCATTTCCTGAACTATAAAGTCAGCAAGATCTGATTTGCTACAAAATGCATTATCATCTTTTTCTGGAAGACACGTAGAAGCAATTATCTCACCAGACAAATTTATGGCATAACCGGCCTTCCCCATTTGTCTTAGCAAGGCCTCCACTTCTTTGAACATCTTTCTACTGTGATAGGCCATTAAGAGTAACATGTATGCAGTCAAGCTGCAAGGAGACTCAGCTGTTTCCATGTCATCCAAGATGTCATGAACAGCTTCCAGCCAACCTAAACGAATGCAAGCATCAATTACATCATAACACAAACTGGATCCCTCTACTGGTGGAGAGTCCTTTTGCAAGCTCAATATAACCTTTGTAAGCTCAGAAATTCTCCCCTGCCTCTTGTAACCATGTATGAGTTTTGCTAGGGCTCTATTACTAGGACGAAACTTCCCATTCTTAAAGCTCACAAGCTCTTTGTCGTGTTCCACTTTGATAATGGAATCCTTCTGTAGCATCTCAGGAAATATTTGAATTTTCAACCCAGCCCTCAGATTCTGAGATCCAATTGAAACAAAGAAAGGCCTTTGAAGGCCGTTCCTAGGTTCTTTATTAGGAGGAATGGAACCCCGGAATCTATTCATACCTAACAAGAGGTCGGCAGCAGAATCAAGGTCATTAAACTTAAAGTGCAAGTTCAACAAGCATTCATAGAACTGCTGGTAGTGACAACCGAAAGGTGCAGATACTTGATCAATATGATCTTTAAATTTTTTAATTTCATCCCTTAAACCATTCATTTCATAAATCTGGGTAATAATGATAATTGAGTGTGCATCAGCCATAACACCTGTCCTCGACATCCATTCCACTAACTCTTGGCCTCTCAGAGATAACTTAAACATCACACAAGCATCTAGAACAAGGTTGAAGATCAAAGTATCCGGTTTTGTTGACTTTGCATGATCACTATTATTTGCAATCAGAAAGCACTCACAAATCGGAATCAAGAAATTGGAGGTGAGGCATGTTCCAATCTCAGTCTTCAACATATGCAAAACAATTGATCTCAACAAACTTACTGTGGGCAAATTCTCTCTCTCTAGCATCACCCTTAACATAACTGAGGCAGGAATAGGCATCTGCGCTCTTGCGAAGGAAAGCGAAAGCTTCATCAGGATTTCAGTTGAAAGTAAATTTGATTTCTCTTTCAAAATTTGAGAAACTAAATCAAATGCTTTTTGTAACCAGCAAGGATCAGAAGAGTATGACAATTCAGTGAGCAACCTACTCACTACAGAATCTTTAGGAAAGCCATACAAGTTTTTGAAGTCATTAAAAGCTACCCACGCTTCATTGACTTGGTGATCCTTCAATGAAACTTCAAGTTTTCTTAAAAGAGCACCATGAAAGGAACCTTCCCAACATAATCTTTCGTGCTGAGCAGTACTTGTAGAAAAAGGTCGAACACTTACAAAGTGCCATTTACGATATGCATCGAAGACTTGAAGCCGTCTAAAACTTGCCTTGACAAAAAATCTGCTGCAATGAAATGAAAGTAAGGCAGTAGTCTTCTGGATAGCAGAAGCCATTGCAATATTATTCTAACAGTGTGTGAACGCAACAGATTTTCCTTGTCAAAATTGGTTCCATTCAATCACTCATCACATCTGCAAACTGCAGCCTGCACCACTCCAAATTGCTTCACTCTAAGAAAATTTAAATCAAATCAAATCATCAAGCTAAAACAGAGATTTAGCTGCCCAAACATGAGAATTGACTAAAAAAATAATCTAACTAAATTGAATCATTGCATTAAAACTACGAAGAGGAGATTAAGCCAAAACAAATACGATGAGTTCGTTGAGGCAAATCAACAAACAGATGGTGTGCAACAAACGTAACTAATAAAGCGAAAAACAACAGCAACAATTGCATGAGTTCGACTGATACTGTAGCTGGCGCCAAATAGTTCGTAGTATTGAAGAAAATTGAACTCAATAATGGCAGCTAACGACCCCAACCATTAGAGAGCTTTTGGTTCAGCTTGGGTCTAAAACATGGCACTATTTAACTTTTTAAGTAAATTATTAAAAAAATCCTTTAGCTTAACTCAAATAACCCAGTTAATCCCCCTAATATTGAAAAATATATTAAAACACCCTTAATGTTTTAATACAATGTTATGATAAACCCTTCCATAAAAATAACACCATTAAATAATAACAAAAAATAAATTCCCATATAAAGTAGTACTATAGTTAAATTTCAATAATGCTTTAATATAATTTCAATGATGTCAGCTGGTCCATTCACCTGGGGTGTGGGTCCTGCAAGACAAGCAAACCATGAGTAAGTATATCAGGTGAGTTCCGGCGAATTGATTGCAATAATCAAATTAGAAAAGAGCACCAGAGAAAGATCATAGGATAATATTTAGAAAAAAGAAGTGCCCTTCCTCTTACCTAGGTCTTCCTGATTTACACACACATTTATGGTTTCCACTTGCAATTATGTGGTTATGTTCCCTAGCCATCTGCAGCTTAGTCAGCAAGTATAGTGTCTTGGTTTGGCTTGATCTAGAATATGTGCTCTAGGTTCATCATTATTTTGAATAACTTGATTTATAATAATTAAATTCGGTCTCCGAATAAAATTAATGAAACAGAAGAGATTCAAGTGAATGAAAAAGAAAAAATAAAAGATAAATTCCATTTTCACTTTAGAAAAATATGCTATAAAAATATATCATTTTATGAAACTTTTTATCCTCGAGAGCGTGGACACAGATAGTGCATGGTTGTTATCAACTCATATCGTAAGGTGTTGGATTAAGTTCCACAACGAACATAACCATCATGTTTAGTTGTTAGTGTTGAGTTTGGAACCCTGAATAAATTGCTGATGATAAGTCAAAGGACGGTAAGGATCACGTGTGTAATTTGCTTGGCCCGTATGGCTCATTCAAAGGATTATTAACAGATGGAAGCGACCCTCTTTTCCACGTGACTTCATTGTTTGTGCGCACGTGGTTGGTCTAGCGCATAAGGTACAAATTGTTGCATTTATAATGGTTCAACTCACCAATCTTATATGGCTAGGTACACATATCGACGCTTTGGTATGTGTGCTAGGCCTATAGATTGGTTTGATTCCTAAGTCATATCGACGCTTCGAGCCGAGCCGGGCTTCTTAGGTCCCGAGCTGCTGGTTTAGTCATTGTTATCATGAATTTATTAATTTGTTTGTATTAACTTCATGTGGGGTTAAGCAATTTATCCTCAAACATAAATTCAAGTTTATAGTTTTAAATCTACTAATTTTAATTATCGTGATTTTTCTATTTTCAATAAAAGAAGGCCTTTCTCTTTGATTGTAGGCTATATATTTTGCAATATCTATGTTGCACATTATCCAATAAATTATTAATGAACGACTAAAAATATAAATTTTCTGCTTATAATTTTCATAAATTAATTATAATGATATAATTTTAAAATTATGTATTATTGTCGATATATAGTTCACAAATATACAATTCTATGCAGTCTAGAGAAAAAAATACAATCTTTTAAAATTTGTTTTTAAATCTTATAGGTTCTTTTAAGTTAATTTTTCATTTTTTCTAATACTATGTAATATGTTTAACATATACTGAGTAAATATTAGATAAATATAAACACAGGTATTTCGTCTTTTTTTTTTATTTTTAAAGTGTATTTACACTAATAATATTTTTTATAATTAAAAATAAAAAAAAATAGAAATGGTGCATAGCCTTTTAAATTTAATTACAATTGTCAGTGTGTTAGTACATTGATAGGAGAAGGAAAAACCTATTTAATCTAAGTGGATCACTAAACTCACAAATCGATGAAGGTGATATTTCAAGGAAATATATCCCTTGAATATGGAGGAAAAACCTCGAATTGGAGACCCCCCATTTGGTGGGGCAAAAGTCTCAACACCTCACCCAATCTAGTTTAAATAAATTCTTAATGTTAATTAATTTTTTTATTATACAATTAGTTTGTTTGATATGTATTATGTAAATATTAGATAAACATAAACATCGATACTCAAATCTTTTATTTTTTAAGTGTATTTACACTAATAATGATTTGTTTATATTTAGAAAAACAAAAAGAAATAATGTTTAGCCTTTTTAAATAAGGATCTTTACAAAAAGTATTCCAAAAACTACTTCTATTTCTAAAAAACCATAACTTTATAACTTTTTTAAAAATACCACAATTTTTTTCAAAAATACCATTACTTGCTAACAAATTTTCACATATACCACAAAGCTAAAGGAAAGAAAAAAAAAAAAAGCATAACTAAAATCTACAACACTTTTATATATTTTTTTTTTTCTTTTTTGATGTCCCACCACTTCTTCTCCTTCTCCTACTACATCTCCATGATATTTGTTTCCCCATCCTTAAAGCAAAAAACATGGATAATCTCTCATCTCCTCTTATTCTCCTGCTCATGGCCACGAGGTCTCCTATCCTTTCTTATTCCTCTGCACCGCTAGTGTCACATAAAAAGCATAAACACATTAATACTCTCCATCTGTATCTATCAACAACAAGTTCTCTAATTGGTAAATGAATAAAAAATGAAAGAGAATATTAGGCATAATATTCATGTATGTAATGTGTAGATATGTCTGCATTCTTGGTGCTTTTGATTTACGTCTTATTGGAACTAATGTTGATGTTTATCATTACATGGAGCCATTATACAATGACTATCATAAATTGAGGTTAAAATTGCCTAACGGAAGTAGCTTTGGCCTTAACTTTTTGCATCACTATTGGAACTCTTTCAATGATGCAAGCCTTTTATTAGCATTAACTAATGTGGATGAGTTTATTGATGATCTCCTTACCAAAGACTATTCTTGTGATATTGCTCTCCCACACATTAAGAAAAGGTCACTTCTTTGCTTTACCACATCTAATAGGTAGCTTTTTTGACGTAGGGGAAGCTTCCACAAAATAAAAATAAAATAAAGAACAAATGAATAAATATTGTAACCCACTGATTTACACACAAATATTAAAAAATAATTTTTTATAACCTGTTGATTCACAAATAATACTAGAAAATATGCATTAAATATTTGTTGTTTGTGAGAATACTGAAAATTTGGAAATCAAAGAAAGAGTTTTCATTCAATTAAATCAAAACTAACTTAGATAACCAAAAGGCTTATATATTTATAGGGTGACATAAATCTACTAACCCTAATTTTAATTACAAAATAAAATAAAAACAATTCCTAACTAAGATAGGAAATTAAATCTCAACTAGAAAGAAAGTCAATTTCTAATCGGGAAATAAAATTAACACAATGCTAAATTAGAAATAATAATAAAATTATTATTATTGCACAAACTCATTCTAAATGCTCTTAAACTTGTTGTTCCGCATCATTGATGAAGATGCAGTTAATGGAGATGAATCAATATCTGATGAAGAAGATGAGGGCAATGAGGAATGTAATGAATTATTAGAATTCTTGTGTTCCTTTAATTTCTGTTTTGAAGGAATTACAAGTTGATGATGGATTTATTATGTCATATGCCTTTATAAGAAAATTTCTTTCTCAACATTTGAACAAAATTCGAGAGCGAATTTTCTCTACACTGAAGGGAATGATATGGAACAAGTTTAAGAGTATTTGGGATGAGTTTGTGGAACAATTGATATAAGACATAATTTTACTATTGTTGTTATTGTTATCGTTGTTGTTGTTGTTATTATTATTTTTAGGATTTGATTTTTATTTCTAATTTAGCATTATGTTAATTTTATTTTCTAATTAGGAATTGACTTCCTTCTAGTTGAGATTTGATTTCCTAGCAACTAACGTAGTAGAAGTTTTAACAAGATAAAAATAAAATAAAGAATAGAGGGATAAATATTGTAATATGTTGATTTATGTAAAAATATTGATTATGTAAAAATATTGAAAAACAATCTTCAATAACCTGTTGATTCATAAAGAATGCTAGGAAATAGGTATCAAATACTAGTTGATCCTGAGAATACCAAAAAATTAGAAACAAAGAAAGGGTTTTTATTGAATTCAATCTAAACTAACTCAGATAACCTTAAGGCTTATATATTTATAGAGTAACACAAACCTACCAACCCTAATTTTAATTAGAAAATAAAATAAAAACAATTCCTAACTATGATCATAAATCAAATCCCAACCAGAAGAAAAGTCAAATTCTAATATGAAATAAAATTAACACAATGCTAAGTTAGAAATTAAAATCAAATCCTAATAACAGTAACAATAACAATAATAACAACAACAATAATAACAATAGTAATAACAATAATAATAATAATAATATCTTTTATCAATTGTTCCACAAACTCATCCTAAATACTCTTAAACTTGTAGTCCTGCATCATTCCCTTCAGGGTAGAGAAAATTTGCCCTCAAATTTTGCTTAAATATTGTGAAAGAAATTTGCTCATAAATGCATAGAACATCATAAATCCATCATCAATTTGTAATTACTTCAAAATAGAAATTAAAGGAACACAAGCATAAAACTTTTCATCAATGCCAATAAAGTCAATATATTTAACATACTTGATTAACTCTAGCTTATTATATTCACTTTTAGGATGTTCCTCTATCTCGGTTTCTAAATCCTTGTAAGTCAAATAAGAATGCCTCTCAACAAAGGCAATTCATGTATCACCACTTTCTAACAATTCATTACATTTCTCATTACCCTCATCCTCTTCATCAAATATTGGTTCATCTATAATAACTGCATCTTCATCCTCACCATCATTATTATTAAAGAATAAGGTTTCTTTATAATACTTTTCTCCCTCCTCGTCATCACTAACCTCCCCATTAGAATATCCATGGTGATTACAATTGTGCTAGATTAGTTTAGCTTAATTTCAATTATCCATAAGTGCAACCATCCTTTTTGTTATTTGTTCCATCATCTGTTCAAACTGCTATTCCATACACATCACTTACTAATCATAATCTCATTCATACACATCATCAACACATTGTATTTTTCTCAGCATAATTAACAAGGATAAGTTCGGCTCTAATATAAACTGATGTAGCTAGAGCTTCAACAAGATAAAAATTAAATAAAGAACAAAAGGATAAATATTGTAATCCTTTGATTCACACACAAATACTGAAAAATAATCTTCTCTAATTTGTTGATTCATAATCAATTCAATCAAAACTAACTCAGATAACCCTAAGGCTTATATATTTATAGGGTTATACAAACCTACCAACTCTAATTTTAATTAGAAAATAAAATAAAAACAATTCCTAACTAAAGATAGGAAATCAAATCCCAACCAAAAGGAAAGTCAAATTCTAATTAGGAAATAAAATTAACACAATGCTAAATTAGAAATAAAAAATCAAATATTCTTTTAGTAGTTTCGAAATATTAAGTTTTTGTTTATTTATAAATTTTTTTGATTTTTAAAATTACATAGGACACTTAAATTTACCTATAGTTTGAAAATATATATGCAAAATCTAATATGTATATTCATAATAATATTAATATATTATCAACTTTTATAATTTTAATGTTAAAGTGATAAAAATGTAATTATAAATTAAAACCAAAATTTAAATTTTCATATTTTATTTTTTTTCATTAATTATGTATATAAAAAAATTCAAATATATAATTAAAGACATCTTCTTAAATATGCCTAGTTACTTAAAAAATCTAAATTTTACAAGTTTTAATAATTTTAGAATATTCGTTCAACTTTTAATTAAAAACTTCTAAACTTTATATTTTTTTAATAATTTTAATACATTCTTTTAACATTTAAAAAAATCATAAACTTTACAATTTTTAACAATTTCAACACATTGTTTTAAAAAATTTTGTGGGTTATTTGCAAATAAAATAATGACTTTTAGTATTTTTTACAATTTAATCATGACATTTGAAACTTGGCATATTAAAACATGAATTTGCATTTTTTAGCAAGTTGAAACACCGATCAATTATCCGGTGAACCTAATCTGCTAAAAAAAATGCAAATTCATATTTTAATATGCTAAGTTTTAAATGTCATAACTAAATTGCAAAAAGCGCTAAAGGTCATGATTTTATTTGCAAATAACCTAATCTTTGTCAAAAAAATTGTTAAAGCTCATTAAGTTCATGATTTTTTTAAAACTAATTAGACCAATATTAAATTTTATTTATTCAATTAATTTTTTAACATCTTATAAAATGTTTTAGTATTTAATATTGATATGACACCAAATTTTTTTTAATTAAAAAAAGAATTTAATGAGTTAATAAAAATTTTCTTCTTAAAATATACCATTTTAAAATAAAAAATAATATTTTAATTTGTTATAAATTTAGAATTACTTATATGACATTGAAAAGAATGCTTTAATTAAAAAGATGTTAAAATCATTAAAAGGTGTAAAGTTTATAATTTTAAAGTAAAAAAGATAAATTCAGTGTCATATAAATAGTCGCAAACTTATGAAAAATTAAAATATAATATTTTTTATTTTAAAACAATATATTTTAAGGAGAAAATTTTTGCTAACTCATTAAATTCTCTTTCTTTTAAATTCAAATATGTTTGATACTATATCAACATAAAATTTTATCATATGCTAAAATATTAATTAAACCAATACAGTTTAATATTGAAATGAAATTTTTGTTGTTGATAAATTTTAGAAGAATATACTAAAATTATTAAAAATTTTGAAGTTTGTGATTTTTTTTTATAAATTTTAAAAGAATGTATTAAAATTGTTAAAATATGTAAAGTTCAAGATTTTAAAATAAAATTTAAAAGTAACATGGTAATATTGTTAAAACTCGTAAAGTTCAAAAATTTTTAAATAATTAGACCTTAAATGTACACAAAATTCCTATAAACCGTGTCTCTTAAATACAATAAAATTCATAATCATACACAATAAAAAATCTTCTAAAAAAATACAAATGGATGAACAATGAATATATCATAGTATAAGATAAGTATAATTTTCGTATATTATCAGTTTCAAAAACATTTCAAAACATCAAAATAAAACAAAAATCTAATTATAATCTTCAATTTAAATAGAAATCTATTGTGCAAATTCATGTAGTCTATAGGCATAGTTTTTATTCAATAAAATGGAGAATGGACTGACAATTTATTTTCAGAAACTTTAAAGTGATTGGATACATAATTCAAAGGCATAAAACTTAAAATAATTTTCATTTACTTTTAGTTAATTTTCTGTTTATGAAACAATCTCTTACACTTTTTTTCTGTTATATGAATACTGAATAATTTTTTTGTATTTTTCATACTATTTATATATTCCATGATATTTATTTTTGAATAAAAACAATGTATTATGACTTGAAGACAGGTATTAAGTCTCTTGTCTTTTTCAAAAATCTATTTTGATGTTTTAATTTTAAATATTTTTAGTTTATTTTTCATTTATATTATGCATATGAAACAATTTATTTACATAATCAAAGTCATCTTCTTAAATATATACAAAATTTTTACAAATTATCTCTCTTAAATACACTATATGTTGTATATATTCGAACAAAAAAATTCATAATCATATATAATAAAAAAATCTCTTAAAAAATATAAATATATGAGCAGTAAATATATTATAGTATATAGTGAGTATACTTTTAGTATATTATCTGTTTCTGATACACTTCAAAACATTAAAACAAACAAAATTTTGATTATATAATTGCAATAAAAAGTCTTAAAAAAACACTAAATTTATATTAATTCCTTCAAATAAAAAATGTCCAACAAATATGAAACCTTCTTCAATTAAAAAAAAAAGGTAATAAACAATAGAAAATTCACTTAATATAAGAGAAGAAAGAACTCATAATTATGAAATATTTAATTTAATAATTCAAATTCAAATTCAAATTACATTTCCTCTCTATTGAGGTTGATAGTTAATTACTAAAAAATTAATATTTTTAATATTTTAAAAAAATCACATTAGATCTTAAGATGAATTAACAAATGAGTTATATACATAAATCACATGAATTTGGATGTAACATAAAATTAATACAGTTTTATTTATTTTTTCTTTTCTTGTTAAGATCCCATAAATATTGCCCATAAGTGACATAACTAACTTGAACTTGACAAGTTTTAAACCAAATACAAAGTAGATTCATTCATTGTTTGGTCATATGTATAGAGTTTAACATAAAAAAAAAGATTTTGGAAAGTAAATATGATTTTTTGTTAGCTAAATGCATAATATCATCTCTAAATTTTATACCATTAACTTTTTAATTTGGGCAAAGGTGCATTTTTTCCCTAATATTTATACCATGGAGCACATTTCTTTTTACGTTTTTTTAGACCATTTAAATACAAAATCAAGTATTTTCTGTGATTTAGCCCCTTAATTAATATGAGAATTAACACCTTTATCATTTTTAATATGAAAATATCAATTAACAACCAAAAGTTCATTTCCCTTTCACTTTTACCATCTTTTTCTTCCTCATCAACACTCACCATCATTAGTAACCAAAGAAAAATTAAAAAAAAAAAACACAAAAAAAAGCTCTATTAGAAGCTTTGATTTTTTTTTTCTCACATTAAACTTCATTCACATATTTTCCCAAAGGTGGCAAACCTTATTGTTCCAAAGCCAACAAATTGTACTAGAGCCATGACAAACACTACAAGAAAACAACAAAATAATGACAAAATTATCCGTTATTATTCTATCATAAATTAGGTTTACTGCCAAATTAGTAACGGAAATCTTGATGTCACATTAGTAGTTGTCACTATATTTAATGACAGAGGAAGATTCCATCAGGAAATTTTATGACAAATTATTTGTCACAAAGTTGTGATAGATAAAGTTTTTGTCACTAAAAATTCATTTTCAATGAAAGGTGTTTCCATCACAATTTCGTGACGGATTAGTGATACAAATTTGTCACTAAGTTTTCCATCACTAGCTTATCATAAATTATTCATCACTATTCCATCACAATTTGATCACAAATTAGTGACAAATTTATGATGGATTACTATTACTAAAGGTTGCATCACTAAGTTACTTGTCATTATTCCATCACTAGTTCGTCACAATTTTGTGATGGATTGTTAACGAATTGTTCATCCCTAAACTGTCATAATTTATTGACAAAACATCATTATTCTGTCACTATTATTTTTTGTTCTATTATTATATTTTATATAAATTAAACGTTATTTCTAATTATAATATAATTAATGCATTTTAATAAAATTAGAAGGAAATTGAAATTCAATAATGAAAAATGCATTTCATAAAATAAAATAAATAGTATACATAAAGAGTATACAAGTCAAACTTAATTAATAATAAATATTTACAACAATAATGTTTTACACATCAAACATCAAACAAGTCATCACCTAGTTTAAGGTGCGGAAGATCCCGATCCATGAAATTCTTGAGTAGATTGCATCTGCTCCATAAAGTGCCTTATCTACTCCTTTATCTAATGTAGATGCTCTCCTTAGGCATTTAGCTCACCGATCATTTTATCCGTCTTTGCTTGTTATTCTGTGAGCTCTTGCTGCATAATCTCCTACTGATTCAACAACCTACAATGGTTATGAGGTTTTACAACTTTAAAAGGAAGTAGGAGAGATTGTGAACCATCCTCCAAAGGCTAAGATGTAGAAGACACCAACTCCTCTATACGATCCTAAATAGAACAAATTTGGTCACAGATTTGTGACAGATTACTGTCACTAAAGGTTGCATCACCAATCCTTTACTAAGTTACTCGTCATTATTACATCACAAGTCCATCATAATTTAGTGATAGATTGTTAATGAATTGTCCATCACTAAACCATAACAATTTATTTATAAAATGCCCATCATTATTTTGTTAGTATTATTGTTTGTTCCATTGTTATATTTTATATAATTTTAATAAGTTAAAATTTTATTTCTAATTAAAATATAATTAATGTGTTTTAATAAAATTAAAAGGAAATTGAAATTCAATAATGAAAATTGCATTTCATAAAGTAAAATAAATAGTATACATAAAAGGAATAGATGTATACAAGTCAAACTTAACTAATAATAAACATCTACAACAACAATGTTTTACACATTAAACATAAAAAAAGGTGCAAAAGATCCTTGTCCATAAAATTTTTGAGTATATTGCATTTGCTCCATGAAAGTGCCTCATCTACTCCTCTATCTAATGTAGACACTCTCTTTAGGAAATTAGATCACCAATCATTCTACCCATCTTTTCTTACTACTTTTACGAGTTGTTGCTGCATAATCTCCCTCACTTGAGCTACTGATGCAGTAACCTGTGATGGATATGAGGTCTCATTACTTTGAAAGTAACTAAGACAGAAAGATGCATTCTCCTCTTCCCCCTACTTGTAACCTGAAAATAAAAAGTGTCTCTGTTAACTGGTGGAGGTTATGAACCATCCTTTAAAGGCTAAGATACAAAAGACACCAACTCCTCTATACAATCCTAAATAAAACAAATTGGCCAAGTTAATTTTAAAGTTTGGGATTTAACAATTATAAATAAAATTAAAAATATTAAATAATAAAATATGAACCTACATTCACTTGCTTTGACCTTGCATCCACAAAAGTTCCATCTTTTTTCATGTGTACTTTCTTTAATAGCTCCCAAATGTTGGGCCAACGTTATAACTCTTTAACCTACAATAACAATAAGTTAGTAATTACATGTCTAGAATAATAAAAATGAAAAAACAAAGCTATAACTCTTAATAATAAAAATCAATCCACTGAATAATTAATAATTTATCATTTTTAAAGAATGATCCATAATTTATCGAAATCCACTTGTATGCTTAGTCAAGCTTAGTACCTAGGCCACTCATCTCACTTAGAAGATTTTGTTTAACTTTGCAAGCTTTATCTTTCCATTTAAGAGTGTTCTAATATTGTTGCTAATTACCCCAATTTCTTAGCTCATATAATGGGACTTGCCATCTATATAATGCCTTTTAGTGTGGGCATGTTTGGTATACTGCATTCTAACATTTTGCCACTAACACTTCTTAACAGCCTCTTCACCTATAAGGTCCCAAGTGCACCTACCTATAGGGTCCTAAGTGTACCTCTTCTATAGCATAAAATAATTATAAATAATGAACACAATAAAACTTTTAGTTATAAAATATAACTAATAATCTAAACATATAATTGTACATTCCTTTTTAAATATATTTTTATTTACACAATAATATACTTAATATTCTAACATTAAACTCCTCCGATGGAAGTCTTTAAGAGCTCTCGAGATATGCTTCCCTTACATGCAGTTACTTCTTATCTATCACATAGTTGTTTAGCCATTTGATTAGATATTGAATGACCTAGAGGAAATAAAGTGCTACTTATAGGAATTAACCTAGAAAAAAGTAATGTTACATATAAAAATAAATGGGAGAACTAGTCATTATGAGCTTTAATCACACTGACTTAGAAAAAACCAATGTATCACACACACTAATACTATAAACACACTCAAACTTGGAAACAACAATGTCATACACACACAACAAACACCCACAGATATACATAAGATAAAATTAAATATAAAAATTCTTTACTTATTTTCTTCAACGCTAATCAATAGCTTACTTGTAGGATCTATGGATGATCCTATAGAAGGAGCTGTGAATTTAGTATGTGTTATAGATGGTGGTGGTATGAGGACATCCTCACCATGTCCAACAGAAGTGGTTAGTAAATTGCTTATGGCTATAAAAAATATGGTGATTATACCAAAGAAACAAGTAAGAATATTAACACAACATTACACTAATTATAATATTGAATAGTAAATTCTATTTATATTGTTTGAAATAAATATAATAAAATATGAATATAATCATCTAGTAGTCATCATCATCATCATCATCATTAAATTCTTGGTCTTCGTCATTGTCATCATCATCATCATCATCATTATATTATGGTTCTCCAGCATTATGTTCTTCATCATTATCATCACCATCAAATTCTTATTCTACACTGGTGTCTTCATCATCATCAGCTTCATCATCATCTTCTTCTTCAATTTGCAAGGTCAATTCAATATTTTTCTTGATTTTAGTATCATCAATGCCAACATATGAACCTTTTGCTTTGCTATTGAATTGTATATGTGAATCATTAGAATTTTGTCATCAAACAAGAGAGTTTGTTGTGATAATTAATAGAATTAATTCTTGGAAAAGAACAAGAACTAAGGCTCCATTTATTTATGGAAAATATTTTATCTTTGAAAAATATTTTTTTTGAAAATAATTTTCAGGGAGAATATATTTCAGGGAAAATATTTTCTAATATTTGGCTGCAACATTAGAAAATAATTAGAAAATATCATCCTTTGTGATATCAACATTAAAATTATCTATTTGTAATGGATCTAATGTATATTTTTTACAAATTATCTTTTTATAATGGACCTAATGTATTGAAAAAAATTATACGATAATTAATCTATACAAAAGAATGAAAGAAAAAAAGAAGGACATGAGAGGAAAAAATGAAAAAAATGAAAATAAAAAAGAAGAAAAGGAGAAAAAAATGAGAGAATAAAAAAATAAGGAGAAAATAAATATAATAAAAGAGGGAAAGAAAGCAAAAATGAGGATAAAACAAAAAAAAAAGAGGGATAGAAGAAAAAATGAGAAAAGACAAAAAAAAAAGGAGGAAATAAAATTAAAAAAAGAAAAAGAAAAAAGGAGAGAAGAAAAATAAGGATAAAATAAAAATAAAAAAAGGAGGAAAAAGGAAAAAAAAAGAGCAAAACTAAAGGAAGAAATTAAAAAAGATTATCATTTTAAGTAAATTTCTCTTATTTTTAAGCATTTAAAAATGATTTCTCAATCTAAGGATGGGAAATTATTTTTTCGTTGACTAACCATTTATTTTTCTTTTACTTATTTTTTTTTAGTAATCTAAACAATGAAAAATAAGGGGAAATATTTTCTAGGAGAATATTTTTCATAAACAAACTGAGCCTAAATTCAACACAAGTCATAGCATTCAAAGGGCCTCTCAAAATGCAAAGAATTCAATCAAAATTTAACTCTATTTAATCAATTCAACAAAGACAAATTAAAATTTTCAAGAAATAAAAATAAAAACTGCAAAAAAGAAAAAAATAGAAAAAAAAGAACTTGTTAAGAAGAGAAGTAGATTTTTCCCATAAAAAGAGAATTCTCGCCTGTCACATGGGCGACCTGGGTTCGATCCCAGGCAATGGTGTCAAAAACTTATTACAGTTTGACAAACCTACAAATATACGGATTGCAATAGTGTAACCTTAGACTATAGTTGTAGTTGGCCATCTACAACAGTCAACAAGGCACAATAAATACAATATGCAAGATAAGATAAATAACCTCTGTAGCATTAAACTTAAATCAAATAGGTTTCAAATCCTGACAATAAATTAAAACTTAGCTAAACATGGCTTCAATATTTAGCATTCAATAGAAATATAACCCAATGAATATCCAAAATTGTATTAAGTAACAATGAAAGAGTAAGAGAATTATTATCAAGAAGATTCAAAATGATCTTCTATGGTTTCCTTTTCTCCAAGCTTCTTTTTCTCTTCTTGCTCTTCTCTTTTAGGTGTATTTCTTGTGATTGGTTGGTTAGATCCTGGAATAAGAGTTGGCTACTAGAATTCAAAGTTATTATCCTTAAATACCCCCTTTTAGATTGTCTTTTTATATCCCCCTAGGTTTTCTCTTTTAATGAGTACACATCACTATTAATGATATGTACTAGGTCAATCATGTATGACCATGTTTTGAATTTATCATTTTATTTAATAAAGAGGCATTTTTCATTATCATTTTATGTTATGATAATTACTTGAATAGTCAATTCTTACTAAGGTCATCAAGTATATGACTTGATAGTAAAACCCTTAGATTAAATGTGAGTTCTATTTAAATTATCCCTAGTCATAACAATGTATTATGGCTACTATGGTGTTGATTGATGATTATGTTTTACTAATCATGAATATGACATATGAAGTTAACTCATAGGTACTTATTTGAGAAATAAAGTATTGGATTGATCCATCATAAGAATACTACATAGATTATTATTATAAGTAATTCTCATCACAGTAATATTGGCTTAGTCCTTTGACTTTGAAATCACCATAGATTTCTATATAACTATTTTGTATTTTGACACAATCTTACATTATCTTTAATCGGATGATAAAATAGGTTATTGTTGGGTATGAAATTAGTTATGTGAGGAATATAAGTGATTAAGAAGGAATTTTTCCCTTATTTAATCTGAGTAAGATATCTATGGGCCCTTTGATAAGATAGACTGAGGAAAATGCATGGCCATGCTAAAGTAAAATAATAAAGAGTTATCATTCTCAGTCTATTTAGAATCAAGAAATAATATGATTGAATTCTATAAGGATGACATAATCTATGCCTTATATTTAATCAAGATATCTTTAAGTGACCTGGGCATTCTTTTTTGTGTTTTTGTTGTTGGTTTTTTTGTTTCTGATGGACATGGAAACTTTATCGAATAGGGATAAGTGATTGGTCTCAAGGAGATAAGACGCTTTTGATTTTTTAGAGTCGCCACTTGATTTTTAAAAAATTAGGAAAAGAAAAGGACAACAGCGAGTATTGTCCCCAGTAAATATTTCTAGGTTTAGGAGATCGTAACTACTTTTTGTCCATTTCTCATTATATGATGTTTAATGTATAGTTATCGCAACACCCTAGTTTTAGTGATGATAGTTTATATAGCACTCATAGTACATCAAAAAATATAGGATAATAAAGCTAAGAATTTTATTACATCGCTTTCCTAATAAAATATATATGAAAAGAAAAATATTGCAAAAAGTAAATCTAATATGACTGATCTACAAGGATAACATAATCATTTACACAACTTATTTGATGAATGATAGGATGATCATGCTTACGGTGATTATTTATGCTATGATGATGAATGATGATAATACAAAGAATGCATAAGGTCATCACCTGACCGAGAGCATGATGACTCTATTCTGGGGCATGAACTTTTCACATTATTGATATTTATGATGTAATTTCATGATTTTAAAAATAGAGGATGCAAAGTGATAATGTAAAATGAGCATAATAAAAGATATATTATTCATTTAGCATGTAAGATTTCTAGTCTCATCACACAAGCATAATAGTATTCCCAAATGCTGGCGATAGTAAAATAAATGTAGTGCAGTAAAGTAAATGTGCTAAAATGATTGTGTGGTCCTTAGACTCGACTCAGCTTGTATGAACTTTGAAGCTCTAGCTTTGAGAGATTATCAAGCTTTCCTCATTAAGAGGTTCAAAATGATAGTAGAATAATGCTAGACTATATACCTTTGAAGTGTGCTTGGACAAAAATGAGGCTAGGTTTAGTGGAAAAAGGGATCTAACAACCCAAAGGAAAGGCTGTGAGAGAGCAAAAACTGTATGGCAATGGGTTTCCCACGCCTTCGATCAGACTAACTCTTAAGTGTGTGTGTCTTCACTTGCTTCCTCCTCTCTAAAATGGGGTGTAGAGGGATCTATTTATAGGAAAAAATGTGTAAAATGGGGTGGTATAGGCATGGTCACACGCATGTGAAGGAATTTTTTCCCGTGGCCATGCCAAGTGTGCGTGACCACGCACAGTGTACATGTTTTCATGTGCACTTTGACGCTCTATGTTCTCTTCTCGGGTTCTACACATGCTATTTCAAGGTTGGTTCTTAGGGTTTTTAGGCCTTCCAGATGTGTTTCTGAAGTCCGTTTTGCCAAATTCAGCTTTGATTTTAGCACATGACACTTAGGGGTGTTTACATGCACTTCTAAGAAATACGCACTGATACTCAAGTTGTGTTGGACCATTTTAGGACCACTTCTAGAGGTTTTGGAGCCCTTTGGATGTGTTTTAAAAGTCTGTTTTATCAAAATCAATTTCCATTTTTTCACGAAGCTAGGTCCCGATCTAACAAAATATGCACTGGCCTAATGAGCTGAGTATTTTAAGAGGAGTTTTCTTAAAATAAACCTCTTATTGTTTCGATAATTCATATTTTGTAAGGTCAGAGCATAACTTAATGACCCAGTGGTCAAATTTGCACACTAGTGGGGTTGGTTGGGTGTTTTAAAGTTGCACACTTTTGAGGTGTTATGAATGAGCAGGCTCTAGTCATCTCGAGGATTCATTTCATCATTGGACCTTTTTAAGGATAGTTAAATTTGAGGTATAACAGTTGCACTTTACTTCACGTGTGTTGTATAGCCACCTAGTGCTAGTGTCAATACAAATGAAGCAAATGAAAAGATGCAAAAATATTTTGATAGGGAGAGAGGTACTTCCCTATGGATTATCTTTAGATGTCTTGTTAAGATTTGACTGTTGTTATTGTGTTTTTTTTATTGCTATTATTCTGTGACTTGGTCGTTATGTAGGGTGCTATTTGGGACATATGCAAGCTTGTGATTCATGCAAAGTGTAGAATGCGAATGTGACTATAACCTTTTTAGGTGTCACATAAATAAGGATGCTACTAAGAAAAATGCAGACGTGATTATAACCTTCTTAGGTGTCACATGAATAAAAATATGATTATAACCTTCTTAGGTGTCATGCAAATGAACCTGCAACTATAACCTTCTTAGGTGTCACGCAAAATGAACATGCGACTATAACCTTCTTAGGTGTTACACAAATGAACATACGACTATAACCTTCTTAGCTGTCACGTGAATGAACATGCTACTATAACCTTCTTAGGTGTCACACAAAATGAACATGCAACTATAACCTTCTCAGGTGTCACACGAATGAACATGCGACTATAACCTTCTTAGGTGTCATGCGAATGAACATATGACTATAACCTTTGTAGGTGTCACACAAATGAACATATGACTATAACCTTCCTAAGTGTCACGCGAAATTAACATGCGACTATAACCTTCTTAGCGAATGAGGATGCTACTAAGCAAATGAGAATGCTCCTATGTAGTGTGGATGCTCCTGAGTGTGAGTGCTCCTGAGTTTGAGTGCTTCTAAGGAATGAGAGTGCTACGAATGCTTCTAAGCAATGAATGAGATGTAAGAGTGCTTCTAAGCAATGAACGAGTGCTTCTAAGCTATGTGAGGATGCTTCTAAGTAATGTGAGTGCTTCTAAGTGATGTGAGGATGCTTCTAAGCAATGTGAGTGCTTTAAGAAATGTGAGTGCTTCTAAGTGATGAGAGAGTGCTTCTAAGTAATGTGTATGCTTATAAGCAATGAACAAGATGTGAGAGTGCTTTTAAGCAATGAATGAGATAGTGGTGATGATGCAGTGATGATGTAGTGATGATGAAGTAATGATGTGAGAGTGCTTATAAGCAATGAATAAAATAGTAGTGGTGCAGTGATGATATAGTGATAATGAAGTAATGATGTAGTGATTTGTCATGTTGAGGATGTTATTTTGATGATTTATAGTAAGATATTCTTACAGTGAATTCCTTACTCTTCTTCTTTTGTAAGATATTGAGTTTTCTAAAGAAAGTAGTGCATGTGCAGTGTCTTTAGACAGATAAAGTCCTTACCAGTGTACTTT
The DNA here is from genome assembly GCA_947683625.1 of Mallotus nudiflorus. NCBI lineage: Eukaryota > Viridiplantae > Streptophyta > Magnoliopsida > Malpighiales > Euphorbiaceae > Mallotus > Mallotus nudiflorus. The sequence continues at coordinate 8,669,875 of CANTUR010000207.1, forward strand.
TATATGAGTTTAGTGCATATCTTATGCTCAAATGGAAGTTTAAGACTATAGAAGTGAGTGTGCAAAGTCTTAAAGGGCACATAAAACCACAGAAGAGTGCATAAAAGGGGGAAGTATGCGTGACTGTGCGTGAGGAGCTTGTGATCATGTGCTTGTGTGTATGGTCATGCACCTGGCACATGGTCATATGATTCCCCCCCTCCATGCTTATTTAAAAGGCTATTTTGGAGGTCTTGGGAGGCTTCGTCCGGACTTCTTTGAGTGTTTTCTGACTTTTCTTAACCTTTTTCGTGTTTCGAGTGCTTTTTGATTTATTTTTGCTTCTATTTTTCCATTTTATTTTGTGTAAAATGGAATTCCCCAACATTCCTTAGGGTTTGGAGGACATTTCTATTGATGCTAATGTTGATCTTGAGGGTGACTTTGCGGAGGCCACTGGAGCTGGGACGTTCGCAACTGGGACTAGCACATCTGGTACTTAGAGTTCTCAACCTTATAGGCTTTCTTGGGGAGATCTGATCCCCATTGTTCACAGCTTGGAGACTCACGCTTAGGTGCATCATCGTCATAAGGTAGGTCCCTCTTCGCCTTTATTTTTTGAAGCTTGTTCATCAATCTTTTTTGTTATTTTTTTTATTATGGTATGAAGTTGTTGTAGTTGTAGATCTATAGCTCTTGTTGTAACTGGCTGTCTAGTTTTATTGTAAATTTTAGTGGCTAATAACTCTTATTTTATTTTCTTTTTATGATTGTCTACTTGCCACGATGCTTTTCTTTTCAGCCTTTACTATTTTGATCCTATTAAGTGATGAAGAGAGAGATGTGTTAGTATTTAGTAGTTGTGCAAATATTTGATAGTGTACCTATTGTTTGTAGCTCTGTAGGTATGTCACTGTGCTACCTGGTAGTTTCAACAGGTTTAACTTATACTATCAAGGTCTCCCAATGTGCGTGAAGCAAATGGCTACCGAGAAAGGCTTCGATGGAGTGATTGCTGCATTATCTTTTGACTCGTATATGTCGAGTCAGATTACTATGTATGCATTGATAGAGCAATGGATGGACACGAGGCATACTTTCCATCTGCCTGTAAAAGAGATGATTATTACCGTGCTGGACTTTGCTACTATCATGGGCTTGATCTTTTCTGGAGAGCCCATTCCTTTTAGTGATGAGGAGTGTTCCACTACTATGGTGAGGAGGCGTCTCACGAGGAATTTTCTTGGGGTAGTCACTCCTATGAATTCTGGTTGTCTATATTTTGCTCGATACATGAAGTTTTTTTTTATGCAAGCTTTGTATGATGATGGTCTTGTCTTAATGGAGCAGCTAGCTCGCTACTTTTTATTTTATTTACTGAGTGTTGTTATCTTCCCGAACCTTTTGGGTATGGATGATATGAGATTGTTGCTTGTCTTAAGAGATCTAGATGGCTTACCGAGCTATTGCTGGGGCATTACTGCCTTTGCTTATATGTACTTAGGACTTGATGTAGCATGCCGAGGTGGCTCAAGGATCTATGGATGTTTATTCGTGCTGGACATGAGTAGGAATTTTTTTGTCTGTTGTATTGCTCTTAATTTGTTATTTATGACCCTCTGATTTTGACAGATTTAGGCTTATAAGTTCTGGATTCTCCCCCATCCATCCATCGAGCATTTCCAGGAGGATGGCTTCCCTCGTTATTCTTGTTGGATCAGGAAGACTACAGATTTGATCGAGGATTGCACGATAGCCCGGGACCATATGAGGAGGCTCTCCCCTAATCAAGTATGTTTGATTCTTATTGTGTTGGTTGTTCCTTTCTTTAGGATCATGTATTTATTGTTACCCTTTGAGAAAATTTTTCTTTATTGGTGGGTGGTGAGATCTGACTGGATAGCAGAGATGGTGGTTGCATGGCAGTTGATAGAGAGATGAGTGTTGCTTTCTAGCCTCCTCGGTAGGGTGTGGTATTTAGGCGAGCGAGTCCATCGTTAGTGGGATGGCCCATACATGAGAAGAGTTCCCGTTCCTCCTCCTAAGGACATGTTATGGGGTCATGAGCTCTGTGGCGATGATCTTGCTGTTGTTATGATAGGATTCCCCTCTAAGGGCCTCTTAGAGATTAAGGGTTTACCTTATACTAATGTATTGACTCCTCAGCTAATTAATGTTGTAGCTATTGGGAACTTTCCTTTCCCTCTAGCTTCTTAGGTAAATGCATCTCGTCCCTTGAGTTCAAGGGCTAGGCCATCATGCAGGTCATCGAGAGTTGCTTCTTCTAATCTGGTAAGCTTTTATTCATGTTTTAGTTTAAGCATGTAGCAAACTTTATTAGTAATAAACTATAATTAACATGGGTTATGAGATCTTATCTACAGTGCCATTGGAGGAGATCTAGATCCTGCATTGAGGATAATGAGGGCATGCTCCACACTGAGGTGACTGCTCATGCCAGTGGTGTGGCTTTTAGTAGCATTATCCTTGGGGATTTGATGGTTCAACCATCTTTGTCTTTGCTTGGGATGGATATCCTTAGTAGAGTAGTGAGCTTTGATTTGCTTAGAGCTGGCTTTCCTCAATCGGGTGTTGCTCTTACTGATGCCACCAATGTTCATGTTTTTCTCTTATTCTTACCTATGTTTCATTTATTAAGTGAGTGGTGGTTGACTTATTTGCTTGCTTTTCCAGATTCCTATCTCCTTTTGCCGGTACTGGTATACTCTTGCAGGGAGTTCACAATAGTGCTTTTTAGAGTTTTCTACCACTCAGAGGGTATGCCTTCTTTATTGTACATATTTCTTTTATGCACATGTTTTATGTATGAGTGTATGATATGCAATGTGTAATGCAAGTTGAGCACCATATTGCTAGTCGTGAATGGGAACAGGAGCAGGCAGTTTATCATGACCGCATTAGTGAGCTGCAGTCGCGACTATCATCCCTTGCAATGAATGATAATGAATCATGATCAAACGAGGAGGATGCTTTAGCAGGATCATTTCTTGCTTTTGATTGCAGCCATGGCCGATGTAGTTTTTTTAGGAGCTAGGTGTAGGTCTTTTTGGTTTGTGGCTTACTTTGTTGTATCATTTCTTAAGGTTATGGACTCTAGGTGTTATATTAGGGCATTTTTCCTATATGTTGTTTGACTGTGTATGCTTCTTATTGTGTATCATTGATGATGATGTTTGCCATTACTACCGTCTACCTTTTTCCTTTTTTGCCTAAGGCATCTCCTTTTGGAGCTTTTTGCACTTAGCTAGGTTTTCTTTTTCTTTCCTTTTTGCCTAGGGTGTCTCCTTTTTTAGCTTTTCACACCTAGCTAAGCTTTTTTGTTTTGCCATACGATAGTGGCTAATCTCAAGGAGTGAGCTTAGAGAGGATGGTATGAACCATGGTCATGTAATGAAGGAAAACGCAAAGTATGCTTAATGCAATTCATGATAATAAAATGTGTTGCACTTTTTAAAGACATTTCACTATAATCATTTAAGAAAAGCATAGGTGTATTCATACAAATTTCGAACTTGAGGTTACCCTGTCCTTAATTAGCCTTCTCAGGTTTTCTAGTTAAGTATTTTCTCTCTTTCCCTAATTTTTGTTCGAGCTGCCATTTTTAGGTTTTCAATTCAATGGGAAGTCCCTAACATTTTCCTGAGCTACTTTTTTTAGGTTTTCAATTCAGCAGGATGATTTTTTTTTTGCCTTAGACATAGTACTTTTTCAAGTAGTCTGTATTAACAAGTTTAGAGAATTCATTGCCTTCAGAATCCATCAGTTTGACTACTCCTTTTGATAGGACATGTTTGACTAAGTATGGGCCTTCCCAGTTTGGTATGAATTTCCATCTAGGGTTTGGAATGTTCTATCTTATTTTCTTTAGCACCCAGTCTCCTGCTTTCACACTCTTATGTTTTACTCTTCTATTGAAGGACTTGGCTAGTCGATCCTAATACAACTATGTGTGGTATAGAGCTTTGAGCTTTTAGCTATCTAATAGAGTGAGATTGTCATGCCTCTGTTGACCCTACTGTACTTCTGGTAATTCAGATTTGATAGATACCCAAAGAGACTTGATTTCTATTTTGATTAGAAGAACTACTTCAGACTCATATACTAATGAGAAAGGAGTTGCTCATGTTAAAGTTTTGACTGTCATTTAGTACCCCTATAAGGAATTTGGCAATCTGTCTACCTAGTCTCGATAAGTCTAAGTCATCTTTGATATGATCTTTTTGATGTTCTTATTTGTAGCTTCGATGACCCTATTCATTTGTGGTCGGTAAGGAGAAGATCCGTGATGTTCCACCTTATAACTCCTCAATAGCTCTCTAACTTCCCCTTATAATTGGACATCGTTGTCAAAGATGATGTGATAAGGGATCCCATATTGATAGAATAAGTTTCTTTTAATGAACTTAGCCACTTTCTTGGCTCCTATTCTTGCAAATGATTATGCTTTGACCCATTTTGTAAAGTAGTCCACTGCCACTAAAATGAACTTGTGTCCGATTAAGGCTATCGAGTGGATTTCCCTAATTATGTCCAGTCCCTATGCTGAGATAGGCCATAGAGAGGAGATGTAGTGTAGTTCTATTAGGGGAAGGTGACTGACATTCTTGTGGATCTGACACTTATGGAATTTCCTTATAAATTTGATGCAGTCTTCCATCATCATCATTTAGAAGAACCTTTATCCGATTATCTTCTTAGCCAGGATTGCTCCATTAATGTGTGGACCACAAACACCCTCGTCTACTTCTTTTATTGCTCTTGTAGCCTCAATTTCATTTAGACATTGGAGTTGTAAACCATTTAAGGTTCTCCTGTATAACACACCTTAGTATGATGTGAATTTTGATGTTAATCATTGAATGACCACTTTATCTCTTGCATTTGCTTGATCAGGATAGGCTCGTTCCTTCATATATCTCTGGATGTCATAGAATCAGGGTTTTTCAGCTACTTTCGTCTTTGTTATTCTGCAATCTTTATGACAAGGCTATCTTAATCTAAGTAGAATGAGAGGCTTTATAGGCATTTTGGATGGTCCTTCCCATACTGATGCTAAGGAAGCAAGTGCATCTGCAATCTGATTGTGATTCCTAGGGAGATGAATGAATCTACATTTTCAGAAGGACATGGTGAGTAGCCTCAAGTGGTCCAGATAAGGCTTTAAGTGCTACTCTTTCGGTTGCCACTCTTACGTGGCATGATTGATTACTAGCATGGAATCTCCAAAGATTTCGACTTCTATGACATCCAGGGTTATCAATGCTTCTATTCTGAGTATGCATGGCTCGTATTCTACTTCATTGTTTATGACTATAAACTCAAGATTTTTAGCAATTAGTACTACTTCACCTTTTGGAGATTGTAGAATGACACTGACTCTTATGCCAAACTAATTGCCTGCTCCGTCAAAGTACATGCATGATCCTTGGATTTCAATAGCTAATCTGAGGTCGTCTAGGAAGTCTAGTTGGATTTCTTTTAAGTATGAAATGCAATTGAGAGCTAGAAATTCAGACACTGCTCTCCCTTTCACTGCCTTCTTAATCAGATATTGCATGTCGAATTCTATTAGTCATACAAGCCATTTGGCAAGTTTTCCCACTAAAGAGGGAGCTTTGTAGAGGTACTTCATTCGGTCCATTTTAGACATGGCCTATATTCTATAAGATTAAAAGTAGTGTATGAGTTTTTATATTGCCCATATTATTGCTAGACATATCTATTTGACTTGGTTGTACTTCTCCTTATATGGTAGCATCTTCTTGCTTAAGTAGTAGACTGCGTGTTCTGCTTTCGTTTCTCACTCTTGGGCTAACATTGCACCAATTGCGTTCCCTTCGATAGCCATATATAGGGTTATAGGCATCCCTAGTTTAGGTGGTCTTAAAACTAGTAGATTGGCTAGGTAGCTTCTGATTTTGTCAAATGCTACCTAACACTATTCATTCCATTCAACTGACTGATCTTTTCTGAGTAGCTTGAAGATCAGTTCACATACTATTGTCAACTTAACGATAAATCTACTGATGAACTGTAGTTTCCCTAGAAAACCTCCTATTTCTTTCTCTATTTTTGGCACTGGCATCTCTCTGATGGCTTTTGCTTTGTTTGGATCCATTTTAATCCTCGTTCTGACTGACAACATCCTCCAACATCTTTCTTAAAGTAACCCCGAATATGCATTTCTTCAGATTTAGCCTAAGACTATACTTTTTGACCCTTTTGAGGAACTTTTCAAGATCAAAGGGGTATTCTTCCTTGGTTCCTGATTTAACCATCATGTCGTCAGCGTATACCTCCACTTTTTTATGTATCATATCATGGAACATTGCAGTCGCCATTCTCTGGTAGGTTGCCCCTGCATTCTTTAGTCCAAAAGGCATTACTTTATAGTAGTAAATACCCCATTCTATTATGAAAGTTGTCTTCGCTTTGTCAATAATGGCCATTAGCATATGATTATACCCAGAGAATCCATCCATAAAGGAGTACATTGCACATATGGCGGCACTATCAACCAGTATGTCTATGTGAGGTAGTGGGAAATCATCCTTCAGGCAGGCCTTATTCAAATCTATGTAGTAGATGTAGATTCTAACCCTTCTATTTTTCTTTGGTACTGGTACCACATTTGCTAACCATTCTGGATAATCTACTACCTCTAGGAATTTTCTTTGATATGTTTCTCAATGTCGTCTTTCACTAGTTAGGCCCATTATGGTCTGAGTCTTCTCAATTTTTGCTTTATAGGTTTGCACCTTTCTTTGGTTGGAATGAAGTGTTGAGCAATGTCTCTGTCAATACTAGGCATATCGTTGTACGTCCAAGCAAATACTTTTGAATATTTTATTAATATTTTTCAATTTCTCTCCTCTCTTCAAGGGTAACATTTTTCAAAATATGTAGAATACATGGTTCATATTTCATACCAATGTTAAATGATTCAATGCATATGGAATGAATGTCAAATATACTAATGTTTTGATCAATGCAATGCACATTACCATTAAGAAAGACATCAAACAAGTAAGCAAAATCTGATTTCATTACATCATCATTTTTAAATAAGGAAAAAGTACAAAGATCATCATCAGCAATGTCTTTAGACAGGATGTCATCGATGCTTGATTTAAGGATGGTAGTAGCTTGGGCATGATTGATAGCTTCACTCTTAGATTCTATCTCTAGCTTTTTCATCAGCTCACAGATGTCAGTCTTAGTGATCATGTCTAGTAAGTGTTTCTCCTTGAGGGTGTCATTAGAGATCTTGAACCCAGTTTCTTGATTCCATTACTCACCCATTCCTTAACTTGTCCTTGATAGACTTGGGTTGAGATTTTAGCCACAAAAGGGGTTGATTTCTTAGCCCCAGTATCCTTTTCAGGATCATACCCCAGACCATTTCTATTGGTTTGTCCTCAGAAGTTAGGGAATTTTTTGACTCCAATGTTTCTTCCTCTTAGTCCTGTTCGAGGAAAATATTGCATTTTCTTCATCATAGTAGCAACTTTGAGATTGACATGACCATCATTGATCACGGAAACCTGGAATCCTGGTGGGACCATATTTAGATAGGCAATAATGTTGTTTATTTTAGCAAGGATGATAACAACTTTTCCATTTAGAGGGAACTTGATCTTCTGATGCACAGTGGAAAGTATGCCCCCTAGTGGGTGGAACCAAGGTCTTCCTAGCAGTAGAACAAAAATTAGAGGAATGTCTAGGATGGTAAATTTTATTTTTGATTTGATATCTCCCACTGTAACTACTAGCTTATTAGAATCACTATAGGCTCATATAACCATGTTGGACTCTTCTAGGTTTTCAACATTCATCCTGAACTTATGTAGTAACCTTAGGGGATAAACATTGATGGAAATCTCGTCATCTACCATAACATATGGGGTCTTCTTAGTCTTGACAATTGCTTGTATGAAGAGAGGATGATTATGGACCATTCCCTCGAGGGGTAAATCTTCTTCTAAAAAGGTGATTGCATTGGAAGGAGCTTTCATTAAAAAGGCTATCATCTTGCAAGGTAAGGCATCAATGACAATGTTTGCTTCATCTAGTGTTCTAACTAGGGCATCTCTGTGCTTCTTGGAGGCCATGAGTAGGTCTCAGATATTGGCTTATGCCTAAGTTTTCTTGAGCTATTTGAGGATGGTGTCTTCTTCTTTAACTGGAGCTTGATCTTTTGCTACTTCTTTTTCTTTAAAGGGCTCTTTCTCTTTCTCAGAAGGTTGATATACCTTCCTGTTATGAGTTACATGGTTAACTGCTAGTGAGTGCTTCTTAACTGCTTGCTTACCTACTTTTGTACAGTTGTTTTAGTCCCAGAAAATGATTTTAGGATCATAAGAGTCGTCCCTTATATCAATCCCCATAATCCATAGGTTATGGAGCTGAATAGTATTGTCCATCCAATCTTCATTGTCAAACTCTTCTCCCCACCCTAAGGGTGTTATGTCTTCTAAAAGTGTGTGAGTAGTAGGAGGTGTTGTGTACTTGACTTTATAGTCAAACTTCCCAAATGGCTGGCCTAGTAGATCCCATACTTCATGGTTATTATTGAGATTATTTTATGTGTCTGCTTCTTATGAGTAAGAGCAATCAATCACTTCAGCATTCATGGGGAGAGCTGTATCCTTGGCCCCTTTTTGCATCATCAAGTGCAGGAGGAACTTTCAAGGCATTAGAATATATTCAAAGGTAGAAGGGCATTGCTTATCTTCACAGGAATCATGAGGCTCAAGAATGGGTTTTGGGGGTTTGTCTTCTGGGGCCTTATCTTAGGTTCCTTGTATGGCTTGGATTAATTTATCAATAATGTCTTTTAGTAGATTGGAGGAGATCATGCTGATAGTTGGTGGAGGCATATTTTGATAGTTTGGGAGAGGATTAGTCTTGATACTAGGTCATTTTTCTAGGTCATCAAATTTTCCAGAGTCAATGAGATCTTGGATTGTATTTTTAAGGGTTTTGCATGTATTAGTGGTGTGGCTAGGCATCTGGTGAAAACGGCAGAATACTTTGTATTAGAGGTTCTTTTGTTAAGTCTCTAGAATACTTTGGATAATGGGAGTTTAAAGTTTGAGAATTTTCTTGGTATTGATAAATGGTATTGATAGATGGTGAGTTATGGGTGTTGGGTTGGATCCTGTTTATTTCTATAGTTTGGGTGAAGGTGTTTTGGGCATTTGGTTGGGTATTGTGGTGAAAAGTGTTTTTGGCTTGTTAAGGTTCCTCATCCTTAATTCTGATCCTGACATGATGGAGAGCTTTAAAGTCAAGATAATGAGCAAAGATAATTTATTTTATAAAGTATGGTAGTGCCCCTTTGATTATTAGCTGTATTTGTTCATCCTCAGGAGGATGGTTTCTCACCTTGACTGCCTTTCCCCACCATTTAGTGACATAATCAGAGAAAGCTTCACTAGATTTCTACCTTATGGTCTCAAGGTCCCTTTAAGTGATGTCTAATTGAGTGTGGTATTCATACTGCTTAATAAACTTCTGAGTTAGCAGTAGCTAATCATTTTTTATTTCATCTTCAAGGTTAAAGAACCATGCCCTCGGTCCTTCCTCTAATGATGTAAAGAAGAATCAAACAATCTATGATTTTGTAAGCTTTGTAGTAGCCATGAAGGTAGCATATTGCCTTAAATGGACCCTCAAATCTCTTGTTCCCTTAAACTTAGCAAAGTTTGGTAGCTTAAAATCATTTGGAAGTGGCTCATCTTTGAATAACACTAAGTCGGTGAAGTTCTTGGAGCCATGAGTTCCTTTGTCTTTAAAGGGGAATTCTAACTAAGCCATCTTGTTGGCTAATAGTTTAACCTCCCCTGTCGATTCAGGCTTGTTCATGTCAGTAATTTTTATAACTTTTGGTGCATTCCTGAGATCTTGGTAGTAGTCATTATCATAATTAAATTAAACTAGAGTGCAGGGAATTCCCTTTGCCTTATTCACCCTTGGGTGAACAAATGCAGATGCTTCATTCAGTGGTGTGCTATTCTCATCTCGGGCACTTTTGGCTTTGATTTAGGTTTAGAGGATTTCAGTTATGGTGCCATCAGTGAGCAACTTTTGGATCCGCTCTTTTAGCTTGTCTTCTAATTACTGACAGGAGGTATCTTCTTGGTCACTCATGTTTGAATGTAGGATTCCTGTACATTTATTAGGGTTAGCTAAATGAATGATGCATGATATGTGCTTATATGTATGCATGGAGAGGGTGAGCATGTATGCATGGAGAGGATGCAAGAATTCCTATAATGGAAAAATGTTTAATCCTACAAGAAACAATGGTTAGTATGTGCTATCTATATGTATGTGGTGTATACATGATTAAAGCTAGTTAGTTTTCCTGCATAGTGATCAAACCAATCACAAGCAAGCTCTCGCTTCCAACCTTATTTCTCCATGAGGTCATTTAGTCTCTTTCCTAGGTACCTATAGTCATCAGGGGACTATGGTTTTGCTCTCAGAACTAGGTTGTTTCAATTTATGTTGGTCAGAACCAAAGGGTAAACTAAGGAACGATACTCAAATGTGCTTGAAGTAATCACATGATGTCAATTTGAGGGTCAATTATCGAGCTTCAAATGATGTCCAAAGCCCATATGCACCCGTATGCATAGGACTTAGGTCAATCAAAGGGAGTCTAAGTTTTTTTCCCCACATCGATATTCGATATACTTATTGTGAGTCATGAAAGTATCATTTGACAGTTTACAGTTTGATTTTGCCGACATAAAGGTCCATAATCTAGTTGGGTTCCTAACCTATTCATTTGATCTAATAAGGATAAATGGATAACATCTCGTAGGTTCCATCATCGAGGGATATCATTATTTGTTAATTTACATAGACTATTTAAACTGAGGTACATGATTCTCATCATTCCTTATGCTTCGGGCTCACACGAAGTAGATGAGAATCACATGGTCCTGAGCATAATTTTTCTATTAAAACTAACATTACGACGTCATTCAATGATAGACACTAGGAGAATCATGTCATTTATGAGTATCAGGTCAAACAGATTGTGTTAGGATAATGATAGCATGCATAGCTTAGCAAAATCCTAGTGGGTGTTACTACTAGTTTATCTACAGGAGCTGAGTCAGGGTGAAAGGCTAAGAGTTCTGCTAGCGAGAATGCCCCCATATGACTAAGGTTAGGACTCTAATAAATGAGTCTAGCATTCTTTTGATAACTCGATTGCCCACCTTAAGGACTTCAGTTACAGACTCTAGTCAGATAAGTTCGACGAATGCACGAGTAAAGACTAAAAGTGATAAGACCATATCTTTGTCACCCTGTGACTTGAGTGGAACCATGGTGGCAATGTCATTTAGTATTATTGAGGCTTTTAGGGACAAGTAGTGCACATGTGATGTGTAGTGAAAATACAATGGTGAGGAGCTATATACGATTGAGTATTGCATAATAAGAAATAGTTATTTTCGAGTTGATCCCTCTTACTTAGAAGTCCCTAGTGGAGTCACCACTGCGAGCGACTTGGTGCATTCTTTCTTGTGTTTTTGTTGTTGGTTTTTTCATTTCTGAGGGACATGGAAAAGTTACTGAATAGGGACAAGTGATTGGTCTCGAGGGAATGAGACGCTTTTGATTTTGTGGAGTCACCACCCGATTTTTAGAAAATTGGGAAAAGAAAGGAACAACATTGGGTCACGCAATAACTATTATCCCCAGTAGAGATTTTCTGGTTCAGGAGATTGCATCTACTTTTTTACTATTTCTCATTATACAATATTTGATGTATAGCTACCATAACACCCTAGTTTCAGTGATGATAGTTTATATAGTGTTCGTACAGTACATCAGAAAATATAGGATAATAAAACTGAGAATTTTATTACATCTCTTTCTTGATAAAATAAATATGAAAAGAAAAAAGATTGTAGAGTAAATCTAATATGACTAATCTGCAAGGATAACATGATCATTTACATAGCTTATTTGATGAATGATAGGATGATCATTCTTGCAGTGATTATTTATGCTATGATGATGAATGATGATAATATAAAGAATGCATGAGGTCATCACCGAACCGAGAGCATGATGACTCTATTATGAGGCATGAAATTTTCATATTATTGATATTTATAATGTGATTTCATGATTTCGGAAATAAAGGATGTAAAGTGATGATGTAAAATGAGCATAATAATGCATATATTATTCACATAGCATACAAGATTACCAGCTCATCACATAAGCACAACAGTATTCCCAAATGTTAGTGATAGTAAAATAAATGTAGTGCAATAAAGTACACGTGCTAAAATGATTGTGTGGTCCTCAGACTTGACTTAGCTTCTGTGAACTTTAAAGCTCTAGCTTTAAGAGATTATCAAGCTTTCCTCATCGAGAGGTTCAAAATGACAGTAGAATGATGCTAGACTATATACCTTTGAAGTGTGCTTTGACAAAGATGAGGCTGGGTTTGGTGGAAAAAGGATCTAACAACCTAAAGGAATGGCTATGGGAGAGCAAAAACTATATGGGAAAGGGTTTCCCACGCCTTCGATCGAACTGACTCTTAAGTGTGTGTGTGTATTTTCACTCGCTTCCCCCTCTCTAAAATAGGATGTAGAGGGGTCTATTTATAGGAAAAAATATGTAGAATAGGGTGGTATAGGCATGGTCACGAGCATGTGAGGGGATTTTTGTGCATGGCCATGCCAAGTGTGCGTGACCACAAGCATATATGTGAGGGGATTTTTGAATGTGGCCATGCTAAGTGCACGTGACCACACACAATGTGCATGTGGTCACATGTATGGCGTGTGGCCACGTGCACATATACGCATCAATGTTCTATGCGCTCTTCTTGAGTTCTACGCGTGCTATTTTGAGGTTTATTCCTACGGTTTTTAAGCCTTCTGAATGCTTTTTCAGAGTCCTTTTTGCCAAATTCGGCTTTGATTTTAGCATATGACACCTAGGGGTGTTTACGTACACTTTTAAGTGATATGTGATGATACTCGAGTTATGTTGGACCATTTTGAGACCACTTCTAGAGGTTTTGGAGCCCTCCGGTTGTGTCTCTGAAGTTTGTTTTGTCAAAATCGATTTCCACTTTTTCATAAAGCTGGGTCCTGATCTAACGAAATACGCACCAGCCTGACAAGCTGAGTATTATGAGAGGAGTTTTCTCAAAATAAACCTTTCATTATTCTGATAATTTGTATTTCGCAAGGTCGAAGCACAGCTTAATGACCTGGTGGTCAATTTTGCACACTAGTGGGGTCGTTTGGGTATTTTAAGGTTGCACACTTTACAGGTGTTATGAATGAGTAGACTCTAATCATCTCAGGGATTCATTTCATCATTGGACCTTTTTGGGGACAGTCAAATTTGAGGTATGAAAACATCATGTGACAAAGGGACTAGAATATTCACTATATGTTAGGTTATGTCAGATTATTGACTTCATATAACTTGGGTAGTCATAATGTCTTGCTAGAGGCTACTTATGACTTGTAGGCCTAAATAGAGATTTAAGGCCCACTGCTAGCGTCATGTGAACCCATAGGGTCACACACTTTGAACAAGCCCAAAATTAGTATGGTTTTAACAAGCCCAAATAAGCTCTATGGAAATAAATAAATAAAATATTTATTTATTCATTTAAGGTAAAGGTTATCTTAAATAAATAGAAAATTATTTCTAATTTATTTTTAAATAAAATAACAATAAGTGAGAGATTACCAAAAGGTCATTTGGTAAGTGAAACCCTATAAATATGTTATATTCTCTAGGGTTTCACTATCACTCTCATTATTCTGCTACTAAATTCATTTTCTCTCTTGTAGAAAACAAAAACATGGAGTTCTTTTGATTCTTGATTTGTAAAAAATCAATAGAAGGTGCTAGCACACACAAACATCCATTTTCAAATCAAGGGTTGTTCATGTGGACACTTGTGGAGGATGAATTCTTTTGGAGATGTCTCAATCCAAACTGCTAAATTAAAAGCTCAAGGTAAGGTGTCAACGGAGTGAACCTCCTCTCTTCCTTCCAACAATCTTACCCTTTCTACATTTGTGGTAAGATTTTAAAAACCCTAAATTTAATTAATTAATCTAATTACTTGGATCCGAGTTCGGGTTTATGATTAAAATTTAATTTTTCCACTGATATGGATTCAGAAAACCCAATAATTAGCATGTTCCTTACTGGAAATAGGCTACTTGCAGTCACTAATATGTCTGTGATCATGACAGAGGGACCCTCTATGAAGAAATGGCAATTGCTTTGTCTATGCGCTCACAATAGAATGGATGACATTAAGACTTCATGATCGTGCCTTATCCACAATCGCCACAAAACTCTAGCTCTAGGTTAGCTTAACTTGGAATCGAGTGCCTCACGATTGATGCACCTTGTACGATCACCTTAGAGCCTCAACCTCCTCTTTCTTGTTATTTTTTGCCCTTTTTAGGCACTATTCACCTCCAAGTTTACTTTTTCTTGAAAAATAAAATAAAAACATAAAAATATATATTCTTATTAACTAAACTACCCTAAATGCAATATAAAACCTATAAATGTATACTAAAATGAGTCCTAAAACTATATGTAATTTAGCACCAACAAATACCACACTTGAATCTTTACTTGTCCTTAAGCAAACTTAAAAACAATAATTATCATTGAACTAAACAAGGCATATACTCTTATTTTTTTAAACCTACACTACAATCTTTTTTAAATAGCTAGCATATAAATCTAATAAACAAAGTTGAGAAATGCAAATTACTAAATGAAGAGTATGTTGTTCATCCAAAGACATACAAATTATGAGTAAACATCTTAAGAAGAGTACAAATGAATGAAAAAGACCTCTAACAAGGTAACTCTCAATTTTTCATATGGAAGTTATTTTTTACTCTTAGTAGTTCCCCATCTTTCTCTAACTACTCAATATGGACATAGCCAAAAGGGTTTTTTGAATACTTATACTCTTTTGCAAGAGCATTGGATTAGAAGAATTTTTTATTCATTAGCACATTTTATTCTTTTCTTTTCCTTTCTCTTCTTTTAGATATTGGGAGAGAGTATTTTGAACAACTTCTTTCACATACAACTAAAAGAAATCTTAAGAACAAGTTTAATTCAGTTACCATAATAATCCCCAAAGCATCAACTCATGATCATGATCAAATGAACAAATAACATGCATGAGATTGATTATAAGTTTAAACATTCTTAACTCAATTTTTCAATAAAGCTTAAAAGAGATCAAACTAACCATTAATAGAATATTAAACAATATAAACTCAATGAAATAAAAAATATACACAATACTCACAATAATGATAATTGTGTAAAAATTTCAAGTGTCAAGATTTTATTTGGGCTAACTTTACACAAATGCATGAAAATGAAATGAAATTTATGTTATTTACCTAAAATATACAAATGATATACCAAAATGCCAAATGCTTCCCCCCCCCCCCCCACACTTAAGTGACATATTGTCCTCAATGTGTGTGAGGTGGATAAACTAGATGCCTAAAATGATAAACTAATAATGTTGAATAAAATGCAAATTTAAATATACACAAACATTAATAAAAAATAAAACAAATAATATAAACATGAAATGTATATATGAGTTAAAACTAAAACTAGAAAACTAAAAATAAAAATAAAAATAAAGTATAAAAAAAACTTCACTTCCCATGTGTTGGAGAGTCAGGAGCTTATCTTTGAGGGGATGGTGATGGGAGGTCATGACCCTTGGCCTTGAAGTATTCTTAAAGCTTGAAGTGATGGTAGAATAACTCAGACTCAATGTTAGTGATCTTGTCATTAAGATCATTATACTTGTCATTCACCAATGTCTCAAGGTTTTGAAATTTAGTGTCAACTTTAGTGTTCAAAGCCTCTAGTTTCTTAAGAACTTGATTCCATCCTCCATTGGATGATTGAGCTACTTGTTGTTCTTCCTCTTCACCTTCTTCTTCATCTTTGACATTATTTTTGATAAGTTTAGGTAAATTTTTCCTTTGCATGGTAGAATTTCTAGGATGATAGTATTTTCTTATGGTTGGGTCCCTTAACTCCCATGCTTATATGATCACTTCAGCTGTAAAGAGTAGATCCTAATGAATCTTTTCCTATGAAATATAAGTCATCTTAGTAGTAAGTGGATCAAAGGCATGGAATTGTAAGGCCAAACCTATCATGATGTGCCCCAGTGAAATCTATGCTTTTTATGATTTTGCCACATGCTAAAAAATCTAAAAAATAAACTAGGTGGTAAAGACTTAAGTGTGTGTGTGCATATACCAAAGCATCAATAACTCCTGGTTAAAAATTTTATTACTCTCAACCATCCCAAAGATGGCATAGCATATGAGTTTATGTATAATAATGTAACTATGATCAGTGATCAAGCCATTTGGAGTGCCCTGTGCCTTCCAAGAGTCATATTGGCTAGAAATTTCTCACCAAAATTCCTTAGGTTCATACCTAGTCAGTGGCTCACAAAGGCCACCTTTCTTAATACCAAATACCTAAAAAAATAACCTTATAATCAATCGTATAAGGTTTCCTTAAGACTTTTAAAGATTTTATGGGTGTAATCAATCAATTTTAGAGTTACAAAAAATTCAAGAGTCAATTCTTTGTAAATATCATGATTCAAATTAATAAACTTCTTCCGCCCTAATCTATCATAGAGGTCAAGAACACTATCCTTAAGTTTAATCATTTCTAAAGTCTCCATATCTAAACCTTTTGGCATAACCATATGCCTATGAGTGAATTTGATATACTTATCTCCTTCTTCCTAAGATAAAATGGGAAGCTATTCTCCATACTCATCGGTGAAATCCCTTCCATTTGGGTGTAATTTGGTTATGGTGACTTGCTTTAATCTCTTCCTTGGTTAAGGCATGGTTCCGATGATGATTAATGCTCTACTTTAAAGAAGGAGAATGTGTATGATAAATTGGGGAAAATAATGAAAGGAATGATGGAAGTTAAATGAAAATAGTGTAGGAAAGAGAATTGGGAGAATAAATCTATTGGGTATTTGGATTTAGAATGGTTGTTAGGGTTTGTGCCTTTAGTAGAGATTGTGGATTTCAAAATAGAATAAGGAGAGGAATATTAAAGTTGGACGATTTATGCTACAGAATTTCAGCCAATTGCGATCATGATAGAAAGGAAATAAATCCTTTAATCTGCTAAACTAGTGATTGGCCTAAGCCCATGATCAGTATAGTACCTAGTTGGGCTTTAAAGCTAAAGGTTTAGAAATTGCTAGGTTGCTATGATCAGGAACTAGATGAATCTTGCCTAGGAATCAAGTGATCGGCGATCATGAGTAAGTGCGAGACTGTGACAGTACCTAAGGCGATTCCTAAAATCTAAAGATTAGCATTAATTTTTATCAAATAAAGATAACCAAAAATAAACCAAGCCACACAACATAAAACTCACTAAAATTTCAATTGACAAAGAAAGTAAAAATGTGCTAATTTAAGATCATTAGCTTAACCATTCCATCATTCAACTACTCAATTAAGAGTAGAGGATGAACATTCCCCATCCTTTCCACCAATAGGTTGTTGACTAACACCTCCATCATCTTGTAGTACTTAATGCACAACCTTATCCTCTATATGGGTGTGTTTTTTAGGGTGTAAACCAGCTTAAGCACTTGCATTGCTTTCCTTTTTAAATTCATCCTTGTTTTGGTCTTCTTGGCCTTGTGAGGATCTTGAGAAAGTGAAGATTCACTTGTCTTATGACCGTGTGTTTTACTTAGGGGTGATTTTTTCTCTGTTAACCTTCTCTTCTCTATTACTTCCACTTCCTCATACTATTTTTCAATCTTAACCTCTTCTATGAGTTTGTTCCTTATGAATTCCACCTTCTCTTCTCCTACTTGTAAGGTGATCTTACCCTTACACAAGTCAATGAGTGCCTCCTTGTGTTTAGAATTGTCTCCCCAATATTGATGGACAATTCCTATCTTGTTTAAAATATAGTATCATAAAATCCATTCGGAATACAAACTTATCCACTTTGACTAATACTTCCTCAATCACACTATAAGGTTTTTTAATAGAATGATCTGCCAATTAAAGGGAATGTTGGTGTTGATTGCATCTCTAAGATTTAGCTCCCTGAAAAGAGATAAAGGCATCAAGTCAATATTGGCACCTAGATCATATAAACACTTAGCGAGTTCTTTAAAACCAACAACACATGGGATGGTGAAACTCCCTAGATCTTTGAGTTTAATATGAAGTTTTCTTAATATTACAGAGTTGCAAGTCTTTGTCAATGGCGCCATCATGTTGTCATCCTACTTCCTTCAGTTGGTGATGATGTTTTTGAGAAACTTGACATAGTCATTTTATTCAATGCTTTAGACAATGGTAATTTTAACTCTAACTTTTTAAAAGTCTCTAAAATTTTTGTAAATCTCTTCTCATTTTTATTTAACTTCCTTTTCCTTTGAGGGAATGAAAGCCTTAGAGCATACTTAGACATGTTAATAAATGAGGGCTACTCCAATTACTTCTTTTACAAATCAACTTGCTTCCCTTTATTATTCTCTTTTGTTTTTTCACTCTTCTTTTCCTACTTTTCCTTGCTATTTTTTACCTTCAATGGAACTTTATTAGGACTTTTAAGTTTTTTGACACTCATTAGTGTAATAGCCTTAACTTGTTTATTAGAATTGACTTCATGTTGCTAGGTAAATTTCCTTGAGCTCTATTGGCTACCACATTAGCTAATTGCCCTAATTAAACTTTAATATTATGAATAGAGGATGCATGATTCTTGGCTATTTGATTGAACTCAGATTCTATCCTCTTTCAGTTCTCTTTTTAGTTTGTCATCTTGGATGTTATAGTATTAAATAACTTGTCTAAATTTGTTTGCATTACTATCAACCTATCATGGCTTGGTTATGGTTGGAATTTGAGTGGTAGTGGCTTAGCAAAATGAGTAGAAAACCCCTGAGAATTCTAATTATTACTCTAAGAAAAATTAGGATGATTCTTTTACCCTTGGTTATATGTATTAGAGAAAGATTATTGCCTTGTCTTGCTTGGAATTGGCCTTCAACATAGCTACAATTTTCAATCATACTATCTTTAAACACATTGTCATTTCCAAATCCACATTCAAAACTAGAGTGTCTAAGCATGTGGCAATATTCACAAGGTGCATTAAAAATAGAAGGAATAGAATTACCCTTTGAATTCAAATCACCAATTTGCTTTAAAAGTGCAGCAATATGAGCTTGCAATGATGTTACTATGTCAACTCCTATCCTTCCACCTTGTTTAGGAAGTAGTTGCCTCTCGAATGGCCAAAGACAATTGTTGTTAGCCATTTCTTCTAATAACTCAAAAGCTCCATCCACCATTTTCCATATGAAAGAACCTTTAATTGTTACATCAATTTTGTCTCCTGTTGATCTTGTAATTGTTAGTGATATGCACTAGGTTAATCATGTATGACCATGTTTTAACTTTATCATTTTATTTAATAAAAGAGTCATTTTTCATTATCATTTTATGTTATGATAATTACTTGAATAGTCAATTCTTACTAAGGTCATCAAGTATGTGATTTGATAGTAAAACCTTTAGATTAAATTGAGTTCTATTCAAATTATCCTTAATCATAATAATGTATTATGACTAGTATGGTGTTAATCGATGATTATGTTTTACAAATCATGAATATGAGATATTAAGTCAACTCATAGGTACTTATTTGAGAAATAAAGTGCTGGATTAACCTACCATGAGAATACTACATAGATAATTATCATAAGTAATTCTCATCACAGTAACATTGGCTTAGTCCTCTAACCTTGAAATCACCATGGATTTCTATATAAGTATTTTATATTTTGACACAATCTTACATGATCTTTAACCAAATGATAAAATAGGTTGTTATTGGATATAAAATGAGTTATGTGAGAAATGTGAGTGATTAAGAAGGAATTTGCCCCTCATTTAATATGAGTAAGATATTTATGGGCCCCTTGATAAGATAGACTGAGGAAAATGCATGGTCATGCTAAAGTAAATTGATAAAGAGTTATTATTCTCAGTCTACTTGGAATCAAGAAATTATTTGATCAAATTCTGTAAGGATAACATAATCTATGCCTTATATTCAATCAAGATATCATGTGACAAAGGGACTAGAATATTCACTATATATTAGGTTATATTGGATTATTGACTTCACATGACTAGGGTAGTCATAATGTCTTGCTATAGGCCACTTATGACTTGTAAGCCTAAATAGAGATTTAAAGTCCACTACCAACGTCATGTGAACCTATAGGGTCACATACTTGGAACAAGCCTCAAATGAATATGGGTTTAGCAAGCCCAAATAAGCTCTGTGGAAATAAATAAATAAAATATTTATTTATTTATTTAAGGTAAAGGTTATCTTAAATAAATAGAATATTATTTCTAATTTAATTTTAAATAAAATCATAATAACAATAAGTGAGACATTACCAAAAGGTCGTTTGGTAAGTGAAACCCTAATTTAAATGTCTATAAATGTGTTATATTCTCTAGGGTTTTATACACTCTCATTATTTTGCCACCAAACTCATTTTCTCTCTTATAGAAAACAAAACACAGAGTTCTTTTTAATTTTTGATTTGTGAGAAATCAAGAGAAGGTGCTAGCACACAAGTATTCATTTTCAAATCATGGGCTATTTATATGGACACTTGTGGAGGACATATTCTTTTAAAGATGTCTCAAATCCAAACTGCTAAATTAAAAGTTCGAGGTAAGGTTTCATTGGAGTGAGCCTCCTTTCTTCCTTCCAGATTTTTTCCCCTTCTACATTTGTGGTAAGAAAATGAAAACCCTAGGTTTAATTAATTAATTGAATTACTTGGATCCTAGTTCTGGTTTGTTATTACAATTTAATAATTTTCGCTGTATATGGAATTGCAAAACCCAATAGTGGTATCAAAGCCACTTGTAATTCAATTAATTTAATTATGTATATATACGATATATGTGTGTTTGAGTGATTTATTTTTGAAAAGGAGTTTTCAAAAATTTTATCCAAATAGTTTTGATTTTATGATGAAGAAAATAACATTAAACAATAATTTGATAAATGTTTATAATCGTTTAATATGATTAAACAATGAACAAAATTATGATTTTCAGTGTTATGTATAATGTTTTAAGAAATCAAAATAAGTATTCTGTTTAAACAATAAATTTAATTTCTATTTAATGTTTAAACATGAATATTTTGATTATACATATTTTTGTCAAGGACAATATGTTTAAGTGTTAAACAGATTATATAGAATAAATCTGTTTGGAATAGATTAATTGTTCTATAATATAATTTACGAATAAATTAGGGTTAATGGTGGCGGCTATTTAAATGTTAAACATAAAAATAAAATAAAAAAAATTTGTTTTGAACATATCAATCAGACAGTAATTTGATTATGAAAATTATTGCCATTTTAGGGTTTTGGCAATAACTCATTCAAAGAGTTAAGGTATCGTTTACCTTTGGGGGTGTTGCCCTTAAACCCCTACAAAGGGGCGTTACCCCCTTGACCCCCACCAGCTAACCAACTAGAGGGACCGCCGCCAGGGGCGCTACCCCTTGACCCCGAATGGACTCATCATGCTTTTTATTTTTGAACATATTAATTTAATTAATTTGTAAATTGAATTATTTTGGAATATGTGTTTATTGTTAAATGCATGGTGCATAGCATGGCTCTTGAACTAATGTGATTGGATTTAGTGGGATTTTTCTTATACCTCTTTTATAATAAAATTGAATGTACTCTATATATATTTGTTGTAGATAATGACATCAAACACTACACCTACCATGTCACTATGATCGATTCTTAAGAAGGATAAGCTAAATTGAGACTAACTTTCTTAACTGGTACAAAAAGCTAAGAATTTTTCTTAGGCAAGAAAGAAAGGAATATATCCTTGATCAACCCATCCCAAAGGAACAAGCTGCTAATGCTCCTAAAGCATAAAAGGATTGTTATAGTAAGCATCTCAATGATTCAGTTGATGTCACTTGTCTTATGCTTAGATGCATGGAGTCTGAGCTTCAAAAGCAACTAATGGAAATGGAAGCTTATACTATGATAGGCCATCTCAAGGAAATGTTCTAAGAGAAAGCTAGAATTGAAAGGTTCAATACCATCAGGGCATTGCTCTTCTACAAGTTGACTACTAGTGGCTCTGTCAGTCCTCATGTTCTCAAGATGAAGGGTCATCTTGAACACTTGGACAAGCTTAGTAATTGGTTGTTGATATCATTCTCCAATCTTTGCCTAAAGCTTATGATGGTTTTATCATGAATTTCAATATGCATAGTATGGACAAAACTATTTCAGAGTTGCATAGGATGCTTAAAACTGCTGAAAAGAACATTAAGAAATCCACCAAGGATATTCTAATGGTCAATAATGGAAAGGGTATGAAAAAGGTTGGAAAGGGCAAGGGTGAGGGCAAGGCTCCTAAAGGTTTTTAAAAGACAAAACCAAAGCCCAAGTTCAAAGCTGAACCCCAAGCAAAGCCACTAAAGGAGGGAATATGTTTTTTCTGCAATGAGCCGGGTTATTGGAAAAGAAATTGCAAGCTATATTTGAATGATCTGAACTAGAATAGGGTAGTACGACTATCTCTTCAGGCATTCATGTTATAGAAATTAATTTGTCTACTTCTGATTCTTGGGTATTAGATATTGGATCAAGATCTCACATTTATACTAATGTGCAGGGTCTAAAAAGGAGTAGATCATTGGTTAAAGGCAAAGTGGACCTATAAGTTGGAAATAGAGCAAGAGTTGTTATTTTAGCTATAGGGACTTATAAGTTAACTTTGCCTAGTGGACTTGTTTTAAATTTGGAAAATTGTTATTACGTGCCTACTATGTGTAGGAATATTATTTCTATTTCTTGTTTAGACAAAAAAGGTTTTAAATTTAGTATTAGGAATAATAAATGCAATATTTATCATAATAACATTTTCTATGGATTTGCTCCACGCACTAGTGGTCTCTATGTTATAAATGTTGAAGATACTAATGAAAAGTTAATCTATAACATTGATACAAAGAAGTTTAAACCTAATGATTTAAACACTACCTATCTCTAGCATTGTCATTTAGGCCACATAAATGAGAAATTCATTTCAAAGCTTCACCAAAATGGGCTTTTGAATTCATTTGATTATGAATCATTTGAAACATGTGAATCTTGTTTACTAAGAAAAATGACTAAAACGCCTCCTATTAGAAAAGGTAAAAGAGCTAATGATTTATTGGGCCTTATACATTCAGATGTATGTGGACCATTAAGCTCAACTGCTAAAGGAGGTTTCTAGTACTTCATCTCTTTCATAGATGATTTCAATAGATATTGCTATGTCTATGTAATGAAACATAAATCTGAATCTTTTGAAAAGTTCAAAGTTTTCAATAATGAAGTACAAAACCAACTTGGTAAAAATATTAAAACACTAAGATTTGATCGAGGTGGTGAATATTTAAGCCAAGAATTTATATATCATTTTAGAGATTATGGGATTATTTCACAATTGACTCCTCCAGGTACACCATAATGGAATGGTGTGTTCGAATGGAGAAATCGAACATTATTGAATATGGTTCGATCAATGATGAGTCAATCAAATCTTCTAATCTCTTTTTGGGGATATGCTTTAGGAACTGCTACATTCATTTTGAATAGAGTTCCAATGCATGGCCATGCTCAAGTAAATTGATAAAGAGTTATCATTCTCAGTCTACTTGGAATTAAGAAATTATATGATTAAATTCTATAAGGATGACATAATATATGCCTTATAGTTAATCAAGATATCATGTGACAAAGGGACTAGAATATTCATTGTATATTAGGTTATATTGGATTATTGACTTCACATGACTAGGGTAGTCATAATGTCTTGCTAGAGGCCACTTATGAGTTGTAGGCTTAAATAGAGATTTAAGGCCTACTACCAACGTCATGTAAACCTATAGAGTCACACACTTTGAATA
Organism: Mallotus nudiflorus; assembly: GCA_947683625.1. NCBI lineage: Eukaryota > Viridiplantae > Streptophyta > Magnoliopsida > Malpighiales > Euphorbiaceae > Mallotus > Mallotus nudiflorus. The sequence goes on from CANTUR010000207.1 coordinate 8,693,989, forward strand.
AGTCCAAAATGAATATGGGTTTAACAAGCCCAAATAAGCTCTGTGGAAATAAATAAATAAAATATGTATTTATTTATTTAAGGTAAATATTATCTTAAATAAATAGAATATTATTTCTGATTTAATTTTAAATAAAATCAAAATAAGAATAAGTGAGAAATTACCAAAAGGTCGTTTGGTAAGTGAAACCTTAATTTAAATGTCTATAAATATATTATATTCTTTAAGGATTTATACACTCTCATTATTCTGTCACTAAATTCGTTCTCTCTTTTAGAAAACAAAACATAGAGTTTTTTTTAATTATTGATTTGTGAGAAATCAAGAGAAGGTGCTAGCATATAAGTATTCATTTTTGAATCAAGGGCTATTCGTGTGGACACTTGTGAAGAACATATTCTTTTGGAGACATCTCAAATCCAAACTGCTAAATTAAAAACTCGAGGTAGGGTGTCACCGAAGTGAGCCTCCTCTCTTCCTTCTAGATTTCTTACCCCTTTTGCATTTGTCGTAAGAAAATGAAAACCCTAGCTTTAATCAATTAATCAAACTACTTGGATCCTGGTTCGATTTTGTTATTAAAATTTAATTTTTCTGTAGCATATGGAATCGTAAAACCCAACAGTAACACCATTGTAAAATGTCCTCATTAAAACATCTTTGGGCATACCAAAGTGTGGACAACTCCTTTGGAGTTCCTAAAATCTATCCTAAGTGTCACATGAGGATATTGCAAAAATATAGCAATGTCCTTAATGATCTTAGTCATTTTAGAAGGTGGAAAATACTTTTCTAGAAAGGTCTTAGCTTAAAGATCCCAAGTTATTATAAAAACTGGTGGCTAAGAATTAAGCCATGCCTTTACTCTATCTTTAAGTGTGAATGGGAAGATCTTAAGTCGAATGGCATTTTCAGACACACCATTATACTTGAAAGTGTCATAAATTTCTAAGAAATTCACAATGTGTTCATTTGGATCTTCAAAAGCTAGACCATGAAACTGAATGGTTAATTGAATCATCTGAAGAAGAGCTGGTTTATTTTTAAAGTTATTAGCATGAATGTTTGGCCTTGTAATGCTCTATTAAGTAGCCTCTAAACTGGGCATGGTGAAGTTTAAAAGTGTCGGTTCTTCTCTTTCTTATTGGTCAGTCATCTCACTAGCTACACTTATTGACTAACTACAATTTACCTTCTCAAATTTAGACAAGTTTATGATGTAAATTAGTGGCTCGGTTCTAGTGCATTTAGTGTTATGCATAAACCATAAGAAAGGTACCTAAAATAGAGTTAAAATAAATAAAAAATAGAGTAATGTAAAACAACTACTCTAATCCAAAATAATTATAACCAACTATAATGTTAATTATTTTAATCCCTGGTAACAACGCCAAAATTTTATTACACTTTGACAAACCTGCAAGTATATGGATTGCAACAAGTAGTATAAAGGTAAGTAACGTATCATTCCTACGAGGATTGATAATTAATTTGCCTTATTTAGAGGTCACAAATAATTTTGATAAAAAAAATAGGTAAATTAAATATAAAAGATAAAATATTAAACCAATAATGGAAATAACTACACTACGAATTAAATAGAGAGAATTAATATGGAAACACTTGTTGTTAGGAACTTGAAATACCACACTGTTAATGAATAGATCTAATTGTATCTTTTTCACATCTCAAGATTTCATTAATCACCAAACACTCTCTCTCAAGTAATGGTTAACTCAACATGCATGAATTAATTAATGCACAAACCCATGGTTTAACTCTCATCCTCATCAAGGAAATGAGTTAATCTCAAACACGTAAGGCATTAAGCACACCCATAAGAGAGTTGAATCAAGTTAAGTTCTCTAAAGTCAAAACCCATAAACTTATGTTTATAGGTCTACTAAGGTCACCATTTCTCAATGTATAACCTTAGACTAAAGCTGTAGTTGGTCATTTACAACAACCAATAAAGCACAATAAACACAATATGCAACATAAGATAAACAAGATCTATAACATTAAACTTAAATCAAATGGGTTTTAAATGTTGATAACAAAATAAAACTTAGCTAAACATGGCTTCAATATTTAACATTCAATAAAAATACAACCCAATAAATATCCAAAATTGAATTAAGTAATAAAGAAAGAGTAAGAAAATTATTATTAAGAACCTTCAAAATGATCTTCAATGGTTTCCTCTTCTCTAAACTTCTTTTTCTCCTCTTGCTCTTCTCTCTTGGGTGCATTTATTGTGATTGGTCCCATAAAGGAATGATGATTGCTCTACATTAGCACTCACAACAAAAGGGAAAGGCACCAAGACTCCATGATTATGCATCATCTATGGCCGCCACAGAACTTTAACTTTAGGTTAGCTTAGAAGTGAGCACCTTGCAATTACTGCACCTTGTATAATTGCCACAAAACCTCAACTTTTGTTTTCTTGCTCTGTTTTGCTCCTTTTGGGCACCATTCACCTCCAAGTTTACTTTTCCTTGAAAAATAAAATAAAAACATAAAAGTATATATTCTTATTAACTAAACTACCATAAATGCAATCTAAAATCTATGAATGTATGCTAAAATGAGTCCTAAAATGATATGTAATTTAGCACCAATAAATAGCAACAAGAAGCAATAACACATTTGCTATAAAAAGACAAGATTAAAACCAACTCTTTCAAACAGTAACCATAGTATCATTGAACCCACTACAATTGTAACACCACTACACCACCCATTAAAATTCAATTCAATAAAGACCAATTAAAATTTCCAAAAAAATAAAAGAAACGAAAAAGAAAGAACCTGTTAAGAAGAGAAAAATATTTAGCCCAGAAAAGTGAATAGCAATAAGAAGAGAAATTGGAGCAGAAATAAGAGGAGGTGTAAGCTGCCTTTAGGATAATTGAGGTTTGTCTAGTTATGGAATGGAGGAGGTGAGAGCAATCTTTAAACAGGAGGAGAGAGATGCAACAATAAACTTGGCTGCAACTTTCAATTGATAGAATTGAAGACTATCATCGCAGATAACATAAAATGAAAATGAGAATGAAAGGGGATGTAAGTATTTTATTCTTAAACAGAAAAGGAAGTATGTTGGATTAAATATCAATCATAATAGAGAAGGAAGAAAAGAAAATTCAAACATCTCTGGAAAAAATTAGTGGTTAAAAGCAGGAAAGGGAAAAAAAATAGGCAACTACTGTAAACAAAAATTGAGGTCATATATTGTAACTCTAACTAGTTTTTGTTTGAACCAATACATATATTTGGTTCAAAACTACGTAGTTTTGAAAGTAAAATTATATAGTTTTGCACTATTCTAAAATTTAAAAACCATTAATTATAACAAGAAAAAATTACTAATTTTTATTATCACTAATTTTTAAATTTTATATTAAAAATTTACTTTATCTTACAAAATTATAACTTAAGTATAAAATATTGTAAAATATTATATAAAATTTTACAATATATATATTTTTTAAAATATTTAGATTAACTTGAATCAATTTGATGAACTATTTTTGTAATTATATTTTTAAAAAAGGGTAAAATAGTTAATATATACAAAATCCGTTAGGGTTTATTACACTCGCGAGTTTATCACATTATATCCATTAAGGAGGTTGAGCTCAACTCGACAACCTATTAGATAGCTCAAGCTTGAACTCAACACAATAATAATCGAGTCAATCTCAAATAGTTTACGAGTTGAATTCATTTAGCTATGTCCCCCAATGGTGGCTAAAATAAAAATTTAAAGGTAAATATTGAAATATCAAAAATTTTAATAATTAAAAATTTGTTAATTATATAAAACAACGTATATTATTTATTTTGATATTTATCATATTTTATGACTATTTAGTAGTGTATAATATAATTTAATATATTGAAATATCATAAATTTTAATAATTAAAAATTTTGTAACTATATAGCATGAAAAATATTATTTATATTGATATTTATTATATTTTATGTCTATTTTGAAGTAGTGTATAATACAATTTAAAATATAAAAGAATTTTTTTTTCAACATTTGTGATAAACATTATATTAATTTGTCACAAAATAGCGACAGATATAGCATCCGTCATAAAATAGTGACGAATATAGCATCCATCATAAAATAGTGAAGGATATAATGATTGGTCACAAAATAGTGATGGATATAATGATATGTGACTATTTAGTGATGACTACTTTCATCCATCACAAATAGGGGTGTACAGAATTTGAGTAGAATTGATTAATCAAATCGAGCATAATCAGTTGCTTCAATTTGGTTATAGTTTTCTTGGTTTAGTCATGGCCATAAGATATGTAAAAATTGATTAATCGATTTGGTTTTGGTTTTGAAAGAGAAAAAATGAAAAAACCAAACATATCAATATAATTAATATTATTTATTGTATTATACACAATGTCTTTTTATTATTGATAATATATACAAAAACTTTTAACCCTAATTTTTTACCTACACTAAAGCTGCTTCTCACACACGATCTTGTCTTCCTCTTCTCATAAAACCTGGTTTCTCTATTTTCCATCTCCTCACTCTTTTAAAATCACTATCCACCACTATTCATCAATGTCAACCCTCTACCATCAATAGCACCATCATATTCTTTCCTATCAATGAGTGCTCGATCTCCATCAAGAACTCCCTCTTTTCTTTACTCATCCTCTCTATACCCAAAAGCCAAAATCCACAACATAGTTCAAATGCAACGACATTAACGTCGACTCTCTTAATTTATGATATGGACCTAGTAGTAGAAAAATCATTTCTTTACCCTATTTCTATTTTATTTCTTATTCTTTACAAAAGAAGGCATCTTTTTAATTTAATATGTTATTTTTTTTTAAAGAGGTATTTTTAAAATTTTTTTCTTATTGTTATTGTAGAAGTAGTAGTATTATTTCTCCATTACTCAATACTCATTAGCATTTAGAATTTTAATATCCATGTTTCTCTAGGTTAGTTATATGATAATAATGTATTGTTTCATTAGTGCTAGATGTGGGTTAGAGATGTCAGTATTCATCCATGAAAATTAAGAATGCAAAGGCCCTATTTTTTCCATATTTATTTTACGATTTTTAAGGCCAAAAATCGTTTTTAATTATTTAAATAATTTAATTATTGGTTTTTTGTTTAGTGCAAGGTGTGAAGAAAGTTCCAAATTTTGTATATTTAATTTATTGACATATTAAAGAAAATTCATTGTCTAATTGATTTGTGTGCAACTTTACAAAGACAAGTAAGTTACTTAGATTACATGCTACATATCTATTATTGCTTTAGAGTAATTTCTAATTTATATTTATAACACTATCAGAAACTGTGAAATATTAGAATTTTATAAAATTAAAGTGGGAAAGACATACCAGAGATTACTTTAGTTCTTCTTTTTTAAAGTAGAATACTAAAATTATTTAGAGCATTACTATTGCTGTTAGTTTTTGGCCTGCTTTTTTTCTCGTCCTATTACTCAACTCTATTCCCATCTTACATACTTTTTGCTTGCTGGTTTTTTTTCTTACTATCTTTTGCTTGCTATTTTTGCTTTATTATGATTTAAACTATTTAACATGCAACTTAAATTGAACTTCTAATGATAGTATTACTTTTAAGCTATAGTAAATAGTTTCTTAGCTCTAAATTTTAAAATTTTTTAGAGCAGTACTATAATATTGAAATTATTTGTAGCATTACTGGAATTTTAATGTTGCCTTGTTGTATTTTTTAATTATCTAATTTCAATCCCGAATTGTTGTACCCTTTTTAGATGTCAACTTCACAAATGCTAGAGATAAATGTCAGCAGTAATCAATCTCAGCATTCAGTTACTAGCGCAGCCTAATAATGACATGGATAGTGGATTAACTCTAAAAAGAAAGAAAAGGAATGAAAATTCCATTGTGTGGGATCACTTTTAAAAGATCATGGATGCAAATGGCAAACAAAGAGGCAAGCACAAATGCAAGTATTATGATAGGAAGTTTTGTTGTGACATAAAAAAAATAGAACATCTTCACTTAAGCATCATATGAATAGATGTAAAAAGAACCCCCATAATTGAGATGCACATAAAATAATTATTTCCTTTGTAACCTGATTTGGATTCTCAAAATGGAGATAGTGATAGAGTAGGCACACTTAGTAGTTGGAAAGTTTGATTAAGATGCAATTAGGGAGACACTTTCACTAATGATCACTGTGGATGAACTTCCATTCAAATTTGTGGAAGGTGAGGGGTTTAAAAAATTCATGGTTCGTGCATGTCCTAGGTTTAGGATTTCTTAGACTATTTTCAATTTTGCTAGATGGGAAGTTGAGATTAAAGTCTTTTATCAAGAAAACTTGTCAAAGAGCTTGTCTTATAATTGACACATGGACTTCCTTGCAAAAAATTAATTACATGTGCATAACAACTCATTTCATCCATGATGATTAGACTGTATAAAATTTTTTTTGAATTTTTGTCTAGTTATATGAATATATTGTAAATTATTAGCAAAATTGCTTGCTTGAATAGGGAGTAAATAATGTATTTATAATTACAATTGATTATGTTTGTTCAAATGATGTTTCTTTAAGTTTGATAAAAAAGAGAACACTTAATTAGGGTGAAATTGTTCTAAAATACAAATATTTTCATGTGAGATGTATTGCACATTTTATTAATTCAGTGGTTGTTAATGGTTTAAAAGATGTAAATCCTTTAGTTATACGAGTTAAGGATTCCATAAGATATATTAGGAATTCTCCTACAAGATTACATATATTTAAAGAGTATATTAATTAGAAAGGCATTTAAAATAAGTTTAGTTTGTGTTTAGATGTCTCGACTAGGTGGAATTCTACCTTTTTTATGCTAAAAATTAATGAGATATTTGAAAGAGCTTTTAAGAGGTTTGAGGTTCAAGAACCATTGCATAAGGTTGATTTGGGTGATGATAGGGTACCTTTTTTTCTTTGATTGGTCATGTGTGAGCAAAAAGGTTGATTTGTTGCAACATTTTTATGAGATTACATTACACATTTTTTGTTCTTTTATGTCACTTCCAACACTTTCTTTTAATAAAATTAGTGATTTGTGTTACCTTTTAAATGAATGACAGTCTAGTGATTATTATAAGTTGAAAAGTTTAGGTGATAAAATGAAATATAAATTTCACAAGTATTAGGGGGATCTAAGTAAAATGAATAACCTAATTTTTCTTATTAATATTCTTAACCCTTATGACAAATTTAAGTATATATAATATGCATTTTGAGTAATGTATGGTAAGGTGAATGCAAAACAATTATTTAAGAATATAAAGGAGGATCTCGAAGAGATATTTATTGAGTACAAAAATTTATACTCTCCGAAATAAGATGATTAGTGAAAGTAGTCATTCAAGTGCTATAAATAGTGAAGGATCAATGAAAAAGCCTATTTTTGTTTTAAACGCTCATTTTAAAAAGAAATAGATAGAGAGTGAAAGTGGTGGATTTAAGAGAAGTGAATTGGAAGTTTATCTCAATGAAGTCATTCTACATAACAAGAAAGATTTTAACCTTTTAGAATGGTAGAAGCTAAATTCGGAGAGATGTTCGGTCCTCTAAGAAATGGCTCGAGACATATTGGTAGTTCCAATTTCAATCGTTATTTTAAGTCCGCTTTTAATACGGGTGGGCGAGTCCATAATGATTTAGGAGTTCTTTAACTCCTAAAGTTATTGAATCTTTAATATATGCAAAAGTTTGGCTTTGAATGTTGCCTTAACCTCTATTTAATAAAGAACAAATTGATCAGCTTGAAAACTTTGAGAAAGGTATACAATTCATTAATCTTTTAATATTTTCCTAACATTTTGATTTGTTTTGTGCTAATATTTCTTCCTATATTCTATTTTTTAATTTGCTGAATGTTGGAATTATGTCGACATTATTAAACACTTAAGTTCAAACTAATGATTTTACCATTTGGGAGCTATAATATTGCTCTCAATTATTGTTTAACTTGTTTTCCTATTACTGATATATTATTATCTTTGATTTGAGCTTTGAGGTTTCTTTATAAATTATGATATTAGTCCGTTGATTTGTTATTGATTTTAATGGCTTTTACTCTTTTATTATGCTCCTTTGTTCAGCTGATCTATTGGTGTCTTCTGGTGTTACTATTTCCATTATTGATCTGCTGGTTGTAAGCATCCAATTTCAGGATAGTTAAGTATGGATGCGATAAAGGACTCAAATGATGAAAAGTTGTTATAAATAGGTCTATGGACATTGATTTTTAGATCTCTAAACTTAATTGCAGCTTTTTAAGGACTTAATTGTAATATTTTCTTTAAGGACCAAATTAAAAAAATTTAAATTCTTTCAGGGGTCTTTTTATAATTAAAAATTACCAATCGGAATTACAAATTTCCGATTGAAAATCTACAATTTGATCGGAATTGTAGAATTCTAATCAAAATAATACAATTCTACAATTCCGATTGGAATTGTATTATTCTGATCGATGTCTTTTATTTTTTAATGAATTTTAATATTTGAAAATAATTTTTCTTGTTTTTTCATTGGTAAAAATAAAATAAAATAAAATAATAACAATTTAATTTTATCATGATAATTTCATTATCAAGAGATTCAAAATTATAAAAAAAAAAATCTTTCATATATCCTGTGATTTGATAATCACAGGGAAGGGGATAAATCTAAGGGTTTCAATCCAAAAATGGGGCTTTTATTTTGCTTTCTAAAAAAAAATCAATCAAAGGGGCGGCGTCGTCCTCTTCTTCTTCTGCCAGGGGTTTCTTCTTTCCTAAAAAAACACAAAGAGAGAAAAGCAAAAAAAAGAAAGGACTAAAAAATTACGCAAAAACAAAAAAAAATGAGCATATAGTTTTTTGAGAAAAATAAGCTTAAGAAACAAAAAAAAAATTAATCTGTAGACCTATTCAAACGATTAATCGATCAGATTCTAAAGAGCAAATCAATACTGCATCACACCAAACATCTTCATCTATTCTTCTATTTTTTTTAATTTTACTATTTATTTTGATTATATTTTTATTAATTACTTTAGAATCCATTCTAATTAATTTCAATTGTTCTGTTTCATTTGTTTAACATTTTTTTCTTCATTTAATTATTTCTTCTTTTTTTGTTCTTTTTTTATATTTTTACTTTATTTTTAGTTTTGACCTTCATTTGTTTTTTTTATTAATATTTGTATTTGACATGTTTTTCTTTCTTTTATTCTTTCATTTTTATTTTTATTCTTATTTTTGGTCTTGTAAATTATATTTTGTACTTCATTTTATTCTTATTTTTTTGTTTCTTTTATTTGATTTTGTTTATTGATTGTTTACTAATCATTTATGTTTATTGTTTGTGTTTATGATTACGGAGGGGGTGACGTGAATCTACTGTAGAGGAAAATCCATGAAAGCTTCCTAATAAAAGCCAAGAATCCATATTAGACATTTTTAGTTCATGTAGTTTTTCTTGTAATTTTGCATTTTTAGTATTATTTTAATTCTTTATATTTTGCTATTATTTTGGGTTTGTAATTAATTTTTATTTTTATTTTTATGTTCAGTAAGACTTGTAATAGCCCCAATAGTAGGAATATGGTGAAATATTTAATTTTCTTGCACTATTAAAGTTAATTAGTAAATTAGGTTCATTTGGTAAAATCTTAGTTAGAATCAATGGAGGCAGTAGTAATTTTTAGGTTGCATGTAAATTGAATTAGGGTTAGAAATCACAGTAGGTATGTTTAATTGTTATTTGCTCTATTTTTGTTATTTGAGTTTATTTTTTTGTATTTTAATTCATTTTGGGCTCCAAGCCCACGATAGGTCTAACTCAGTAATAAAATAGGCTTTTAAAATTGGTTTTAAGTTTAATTAACTTTAAAATCAATTTAGGTCCATTAGATTAATTTAGACTAAAACTCATTTTTTAGTTAATTAAAATTAACTTAGATTCAACTCAGCTTACTTAAAGCATTTTTTATAATTTGTACATTTTAGGATCATTTCACTTAAATAAAATCAATTAGGCTTAAGCCCATTAGTTTAAGGCCTTATATAACTTGTAGAATTAGACTCAATTTTTTAGAATTAAAATAAATAGACTTAAGCTCATTTAAATTAAAATTAAATAGGAATTAGGCTCATTAGCTTTTAAACTCATTTGTAAATAAAATATGTAGATTTAGCTCATTTAATTAAATCAATATAGATTAGACTAACTTAGGGACCATTTTGCTTTATGAATGTAGTTTTTCATATGTACTTTTCATGATCAATTGCCTTGAAGTTAAATATATGCGAAATTAGAGTTTAAATAAAATTGTATGTAAATAGGGAATAAGGTAATAATTAATAAACTAATTATAAATGAACACAAAACTAAAAGAAGTTAGTATTCTGTATTCAGAATTACTTGATTGTGGTGTTAACTTTCTTTTAAAGAATCGAGTTACCACCACCCAAGGTATTATGTACCCTTGGGGGTGACTATTCATCTCTACGATATTTCTTTGTGATATTATAGTGTGTTCTGTAGAGCTCTAAGCTCAAATAGTGTTACGGTTGCTAAAATCTTCGATGCGAGCTAAATCCCACCATCTACACTAGTGATGTTTTTGTTGCCACTATTTCTTTTATTTTTGCTGCCACTATTTCTTTTATTTTTACTTGTTTTTTCTACTATTATTGGGTTGTTTTGTATTATTTGCTAGATTTGAATACACTTCCAAATTGTTACTAATTTTATTTTTTCTTTTTTATGCAGATTTATCAATCTTTCACAATACTTTTATATGAACAAACTGCAAACATTATTGACTTGTCGTCTAATAAGATGTTAGTTTTATTAATCTTTGGTGTTGTATTTATAAAACTTGCAATGAAGCTCTAGTTGTGAATTTGTGATGTTGGTTTTGTGTTATAGCTATAGTTATGTATGTGAATTATAGTTTGTGGAAATTTTGCATAGAAATTTGATATGGGAAAGATTTTTAGCTTGTTATTGTGTTTTGCACATCTTTTTGGCTTGTGAATTTTTGAAGTTGTTACAAATTTTTCAATGTCAATTTGTATTTTTTTTTTCAATTTACATTCTAATATAGGTTTATCTAGGGAAAAAATGAAACACAATTCATTAAAACTTGTAATTTAGGCCTTAAATTAAAATAGCCCACAACCAATTTAACCTAACCAAACCAACTAATACACACCCCTAGTCATAAAATAGTGATGGATATTTACATCTATAAAAAAAATAGTGACAAAAGATTAAATTCGTCACTAAATATTTTCAAATATTTTTAAATTATTTCATGTTTAAAAAATAGTGCCAAGTTGCTCATCTATCATTATTTTATGACAACTAACATTTTTGCCATAATTTAGTGACAGATGTAAAACTCTATCACTAAATACTAATGGATTCTCATTCCATCTCCAAATTTTATAATAAAATGAAACCTTGCAATCTAAAACTTAGTGATTGATGACATTTCCATTATTATTTAATGATAAATTTTCACATTTATCAGTAACTTGTGATAGAAATGTCATTCATCATAAATTATTTTTAATAAAGTCATTTAGTTGGTACTTTATTTAGTGATAGATTGTTTGGCTGTCACACATTTTGTCACCAATCAGTCTCAAATATGTCATAAAAGTTTCATGCTAATTTCCTGCCATATTTTAGCAATAAATTTCATTTTTATCATAAATTCGACACAAATCTGTTACAAATATTAACTACTTTTTCTTCGAATCATTTTTGAATGATTTTTTTATGGAAATCATTTTAGTCACAAATATTTGTCACTAATTTTAATTTTAGTCACTATTCTATCACTAATTTATCATAATTTTATGACAAAAATTTCTGTCAATAAAATTTATTTTTGTTATAGTAAGAGTTCCTAGGTGTCAGTGGTAAAAAAGCCAATTGGTTGAGGAATTTACAAGGATTGCCTTAATATTGTCCAATGTTATCACAAGGTTATAAAGGAGGATCCATGTTATCTTATTTCCATATTTTAATCATATGCCTTCAATTCAAACCTTATCTTTCGATTAAAAAAAGGTAGTAGGGTATTAAAAATGGAGTTCTTATATATTATAGCTACTATGCAACAGATGAAAACTATAGCTCCAATCATTGCTTAGAAGCAATCTCAGCCAATGACTTCATTAATTAAAATGAATGATAATGTTGAACTTGTTATCGGGTAATCTCTGCCTTTGCTAGTCATAATCCTTCAAGTGTATATCCTTTGCATGCTAAAAAGATTATTATCTATCCTATTAATAAAAAATATCCTAGTGCCTCTGTAGCAGTAGCAAGATACACACCTAATTACCACCATTTTGAAGTGATTCAACTTCTTGAGATGAGAACTTGGACATAGATATAAACTTGACATGTTGAGTGAATATGCGACTGTATAAAACAAAAATATTGAAAACACACCTATTTGTACCAGCCTAAATGGCCCAAGCTCCTATCAGTTCAAAGCCTTCAACATGATTGGCATACTTTTGGAAGATGGGCCCATGACCTAGCAAACCTAATTCATCCTTAAAGGCTCATTTTTTTGTTTAAATGGATAAGATAAATAAAGCAACCTTGGCCTTTCTTAGTACTGACCAATATGTTTGGATTTTGATAAGCCCAGCCCATCTAGACGACCCATGTACTTATCTAGATGTAAAAGATAATAAGATTATTCCTGACATCTATTTCTGGTATGCTTATCCATTTCCTTTGATGTAGATTATTCTTTATTAAAAAATAGGAAGGTAGTAAGCACCCAATTTCGAGATATAATTGTGCACGTGTGTGATAAAAACTCCTATAATGAAAATCTAATCGAGAATTGATCTCCGGTGTCGAGTTTTACAATTTAAAGGACTAAATTGCTATGTTTTATAGATTTAATTGCAAAGTTGGTTTTTTAGGGATTTGATTGCAAAAATTAGAAACATCTAAGGACCTTTTTTATAATTTAATTAAAAAAAGGTGATCAGCCGGCATTTAATGTTGACCGGTATTGTGTAATGCCGATCGGCTTTATGTAATACTAGTCGGCATTAAGCAATGCCAATCGGAATTACGAACGTCGGTCGACATTCTAGAATGTTGATTTTTGCTAAAAATTGATTTTTTATGCTGAAAGTGATTTTTTCATCAATTTTTAATTTTTTCATTGGTTCAGGACACCACGTGTCCTTGCGTGTATGAGTCTTTGATTTTTTCAAAACTCTATCACACATCTTTTTATCTTGATTTTGAAAGTTAAAAAAAAAATCCAGAAACCTAAGACTCCTCCTCCCACCTCTAATATTGCACAACTTCACTGCGTGATCACAGGGGTTGGAGGTTGCTAGGCCAGGTTTTAAAAGCCGAGAGGCAAAGTTTGTGAAAGGGGGATGGAAAAAAGAGCTAAAAAAACCGCTCGTTATTTTCTTTACTGTGCAAAAAGTCACACACCTTAGCTTTTCATTTTTTTCATTTTCAAAACCTTTGGGAAATCAACAAAAATACGTTCTTTGCTTTTCAAGTCCAGAAAATCAAGCAAAAAAAACAACAAAGTCAATCTCAAAATGGTGACAATCCCAATTTGAGAGGCATTCAAACAGCATTTGCACAACATCCCTACTCTTTTTTTTGTTTTTTTATTGTTGATTTGATTTCTTTATTTGATTTATTGATTGAGTCATTACTAATGAAATCTTTTGTTGCTTTTTATTTTTTTCGATTCGTGTTCTGTGGTGCTCTGGATGTGAGGTTGGTGATGTGAGATTTTGGCAATGGCTACATTGAAGAATCCATGCGATGCCATGGACTAAATTTTGTGAAATCCCCGTAGAATTTAGGGTTTCTTATTTTTTACGGTATTTTGTTCATTGCTTTTACTGGGTTGTAATTAATTTGTTTTAATTTCCTACACTATAGTTTATAATAGCCTCGATAGAGAGAAATTAGTAAAATTTTAATTCTCTATACTAAAAATTAATTAGTAATCTAGGTTCAATTTAGTAAAATTCAATTAGAATCAATTATGGCAGTAGATTAATTTTAGGGTTGCATGTAATTGAGTTAGGGTTTCTTAGAAAAATCACGAAAAAATTGTTGTTTTGATTTATTTTTGTTATGTTTGTTAAATTGGGTTTTGTTTTTTTAGTTCTCATGCCTTTTGGGCCCCAAGTCCACATTAGGTTCTAACTCATTTAATAAATAGGCTTTAAAATGGTTTTTAGGTTTTAATGTATTTAAAATTAAATTAGGCCCATTTAGGTAAATTAGATTTAGGCCCATTATTAATTAATAAAATTAACTTAGACTTTAATTCAGCCCATTAATGTATTTTTATTTCTTTTTAAAATTAATTAGACCTTAGGCCCATATCTAGTTAATTAAAATTAATTTAGATTTAGCTCAGCCCATTAATTTCATTTCTTTTAAAATAAATAGACTTAGGCTCTATTTTTTGAGTTAAAATTCAATTAGACTTAGGCTCACTTAATGATCTAATTTCTTCTTTAAAATTTATAGATAATAGGCCCATTTCCTTAGTTAATTAAAATAAGTAGATTTAGGCTCACTAATTCAATTAAAATGTAGGCTCATCTTTAGTCCATTTTACTTGTAAATAAAATATGTAGAATTTGCTAATTTTAATTAATAAAATTAATCTAGTTTAAACATAGAGACGCTACCTTTTGTATGCATTTCTATATGTAACTTTATGACTTGTAGCCTTTGGGTTAAATAGATGTTTAATTAGGGTTTAAATAAAATTTCATGTAATTAGAGAATAAGATAGTAATTCATAAAATAATTCTAAATGAACACAAGACTAAGAGAAGTTAGTATTCTATTCCCAAAATCTCCTGGTTGTGGTTCTAGCTTTCTTTTAGAGAATCGAGTACCACCATTTTGATTTGTCCTAGTTATTACCCTAGGTGGCAACTCCTTATCTCCATGCTATATCTTTGTGATATAATAGTGTGTTCCCTAGGGCCCTAAGCTCAAATAGTATCATAGTTGCTAAAATCCTGGGCGTAAGCTAAACCGTTCCATCTACAAAGGTTTTTATTATGATTTATTTCCTTAAACTAGATTAGGTAAGTTTTTAAATTATGTTCTTTCCTTGTTTAGTTGGGCTTTAAGGCTTATAAAAGTTAAAGTCTTTATATTATAAAGGCTCCCTCCAACAAATTATAATAACAAACACAAATATTTTTATTCTCCTGTATAAGACCTAGTGTCTTCTATCCTTTTAATTTAGATAATCAGGCTTCCTAGGGGAGCGAAACTCTTGTTTGATTCATTTCAAGCAAGTTAGAAGGGTTAGCACCTATTTCTTGCCCCTACTGTCACCTGAGCTGGCAGCAAACCCATATCTCTTCTACCCATCTTCTATGTTATTGTAAAAAGGTCACAGGACCCATTTTAAAACAATCAAAAGGTTCTTGAGCCCAATCCGTTAGATTTTAAGGCCAAACAACATCATTACTTTTTGCTTTATTTTATTTATTTTTAGCAAATGCCCACAAGTATATATAGATTCTCTCTATATTAAAAATCTTAAAGCTTTTCCTCTTTCTGAGTTGGTTGGCTCAAGAATGGATGATTGTGCTCTTCTCTGCTTAGATTCTATCTATTATCGAATAGATATTTTACTTTAATTTGCCATTGTTCTTTTACACCCCTTTACTTGTTTAAATAGATGCTCTTTTTTTAAAACAAAAGTTTCAAAGTAGTTTTAGACACTAATATATTACTAGTGTACACATTATATATTGATTAGTAGTAGTAGTGCAAAATTTGCATATTCACTTAATTTATTCCTTTTTTTAACTATATAAATAAGTATTATCGTTTGTTTACTCTATTGCAAATACAGGTTTTGTGGCTAGTTGATGACCCTTTTAAGATAATTGGACATGTTGAATTGTGTTTTAACTAAAGCTTCTAATGTAATGCAACAATGTTTTTTTGTGTTTTTGAATATTTTTTATTGATAATGTGTAGACACCCAGGTTTAATCAGCTTATAATAGGGGGTGAACTATGGATATTCGATTAGGCTAGCCCGATGATAAAGACATGTGAAGCTTGAATGCAAGAAAGCCCGAAACCTTTTTGAGAATTGACTTGAAAGCTATAACCTAAGTCTAAGCCCAAACTTGAGGAAGATAAGACTTGAACCCATCAAAACAAGCCCAAGGCATTTTGGCCCATTGGCCCAGCTCTGGGTCAAAGCCAGTAAGGCAACGCTTTATCGTTAAGGCATTGCCTCTATGGGATAAGGTGACACCTTATCATTGAGGCATTTCCTCTATGGGATGAGGTGACAACTCATCGAAGAGGCATCACCTCTTCACCTGCCACTACAATGGTGGTCAAATAGGGGTGGGCCCCATACCTTATAGAACTAAACTTACATGAGAGTGAGAATTTTAGGTGAAAAAAGGTAAGGAAAAAAAGGAAGGTAATGATAGGAATGAAAAAGGGGATGTCTTGTCTAAGTATGGGTTACTAAAAAGGAGAGAAGAGAAAAGGAAAAGGGGGGATTAGCAATTCCTAGCAACCATTTTAGCAACACAAGAAAGAGAGAAAAAAACTCTGAAAAAAGAAAGAAAAAAGGTTCTTGAAGAAGGGAGGAGAGAAAAGAGGGAAAAACTTATTTAAAAGTCCAATCCTTCAAGAAAATGAGGGTTATCTTTTGCATTTAAGTGGAAAGTAAGATCAAAGAAAATTTCTAAGGGCTAATCATTTTGGGAAACAAGCCTACAAAGCAGTAAAAATCTCATCTCTTCTTATTAAGCGTTCATTATTACATAGAATATTTGTTTATTTATATACTTTTTTAAATTCATAATTTATTTCATGTTTGTTATGTTCATAACATGATATTTTGAGTTCATAAGTATTGATGTAGGTTCAGTTACTTATATGCATAATCTTATACTAGCTTAAGGTTCAAGTAGTTCATAAGTTATTTTCTATGTCTGGTGACCAAGTGGTGCCTCAGTGAAGAGGTGTCGCCTCTTTGTGTTGAGGCATCCCATATCATCAATGAGGCGTTTGCCATATCAACAGGGTTCAGCATGTTTATGTCTTTAATTTCAAGTCTATTTCGTATGATCTATTTATTCTACTTACTTTCATGTCTTTATATTTGTAGTTCTCTTGTTATGTAATTACCTTGTTATCATGTTTGGACCAAAATATTCATAAGTTTTTCCTTTCCTTTATTTATGCATGTTTGGTATTATATTGAACTAACTTTGTGGTTTAATCTTGTAGACCTTTTATCTATATTAGACATTAATATTATGCCTTATTGCATAAAGTCGTAAAATGATTCATAGTCATCATTTGAGCACCCCTTTTAAAGTTTCCCTTAAGTTCATTTATATTGATAGTTAGTTTATTTTTAGTTTTCTTTTGGTTTATTTTTTATTTATTTTCTATTTATTTTACCTTTATTTGTACAAAATGTTGTAATCCTTAATCTCTTTCCCCATTTTATTTAAGTGTATTTTTGTAAATTATTATTTTTTATGAATGTCGGGACCAAATGCATGAAACTGAATTAATGTACGAACACGAGCTTGAATTTAAAATTCGATAATTGTTTGAAGGAGATTGTAATTTTTATGTTAATAAAGAAATAATTCAATAATTAAAGGTAATAAAATATAAAACACAAATGGAGGCTAATCACAAGGTTGGGTGGGCATTCCAAAAGCCCATACCCATTTTCAAACTCGTTCTCTAATGACGGTTTATGGGAACCTTCATGGAATCTAGTTGCTATATAAGTGTGTCCCAACTTTTATCTGAGTGGAGACTCTATCTCTTATTAAGATTTAAGACCTATTTTGTATTTCTTAATGGGCTTCGAGAACATATAGTGTCGTGGTTGCCAAACACTTAGGCACATGCTCAACCCCACCACCTACAGTGGCGACTCCACTAGGGATAGAGAAACTGATTCCAAGTATTTTGTAATTTATCATCTTTATTTATTCCTTTATTTCTTTTGCATTTCTATTGCATTCACTACACGTTTTGTATAAAATGAGCACTTCAATCCCAATTAACCTGATGATAATCATTATTTTTCTATATAGGTTTCATTGAAACCTAGTGGTGAAATATTTGATTATTGTCACTCACGACATGTACTTATCCACTTTGGATGGACCCTTAATTAGGGACACATATATGGATGTATATCATTGTGGGAGTCGAAGCCTATTACCCAAGACTCAAGCTCATGTAATGACCTAGCAATTTCCCTTAGGAATTTTCTAATTGCATGTGTTTTATGCCCTTTAATGGATCCTTAAAATAAAACCTGAGCCCATTATAAATATACCTTGTCAAGATGGGTCTTTTCTACTTACTTTCAACTTATTTCAAGTGGATTTGGTCAAAATGGACCGTTCATGCCCATTTTGGTCCATTAAAAATGGATCTTAATAAGGTAAGGCTTTGATGTCATTTTTGGCCCATTGAGGATGGACTTAGGACTTTTTTAGAGAATCCATTACTTGTTTGCACCATTTTGAGAGTTTCTTGCATACGTCAGTTTTGTTCTCCCCTGTTGATAATTAAAACCCAAACCAAAAATTCTAGGACAAGAAACTCACCATTAAGCACGTGTGTAGGAGGAATAAGGGTGGAGGTTATCATTTTTAAAGCTTCATATTTTATTTTTATGTTATGTGTATATTAAGTGTGTTTATTTAGTTTCTTTTTTTGTTTCTTTGAATAATAAAACAGACAAGCATATTATGCATACATGTCATGCATAGTTCTGACATGCAATCTTATAGAAATATATCCTTCAAATTTTTCTGGGTGGGTCCAATCTACTCATGGTCGCTTAGTCAGAAATATAAAGATAGAAATGGCAGGAGGTTTTGATCCCAAGGCTATTAAAGCACAGTTGAAAGAAGAACTGTTTACTAAAACTCAATTTATGATGAAGGAGATGATAGGGGAAATAACCAAGCTAATCAAAGAAAAGCAGCTTGTGCAGCCAACTAAGCCGATTGATCTTTACATTAAAATCTCAATGAAAGAAAGGGAAGAGGATGATGTGATAGTGTTAGCTAATCCAATGGGCTGAAAGAATGTGAACCTAGCTAAGGATATGGAACAATCTGACTAGGCCAAGAATATGACTAAGGCCATGACCTAAATGCAAATGATAATGAAAAAAAATGGCATAGATCCTCTGATGGACTAAAATGACTTAAATTTGGATAAAGAAGATGATCCCCTATCCCAAAAATTTAAAATCCTTGACATGAAAAAGTACTCTAGTACTGAAGAACCATATTTACATTTGAAATAGTATGTGACTTACATGAAAGCTATTAAGTTGACTAAGGCTTAAATAGTCAACTAGTTCCCTATGTCACTAGAGGGCGCACCAATTCATTGGTATTATGCTTTGGAACTATGTGTCCAGTATGACTGGAAAAAATTGTATGTTGCATTTGTGAAGCAGTATGGTCTTAATGTTCAATTAGATGTATCTTTGAGGGATCTGCAGAATACCAAACAAAATTTCAATGAGTCATTCACCAATTGTTTAATCCATTAGAGGGTGAAGTTTGCTCAAATGAGAGATAGATCTACTACGTCATATCAATTGATGCTAGTAATAGAAGGGTGTGTTCCAGCATTGTCTAAGAAGTTGAGGGACCTTAGGATCCAAAAATTTGAGACATATTTGGGGTTCAAAAAGAGTTAGATTTGGCTTAAGAGAAGAGATTCTTTAGGGGAAGATCTAGGGGCAAGGATGGAATTAGCTCAAGTAGTGATGTGCAAATCAATACTTTCAGACAACTAAGTAGCAATATGCAGATTAACGCTATTAGGCAACCTCAAAGTTTTTAAATTTATGGTGACCTCTTTCTAAAGTCCTTGACAAGTTAATTAAAAAGAACTTGTTATGACACTTACCTTCACAACAACCTATGCCAAATGCCAAACAAAACTCTTTTGCAAATTTCACTAGACCATTGGACATTACATTGACAATTATGCCCTATTAAAACATGAAATTCAAGACATGATTGATATAAGTAAGATCATCGACCCTAAAACTAGAAAGCCAAACACCTAAAACAACCCTTTGCCTAATTATCAAAATGTACCACCACCAAACACACCCATTCTAATGATTAACACGGGGTTTAATATAAGAGAAAGTCTTAAACTCTTTCGTAGATACAACTCGTAGCTCACAAAATCTGAACCCAACCATCTAGACCAAAATGAACAAGCCATAGAACTCATTGTGCATGTTTTGGATATTTGGAGCTCCATTGGTGAGGATAAGGGATGAATTGATTTATGGGAAGATGAGGAGAGTAGAGTGGGTCAACTAGTTAGGAAGGTTGAAAAGAAAGAAGAAGAAACCAAAACTATCAAACTTAAACCAAAAAAGATAAAGAATTCAAAGAAAGAGGTGAAGAGAGATGAAAAGACCATTGCTAGTGTTTGGAAGTTGTTTATGTATTCTAGAGACCATCAGGAAGCACTAGTTTTATCTCTGGACCAGAAAAAGATCTCTATGAGCTACACTCTTGAACAAATGGTTAGTTCACTAATAGAAACCCCTTAAGGAGCCATCATGTTTTTTTTTCTGATAATCTACCTTTGGAAGGAAGGGATCACCACAAAGCTTTGTTCATCAAGGAAGAAGTAAAAGAAAAGATGACCTACTGTGTGATGGTAAATAATGGTTCTACCATTAATGTGTGTCCATTAAAGATTATGTCAAAGTTGGGGTTGATTGTAGTAGACTTGAACCTTCTGAATTGATTATCAAGGCTTAAGATGATACGAAGAGGCCTATTGAGGGGACATTCAGGGCTTTGGTCAAGATGGGACCTATCGAGACTTAAGTCAACTTACATGTAATTGATATTCTCATGACCTTTTCCATCCTATTGGGAAGGCCATGGTTTCATCCTTTAAGTGGTATGCCCTCTATTGTCTATCAAAAAATTAAGTTTCCACATTAAGGCAAGGTTGTCACCATCTCTACAGTAACTATAACTGTTGTGGCCGCTCTGAAGTTGGCTCCCAAGGAGATCTCTATAAGTCTAAGTTTTAAAGTTTGCATAATTTATGAGGATGAGATAGATGAGAGGGTTCTGAACATGATGTGCAATATGAAATTCATGCCTAGCATGGGCTTGAGAAAGAACCAAAATGAACCCCTAAAATTTATTGAGCGCAAAGTACCAATTTTGAACCATAGGGTAGGATATAACGGGGTTGATTCTAAAGAAGAGTTTGACATTTAGGATTAGCTTAAGAAGAGAGAGGAGAAAGTTATGGTTGAGAGAAAGGATTTATAGGAGACTTTTATGAGGGAAGGCATCGATTATCCATATAAAGGAGCTCTTAAACCTCTTTTAATGGCTGGGGAAGTGGTCCCGTGATTTAAAATATTTGCTGAGTTTGTGAATAGGATAAAGAAAGCTGCTACTAAGGAAGTTCTTATGGAAGAGCTAGTACTAGTTAAGGAAGAGTCTAAAAAGAACATTATTGCTCCGAAGCTGAAAGACACTGATGGTCAGAACAAGGTGCTGGATCTTGAAACCTATGTCCTCAATTCCATCATGGATGTTTTTTATGATGACTTTAATGTTTCCCTTACTACTCTATTTGAAATTAATGACTTGTTCTTTTTCAAAAGTGAATGCAGATTGACTTTGCTTATTTATGCGATGTGTTTCCTAATGGTTATTCTATTTGTGATGATCATTTCATGCATATATTTAATATTAATTCCACACAAATTGAATCATTTAATTTAGGCACAAATGATAACCTTAAAAATATACTATTTGCTTCTGATTTAACTCATGATAAGTGAGAAAAAAATAAAAGAAACATTAACAAAAAGATAAAAAGTATTTTCTTAGGGCTATGAGGATATGCCGAGAATCGACAAGAAGATCGTGGAACATAGGATCCCTACATATCCCCACATCTCACCAATAAAATAGAAGAAGAGGAGGATAAGGTTAGAATGGGCTCTTTTGGTTAAGGAAGAAGTTAAGAAGCAGCTAAAAGCGAAATTTTAGTAGTGGAAGACGTTTAGTGGTTAGCGAACATAGTTCTTGTCCCCAAGAAAGATGGAAGGGTTATAATGTGTATGGAGTACAGAGATTTGAATAAAGCTGCCTGAAAGATGATTTTCCACTACCATATATCAACAAATTAGTTGATAGCGTAGCTTCCAGTGCAATGTACTCTTTCATGGATGGGTTCTCAGGATATAACCAGATCATGATGCGGTAATAGATAAGTTAAAAACATCTTTCACCACTGATTAGGGCATCTATTGTTATTTGGTAATGTCGTTTGGATTAAAGAATGCAAGGATCACCTACCAGAGGATGGCAATTACTCTGTTACATGATATGATCCAGAAAGAGATAGAAGTGTATGTAGAAGATATGATAGTAAAGTCTACAACTAGAGAAGGACATTTCAAAGCTCTAAAAAAGTTCCTAGCAAGGGAAAAAAAGTACAACCTCATACTAGATCCAAAGAAGTGCATTTTTAGGGTAACATCTGGGAAACTGTTGGGACACATTATTAATAAAAAAGGTGATATGAACCCTACCTATAATAAAGACGCGCATCCAACTTTGAAATCTTGCCCAAGGATCATCAAGGATAGGTTGTGTTGATGGAGCTAAACCCCTTGCTTATTAATTTGAAGCAAAATACTTAGCTATTATAAGATGAACAATCACACAATTCTAAGTTTAATCTAACCTAGCAATTATAATGAAAGGTAGAAGTGAAACAATTCAAGTAAACTTGCAAAGTTTCAAAAGAACAAAGTTTAAGGAAAAACCTCACTTTTAATATTTCAATGCTTTTAACTCATATGTCATAGGGTTAGCCCTTATATAGGCATGTAAACAACCTAATCCTTAAAGGAAAAGGTTCTATTCCTTATTCCCAAAGATACCTATATAGGAAAATCCTTAATTAAGGAGATTTCCTTCAAAATAGGACAACTAATGACAACTCATCTTTGCAAAGTCAAAATTGACAACTCATTACAAGTTATGACAACTAAGAATAGAAGCATGCCATGTCACATATTGACCGTTGACCCTTTACTTTGACTTATTGACTATTTGACTTTGACTTTGACTTGGAAAATTCTTGAATCTTCTCACATCTTCTAGAATCTTCTTGAATCTTCCTTAATGACTCCAAAATAGGAATAACTCCAAAATTCATCCATATCAAGATAATTAATTTCAAAATAGGAAATTAAACTAATTAGCTTAAATTCTTAACATTTAGGCACTTTTTATCCCTTTTAGGGTTCATATTATTCCCTCTCTCTTGAAGATGATTCGCCCTTAAATCATATCCATCTTCTAGAGTTGATAAATTTGCAAATCCTCCAGGGTCAAATAGAAACTTCTTGGTTGAAAACTTTATCTTCACAATAAGTATTGCAACACTTGTTTTATGGATGAAGTATGCTAACGTGATAAACCTATTTGAAACAACAAAACTAGGCAATAGATGAAGAATTTAGTTAGTGATAAACAAAACATCTTTGTACATAGGTACAAGTATAGGTTGGCTCACATCACTCATTTTTGTACAATCATTTATTTTCTTTTCACTCATTACTGGCTTGTTTTCTCTCACAAAGTGTTTCCTATTTTCCTCACTTTTCTCACTCAACTCATTTGTAGCACTTGGCTCACTTTTTCCTTTTCTCTCAACTTCATAGGTTTCCCTCCCCAAAGCATTCCTTAATGAAGATGGAAACTCTTCACTTTGCTAATTAATGCACATGTCTTCAATAATTGCCTTTGGTGGTGAAGTTTCAATTTGGCACTCTTCCTCATTGCCCTTTTTCTCAACTAGTTGCTCAACCAATTCACTGACTTCAACACCTTCAATTTCCTTGGATTCACACACCATTATTGTCTCCTCATAAATACTCACTTTCTTTTAATACTCCAAAGCTAGTTTAATTACAACCTTCAAAGAAATAGAAGATTCTAATTGCACTTCTTTCTTCAATCTCTTACCAATCTCACACTTAAGCCCATTGATGAATTTTGCAACTTTCCTCCTTTCAAATTCACCCATATCACTTGCAATTACAAACAACTTAAACTTTTTAATATAATCATTAACACATAATTCATCACCTTGTTTAAGCCTTTGTAATTTAAGATGAAATTTATCCCTAACTTTAGAAGGAATAAAATGTCTAGTCATTAACCTCTTCATTATCTCCTAATTTTTAATCTCACTAAGCCCATTCATGCTCCATGATGCCCTCAAATCTTCCCACCATATAGCAGCATCACCCAAAAATTTACAAGAAGCAACTTTACACTTTTGGAAATCACTTAATTCAAGAGAGTCAAATATCTCCTCTATTTGTTGCATCCATTCCAAATAAACGTAAGGATCATCCCCACCAAGAAAATAAAGCACGTCCATAATAACCACACACAAAGATAATTTAGAAAAAAAATAGAAAAGAAACCCTCATAAAACACTCCCTTACGTGTTTACACTCAAGGATGTGAATGCTCTCGTGTTTCACTTAAAAAAAAATTTTGTATTTTTTTTCAATTTATAAAGAATTAAGAAGAAAAAAAGAATAGATAATACATGAAAATTAAAGGATATGTAACCAAACCTTAAAGTTTGGCTCTGATACCAAACTGATACAAACCCTACCTATAATAGAGATAGAACGCGCATCCAACTTTGAAATCTTGCCCAAGGATCATCAAGGATAGGTTGTGTTGATGGAGCTAAACCCCTTGTTTATTAATTTGAAGCAAGATACTTAGCTATTATAAGATGAAAAATCACACAATTCTAAGTTTAATCTAACCTAACAATTGTAATGAAAGGTAGAAGTGAAACAATTCAAGTAAACTTGCAAAGTTTCAAAAGAATAAAGTTTAAGGAAAAACCTCACTTTTAATATTTCAATGCTTTTAACTTATATGTCATAGGGTTAGCCCTTATATAGGCATGTAAACAACCTAATCCTTAAAGGAAAAGGTTCTATTCCTTATTCCTAAAGATACCTATATAGGAAAATCCTTAATTAAGGAGATTTCCTTCAAAATAGGACAACTAATGACAACTCATCTTTGAAAAGTCAAAATTGACAACTCATTACAAGTCATGACAACTAAGCAAAATGACAACTCATGATAACTAAGAATAGAAGCATGCCATGTCACATGTTGACCCTTGACCATTGACTTTGACTTATTGACTATTTAACTTTGACTTTGACTTGTTGACTTGGACTTGGAATATTCTTGAATCTGCTCACATCTTCTAGAATTTTCTTGAATCTTCCTTATTGACTCCAAAATAGGAATAACTCCAAAATTCATCCATATCACGCTAATTAATTTCAAAATAGGAAATTAAACTAATTAGCTTAAATTCTTAACATTTAGGCACTTTTGATCCCTTTTAGGGTTCATATTAAAAGGAATAGAAGTGGACCTGGATAAGGTCACGACAATTAGAGAAATGCCAACACCAAAGAATAAAAAAGAAGTTAAGGGTTCATTAGGCGATTACAGTTTATTAGTAAGTTCATAACCAGGTTAACTACATTTTATGAGCCAATTCTAAAGCTTCTGAGGAAGAATCAACCAGTATTCTAGGATGATAAGTGTCAACAGGCTTTTAACACTATTAAGAATTATTTAATAAATCCTCTAGTCTTATAGCAGTCGAATTCAGGTAGACCTTTAATTATTTATCTGGTGATTGAAAAGGAAGCAATAGGGGCAATGTTAGCTCAAGAAAGTGAAGGGAAGGTTGAACATACAGTGTATTACTTTAGTAAAACTCTCCTATAGTATGAAACCCATTATAATCTTGTAGAGAAGACAGGTTTATCTGTGATTTGCACAACAAAGAAGCTCAGGCATTACTTCCAGTCTTATAGAGTACATGCAATTTCTAAATATGATCCCCTCAGGTACCTTCAGCAAACTCCATCACTTATGGGAAAGTTAGTAGGTTGCTGGTCCTACTTATCAAATTTAACATAGATTATATAGCAAAGAAGGTAGTAAAAGGGATGGCGATAGCAGACTTTTTGGCTTAGAATCCAATAAATGATGAACGAGAATAGGAACAAAAGTTTCCTAATGAGCATTTGGGGGAAATAGAAGTGCAGGGATGGAAGATGTACTTTAACAAAGCTGTCAATAACAAAGGGGCTAGTATTGGAATAATTATAATCACGTTAAAAGGAGACAATATCCCAATGGTGAAAAGGTTAGAGTTTGAAGTAATGAATAATCAAGCTAAATATGAGGCTTGTATATTTGGTTTAGAAGCATTGTGTAGTACGGGGACAGAGGATGTCACCATGTATGGGGATTCTATATTGGTTTTGAAACAAGCTTCTAAATAGTGGGAGGTAAAGGAAGATAGGTTGCATCTGTATTAGGATTATTTGACTACTATTTTGCTATCCTTTACCCAATGTAAATTTTTTCATCTACCAAGAGAAGAGAATCAGATAGCAAATTCCCTAACTATATTAGCTTCCATATAGGAAAGTGAGAGATAAATAGAAGTTAAACATTTAATTTTAGTGAAATCCTGAACCCTTGTTATAAAGAAATAAGGATAATGCCAGTTGATACTATTATCAAGAAGCCTTAGTTTTATAATCTATAGTGATATTTGGAAACAGGACAGTTCCTTGACGATGTTGATAAGAAAGAAAGGACATCACTACGAATGCTATCACAGTAATTCATTCACTATAATGGGATATTGCACTACTAGCATTCATTTGAGATGTGTTGATAAAAATGAAGCTCAGAAACTTACGGAAGCAGTCCATGAAGGAGTTTGCAGATCACATATAAGTGGGATAGTCCAGGCAAAGAAAATAGCTCATCAAGGTTATTTTTGGCTAACCTTGGAAATAGATTATGTCAAGTTTATAAATAAATGCCTTAATTGTCAAGCTTATAGGGATGTGAGTCACCTATCTTTAATGGAGCTTTAGGGAATGACTTCCCTTTGGCCCTTTGTTATTTGAGGAATTGATATTATAAGATAGATAAGGCTGAGAGCATCAAATAATCATTAATACATTGTAGTGGCAATTGATTATTTCTCTAAGTAGGTTAAAGTTGAATCTTATACCATTATCGGCTCCAAGCAAATGGCAAGATTTATTAAAAAGAATATAATCTATAGATACGGGTTACCTTACCATATTGTCACTGATAATGGTATTCAATTTCGGGTAGAGATAGCTGCCTTGTTAAAGGAATATAAGATTGAGCATTACAGGTCATCTCTATATAGGCTATAAGAGAATAGGGCAATAAAAACTACAAACAAGAATGTAAAGAAGAACTTAGCTAAGATGATAGAGAACTTCCAATATTGGGCATATTATTTACAATTTGCATTATATGGATATATAACTACTGTTAGAACATCAATAGGGGTCACTCCATATTCCTTCGTATATGGGTGTAAAGCTGTGTTTTCATAAGAGGTCGAGATTTGAACATTAAGGGTTCTTTTAAAGTCCATAATCCCTAAGTACCAATGGGTAGGGAGTCAATTAGTGCAACTAATGTTGCTGGATGAGAAAAGAATAAAGGCTACATATCACTCTCAACTGTATCAAAAGAGGACAGCCAGGGCTTATAATAAGAAAATCAAGCTAGGGAAGATCAAAGATGGTGATTTAGTGTTGAAGCATATGAAGCCGATCATGACCGACCCACGAGGAAAGTTCAAGCTAAATTAGGAAGGTCCTTATATGGTAAAAAAAAGTTATTTTTGAAAGGCACTAATGTTTTGTCTGACTTAGAAGGGAACAAATTCAAAGAGCCCATCAACCAGGACAAGTTCAAAAAGTACTTTCTGTAAAATTCTTGCTAGGGAGAAAACCTTAAAAAGGGGTTGTCTAGATAAAAGCTAGAGACAAAAAATGAAGAAAATAAAATTCTTACTGGATTGAAAACCTAAAAAGGGTGGTCCAGGCAAAAATTAAGGACATACAAAAGGAGAGAGAGAGGAAAAAATGGTTCGTTGGAAAACTTATAAGGGCGAGCCAACTAATAACATGAGATATGTCAAAAGTAAAATGCATATGCAAATTGTGCTTAAATTAAATAAAATAGATTACTTTGATTACCGTTGAACGTTTCATTAAGTGTCAATTACAAACTATTTAACTACAAAAGGAAACTCTATCTAACAAAAGGGAAATGATGATTTAATTTTTAAACTAATTTTGCTTCCTCTTCTTTTATTGAATACCCCGAGCACTCGATGCTTATAACTCTCTTATCCTTTTGTTTCTAATAAATTCATATTTTTCTATTAGTTGTAATTGAATCCACGCCTTGTGCTAATCATTGGTGGACGGATCTCCATTGTAGTTAATGTTCCTCTAAATGGTTCTGCAAGGCCAAGTAGCAACTAAGTTGTCCAGGAAGTTTTAAGAGAGGGTTCTTGGGATGAATTCATGCACCGGCCCCATAATTAGTTATTTCTGCCCATATTAATGGTAGAGCAAGGCAAGGTTATAGAATATGGAAAAATGGAGGCCAGCAATGGGAACACCATAAGTGTAAGAATGGACGATCATGTGCTGCAACCTCTACCATGGACACACCCATCAGATCAAAGTATTAAGGAATGTTGATAGCTAGCTCTAAACATCTTCTGGTATAAGATGTAGCCTTCTGGTTCAATAATGCTTGGCTTTATATCATGCTATGTATCAAGGAGGTTCAAGTAATCTCAGTTTCTCATGGAACCACATCTGTAAGAGTGATGGGTAAGTAAAAATGTCAGGAAATTTAAAAATAAAAGTGAGAGAAGAAGAAGCTTACCTCCAATAAGAGTGAACTGCTAGAGAATCACCTAGTTATTGCAAAGTTATCTAGTCCAACAATTATTTTCGCTATGATAAAAGGAAAAGGATTGAGCCTAGCTTCCACTTGGTCCAGGATATGGAGGAGTTTTGAATCACAATTGCCAGAAGTAGAAATAAGTAGGAACTAAGTGTATAGGTAGAGAGCGAGCATTCATGGCCAATAGACCTCCTTCTTTTCTATGATTTTGGTGAGCTCAATGAAGGATTCTATTAACACTTAATTCTGAGAGATGTGTCAAAGGGAGGATTGGGGAGAGAGATTGAATAGCTTGGATATTTGATACTGAATGAAATGCAAGTCTAGAGTGCTAACTTGAGAGACTACTATTTGGCAAGTTGAATCCATGTAACAACCTAGAATAGCTTTTAATTCTTTTAGTAGAGGGCATAATTCTATTATGTTGAACTGAAAAATGTGTTTTTAAGGATTCTAAAATTAGGCTAGAGCATGAAAGAAAGAGAAGTTGATTCTTTTAACACGTAAGGATTTGAATATTGACAAGTGGAATCATTTCAATTTTGCCCAAGAATTCTTGTCTAAGCTTTTCAAGATTGGTTAGAGTTGTTTGAGACTTCTCTCGATCCTAATAAGAGGGTAGGACACTGCTCAGAGGAAGAAAGTGGAGAGAAATGGCGAAGGTGTGAAAATGGGGATTTTAGAAGAAAGCTAGAGATTTTTATAGTTGCAGAGTGTTGTTGTAGAGGCGATCGCCTCTATGGACAGGTGACGCTTCTGTACAATGAGGCGATTCCATATTGCCTCTTTACAAAATGGCGACATGTCTTCAATAATCCGAGGGCATTTTTTGTGTATAATATTGTCAAATGCATGTCTTAATCAGTTATCAAAGAAAAGACCTTAATAAATGAAAATTCCTTAATTGATCCAAAAAGTAATCAAAATTTGAATTTAAATGTGTATCATCCAATCAGAGTAAAAATTTGAAAATTCTAAGGTAAAGCAAGAAGATTAACAGTTCAGGAGAACAAAAGAAATGGCCCTATTCTAACATGCATTTGAGGTAGTTCTCTACTCATCACCTCCAGCCTCATAATCTCCCATGTCTGTAGGATCATCGACATGATAATCTCCATCATCATCATCGCTGCTATCTCTAGCTGGCTCATCAATGGGCTCCTCCTCTCTAATGTGCTCCTCCTCCTTATAATCACTTGCATCATCGCCTTCCTTGTCATCATCCACTTGAAGATCATCAAGCTGGTACTCGAGTATAGCAATCCTTGCCTAACTAGCCTCATCTCGATCCTGCCAAAATATGATGAGAAGTAAGATCATGAAAGCATGCATACATGTAGAAATAGGGAATGGCCATTACCTTCCATTACTGTGTCATACTCATCAGGAAGTCTTGTTGGGCCTCAATCACCCTGTACATGTACTCCCTATGATCCTGAGGTATCTGCATAATTAATTACTTATTAGACCTAACCAAAGTGATTTAGAAAATAGGACTTTGAAAAAGAAATGGAACTCAGATAAGTATAAGCCTTCGAGATGAATACCGGCTCTAAGCTCATGTCCAAAATCAAGAATTAATAGGACAGATCATCTGAAGGCACCCAGTATTGAGTTAGCAAGTCTAAAGGTGCAGCAAGCCTACCGAAAGCTAGAAGGCTTCCTACCAGGTGGTGCACTAGAGGAGGTACCCTCACCACTAAGAATAATACGTAGACGCTGATTAGGTCTCTCCTGTACAACAGGCATAGGATGAGTAGCTGGTGCCTTGGCTAGTGCCTGAGAATAAAGGCTAAGTTAGAAGAATGATACCTACATGGCATAAAAGCAAAATTATAAGTTAAATTATATGCTTACCTGAAATGTAGGCATAGATAAAGGCACCCTCTGTAGGAGATTAGTCCAGGAAAACTCTATGTATTAGACCTTTCTCCTCTCACAGTAATCATTTACATCCTCTCCCACTAAAGCCTCATTAAGCTCATCTCCCTCCAACTGGTGCACCTAAAAGAGGAATCGAGGAGGAGCGAGTGGTGGTTGTCTCACCCCAATGTCAGTTGTGTACTCTCTTATTGAGATACCAAACTCTATAGTCAAGTCCTTTAAGTAAGACCTTTTTCTTAAATAACGGGATTGAGCGGATTATGGCCTGAGTCCACCTAGCTTAAGGACCCCATAAATCAAGATGCAGTTGCAAAGGCATACATGTAAATGAGTTATTCTAATAATTTTATGTATTAATGATGATGTTTATATCCACAGGTATCGTACCTCGTCATATGTCAAGGTGTTTAGCCAATCACAATGATGTGCACATAAGCAACATGTCTCCTCCAAGTGTGACTCAGGCCCCACTCCACTATAGCCGAGAAAGGAGTATCACTAATATATGTTATCCTGATAATTAACTCCAACTCTAGAGTCTAATCCTGTAAAAGAGAGAAGAATCATTAATGGATCATAATGATAGAATTCAAGATGAACTTAATGAAGTAGGGGAAAAGAAGAGAATACTCAAACGGCATGCCAGAAACTGTAGAGTCATCTGGCTCCATGCACTAACTCATCCATGCTTTTGTACAAGTAGGATAGAGCACAACTGCCCCAATCATATGAGGCCACTATATCCAAGTCCCTCAGAGGCAATAGAAAGCTCAGATCTATCAAACTGGCAGTATCTACAAAGAGAGTGGTGCCCGGTAGATAAATTAGGAAGGTTCAACTCTAGCACGAGTGTGGTAGCTCCTGATAGAGTCAATCTTCACTGTGTGCATCCCCTTTATATCTGGGACCATATTGAGTAGACACTCAATGTAAGTATGATAGTCCAGTGTCAGCTGATGGTGACTCACATCAAGAGGGATAGAATAACATGTGCAGGCAATGTCAGTGATGACAATGAAGGAGATAAGCCCCAGAATGAACTCCTTGAAAGGCAAGTGGAATGTATGGATGGTATCGAACCACCTCTCCATCAAAGCATGAAAGGGGCTAATAATCAGTATGTTGCTACTATGTTTAGAGTGCTAGGATGAAGTCAAAGAATCCGATATCATGAATATAAGCCTCGATCCCATCTGTGAGCTCATCATTCCAAGCATGCATATCATTGAAATTCCTAGAACCCTTAAGGGTGTGGGAGTCGAGCTGTTGGAATAAGTAGGGAATTAAATTACTATCTTGTGCAAGTAAAATTAAAATTTTTTGAAAATTCTATCGCAGAGGCAATCGCCTCTATGTGTAGAGGCTATCACCCCATCGAAGAGGCGTTGCCTTTCTGTGAAGAAGCAAACATGTCCTTGACAATTCACCTTGACAAGAAGAAGTGACTGCCTCTCTAAAGAGATGATTGCCTCATGGAAGAGGTGACACCTTTTCATGTAGGCAATATGACATTAAAAGTTAATTTTTATAATTTTTTTCAATAAAATCAAAATTTTCTCAGTTAAAGCGATAAACATGCTTCTATACTGAATAATCTAATGTTACCCGATGTTATTTGCAGAAAAAATTAAGTAATTAAGCACTAACCTCTCTAATCACTAATCTGCAAAGATGGGATTGCAAGTCTGCAAAAAGAGGGATCTTGTCTTTGATGTTGAGACCAAAGTTGCATGCAGGATGTATTAGAGGAGATACTGGGTCCCACTCAGAAAGGTCTGGGGTTCGTGCAGCATCCATAATCATGAAAGCTTAAAAAGAGAAAAGAAAAGAAGAAAAAAGAAAAAGGGGTTTGAAAGCAAAAGACAAAAGTGAAATAAAGAAAGGGAAACAAAACTTGTATATGGAGAGAGAAGGGTAGAAATGAGAAAGCTTATTGAGGAAGAAAAGAAAATGGTAGAGAAGCCCAAGAGCAGCCCATTAAATACACATCTCCAATGGGCCCAATAAAATAAAATAATATATATATATAATAAAAAATTTAGAATAATTTTTTTATTTTTCATTCCTCGAATGCATCCTGAAGTGGATTATATAGAAGATGGAGATTATCTTGTTAAAATTATTAGTGAGTGACTAGTTGGGCAAAGTTCTCGAGAAACGTAATCATGTTTTAAGTTAAAAAATTCATTTCCCAGTTTGATTAGCCCGTAGCAAGGGGCAAACCATGTCTTCGGTTTGATTGGCCCGTAGCCGAAGGGCAAGCTATGGATTTTCCCTTATTAAAGTATCAGGATTAAAGGACTACTTCTCGGGCTAGGAAAACCCAAGGATGACAGTGTGAGTTTCCCATTTAAAATGAATGGTATATTGGGTTTGGTCGAGTTCTCAAGAATCATGTTTCAAGGACTACCTCTTGGCTAGGAAAACCCAAGAGTGATGGCGTGATTTTCCCATTTTAAATGAATGGTGTATCGAGCTTGGTCGAGTTCCCGAGAATCATGTTTTAAGGACTGCCTTTTAGACTAGGAAAATCAGAGGATGATGGCATGATTTTCCTATTTCAAATGACTGGCGTATCAAGCTTGGTCGAGTTCCTGAGAATCACATTTCAAGGATTGCCTCTCATGTCAAGAAAACCCGAGGATGACAATGTGAGTTTTCCATTTCAAAAGAGTGGTGTATCAGGCTCAGTCAAGTTCCTAAGAATCATGTTTCTATTAAGTGATTTCTTGAGCCATGAAAACTTAGAGATCACGCTTTAAATATTAATAAGTGGCCCAAGGAACACAGCATGTTTCCAAACATCTTACTCAATATTAATGAGTGGTTGATAAGGCTAGGAAAACTTAAGGAACACAGTCACATTTTTAAATATCTTACTCAATATTAATGAATGGCTTATTAAGCCAGGAAAACCCAAGGAACACAGTCATGTTTTGGGGTAAAACTTCAACATTTTGGGTTGGAATTCCTAAGGTCGACGACGTGAGTGAAGCTCAAAAGTCAGGTATGCCTATTGTTGATTATTGCTTTTCCTGTGCATGTTGTTATTTCAAAAATTTGGATGCATGAATGCAGTTCTTAAAAAAATAAAGCGGGAAAACTATAGACACCCAGTTCGATCGGCCCATAATAGGGGGCAAACTGTGGATGGCTCAATTAGGCCAACCCACAATAAAGCTCAATGATGAAAACATGTGAAGCTTGAATGCAAGAAAACTCAAAAAATTTTTGAGAATGAACTTGAAAGTTAGAACCCAAGTCCAAGTCTAAGTCTAAGCCCAAACCTAAGTAAGACAAGACTTGAACCCATTAAAATGAGCCTAAGCCCATTCTGGCCTATTGGCCCAGCTTTAGGTCAAAGCCAATAAGGAGGTGCCTCATCGTTATGGGATCACCTCTATGGGATAAGGTGACACCTCATCGTTAAGGGCAACGCCTCATTATTAAGGCATCACCTCTATGGGATGAGGCAACACCTCATCGTTAAGGCATCGCCTCTATAGGATGAGGTGACACCTCATCGAAGAAGAGGGTGACCTTTTGCATTCAAGTGGAAAGTAAAATCAAAGTAAATTCCAGAGGGCTAATCATTTTGGGAAACAAGCCTACAAAGCAATAAAAATCTCATCTCTTTTTATTAAGTGTTCATTATTACATAGAATCTTTGTTTATTTACTTGCTTGTTTAAATTTATAGTTTATTTCATATATGTTATGTTCATAACATGATATTTTGAGTTCATAAGTATTAATGTAAGTTCAATTACTTATATACATGATCTTGGACTAACTTAAGGTTCAAGTAGTTCATGAGTTCTTTTTGTGTCTAGTGACCAGGTAGTGCCTTAGTGAAGAGGCATCGCCTCTTTGTGCTGAGGCGATACCATATAGCCTCTATGCACATAGGCAATGCCTCATTAATGAGGCGTTCGCCACATCAATAGAGTTCAACATGTTTAGGTCCTTAATTTCAAGTCTATTTCATATGATTTATTTATTCTACTTACTTTCATGTCTTTATATTTACAGTTCTCTTTTTATGTAATTATCTTGTTATCATGCTTAAACCAAAATATTCATGAGTTTGTCATTTCCTTTATTTATGCATATTTGGTATTATATTGAACTAACTTTGTGGTTTGATCTTATAGAACTTTTATCTATATTGGAGACTAATATTGTGCCTCATTGCAAAAAATCTTGAATGACTCATAATCATCACTTGAGCACCCCTTTTAAAGTTTCCTTTAAGTTCATTTATATTAATAATTAGTTTATTTTCAGTTTTCTTTTAGATTATTTTCTGCTTATTTTACCTTTATTTGCACATAGTGTTATAGTCCTTAGTCTCTTTCCCCATTTTTGTTTTTGATGAATGTTGGGACCAAATGCATGAAATTGAATTAATGTGCGAATTCGAACTTGAATTTAAAATTTGACAATTGTTTGAAGGAGATTATAATTTGCATGTTAATAAATAAATAATTGAATAATTAAAGGTAATAAAATATGAAACACA
The DNA here is from genome assembly GCA_947683625.1 of Mallotus nudiflorus. NCBI lineage: Eukaryota > Viridiplantae > Streptophyta > Magnoliopsida > Malpighiales > Euphorbiaceae > Mallotus > Mallotus nudiflorus. The sequence continues at coordinate 8,729,419 of CANTUR010000207.1, forward strand.
AACAAAGCCCAACCGCAAGGTTAGGTGGGCATTCCAAAAATGCATATCCAATTTTCGAACCCGTTCTTTGATGACAGCTTTTGGAAACCTTCATGGAATCCAATTGTCGTATAAATGTGTCCTAGTTTTTATCCACATGGCGACTCCATCTTTGATTGGGCTTTAAAACCTATTTTGTATTTCCTAGTGGGCTTCAAACCGACATAATATTATGGTTGTCAAACACTTGGGTGCACACTAAACCCCATTACCTACACAATGACAATGAATGTTGACAAGGAAAATAAAGATGGTAAAAATGAAGGGGAAATAAACTTTTGGTTGTTAATTGATATTTTCATATTAAAATGATAACGGGTTAACTCTCATGTTAATTGAGGGGTCTAAATCACAGAAAATACTTGATTTTGTGTTTAAATTGTCTCAAAAACCGTAAAGGGCAAATGTGCTCCTTAGTATAAACATTAAGGGCAAAATGAACCTTTGCCTTGCCCTTTTAATTTTTTAAATATTTTTTATTTTTATTAAATTATTAAAATTTATTTTATTAATGTGACACCCAATTTGATAAATATTTTATCTCAAAAAATTACAAACCCATAAAAAATAATAAATTTTCAATCTAATAAAATTAAAATTAAAAATTAATGTAAAAATTTTTTAAAAATATTTCTCTGATAATATTATCTCTTTTAGTTAAAATTTATTTATATACAAATATATGAATTTTATGTATTATAAAATTAAATTAGATTAATTTTGGCAAATTCTAAAATTTGAAAAAAAGGGATACTCTTCTTTAATACAGTAATACCAAAAGAACTCCAAGATTATTTAAAAAAAAAAAAACTACAAGATTGCGAAGAAAGTAGAAAGACCGTCACTCGTCCACGATGAACAACTTTAAAGTGCATTGTTTCTTTATAAACAAAGAGGGAAGACGATGAAAACAAAGTAAAACATAAAAAATAAATTAATAAGAATAAGAATAAGAATTTTTTTATAGGTATTTGTGTTTAAAATTTAAATTTCTAGTATTTTTGTAATATTCAAAAAAAAAAAAAAGATAAATAGTGTAATTTTCTCTACTTCCTTTGATTGATTTGTGGACTGTACTAACAAGCCCAAGCAGTCCATGTAGTCCATCAATTCAGTCCATATTGTAAATAATCTCTTTGTCATGTTTATCCTAGATATTACAATTTACCAATCGTCCCTATATTTTCTCCAATTGCGCCACTTACATCCGAAATTTAAAATTTATTTTTTATTTAACTTTTTCTCCCTTATTTTCATTAAAATTTTTTTAGTAAAATCAACCTTAAATAATTCAGAAATAACTATAGAGAAAATGACATTAACCTCCTTAAGATTAATCCTTTTACATTTTAAAATCTCTTATTTCAGAATCGAATATTAACCTCCTACAGTTTTAAAATCGAACACTTAAGGACTTTTATTGACTTTTTTATAAAAAATTACCATTATACTCTTGTCTTCTATAAATGCAAATGACATTAACCTCCCTAAAATTAGACATAATTGACATTTCAAATCTTTTATTTCAAAATCAAATATTAACTTCCATATAGTTTTAAAATCAAACACTTAAAAACTCTTATTGATTTTTTTATAAAAAATGACCATTATGTCCTTGTTTTAACTTATATTTTTCCTAATCTCATTACATATAATCCATAGCATTTACCCCAAAGTTTATGTTTGAATAACAATGATAATTGATAAAATTACTTTTAAAATATACATTTATAATTTTTTAAAAAAATTTTAGTTTATAAAAATCATTTATTAATATTTCTTAAAAAATTTTAAAAAAAGTTAAAAATAATTTTTATGGATCTAAAAATTTTACGATCAATCCATATACATTTAATAAAAATAAAAAATAAAAACTTGCTATACAAAAAAAAATTATTTTAAAAATTAAAAGTTAAAAAATTTTTAGGTTTACAAAAATTAAAAGGAATTGATAATTAATAATTTTTAGATCTATAAATAAAATTTTAACTTTTTAAAATTTTTTTAAAAAATATAAAAATTAGATAAAGGTAAATGCTAGGGATTTTATGAAATAAGGTTAGAGAAAACATGTTATGGATTATATGTAATAGGATTAGAGAAGACATATGTTAAAATAAGGGTATAATAATCATTTTTTGTAAAAAAAGTTAATAAAAGTCCTTAAGTGTTTGATTTTGAAATTATATGTAAGTTAATATTCGATTTTGAAATAAGAGAGTTTGAAATGTCAATTAAGCCTAATTTTAGGGAGTTTAATGTCATTTGCTCTTACAGAATATAAGGGTATAATGATCATTTTTTACAAAAAAGTCAACAAAAGTCCTTAAGTGTTCGATTTTAAAACTATAGGAAGGTTAATATTTGATTTTGAAACATGAGATTTTAAAATATAAATTAGATCTAACTTCATGGAGGTTAATATTTTTTCTCATAATTATAATAACCTCTAATAATGATACCTAAAGTCATCAGCAGGTTTAGAACAAGGAAGTACCAAGACCCAAAAGAAGTTTAAAATTCCATAAGGAAAGCATGCCAATTTAGGGAGAATAATAAGGCTCCTACTTAGGTAAGAAATTCCCATTCCGTTAACATAAAGTGACTTATATATATCTCTTTTTGGTGCTCGCAGAATTCAAGTGTTTGTGATTCAGTTATGTGACATACTTAGGAAATGACTTATTATTTTGTGATTAGGGTTTGTAAACATTTGTTTTTGACTAAAATCAGATTTAGGATTAAGAATAATAATTTATTACTTAACTAAAAATTTGACCAAGTGAAAGTTAATATTAGGTATTTTACATTTAAAGGCCATTGTGATCAATTTTTAACTAATTAAAATAATTTTAGCAAAAAATTTAACAAAATAATAAGCCATTCTTTTCCTTCAAGACCAAGTTTATTCACAAACACATTAAAATTCCCAATTCCTGGTTTTTTTATTTTTTATTTTTATTTTTTTGTCATTCTTTATTCTACATTGCAGTAATCAAGAACTTGTTTTGGTACAAGTTGGTGGACAGAACCCTATAATTGAGGCCTCAATTTGCATGAAAAGAACCATTTTTGTTACATCTTACGCAATAATATGCCCTTATCATCTTTTCTTTTCTGATTCTAAAGGATATTTTCAGCTGATGATGAAGAAGTTATGTATTACTATTGGAGCTAATACACCTTGGTTCTTCTTTTTAACTTACAAACTCTTGCCGTTTAAATATTTCATTAAAAATAAAATTCATTATTATTTTACAGTATTATTTAAATATATAATCTATCAAAAAATGTTTATAACTAAATCGAAATATATATTGATAATTTGTTAACAAATTCTTAATAATGAAAGGTATATATATATATATATATATATATATATATATATACTTCAAAATATTTGGCCTTTATGGTAATCCTAAATAATAATACTGGGGCATCATATATTAAAATAATTAATTTATAAACAGAGAAAATGGATTGAAAATCCCACCAAATATCCTCTATATATATAGATATATAGAGGTGTGAATGGACGACCATGGTTTTGAACAACTTTTCTTACACTTAAAGTGCCAGCTTGGGATTTCTAAATCATACTCCAATTCATCAAATAAACTATATGTATATATATATATATATATATATATATGATATTGCCTCCTTATAGCACACCTAACTCAGCCTGGAAATGTAAACGATGCATCTGGCTAGCTACCTTCTGAACCAACAATTACACATGCTAACACACTATGAGTAATAACACTCCCCGCCTCACTGTATAAATAGGGGGAAAAACTGTCATAAAAAGGGGAAAAAAGAAGTGGTAAACAAAGAAGAAGAAATAAATAGGGACATGGGGATCTGTAAATGATCCCAGAAATAAAGGCACAAGAAGATTATACGAGTAGTTCCAATTGGAAGTAAAGTAAATTAAATCACATGGGTAAGCTCTGCGTGCTCCACAATCCAAGGAGGGCTAGCTAGCTAAGCTTAATTATTTGTTTCCAAAAAAAAAAAATTGTTTCCAAAAAAAAAAAAAGCTTACTTTAATTTAATTAATCACATAAGATTAAGATTGACTATGAAATGAGGTTTAGCAGTTTCCCATATGTGAGTGAATCGACACAAACCATTAAAAAAAAAATTAATTAATTAAAAGATTAAATAATGTAATATTAATGTATTATACGAAATGCTATTTCTGAATTTTCCTAACTAAATTTATCTATATTAAAATTACTCGTTAATGATTAATCAAATTTAATAAATTTGTCTTATGAAATAAAAAGTTCTATTTCTAAAGGTCACTTATGATTAATCGCCCAACAATAAATGGTAAAACATTTTTGGATTAAGATATTTAGTTGAAAATAGAATTCGACTTTCCAATCTTCTTATTTTTTCATTTTTAGTTATAAAGTTTAATCATCATACCTAACTGTTAATATATATATATATATATATTAATAATAGCCTTCAGAAAAAATAATAGGATTTAATTTTACATAATTTTTAATAAAATTACTATTAAACCATGCATCATTAGTACAATAATGAATACATGGTGTTTAGCTTTATCCTTGTAATCTTTTTCCATATCATCTCTAATGGAAAGTGGTTTTGCACTACTTGGGAAAGAAGCTTCCTTAGTTGATAATGTCTCATATTGTATGGTCCAGCTCCTAGCTACATGTACCAAAATTCCCAGTTGGGCGAGGCTAGCCACTATAGGCACTGTGGTTGGTACTCAGTAACAATAGCCCCACTCCCCCATCAAGCTCCCTCCCAATCTTTGAGGAGCAGTAGTACTCCTATACCCAATACTAATTCACTCCTATTAATTTTATCTCTAATCCTACAAGTTTAGCAACTACGTCCAAAATGAAAATACCTATTCTTATGTTACATTAATTACGCTACATAAATAAATTTCCACTCCAAAATTTAATTATTAAAATAATAAAAATTTCTTTTATAATACTACAAAAATTATAAAATAATTACGTAATATTTAATTTAAATATTTCAAATGATTTAAATATTCATTGACGATTGTACTGTGTTGATCAAATGCCAAAATTCTCTACAAGTATATTGGAGGTCTCGAATTCAAACCTTCTATAGTCAAATTTACAATTAATTAAGGGTTGTTTTTATTTTTAAATTATATAAAAATTAATTTCACATGGAATTAAATTCTACATTAAGCAAATTTTAAAAAAGTAACTCTTTTTTTTTCTAAATAATATCTTAACTTTTTTTTTTGGACTAGAAAGTGAACGTTATTCATTTTGAATAGATATATTTATTCTAGTTACTAATCAAATAAACCTACCCTTATATATTTCTTCGATCCAAAAAAGAAAATGTTCATCACTTGCTTCTTCTAAATTCAGAAATTCATAAATAACATCAACATTTTAACTTGTTATTCTATGATTTAACTTTTGATACATTCCTTCTTCTTCTTCTTCTTCTTCTTCTTTTCTAGAAATAAAAAGATTGGATCATTCATTAAACCCCAACCATAAGAATATGAAAAAGTCAAAGAAAATACTCAAGAAATTAGCTTATTAATCGATATGATATGATATAAATATTATAAATGGACCCCTACTTTGACTCAGCTTAAATGGGTATTAGAATTATTTATTTTCAATAAGCTAAATTAAATTAATTAAACTAAATAATTAAAAGGACAAAGTACAGGGTGGTGGGTGTCATATCAAATATCAAATATTTATATTTATATTTATATACAAATTAATAATCAAAGCCGTCCATGTACGCAATTAATGTAATCTAAGATGGACAGGGTGTATGTGACCGGTAAGGTTGCCGGTACGCGGCTGACGTCCAGAAGCATCAGATGCTTAGTTAAGTGTCTGCCATGCGTATCAACAGTATTTCACAGCTGGGACCAAGACGACTGATTATGCACGTCTACTACTTCCAATGCTCGTAGACGCCTCCTAGTTTTTTTTTTTTTTTTTTTTTTTAAATTCAATTCATTATTCAATCGTCAACAAAATTCTGTTTTGAAATAGATAGATATCGTATTTCAGCAATTTTTTATACATAAATTTGAAATTTTATTTAAAAAATTAGGATCTGTTTAATTTTAAAAAATAAAATCTATTTTTAAGAAATTTAAAAATAAATATTATTATTTCTTTGTGATATTTTCTAACTTGGAAAATTAAAAAACTGCTTTCTAATTTTTAAAAATTATAAAAAGATTTAAAATATTAATAAAAATTATTTTTTCAAGTTTTTCAATTAATATTTTAACATTATGACAACTTATTTAACCACCACAATCTTTGTTATCATCAATTCCACCATAAATTCCACTGCCACCACCTCCTAACACAGCCGCTACAGAACCACGATACCACTGTCACAGTTTTCATTATCTCTACCACCACTAGTTTTGCTATCTCTACCACTACTACCACACCTCTATTACCTCCACCACCAATACAATCCTCACCATCTTGACAACTATCACCTTAACCTCCATTATCTTCATCACCACCATAACTTTCACCACCCCTACCATCACTACCACAACCTCCTAACAGTGGTTACCGTCTCCTAACATAGTGGTTGTAGCACCATTTTTACCACCACAACCTTTGGTACCATCACCATAACCTTCACTATGTCTACTACCATTATAATCTCCACTACCTCTACCACCATCACAATAGTCTCGAGATTAATTAAATGTGCATAATGTAATATTTTTTATAAAATAAATATTAAATAATATCATATGAATTACAATAATAATAATAATAATAATATTATTATTATTATTATTATTATTATTATTATTATTATATAGAAAGTTATTATAATAAATTTTATAAAAAAAAATAAAAAAATATGAGAGCATGAAAAATTACAAAATGAAAAGTAACTAACATATTAATTTTCTATTTTGAGAAATGGAAAAGTAAAAAATAAAGAAAAAGAAAAATAGATTAATTTTCTAAAATCAAACAGTCTCTTAAACTCCTTTTTGTTGAGGAAGTAAATATTTTTATTGTATATATTAGAAAGTAAATATTTGTATATAATTAGGAATAAAGTTCCATTCTATATAGAATGTTATTCTATTCCTAATTAGGTTGTGATTAGGATTCATGTATGTATATATAAGGGGTGTAACCCTTCGTTGAATATCAATGGAAAAATATTTCCTTTGAAATTTTCTTTATTTTCCTTTGAATTTTATTTTTTATGGTATCAAAGCATACCCATTGAAATCGAAGTTTTTTATTGAATTCTTGCAAATCGTATTTTCTTTTTCCTTTGAATTCTTTGAATCTTCAAAATCATGACCACCGAAAATACATCTATCATATCCCATGGAACACCCAACTTTATTCAAACCCTTCAAGATAATTCTCCCTTTACCACAAGAATTATTCTTGATAATACAAATTATACTCTATGGTCACAGATCATAGAGATGCGAATTGGAGCCAGAAATAAATCTGGCTTTTTGAATGGCACTACGCCAAAGCCACCAGCAGGAGAAAAAGCATTAGAGACTTGGCTCCTTGATAATAATCGAGTCAAAAGTTGGCTGATTAACTCGATGAGTTCGACATTGATGCAGAGATTCACCCGTCTTTCAATAGCAAAGGAGATATGAGATGCTGTCTCAAAAACCTTATATGATGGGTTTAACGAAACCTAGTTATTTGAATTAAACCATAAATCATTCACAACACATCAAAATGGTAAGCCATTACCTGCATACTATAATAAATTGATTGTAATATTTCAAAAAATCGATGTCCGGACATGTGCATAAGGAGAGGAAGTTAATGGAGTAGTATCACTCCATAAACATATTATTCGGCTTTGAAAACATATTTTCCTAGCCGGACTTGATTCTGAATTTAATAATGCTCAAAGTGAAATACTCTAGAAGGATCCACCTCTTGATCTCGAGTCTAGTTATGCATATGTCCAGAGAGATCATAACCAACGACATACGATGGAAGAGCCAAAGATATTACCGGGCCATTCTGTACTTGTAGGAGCTCAGACTCGGCCCCAATTTAAAGGAAAGATACCGAGTAAGCCCACCACATACACTTGTACTCATTGTGGTGAAGTTGGACACTCCAAGGAACGGTGCTATGAAATTTTAGGATATCCGGAATGGTGGGATTTCAACAAAAAGCCTCGTAAGAAGCTCGGCAAGGCTGCAATTGCTACTTCTACTAAACCAAGTGGTAATCCTGATACCACTTCAGGTATGACAAATCTTAATCAAAATAATACATGGATTATTAATACAGGTGTTACTGATCATATGACAAACTCCACTCACCATCTTACATTTATTTGTTCATCAACCCAATAAAATATTCTAACTACTAATGGAAGCATAGCACCAGTCACTTATGAGGGATCAATATCTGTAATATCCCGTGTTTTTAAATATTTTAATACTACATCGGGATATGCAGTGTTAATAATTTTGTATATATATTATGACATTTTTACTAGTTGATATGTATTTAAAACCTATTTTAATTATTGTGTATTATTTTAAGTGCTTTACGTAAAATTTTTCCGGGACTTGCATTTTCAGGGAAATTTTCACGTAAATAATTTACTATTAATTATTTTAAATAGATTTTCATATTTGCATGAACTCATATATATTTTTAAAATACTAAATAATGTATGTTAGTGTAATTATTTATTTAATTAGGGTTAATTAATATTACTCTAATATTTTATTATTTTTTTATTTGTTTTAATATTATTTAATTATTTTAGGTGTATTAAATTATTAAAATATTAAATTATATGTGTGTGGTGTATATTTAATGTGTGTGATTTAATATTATTTTAATATATAGTATAAAGTATATATATATATATACATGTATACATTTAATATTAACAAAATTATAAAGTTTGGATTGATTACAACTTTGCCACCCGAACTTCTTCTTCCTCCCGACCGTTCCCCATCACCGTCCGCCGTTGCTACCACCATTTTCTTGCCATTGGTGTGCCATACAGAATACCACCTCCTTCTCCAGCCTTCCTCGCCACCTGTTGCAGCCGTTTTCGGCGTCTGGAAGCCATTTTTAGCCGGAGAAGCTGAAAGTGGGAGCAACGTCGTTCACGACGTTTCCAGCCACCGTTTTCGACACCACCAGTCTCTTTCTTCTCCTTGAGCTCCGATGAGTGTGATTCCAAGCTTTTTTTCACTTAAAATGGTCTTGATTTGCTTAGGTTTTGATTTTTCGAATTCGACCATTTTAGGGTTCTTGAATTTTTTGAATTTCAATTTGATTGATTCATGAAAAATTCCTTCAGAAATGTTGTTCCCCTTAGCTTAATATACATTTATGAATTTGTTTAGAATTTTTGGAGATTATTTTGATTTTTGGGTATTTTTGAATATTTTAATATTATTTTCTAATTTTCGGAAATTAATTAAATAAATTATGAAATTGTGTTTTATGATAAATATAGGTGTTTAAATTATTATATAAATTTACTTGTAATTTTTATGAATTTCTATGTATTTATTTTGAATTATTTAGGTTTATGTAATTTTTGGAAAATAGGGTTAATTGTGTTTTTAATTGAAATTAATTGGTTAATTGAGTTTAATTATTGATATTATTGATAAATATGTTGAGAAAATTAATTTTGGATAATTATATTATTTTTGGTGAATTTTGGAGTAATTTTAGTATATTTATATATATAGGGGTATTTTAGTAATTTTACCCTAAATTGACTAAAAATGTAATTAAATTGGTTTTAATAGTTATTTAAGGTATAAAAATGATTTCTATAAATTATTTAGTATTTTTAACTAATTAAAACTATTTTTCGTAAATTATTTTCAATTATATATATAATATACGATTTTTCTAAATAAAATGAGTTTTATCGGTTTTTACTGTGTTTTAAGGTTAATTATGTAATTTCTACTTATTAAATGTATATCTGTGATATAAGGGCATTTTTGGTATGTCCATAATTGTTCTGTGTTTGTGGACCCCGATCGGTAGACTGTAGTTTGGAGTCCGACCAAGGGGTGGTGGATGCGTTTCTATGTCTATTTTTTGAAATGTGTTTCTTTGCAGGGTCGGCTCTACTCTGTGAGTAGAGAGATGTACGTTTTACAGGGGAGGTTCTATCGAATTTTTGGTAGAATTCTCGTAAAACGTGATATCCGGTCGAACCCTAATTCTGTTTCTGTGTCTAATAATCTAGATCGAGTTTCTAGGATTTTCTGTTAGGTTTATCCTGATGTCTGTTATTTTTGTTTGTTTAGTTGCACTGAGACCGAGGCCTAGTGGACTAGGCCCGTCGGATCCATCTCGAGGAGCGCACTAAGTGTGAGTTACTATTATATATATATATGCTTAGGGTGCATGATTTAGAAATGTATGTTTTATTTTGATTAAATATGCATAAATGGTTTAATTATTATTTAAGTTTACTTTAGTTTATTTTTGGTTTATCTTTGGTTTATTTTTGGTATATTGTAAATTATTTGCATGCTTTATTTAACATTTATACTTAAAATGTTTTTAAATATGTTTCTAGTTTATTTTGCAAATATATTGGATTTATTTGAAGTATATATACTCGAAATATACCTGGTTTATTTTTGGTATATTTCTAGTATATATATGGTTTATGTTGCTATTTTATTTAAGTTCATGCATCATTTATTTTTAAGAATGTATGTTTTATATTCCAATGAAGGATATCGATAGAACGTGCTACCTAGTGGGCAGCACTAGGACCGAGTACGTACCGGTACGCTTATAGCATTTAGGTTATATTACTAACCATTTGTGGACATTGATTGAATTTGATTATTTGATGTGTGAGATATGATTTGGGAGTGTGATTGCTGGAGCTCAGTTGACCAAGTGTCTCGGGGCCAATCACACTGACAGTCAGATTGCTGGAGCTCGGTTGACTTAGTGTCTCGGGGCCAGTCTACTGTCCAAATGGATCAAGTGATTATATTGGAATAAGTGAGCCTATATGGCTAGAGTGTTGTCTAACACTGTTTTGAGGTTGCGATATTCTAGGGTTCTATTTGATCCTTCATAAACAATGATTTTTAATAAAAATATATAAATGAATTTATTGCATCTGTATGTATTTGCTTGTATATATACATATTATATATACTTTGATTGTGTGCATTGACATTTAGTATGCATGTATATATATTATAGTAATTCACTCAATGAGGTCTGACTCCCCTCTGTTGACCATTTTTCAGGAGAGTCTTCTTCTTCAAACCTCAGTAGCAGGCCTGTACGCCGGATTTCTTCCGCCCCGGCTTCTTTGTGTAAACTGCACACTTGAATTTTATTTTTATAAACTAGACACTGCAATAGTTGTAAATAAATTATGGGTTTTATGTATTATATTTGTGTGAGTTATGTATTTTAAGAAGTTGAACTGAGACTTGTATCAAAGGATTTATCTATATATAAGATATGGATTTTTATTTTGATAATTATGATTTTATTTCCGCTGCATTAAGTGTGGTTATTATTATTACTGTATGTTCTATTTTATTTTTAGGCTTGCTACGGGTTCCGGATTCGAAAGAATTCCCGTTCCCTAGCGCCGGTCATGGCCCTTGTTTTGGGTCATGACAGTATCTAACTCCAACTCTCTTAATTTAGATATTATTCTTGTTGTTCCAGCTCTTTCTTATAATCTACTATCTGTTGGCCAAATCACTGAAACCTTGAATTGCACTATCAAATTTTGGCCTAATTATTATGTATTTCAGGACATTACAACGCACTGAATTCTTGGCTCTAGTGTTAAACGTGGAAAATTATACTATCTTGCGTTGCATGATGATTCAAAATGGAAGACAAGTCAAGTTAATAGGGTTGGTAGAAGTTGCTCGAGTAAAAACCAAGTAATCTTACGGCATCGTCATCTTAGGCATCTCCCTTTTTCATTATCTTAGACAAATAAAACCAAATTTATTTTTGAATACCACAGACTCGGAATTCAAGTGTGATGTTTGTGAATTGACAAAAGGCCACTGAATTTCTTATGTACTGAGTTATAATAAAAATTCAGTTCCATTTATGACCATTCATTCTGATGTATAGGGACCTGCTCGGATTCCCACTCTATCTGGTGCTCGATATTTTATAACGTTTATTGATGAATGTACCCGGATGACCTGGGTATCACTACTTTCCAATAAAGGAGATATGTGCTCCAAGTTTCAAGACCTGTACAACATGGTGGATACACAATACCAAAGTAGAATATGAGTCTTATAGTCTGACAATGGTAGGGAGTATGCTAACTCAATCCTCAATGATTTCTGCCACAAGAAAGGCATTCACCACCAAACATCTTGTGCCGACACTCCTCAACATAATGGTATAGCCAAACGAAAGAACTGGCAGTTATTGGAAGTTGTTTAAGCATCATTATTTGATTTGAATGTTCCTCGAGAATACTAGGGAGAGACTGTTTGATCTGCTACGTACCTCATAAACTGGACATCATCATGAGTACTTAATTTTAAAACTCCTCTTCAGAAACTTCAGGAACTTATCATATCTTCACCCCTCAATAATCTCAAACCCCGAGTTTTTGGATGCACGACATATGTTCATCAGACACTCGGTAAATTAGACCCTCAAACTATCTGGTGTATCTTTGTTGGCTATGTAGATTTACAAAAAGGATATCGTTGTTATGATATGAATATGAAGAAGATGTACGTTACTTAGGATGTTCAGTTTCATGTAAATAGTCCTTTATTTTCCCACTCTGAGTGCTCTTTTCAGGGGGAGAACATCTGAACCTCTTTGAACTTAAAGATAACATTATGAGTGTTCTGACGAATCTGAGTTTGAGTATCTCATCCGGACAGACATCTGATGTTCCGAGTATGAGCATCTCATCCGGACAAGCATCTGGTGTTTCGAGTATGAGCATCTTACCCGGATAGATATCTGATGTTCCGAGTACGAGCATCTCACTTAGACAGATCATCAAAGAAAAATCGAGTAATCAAGATAGTACATCTTCCCAACTCACACCATAAGCTGAAGAAACTTTGGATGCAGTGCATAATAAGGTAAACTTGTCACCTTTAATTCCAAATACTGAGCCTCATTATCCTTCTAGGATAGAGGGGTTCCAAAAAAATAATATGATTCGGACCTTCGTACCAAAGCTAAATACCCTATCAATAACTTCATATCAACCAATATTTGTTTGAATCGCATGCATTTACTGTAAATTAATTATCTACTGTATCTATTCTGAGTAATGTGCAAGAAGCCTTAGATGATCCGGATTGAAAGAAAGATATGAATGATGAAATGGAGGCATTGTAGAAGAACTGGACATGGGATCTTGTTCCTCTTTCGGAAGGAAAGAAAACGTTGGGGTGCAGGTGGACATTTACAATCAAACTCAATCCAGATGGAAGCACAAATCGATATAAAGCTCGATTGGTAGCAAAGGGGTATACTCAAAAGTATGAAATTGACTATGAAGATACATTTGCCCCAGTAGCAAAAATGAATACCATTCGAGTCCTTATTTTCTTAGCTGCCAACCTAGACTGACCGTTGTGATAATTTAATGTAAAGAATGCATTTTTGAATGGAACCATAGATGAAGAAGTATATATGGATCCACCATCAGGAACTAAATGTATTGACCGAGTATGCAAACTAAAAAGAGCATTGTATGGACTCAAGCAATCACCTCAAGCATGGTTTGGACGACTCTCAGCCCTCATGAGGAAGCTCGGATATAAGCAAAGTGATGTTAATCACACACTGTTCATCAAACAGAAGTTAGGTAAAGTCACCGCACTGATTATATATATTGATAATATAGTGGTCACTGGAAATTATCCGAGTGAGACAACAATCTTGCAAAGGCAGCTAGCATCTGAGTTTGAACTTAAAGATTTGGGAAACTTGAAGTATTTTTTTGGGATTGAAGTTACAAGATTAGCTCAAGGAATTTCTTTTTGCTAGTGAAAGTATGTAATGGACCTACTGACAGAGACTAGGATGCTTGATTGTAAGCTAGCCGAGACTCCCATTGAAGTCAACCATGGACTTTCAATTTGAGAAGGTCAAGTTCCAACTGATAGAGATCAGTATCAAAGGTTGGTAGGAAGGTTGATTTACCTATCTCATACTTAGCCAGACATTGCTTATGCAGTAAGTGTTGTGAGTCAGTTCATGCATTCACCAAGTAAAGAACATATGAATGTAGTGTACCGAATATTAAGATATCTAAAGTCTTCTCTAGGTAAAGGGTTATTCTTTAGGAGGAATAAGGATTATGAAATTACTTGCTATACTGATGCTGATTGGACTGGAGATCGAACTGATCAAAAATCAACATCCGGGTACTTTACATTTGTTGGAAATAATTTAGTCACGTGGAGAAGCAAGAAGCAGAAAGTTGTAGTAAGATCAAGTGCTGAAGCTGAGTTTAAAGGAATGACTCATGGAGTATGTGAGTTGCTCTGGGTAAGGAAAATTGTTTAGGATCTACGATTAAAGCATCTGAGGCCTATGTTGTTACATTGTGATAACAAGGCAGCCATAGCAATTGCAAACAATCCAGTTCAACATGATCGAACTAAGCATGTAGAGGTTGACAGACATTTCATAAAAGATCATCTGAACCAAGAGACGATTGATCTTTAATATGTTTCATCTCAGACTCAACTAGCTGACGTCCTTACAAAGGCTGTATCTGGAAAAATATTTTACAACTCATTTGGCAAGTTGGGAATGATTGACATACATTCACCAACTTAAGAGGGAGTGTTGAGGAAGTAAATATTTTTATTGTATTTATTAGGAAGTAAATATTTGTATACAATTAAGAATAAAATTTCATTATATTTAGGATGTTATTCTATTCCTAATTAGGTTGTGATTAGAATTCTTATATGTATATATAAGGGGTGTAACCCTTCTTTGAATATCAATGGAAAAATATTTCCTTTGAAATTTTCTTTCTTTTCCTCTGAATTTTATTCTTCACTTTTCACTTAAATTAATAGAAATTAATAATTTAATTGATATTTGTAATTAATAGAAAGATCAAATTTTCTAAATAAAGATAACATATATAGTATAAATATATTTTTTTAATCAAATAAAAATTAATTTCTCAAATGAATGATAAACTTCAATATTTTAACATAAGTTTAGACTTCAATATTTTAACGTAATTTTAGAGAGGATAGAAATATCACTAATTACTCCTTTTTAACTGATCAATATATTTTAGTTAGTTTAATTAAGAGCAATAGTCAGCAAAGAAAGTGGGTTTTTGGCATTTATAATAATTGCCTTGATAAACAATTAAATATTTGATAAAATATTATAGAATATATTATGTTGGTGTGATTAAAAAAATAAGGCTGCTTCACATGGCAGGATGCTTTTAGTTGATATTGTTTAAGTTGTAGGAAGACAAAACCCTTGTATAGTATTGCTCAGAGAATCCCAGTTGCTTTTTTTTAAAAAAAAAAAAAAAAAAAAATCCCAGTTCAATTTGTTTTCTTCTGTGTGTGATGGGCTTGTCATGCAGGAACGTGGGGCAAAGTGTTTGTGTGGAGCCTATCAATGATTCATAACTAAACTACAAGAAATTAGAAACCTATCTTCTACTGGTGCAGTTATTTTATATACATAATCTACTATATAATTCTTATTTTTAAGGACAAAAAAGAAAAATCCCAGTTAACAATTATTTTAACATGCTTTATTTGCTATTGGTTCATGGAAGTGCTCGATTCATTGGGGGGAAAAAAAGGACAAAGAGAAGGGAAAAGAAATAATAACAATAATAATGAAAAAAAACACTAGGATAAGAGTAGCATATAGTACCTAGCAGTAGAGGACCACCCACCAAATTGTAATTTTTTTTTATAGGGTGTATATGCATGCATGGTTCAGTCTTCTTCCTGTTAATTCAATTGGCAGAATTCATTTACAAATAGTTTTCTTCCATAGGCTATTTTATATATACAGTGCAAACTTCATGTGGGGGGATTTATTAGCCTGGAAGATTGGTTTATTTTATACTTCCAATATCATTTCATTTTCATCAATCCTATGTATATATGCATATGCTTACTATTCTCCATTAATTTTACTCGTAAACTTAAAATATCAAATTATGCACATTTAAAAATGAAAAATTTTTATCCACAGTTAGATGAGTTATATATTTAATTTTAGCGAGTTTAAATGTTTCAAGAATTTGATCTTAATTTATAAAAATATCATTTAAACATCTTAAATATTATCTAAAGTGTTAATGAGTTTAGGTGTATAAATAATTAATTTGTAAATTGAGAGGAGAAACTCAAAAAACATACTAAATTTGCTATAATGCATGTTCATGCACACATTATGCAAGTATATAGAAAGAGCCCATCAATGGAAGGGAACAGGAAGAGGAAGAAGACGAATGGATGTAGTGAAGCAAGAAAATACAAAAGAGGGGAGGATAGACGAGGAGAAGAGGATGTGTAGTGAGGCAACAATGGTCCTTTCAAGGAGTACAAAGCCAAAAAAAAAAAAAAAAAAACGTAGAGGGAGAGAGGGGGAGAGAGAGAGAGAGAGGGGGGGGCTTTTAAGCCATGATCGAAGATTCTCAAAATGTCTCATCAAACATTAGAGGTCGGTGATTCCCTTTGATGATCATTGGCCCGTTGAAAGCCTCAAATCTTTCAAATACTAAACAAATAGGCCATTTTGTTTTCTCTCTTGAACTCTTAACATTTTTTTTAACGGTCTCACTTGTTTATTGTTAGTAAAAAAAAATATTTTTTTAATTATTTAAAATTTAATAAAGTCACAATTTAAACCTAAAACCTAAATTCTCATGACCTCTACCTCGTCTTCCTCGGCTTAACATCCCATCTGTACATATAATAATTATTATTATTATTTATACATTGATGGACAGATAAGACACTTATTTGTATATATTATACCTTGATATCTATATAAATATTTATATATAAAAAGATAGAAACGTTTCTCATCAAAGTGTAAAAGAAACCTTTCTGTTTCTATACATAAATTAAGTTCAAAAAGCCTTTCACAATGTCTCATCAAACATGACTTTTTAGCTAACGGTGCTGTGCATATCTTAATGTTCGTTCTATTTTTTCTTTGAACTAGTCTCACACGTAAGTAAAAATAAACAACTTTTTCTTTAGACTAAACCCAAAAGCATATTTATTTTGACCTTCCCATCTAATTAATCTTCTCACTTTACACTAAACACTTCGGTTTTAGACTCTTATATTACTAATTAATCCTTTTTTTTCTGTCCTTAATCATTCCGACACACGATATTTAATTAGACCATAGTTTATATCATGATAATTACCTTTTTTTTCCCAAGTCTAATTATCATTAAAGATCTTTGTTTATGTTGTTAACTAAGCCCTTTAAGCTCTCTTCTGTGGTCTAATCAAAGTGGGGTTGCTATATTTTGCCTAATTTAGTGGAGATATAGTGGAGTTTGATGAAATGGAGAATCAGAAAAAAGACAAGATAAACTCACACCCACAATCCCTATAGCAAGCCAAGAGAAGTCGCACACATATTGTTCACTTTGAACGGATAGACTTTTGAGTCTGCACTATATTTTTTACTTCTTTTTTTCTTTTATGGTTGTGTGCTTACATGCATTTAATAAATATATTATCAAATTTTAGTAATTTGTAATCTAACTGTGTTAATTTGCTTCAAAATTATAAATTTTTAACCTCAACCGAAAATTAATTAATTAAAAAAGGACAAAAATGCTTCTTAAAATATTATAAAAATTGAGTTTTACAATTAAAATTAAGGGTAATATATCAAAAGTTTAACTGTCACTTTTTATAAAATTTGAAGTATATTATCATACGTTAATTTATAAAATTAAGTTTCAATCAATATAAAACAGAAATTTCTTATCTAACCTTTTTATTGATTAAAAATTTAGCCCAAAATGTATTTTTGTTTTTTCCATAGTAAAAAACAAACTAATATTTCTTTTTATAATACTAATCAATTATGATTATTAGTAAAAGAAATTGTATATTATAAGGTGCTAATATTCTGAACAAATAATGATAAATTATTATATTTTTAGAATTTTTAAGTGTTCGAACAGAACAAAGCTATTATACATATAATTTTTACAATGCAAAATTTTTGTCCACTAACACATATACATATATCATATTTTTATTAATAAAATAAAAATACTTAATAAATTAAACTATTTATTGTATTAAAGCCATAGGCAAGAATGTTACTTTTACAACACCAGTGTTTGAGAGATTTCAAATCAATGATGCATTCACTTGCATATCAAAAGATGTGAACCCTCCAAGTTGTAAAATATTTAAAATGTCATATATAATATATTAATATTGATAGAGCAGCCAAAGGAAAAGTCAGAAAATTAAATAATTAAATTAAGAGATAGAATGATATTGCAATAATTAACCTCCAATGGGATATAGTACATTAAATATTGTCAAATAAATTACAGTTGTACTTGCTTTCTTTGTTAATAATTTATCAATAAATTCAAGCCACTTTTTTTTTTTCAGATTTATCCTATTTTGGGAGATACCAACTTACAAACTATATATTCAAGCCACTTTAGCTTTTTATTATAATTATTTTCTTTGGTCAGACCATTTTATTTATCATAGTTCTTGCTACTGGTAGCATTACAATTAAGGTTTTAGCTAAGTAGGGGCAAAAGAAATGTTTTTTTTTTTTTTTTCCAAAGGGGCAAAAGTAATGTTGTACATAAGGGATATGACCTCTCTTATTGTACTGTTCCCAATTCTCTATTAATTTCAAACAGTGAAGAATTATACATAAGAAAAATGATCAAATCCCAAAAAAAAAGTTTGTCATATTTTTGACCCGTATGTTTTGTATAATTTGAAAAAACTCCTTAAAAATAAGAGCAATTTGTTTAGCAAATAGAAAATAAGGGTGTAACATAAATAAATTGGAACTGGAATTGGAATAATGATTTTTTTTTTTAGATAAAGGAATGAAAAAATTAGAATAGAGAAGGGAAAAAGAAAATCAAGAATTATTTTACGCTAAATCTATACGATTCAAATTTTTGTTTTCAAAATTATTAATTGTACATTTTTAGACCTTTTATTTACATTTTTACACCTTGATTTATACTTTTTTTTTTTTAAAAAAAGAAGAAGATTAGGTTAGGTTTGGTTTGTTTTATGAAATATTTCTTGAAATTACTTTTCTTTTTTTTTTTAATATTTTAAATTAAGAAGGAAAATGGAATCAATCACAATTCAGTTCATAGATGGAGTGTTAATTAGACCGATTAACTATAATGTTGAGGACTAAATTTTATATATTAATTTATAAATAGTCATCAATATATTTTATATTTAACTAAACATTTAAACAGAAAATGAATATATTAATAGAGACAAAATAATATGAAGAAAAAATAACTTTTAATTGATAAAAGCCTATTCCTTTATCTAATTAAATTGCAAAGAAAATTACTGAATTTGAATATATTTTCATCTTTCTTCAAAGCAAAAAATAAAAAATATAATTAATTTTCAAATAAATTACTGCCTATTTTTTTTTATAAAAAAATGTGTTGATTGAAGTAATAATTTTTCATCATAAGAGGAGAAAGTATCGGTATTCAAACTCTACCCTTTACATTTAAATATTTACATTTTTTATTACTTAAATTACTAAAAAAATAACATGAAAAAAGGGAGCTAGACATGACAAAAGCTTTCAATCATAGGGCCCTCTGGTGGATGTGGATTATATCCTCCAGTTGGGTGGGTGAAAATGGAAGTAGGAAACAACTATAGACAAGCTAATATCTTGATGCGACAAAAGGAAAAAAAAAGGGCAGAAAAAATAATATAAACTCTAACCTTATACCATATATATACACATATGATTCAGAAATATTAAGCCAGACCATGATTCCTAAAATCTCTCATGAAAAATCTTATTATATTCCTATAAATAAATTATTTTCTCCTAAACTCTACTCTCAATTAATTTCCATCCAAAACAATATCAATTTTTACACAATGAATTGCATCTTTTACTTTTGGAAATTCAAATTTGAATTTAATGTTTCTCCTAAAAATTTGAGGGACAATATTCTTATAGGGTTCTTTATTGACCACTTGAGTTTATAAATATATATATAACCAACAAGCATTAAGTCTTGTCCATTTATTTATTTGTTTGTTTCTTTTGCAACTGCATTTAACAAATCGCTTAGTTGAAGGAGAATCCTTCAAGAAGTGAAAAAACAAAAAAAAAAAAAAAGGGATCCATGTTCTGGACAAAAGTCTGTTCAAGCATTCATGGCGTCCATAGAAAGAGGTATTTAAATATTGACTATGTACTTCTTAATTATTTTATTGAAGCCATAGCCTATATATATATATTGCGTGCGTTCCTTTGATTAATTTTTTTTTTTAATTTCTTTTTGGTTTCTTTTTTGTATCACTTGTCATATTCTTTTCCCTTATCTTCTGTTTAATCTTTGATTACTTGTAAAAAGAATGATTATTTTTTCATGGAAATTTGATATGATTTATTTTGCTTTTGATTGTTAATAAACCTCTATAGATTTTATGGCCAGAAAAAATGGTAGGAAAAGTTAAAACCAAACTCCATGGAAAACTATTCTCAAAAAAAAAAAAAAAAAAAAAAAACTCCAAGGAAAACTCTTACACTCCTAGATAGGGTTATTTAGAGACTCTATCACTTCACATGTTAGTGGATTAAATTTGATTTTTACAAGAGAGACACTCGATTAGTCGTTTATAGTTATAAATATATAAATGAAGTAATATACACACTAATTAAATAGGACAAAAAGTTAGTAAAGACCCCCCTCCCTTTTTAATTATAAATGTGTTTATGATGTTTTCTTATTTTTCTGTCGAAACATACTTGTGCATTTATATATAAACATATCTAAGACATGCCCTAAGTGTTTCATTCATCAAATAAGCTATATGACAAAATAAGCTATATGACAAAATAACCTAATTTTCCTAATTCTACAAATATATAAAAGTATGAATAAGCAACAAAAAAATAAATAAAATTTAAGGAACCCAAGAAACAAAATCCCAAATCAATATGAATAAATGTTCGTAAATCTCCCAACTCATAAAATTTTTCAATATAGGGTCCAAGTAGTGGAATTTTTTTTTTGTTGGAACAAATAATAGGTATTCCAAACCACATATTGAGTACACTTAACTTGATTAATTTCTTTAATCAAGTTATTAGTATTTTCCCCTTTTCATTGCATGTATTACAAGAAAAATCATATATACTTTATAATCCCAAATTAAAATTTGGTGATTAAAAACTCAAAATTCTTCACATCCACCCAATTAAAGTACACATGCACTTGATGGGTACATTGTTTAAAATTTCAACCATTCAAAGACTATAATAGAGTTAATTAAAAGTGATCTCCACGATTCGGTGCCCACTTCTAAATTGAAGTCCCATAAGCCATTCTAATTTTGAGTATATATATTTTTTGGCCAAATTCCAAAAACTTTCTTTTTTAAATGTGATACAATATGTTAGGCTCAAAGATTTTATATAAAAAAAGAAATAATTTCTTACTTCCTAATTATACGTATTGTCACAAGAGTCTCCCTTTTGTGCCCTTTTTTTTTCCTCTCTTATGTTGTGTGTGGGTGGGGAATGTGGGTAGTGAGGAAGAGATGGCATATATAGCTACTACTATACACAAATAATAAATGATAACAACAAGGCACACCATATCATAAAGAAAAAGAAGTACTCATCAATCATCATCATCATCATCATTAAGCTATTGCCACCTCTAAATAAAATTAACAAGTGAAAAAAAAAAAAAAAAAAAAAAAGGGTGAAAGTGTTAGATGAAAGTTTCGAAACGTTTTCCGAAGAATGCGGCTACTTGCCGCCCCTTTACTTTCCCATCACTTGTTTTTGCATTTGTGTTTGAAAGATGTATACTTTTTTCTTAGTTGGGTTAAAGTCTTTTTAAACCACAAAATTGATCCAGCGGTATAATTAATTAAATTTTTTTTTATCCGCTCTATATTATACCCACTTAGTAAATTTGTAATAAACACATATTATATTTTTGCTCATTAAATATATAATATATATCACATTTAATGCTAATTATTGGTAATTAAATGGTAAAAATTTTGAATTCAATTCTACACAGTGACCATTTCTTAATATTAATAAAAAATTTATAATTAATGGGACAATTTAATAATTTAATAAAATATTTTTACAATAGCTAAAAAACTCCTAATAATAATTAAAATTAAAGAAAAACCTAAGTACTTGGAGATGGCAAAGAGAACAAACCTAACATTAAAATAACATTAAACAGTTGGATAAATTTGACACCTTTTGTTGTTTGTATCATAAATCCACCTTTCTTTCTTTAATTTATTTGTTTATGATGCTCCATTTTAGCTTAGTTTTCATATATTATTTATAATAAACCCTCTCTGCCTCTTCTTATCTCTATGTTATGTGCTTGTTGCGTATGGAGAAAAGCTGTTTTGTATGAAAAGTCAGCGACCCTTTTCTTTTCTTTTCTCTTTTCTCTCTTTCTTTTTGCTCAAAATCTCAAAAACCCAATTTCAATTCTTGATTCTATTATAGCTAAATAAACTCAAAAATCCCAAAAAAAAAAAAAAAAAAACCCATCTTCCCAAAACATAAATATACCTTAACAAAATATAGGAAACAAAGAAAAGAAGGAATTTTTTTGCATGCCTTTTACGTTTTGTTGGGTGCAAGACAATACATACACAGCACCAAACTATCTCTTTTTCTTTTTGATTTTGCTCTACATATATACATAGCTTGCTATTTGTATATATTGAGGGGTGTAGATATGGATTGATTGTTTGTATTAGTATAGTGTGTTCAGCAGCTTCTTTGGCTTGGAAATGGACGACTATCAAGGTGATTTAACAGATATACTTAGAGCTAGCGGTACTGCTACTACTACTGGTGTTGCTGCTTTAGGCCAATCTGATAGACCTGGACTTGCAGCAGCTGTTTCAAACTGGGAATTCACTTGTGATCCGCTCAATACTTCTTCTTCAGCTTCAGCTTTGGAAGATAATAACATCGACAGCAGCAGCAGAGTTGCTACGAATAATGCTTTTGGTGACCCTTTTGTTAATATAGGAGATCCACTTCTTCATGAGCTCAACGTTGTTGCCGCCTCCGGCGCCTATTTTAGCAGTCCGAATTCTACAGATCATATGCTTAGTAGTAGGACTGCTGCTGCTAGTCATGTTGATGATAGTTGCTGCAATTTTTCTGGTGCAAATAGTATTAATGATGTTCTCGGTGGTCATCATCATCATCACCATCATCATCATAAAGTGTTTGAAGAGGAGATGAACAATATTAATAGCGGTCCTTGCAATATATTTTCAAGGATTCAGATCTCTCAGAGTAGTCCCACCTCTAAGTTGCCTGTTTCTCCATGTGATTCTCCGATAATTCCTGCTGCTTCTCCCAGGAGTTTCAAGGCTTCTCCTATGGTTTCAATTGATATGATCAATACTAATACCTCAAAAAATTGCTTGATTAATGATCACACTGCTGGACCGGTGCAGATCTCCTGTCCGCGGAATCTGGGTATCAAGAGAAGGTGAGATTATTGTTTAATTTAATTAATCTTTGCTCACTTGTTTCCATGAATTTAATATATACATATGTACTTTAATGTGTTTATTAATTTTTAGTCCTTTTATTTTATATAT
The DNA here is from genome assembly GCA_947683625.1 of Mallotus nudiflorus. Taxonomy (NCBI): domain Eukaryota; kingdom Viridiplantae; phylum Streptophyta; class Magnoliopsida; order Malpighiales; family Euphorbiaceae; genus Mallotus; species Mallotus nudiflorus. The sequence continues at coordinate 8,753,369 of CANTUR010000207.1, forward strand.
ATTGTACTATATACATATACTTCCAATCAATTGAAAAAGATGATGATATATAAATACAAAGAAGATCAATGGATCTATGGAACTTGAATTTTCTAATGCATACAACCATGGTGAATTATGGAAGGATCTAATGAAATTAGGGTTTGGCATTAATTGTGCGTGTGATGATTCTGAAGATTGATAATTGTCTTGTTCCTAGGTGTGTGTACTATATATATACATATACATATCAGGTGAAATGTCACTGTTTACGTTTCATGCTAAATTCACATGAAATCTTGATGGTTCTAATCATACAACTTTTGTCATCATGTAATTCACTTACTTAGCGTTCATATGTGCTCATCTCAAACTGTACTTTGATTAGCATTTGATTTTAAAATGTATCCCATCCCTATCATCATCACCCTTTTTCATTGACAAATAAGCCAAACCAAGATTTTATTGCTTAAAAAAAAAAGAATGGAAGTAACGAATAATGATTCTTTCCTTGTGGCCTAAATTGACCAAAAATCTTTAATCTTGATCTTCAGCTTCATCATTTTTCATCACAAATGCTTTCTATTTGATATTGGGTATTGTGGAAAGTTCAAGAAATGTTAACAAAAGTTTTGGTATACATTTGTGAATTCAGGAAGAGCCAGGCAAAGAAGGTGGTTTGTATACCAGCACCAGCAGCTGCAAACAGTAGGCCAAGTGGAGAAGTAGTTCCATCTGATCTATGGGCATGGAGAAAATATGGTCAGAAACCCATCAAGGGCTCTCCTTATCCTAGGTAATTAACTCATTTACCAACTAAAATTTGTATTTTCATATATATATAGCTCCTAAGACAAAGAACAAAAGCTGAATTCCCCATTTTTCTTTTATCTGACATATATTATAATTACATGATCTTGCTTCTTTAAAATAAATAAATAAATAAATCTTTCATTATAAATATTGTCATTATTTTCCTGTGGAGCATGAAATACAATCAATATCATGCATGTTTCCAAACAATGTCTTGTAAAGTATGTATGGTCCAACAAAAGCTTCCCCATAAAAACTGAATTCAAACAAAGTTTTTTCATCAACATTAATTGACTATAGATATGATTACTAATCAATGGAGGCTGTTTCAACTTTTTTTAATATGTTCGTTTTCATTTTTAGCTAAAATCTTTGAGAGAATCCCCTATTTGCATGAGTGAATAATTCACACTTCCTGTCATTTTAACTGTTGAACTTGGACATGAACAAGAGATCGAGAACTTCAGTAGCAGAATTGCAATGATTATTGACTAACTAACTAACTAACTTACTTATCATATATTTATATATAAAATATTGTTCCAGAGGATATTATCGATGCAGTAGCTCAAAAGGTTGCTCAGCAAGGAAACAAGTGGAACGTAGCCGAACTGATCCTAACATGTTGGTAATCACTTATACTTCTGAGCACAACCATCCATGGCCAACTCAAAGGAATGCTCTTGCCGGCTCAACGAGGTCACAGCCACCAAAGAACAATGCTTCTGTTTCTTCGAAGAACTCTCACACAGCTCAAAAGACAACAGCACTAAACACAAAAGAAGAACACAAGGAAAGCAGCAACGATACATTGTCTCCTACTGACATGGTTGCAGCCGCTAGTACTTCAGTAAAAGAGGAGATTGAGGATATTCATGAGAAGCAAGTAATGAAGATGGATGATATTGATCAATTCAGCAGTGAAGGGTTTCCTCAGAGTAGCATTAGCTACAGACCTACAATGCCTGCAGCAGATTGCAGTCAATCTGAGGATTTCTTTGCTGATTTGGGGGAGATAGAAGCAGACCCTCTTGATCTTTTGTTCAGCCAAGGAGGATTTAGCGGAGATCATGACCAGAAATTAAGCAAAGGCTTGGATCCATTTGGGCTATTTGATTGGTCAGTAGACAGCAGCAGCAGCAACAACAACATTTCATTTGGAGAAGCCAAGAGGGGTTTATGACAAGACCTTGATAAAAACATGGGTAGATATAAAAGTTAAGTTATATATATTGAAATTATGGTGCAATCTGTTTCCATGATGAAGAAGATTCAAGGTCCTGGTACAAACCTTTTTTCTTTTTTTGGCTGTGAAACTGATGGTGATGGAGATGGAAGAGGTTTTTACTTACATTTTCTTGATTTAACCTTTTCATACATATTTCTTGTCATATTAACCAGCAGAAGAGTGAGGGAAAATTAGGAAGAAAATTAATGAAAGAAAAAAAGAAAGTGCTGGTTGATTGGGAGCAGAAGCAATGGGAGTCCCACATTCCTTTTGGAATATTGGTGGATGGGACAGAAAGCTGAGGAACAGAAGGTTTGAACAGTAAAAACAAGTACATCCATCAGACATGACTGTAAAAGCTCAGCAAAGGATAGATTGATGCACAAAACATGAATGAAAGAAAGATGGGACTTGCCCTACAATTCTTTTTCTTTTCTTTTCAAGTGGGATACATTATTTAATCCTACCCAATACCTATCTCTTTCTCCTTTGATCATGTGGGCATTCTTTATCACAACAAACAAACACACAAACACCAAGCTTATTATTATTATTATTGTTTTTGTATTGGTCTGATGATATTGAGAAATAAAAAAATGGAAATGGGTGGATGGAAGAAGAAGACAAAGGGTAAATTAAATATATAAATGCTATGAGCAGGAAAAAAAAAAAAAAAAAAGCTTGACTTTTCTTATCAGTCTTTTATCTAGGGATGTGTAAAGAGAGAGATCTATTTACAGGCTTTGGGTTCCTCAGCTTTCTGTTTTTCTTTTATTATCCACCTTAAACTTACTTTTTTATTTTATATATACATATGTATTGTGTTTTTTTATTTGCTTCAACTCTTAGTTATTAAAATATATATATATTTATATATGATTTTTCTGTTATCATCTGCTGCCACATTGATTTTTTTGTCTTGACATTTAAAAAGAGATAGCCAGCAAAACGAGGTTGCCAATTCTATCATGTGCATGTGATAGTAGCTACTGGCTTCTCCCCATTTATATGCATGTTTACTCTCCTCTGTCATTTGTACGTACCCTAACCCTTTTCTTAACTTCCCCTTACTTCATACCTTAAGCTTACGCTATAACTCTTCATTAAAACATTTCCTTATTCAATCCTTATATCTTGCACTTACTTCTCTTGTGCACATGGTTAAAGATGTTCATGGTACTTGTGCATACAATAAATATGTACTTCATGATGAATAGATAAGATTGAAAAACTTTTAATTATTTTGGATATATTAAATTTAGATATAAAATATTTTAGATATATTGTTTATTTATTTATATATAAGTCTATTAAATTCTTATTATTCCACTTGAATCTAGGTAGTATCACAAAAATGGTAAAAATTATTCCAAAATTAAAAAATAACAATATTTTACTGTCAAATATAATATTTCATCTATAAATAATTTTTTTAATAATAAATATTGTGGAAAAACAATCTAAAAGAGTTTTGACTTGTCATAGTTTTTTTGTTGTTGTCATTTATATTTATATGGATTGATTTTATGTGTTCTCTTATTTGGTATGGCATGTCTTGAAGAATTGTTTTTATTTATACTGGGAGGAGATTGTTAAGAAAGGAACCCAAACTCTAATAAATGTCATATAAAATTTTAATCACTGATCATTTGCTCACTAATTAATTTTCAAAATTCAGTAATATACACTAAATTTTATTCCATAAAATTCTACCCATAATAATCCTTTCAATAAGCAACAAGGATTAATTATAAAATTGCATAACAAAAGAGAATCACTATTTGGAATAACCACTAGCTAGCTAGGAGTGAGTCCTTCTACTGACAACCATAATTAATTAATACATATCTTCCAAAAACAAGAAAATAAAATGAGCACAAATAAGGTATAATATGGGGTTTATTGTACTAATAGTACCTTAGCTTTATTTATATTTTATTTTAATACCAAAATTTTAAATTTTTTTTCAGTTACCGAAGGTCAAGAGTTCTTTGTGTAAATGGTGGAATTATATTGATTAGCAAATGAGTGACAAAAGTACTTAAATAATAACAATAACATAATGTTGTAAAAATAAAATGATAAGTATAAAATACTAAACTAACTGAGCCTATTTGTTAGCCCTCATGATACCAAAGTTCTATTTTTAGTTTCAATTAAAATACTTTGAATATATCCGATCAAATTTAGTATACATGATAGTTGAAATAAATATATTTTTAATATATTTATTATGTAAATATTCCATTAAACAGTCTAATTATTTTGTGGGCCCTAAAAAATAATTTTATTCTCTCATTTTTAATCTTATTTTCTTTAGTAATTTTGTTTTCTAGAACTAAAAAAATAATTAGGTTACTTACTCGAATGCTATGTTGCATAGATACTTTTATAAAAAGCCATATCCCATGTTTGACATATTTTCGATATTGACACGTCTCGAAAACCTATCCGACACATTTTAGAGGTATTTTCAAAAATAAAAAAAAAGAGTTGGGGCAGTTAAAAAAAAAGGACATACATATCCCTTTTAAACATACGTATCTTCGATTATTGAATGAAGCAAAATTAAAGACGGTATTTTTCAATAAAGATGTTAAATGTTAATTAAATAAAAGATTTTCTAAGTTAAAATTGCTATTATAAATGAAGTCTTAATATATTAATCTTACGTATAAGTATTATGATTTTATTGTTAATTTTTTAAGTAAAATTAGATGGAAAATTTTTTATTTATTATTGAAAAATTTTGTATAGTTGAGGTGTTATTGTTTTATTTATATTAGAAGATAACATGGTTATTTTTTTTTTGTGTTTTGGAATTATTTTTAATGTTAAAAAATATTAAATATATTTTTAAATTGAATCCAATTTATAATTTATATAAAATAAACTTTATAATTTTTCATATTTATAAATTAATCTCTATATTTTTAATATTTGTAAATTGATCCCAATATCTGTTTCTTATATTTTTTTTAAAAAATTATTTCTCCGTATCCTTATTCTAGTTTCCCTTATTTCCGTCTCTGTAAATATATGTTTACGTGATAAATATATTAAACATATGTTTATTTTAATTATTATATATATTAAATTTGATCAGATACATTAAATATATTTTAATTTAAAAAATTAAAATTTTAATAACTGAAAAAAAAAATAAAAATTTAATACTAATATAAAATATATTGAAAAGTTAAAAAGGTGTCTAATAAACCTCGCAATACGAGATACCTCATGAACTCACAAAGGTTTAGCAAGGAGGAGCAGTAGTTTCTCTTTGTTTTTTTTTACTGATCAATGAGAGTGCAGTAAGAACAAGTGGCTCTTGCTGTCAACAGGTGTCCATTTCGTGGGAAAACTTTTTATGCCTTTTTTTTAGTTATGGAAGCAACTTTTTGTGATCAATTTATTACCAAATAGTAACACTAAGTTCTGTCAAATCCATCAACCCTTTAATATAATTGTTCATTACCCATAATTTCAAATGAAGTCACTTCAATGGAGAAAATAACAGTCCAAAGGCCTATACATATATAATTTCTTTTTTGTTTTTTTATCATTTTTTTGATTTGATGGGGATGATAGTCATAATGCAATTGAAGGAAATTCTATGCAAATGGGCTTGTGGGAGTGACTGTAGTAATGATTCAGAAAAGAAAGAAAATGGAGTTAATTGATGACATACATAAAAAGCTTTCGTGACTTATATATATTGCTCTTTTGAAAACCCTTTTGTGATTAATCCTTCTACCACGCTTTTGATCTTTCTTATCACTCTCAAATCTTAGCTTAAACAAACATGCACATGATACATCATTTTGATGCTTTGGTCAAATTTATTAATCATAAGTATAATGTTGTCATCACATCATTAGCAGAAAGCAATCCTCTTTTTTAGCTTTTCAACAGAATTTTATATATATGCCATTTAATTTTCTTTTTATCTCTCTTGTCTTGACTAATTATTTTCATTACAGATTATAAGAGGAGCACCAAGAAAATGTCATGTTTAATGTTTACGTCATTCTTTCAAGAAATAGTTATTCAAATAAGCAAATTTCAAATTTTCATGAGTAAGCAATAATAGAATCAACTTATATAGCCTCATCTGGGGTAGGTGAAGTGCTGAGCTTTACCTCACTGACCAGGAAGTCTTGAATTCGAGATTTTTTCTCAACATTTTAAAAATTTATTTTCGAGTTTCAAATCCATCAATTGGTGAGTGTGTATAAGTATATCCATTTTTCTTTCTAACATATATATAAGTATATACGCACACAAGCTTTTATTGAATTAGCCTTGAAAAGTTTTCACTTTCTATTTTTTTACCAATTATAAAAATTAATTTAAGAAGAAAAAAGTGAATTGGGTATAATGTAAAGCTCACCAATGTGAGAATAATTTTTAATATGGTATTAGAAAGGATTTAATTTGATTTCTGCAATTAATTTTTTAGATGTTACTTTAAAGGTAGTTATAATTGCATTCCATTTTAATTTTTATGCTAGAGACAATGACTTCATTACCCTCCATTAAGAAAATTCTATTGTTATCAACTTAATCAAAATTTTTAAAGTTTTGCTTTTAATTATTTTATTTTATATTAATTAGTGCATATAACATTTTAGCAACAAATCTTGCTAGCTATTTTTATTAAAAAAAAATTGAATGAGAAAAATAAAATTAAAATCCACAGTTGAAAAATTTTAAGAAATAGTAAATATTCTGCATATATATATATAATTGGTTTTAATAAAATTTTAGTAATATAAGATAAATAAAAAATAAAGTAACATAACCAATTAATAAGATTATAAATAGTTGTTAGTGATTACAAGATAAATACTATTAAATCAGAGTAATATATTTGTATTCAAATTATTAAATTTTTATTGCATGAGTAATTAAACAATTTTTAAGTAAATATTGGTTATTATGAAAAGTATATTTTTATTTTTTTAACAAAAATATAATATAATGATTTTGATCTGAGGGTAATTAAGTCATTTATACTGTCAAGGGACATCAAATGGATTGCAATTATCAATAAAAGAGTAGAAAAATTCCTACCCTTCTTTAAGAACTTCGAAAGAAGTTCATTTATAAATGGCAATTGGCGGAGTTAAGTTTAAAGAATTAGAGATTCCGCATTAACAAGAAACAGTTGTATTTTATTTTATTTTATTTTTGAAAGCAAATAGTAGTATTTCTTAAAAATCTTCAATTTTGAAGAGATTTATGTCCAATTAACAACCAGACTAAGCCAGTTACACGAATATTAGAAATTCTACATTAACAATAAATTAAAATAAGAAAGAATTTTAATATGTCAAAATCCAACAAACTAAAAGGTTAGTGTTATTTTAGTTGGTTGAAATAGTTTAATTTTTAAAAAGGAACGGAGGTTTAAACACTACTCTTCATAGCTAGATGTACATTCTGATTGCAATTTAAATTATGCATAAGGGACAACTAAATGATTAATGTTAATCATTTAACTGAATATAATTAAGTTAAAATCAATTCTTATCTATAGACTTTATATTGTATTCATTTCACATCTCTCTTGTTAAATCAATTTATAATTTCTAATAATTTAAAATTTTTTAGAAAATTACTCTTTTTGTGATATTATTAATTAAAATTGATTAGTAACCTATACTGAGTTTAATAATAACCAAAAAATATACTTACATCATAAATCTTTTCTTTACATTAACTCTTACAGCTCGATGGTGCTCTTGTAAACAAAATCAGAATCTTTTCTTTTTTTTTTTTTTTAACAAATGATATAATTCTTAATTTCTAATCAATTAGAGGCATATATTTTATTATTTATAAAAAAAAATCAAATTGGGTTGTAGTGGGCAAAACAAACAGGACAAGGCACTAATTATTTTATTGATCATTTTGTAGTACAACAGTCCAAAGTTGTAATGGGAAGAAATTTTTTTTTATTATTATTATTTTAAGTATCAATATTCATAATTCATAAATTTTGACTAATATAATTTAATCCAATAGAATCATAAAAACAGTTAAAATTTATTAACTATTAATTTAATTAATATAATTATATATACTACAACTTTAATTAAAAAAGTCGCTTTAGTGATAATAGTTTCCTACCAATCCATTGATGCTAGCATTTGGTGATTTATTTTTATTTTTTTAACCTTATTTTCTGTCTATTATTGGTTCGTGACCAGACATATGTGGAGAGAGAGAGAGAGAGAGAGAGAGAGTGAGTGAGAGAGAGCAGGTATCATCCTCTTCTATTATTATAGTTTGTTGGTCATAATTTTGAATTCCATTGAGACCATAACAAATACAATTCATTAGCATTTTTTTGACTGATAATGCCATTTTGTTGAAGCCTAAAGCAAAAAAACAAGAAATGCATGCGGTCTATTCATCAATGTCACTTTATTAACATTAGCATTTTTATTTTCCATGAATCTTTAAATATTTAAAATTTTAGATTTATTAAAAACATAGTGGTGTAATAGTTACTTTATTGTAAGGAAATTTGAATATAAAGGTTGAAAATTTTTAGGTGATTTAAAAGAGAATGATTGCCTTATATTATATGATTCATTAATATTTAAATAGTTTTACTTTTTTATTAATAAAAAATAAATTTATTTTAAATGATAAAATTAATTTATTTTATATAAGTTTATGCATAAAATGATTATTTTTCAAAAAAAAATCAGAATATATTTTACCAATTAGACCGGATGTACTATTCAAAAATAAATTTATAAAATGTATCGGAAAATTGACCTCTATAAAATAAAAATAAAAAAGTAAGTAATTCTTCTTACTAGCTTTATTAAAAAAAAAAAGATTTGAATTGTCATGCATTAAATGTGCTATATCAAGTTTAATTTCGCATAAAATTTGATGAAAGTATACTTTTTAAGCATGCTTTGTACTTTAAATCATAACCAAGCCAAAAGATTATCATGAAATTAACCACATATATGAATCATTAAAATTTTCTTGGGTTACATGGAATAGTGGTCGCCTAAATTTATACTTATTTCAATTTGGGTACTAAATTTTAATTTGTTTCTTTTCTGTCACCTAACTTTTATTTTATTACTCATGCAAAGAGGGAGGAGAGAAAAGAGGGAAAACTTACTTGAAAGTCCAATCCTTCAAGAAGAAAAAGATAATCTTTTGCATTCAAGTGGAAAGTAAGATCAAAACAAACTTCTGAGGGCTAATCATTTTGGGAAACAAACCTACAAAGGAGTAAAAATTTCATCTCTGCTTATTAAGTGTTCATTATTACATAGAATCTTTGTTTATTTACTTGCTTGTTTAACTTTATAGTTTATTTCATGTATGTTACGTTCATAACATGATATTTTAAGTTTATAAGTATTAATGTAAGTTCAGTTACTTATTTGCATGATCTTATACTAGCTTAAGGTTTCAAGTAGTTCGTAAGTTATTTTCTACGTCTAGTGACTAGGTGGTGCCTCAATGAAGAGGCATCACTTTTTTGTGCTAATGCGATACCATATCGCCTCTATGCATGAGGTGTTCGCCACATCAACAGGGTTTAGCATGTTTAGGTCCTTAATTTCAAGTCTATTTCATATGATTTATTTATTCAACTTACTTTCATGTCTTTATATTTACAGTATTCTTTTATGTAATTATCTTGTTATCATGTATAGATCAAAATATTCATGAGTTTGTCCTTTCCTTTATTTATGCATGTTTTGTATTATATTGAACTAACTTTGTGATTTGATCTTGTAGAATTTTTATCTATATTGGCGACTAATATTGTGCCTTATTACAAAAAAACCTTAGAATGACTTATAGTTGTCACTTAAGCACCCTTTTTAAAGTTTCTTTTAAGTTCGTTTATATTGATAGTTAGTTTATTTTTAGTTTTCTTTTGGTTTATTTTTGGTTTATTTTCTGCTTATTTTACCTTTATTTGCATAAAGTGTTGTAATCCTTAATCTCTTCCCCCATTCGATTTAAGTTCATTTTGTAAATTATTATTTTTTATGAATATTGGGACCAAATGCATGAAATTGAATTAATGTGTGACTTGGGTTTAAATTTAAAATTTGACAAGTGTTTGAAGGAGATTGTAATTTGCATGCTAATAAAGAAATAATTGAATAGTTAAAGGTAATAAGATATGAAACACAAATGGAGGTCAATCGTAAGGTTGGGCATTCAAAAGTCCATACCTAGTTTTTGAACCTGTTATCTGATAACGACTTCTAGGAACCTTCGTGGAATCTAATTGTTGTATAAGTGTGTCCCAACTTTTATTCGAGTGACGACTCTATCTCTAATTAGCCTTTAAGACCTATTTTGTATTTCTTAATGGACTTTCTAGCCCATACAGTGTCGTGGTTGCCAAACACTTGGGCGCGCACTAAACCTTGCCGCCTACAGATACCATTAAAAATTTTTAGTCATCTAAATTTCTCTTAGAAATCATTTTAATCCCTCAATTTCTTTATTTTTTCAATTTAGTCCAAAAATTATGAAAATTATGAAAATTTACTTATCTTAAACTTTGATACCTCTCGTGATGAGTCTACTTGTACTAGGAGGAATCAAAATAATTTTCAAAATTTTTCTTGCTTTCTATAAATTTATAGAAAATATGGACGTATTTACAAAAAAAAATTAATTCTAAATTAAAATAGTAATTCTAGATTGTTCAGGTGCAAAAAAAAATTTTTTTTAAATGACTGCTTTGAAACTAAATAGAGGTTTGGTATTTCTTTTATACATGTCAAATACAGTGGGCCCTACTAACACTAAAAATTAATGTCGTTTATAGAGGAGTTTAAATGTGTCATTTTCAAAATGATGAGGGTGTTTTTGTACCTTGAAAAAAATAAAGGATTTATATGAGATTAGGATAAAACATTAAAGATGTCTTTGCACCTTTTCCTTTATAAGGTGGAGTGTAAAAATTCCCCACCTTAGATAGAATTCCACTTCGAATGAGTTCCAACCTCCAACTTATCTTTTGAGGCTTTCCTCAATCCTTAAAAGATTAAAATAACTTGTTATATCTTTCTCTTAATTTTTTTTTTCTCTCTAAGTATGGTAACTCAGGTTCAGTATTACAATCTTGGCTCTTTTTTGTTAAACAACACCAAATCTTGAAAAGGAAAGAAAGCTACTTCTACACCCATTTTCATTGGGTTGGTCAAAGGTAAAATTTTATCAATTTCATGACTTGATTTATTGAACACTGGAATGAATCATCTAATAAATCTTTCAATCTAAGTGGAATACTATTACATCGTTGAAATTCACTTGTGAAACAGCTTCCACTAAAGCTTTTGCATTTGTTGGTGTCAATTCATTTTATCTAGGACCTCATGGAGGTCGACTTCTTAAATATGATTTTGATTTCTCTTTTGTAGCCCTCCTAAGTTAGGGAACCTCCTTGTGCATGTGTACGCATGTATATATATTGTATAATAGCGTTAGTCATTCCTTTTTAAATGTAGTGGAAATAATTCCACAAATCTATAATAGTAGAACTCAAACTCTATATTTTATGTTGCTCTAAAAAAGTAGTGACTGCTAAACTACTTTCTCATTGGCACTATTATACTTTTTTCACTCCTATAATTTACTTGGAAAGAAAAATTATTGGGTTAATTATTTAGGAGAGTACCAAACTTTTGCCTTATTTCATTTTGGTATCAATCTTTTTTATTACTGAAGTTCTATTTAATTTTAAAATAGTTACCTAGGAACTTTTTAATACATAAAGAATTTAAAATTATCAATTTAGTCCAAACTTGAACTTTCTTTAAATAAAATAGAGTTTTATTTATATTTTTGTTTACTTCATATATTCTAATGTATAAAATTTTGTTTAATATCTATGTTTATTTGATAAGTCTAATATTAGTAGTTTAAGAATTTAAGGCAAAAATTGTGTAAATTATATGAGAGGTTACCAAACTTTACATTCAATTTCATTTTAGTTTTATAACTTTGATTTGTATCTTTTTGGTTACAAAACATTAATTTTAATTACATAGAAAAGTCAACCAAAATAATTTCGGTTGATTTAGATAATGTGGCACACTGAAGTTGCTATATTATAGTCCAACTCGATAAAAATTATCATGTCACACTGCCACATCACCTTCTTTATGAGACTATTGATAATAATTTTATAAGGCTGGTTGTAAAAAAAAAAAGTAAAATAAAATTATGGTCAAAATCTTATGAAGAAGGTGACATGACAGTATGACATAACAATTTTTGTTGAGTTGGACTATAATTTGGTAACTCTAGTATGCGATGTCATCTAAATTAGTTGGAATTATTTTATGCGATCTCTCTGTGTAATTAAAATCAATATTTTGTAATAAAAAAATATACAAGTTAAAGTTATGGAATCAAAATGAAATTTGTGTAAAGTTTGGAAACTTCCTATGCAATTAACCCGACAAAAATTATTTGAAATTGGTCAAGAAGAATTTAATATTCATTTAGAATATAATAACAATTATTGTGATTGTGTTGAATATAATAAAAAAGTTGTGTATTATAAATATAATTGTTATAATTTTAGATAATCCCATAGGTTTTGAAAAAATGGTAAGAATAATGGAAATTGAACAAAGAGTAAAAACCAATAATCCATTAGTATTAATTTCATTCAACAATATATAAAATGAAGTAACCAACTCCTTGAGCAATTTTATACTATAGGAATACTTAGTGATTCACCAGAAGAAAGACAAGTTTTCGCCACTAAAGTAGGCAGGTTCGTGAATGTAAGACTAGATTTTATAAAAAGGGAAAAAGCTTTGAAAGCACATGTGACAAAAAAGAGATACATAAATTAAAAAAGAAAAAATGGTTTCCTGTATTGTTGACTCTGCCATTAAAGCAAAAAAAACATGAACAATAACAATCTAACTCAAAACCTTAGAATATCCTTAAGTTTGGTAGATGAAGCTGAAAGAATTAAGAAATTCTAGATCTCATTTTTCTTAATCCTTGAGTAACTCCTTAATTCAACATAGTAAGAGCATGCTTGCCCCTTAGTGGTATCATGGAAAAAGGTAAGAGAAGGAATTTATAAGATTCTTTGTAATTATGGACTAAATTAAAAAGGATAAAGTTAAAGGACTAAAAATTTTTGATGGTACCCTTTTTGAAACAAAATCAAAGTTGGGTTATCAAAAGAAAATAAATTAAAGTTTAGTAATCAAATTGCAACAAGAGTATAGCTGGATGACCTTGAAAATATTTAACCCACAAATTATTAATATGGTAATAAATTTAATGAGTCAAAAAAATTAAGTAATCAAATTATAACACTCATTTTATAGTATTAAAAAATTATTAATTTAATTTTTTGAATTAACCAAAATAATTCTTCAAGAATTTTTTTTATAGCTAGCTATAATGATACACTAATTCATCGTTTGAATTTGGAAGAGGCACAAATACTACAACCAACAAAATAAATTTTATTTCCACCTCAACTATATGAAATATTACTTGCATGTACAATAAAACAAAAGTTTTAATTAAATTAGAGAATTTTGCTCTTTCTTTATACTCAAAAAATGATTATAATTTATTAAAAAAATGGTTAACTTCAATAACTAATCTAAATCTAAGAACGACAAGCTTTCTCAAACGTAGAGTTAGCTAGGGTTTTTCTTTTAGTTACTATGAAGAGTTTTTGCTCCTTAACTTCTAAGGAAATGGAATAAGAAGAAAATATATTTCTCTCCATATTTCTTGCTTAGAAATTTATAATTTGTAGCTCACACACACACACACACACACACACACACACACACACACACATATATATATATAATAGAAAATGTAAAGGACAAAAAAGTTGATGTTGTGCTTGTAACTAACTTGCTAGCTCACCCTACCCTATAATAGCTCTATAATAGAAAAGAATTCAGCTAACACCTTTAACAATAATATGAAATTTCTTGTTGAAATCCATATGCTTGTAATTTCTTACACAATTTAGTGTTCTATTCTTGAGATGTCTGTTTGAGCCCATAAAGAGACCTATTCAGTTTGCAAACTTCTCCTTTCTTTGCCTTTATATATAATTCTAAGGGCCACATTTGTACCTCTTCATTGATGTATCCATGTAAAAAGGCATTATTGATGTTGAGTTGATGTGTGGGCCAAGAGTAAGTTATGATGATGTCAATATAGAGTCAGACTATAACTAATTTAGCTATAACTAATAAGCTCTATGTATAATCAAGTCCAACAATCTAGTTATAGCCCTTTCCATTAATACCAAAATTTTGACAGTTCTCTCCAAAATCTAATGATGAAGGATTCTTATTTGCTAGACATGGGAGAATTTATTTAAAAGTTCTCTTGAGCGTGTTAGATAAAAAAGAAACCCCAAAAGATACCAAACCCTTAAAAAGCCAAGTTTGGGCCCAACAAGGACCAAAAGTAGGGGAAAAGCTCATGTGGGCGGGTCAACCTATGAGCTTGGGTAGATGACCCACAAGTGTGGGTCTAGGACCTAAGCTCGTGGGTCCCTAGACCTGGATTATAAAAGTACATTTTTTTCTTCTTTGGAAGGGGAGTTTGGCACACACTTTGAGGCAAACGTCTAATAAGAGAAAACACTACTATTTTGGAGGCCTTTCTCACTCTCTTAACACACTTAGAGACCTATTTACACCAAACACCAAACTAAAATCACTTTTTCTCTTTTATTTTTATCTTAGGATTTAGACCATTAAATCTAAACTAAGCCACATTTTTGTTGAAGCACGCATCTAGGGTAATTACCCAGTCCCTCTGAGGATCTCCATATATTTATTATCATTAAAATCATCATTTTTTGTAGTTTTCTTTATTTTTTACTATTTTTTGCATTGTTCACCATTCTAGCATTTTTTATGTTTATTATTATTTTGATGTGATAAAGTTGTGATTTTTATGGTGACTTGAAGTTTGTGAATAAGAAATGTAGAACGGGAATGAACTTCGGGTTGAATCTGGGAGTATTTGCAATCATTTTGCATCATTTTCTTCCTATATTAAAAATGGGTATTTTGGCATAAATTTAGCATTTTTATTATTATTTTTGCATCATTTTAATTTATTTTTATTACTGCTGTTTTTTATTATTATTTCTTCATTATTTCTTATTTTTATTGCATTTTTTCATTTTTTTATTGTTTTTATGTTATTTATGGTAAATATGGTCTTTTTATCATAAAGTCTCCATTTTTATGGTAAAATTGTCTCCTTTACCATTTTAATATTTTAATTTCTGTACTTTTTATTTCATTTATATATTTATTTCTGTATTTTTATTATTTTGTGGTATTTTTGCAATTTTTATTACATTTATGTCTTTTATAGTAAATTTGGTATTTTTATCATAAAGTTTACATTTTTATGGTAAAAATATAATCTTTATTATTTTGTTTATTAATTACTGTCACTTTTGTTTATTCATGCATTTATTTCAGTACTTTATTTATTTTTATTACCTATTTGCAATTATTATTGTATTTATGCTTGTTGTGATAAAATTGGTATTTTTGTCATAAAATTCACACTTTTATGGTATAAATACTATCTTTATCATTTTAATATTTTTTTGCTGTCATTTTAATTTGTTTACCTATTTATTGCTGTATTTTTATTTTTTTTGTTGCATTTTATAATTTCATTGTCTTTATGCATTTTAGGGTAAAGTTGTTATTTTGTCATAAAGTAGATATTTTTATGGTGGAAATGACATTCCTACCACTTTATTTACTTTTAATTCTATATTTTATTATTTTTAATTATATTAATTGCATTTTATCATATTTATTGCTTTCCTTGATAAATTTATTACTTTTGTTGTAAAGTTCTCATTTTTATCACCTTTTTATTATTTCACTTGCATTATTATTATTTTTATTGAATATTTATTATCCTTATCATTTTATTATTTTCTTTGATAAATTTATTATTTTCATCATAAAGGTAATATTTTTATGGTGGGAATAAAATCTTTTATCACTTATTATTTTTTTTGTATATTTTTCACTTTTATTCCTTAAATTTGCATCGTTATAAAAATCTTATTTTTAATAATAAAAATGATGACTTCACACTAAAGTACCCAAATTTCCAAAATCTTGCATCATGCATCCATTAGCATCCTTGTTCGCTTATGTGTTTAATTATTCCTTCATTTATTATTCCAATTATGAATGAATGAATAAATATATCAAAATTGTTTTATATGTGACATGTGCTTGCATATGTATGAAAACTGACTTTTTTTTTCCAGGTTTATTAGAATATTTTATTTTTCTCATTTTTATGTAATTAATAGGATAGGTTTTATTTTCCAAGGCAATGTAACCCTTAATCCCAATCTTTTTTTTATTTTCTATTTTGGATGTATTTAATAGAATAGGCTCTTTTCTTGGTTGTAATCCTTAATCCTTTTCTCTGTTTTTATTTTGCTTATTTGCTTACTTATTTTGATCATTTCTTGCATGCTTGTGTGCTATGTGCTTACATGATTACTTGCTTGGTTGATACTTGCTTATTTATTATTGGTGAATGCTCGTCAATTCAATTATCCCATGCTTTATTTTCAATTTAAATTGAGTAATGATTATGTGTAGCAACAATGTATTATAAAACCAAAATTAGGTGAAGTAGTGAATAAATGAGTAGCATACATGATAAGAAACAAGATAAGTAACTCCTACCCTCTGAACCTGGATTCTTTGGTTATAAAAGTAATTTTTCACTTCTTTATTATTCAAGTTGGATGGCGACTCCAAATCTATGTGGCCTAATCAGGCAGACCCTCTAATAAATAATAACAAATGGAAATCTAGTAGATGGTCACCATTTAGCCTATGTGCCCTGATGCTATAAATGCAAACCAATCCTGTCGTGATCCCCAATGATCATAAGATTTTTGGCAACTCCACTAAGGACTATTAGTTCGAGGGGTATGAATGAAAGACTGTTTCTTATCATGTATAACTGGTTTATTCACCTTTACAACAACATAATTGCATATCATCACACTCACCACGTGCACCTTGGTCCTTAAACCCTCGATAATATTGAATGACATTGCCACCATGATTCCACTCGAGTCACGAGGTGACGAAGATAGGTATTATCACCTTTAGCCTTTACTCAATCACGAACAGCTGTAGGGCTTAAAGTGACACAACCTGGCTCCTAAGTCCAAAATGGGGTATAGTTTTTCTTGAGTAGGTAAAAGAATGCCAGACTCACTGATTGAAGTCCATAACCTTAGTCATATGGGGCATTCTCACTAAAGAAACCCTTAGCTGCAAGCCCGACGCAGCTCATATAGACAAACCAATAAAAATCTCCCCTAGGATCTTGTTTAGCTCTTGCATGCTATCCTTGACTTGATGTTGTCTATTCAACCTAATATTCATAAATGACATGACATCTCTAATGTCTGTCACCATTTATTGTCATTATGTCAGTCTTCATGGAATTTCCATGCTTAGACTCGTGCGATCCTCGCTTACCTTATGTAAGTGCGATACACAAAGAATGACAATAATTATACACCTTAGTTTGGATAGTCCGTAAGGCTGACAAATAGTGACATTTTTTGATGATGGAACCTATAGAAGTCATTCATTTGTCGTTATCAGATTAGATGGATGAATTAAGAATTTAACTAGATTGTGGACACTCATATTAAGAGAGTCGAATTGTAAACTATTGAATGAAACCTTCATGTATTTTGGTAAACACACCTAATGTCAATGAAAGGAACATGAACTTGGATCCCTTTTATTGACTATAGTTTGTATGCTCACGGGCATGCATGAGTTATATACACCATTTAAGACCTGACAATTGGGCCTTTCATTAACATTATATGGTTACCTTAAGTACATTTGGGTATTACTCCCTAGTTTACCTCTTGAGTCTGATTATTATGAATTGAAGCATCCTAGTCCGAGAGTGGAACCGTAGTCCCTTAATGGTTATAATTCAAAAACCCACCTAGGATAGAATTCTCTACCATATGGAGTAATAAGGTTAGAAGGAGAGATTGCTTATGTTTGGTTTGTTCATTTTATAGGTTTCATACTAACCCTATTTACTTATTTTCTCTTATTTTTTCCTTTCTCCATGCATACATACATACACATAGGACATTTCATCATGTACTAACTCATGATCTTTTTACAGCCATTTTGCATCACTATATTAGCAAGATTATAACTGTCATACCATGCATACACATTGACCCTTCTCTTTTATAGAATTCATCATATCATACACATATACATCATCCCTTATAACATCCTAAAATGCATGCTTATGCAAAAACATAGCTCCCCGAAAGTCTTATAGACCGAAGGCTACTAAGCACACCAGTACTAGTCCTGTCATTATTATGACCGATCTAGATTAAGAGATAATCGCTTAAAATATGTAAGAATAGTTAAAATATGCCTTTAGGAAATTGATGAGTGATGGGTCTTTGTTTGACTTTCTGAAGAAAGAAATGAAAATTGCAATGGAATATATGATCCATGAGAAAGGTTACCAGGGTGAAGCTTGTGAGTTAGTTAATGCAAGGGTTGATAAGGGAAAAGGCACAATGCCCACTCTAAGTTTATTTGTTGAGGATGATGAATATTATCAAGCAATGAGAGGAGCACCTCCTCTACCTCTCACCAAACTAGTAAATTTGACTAAGTTCGAGCCATCAGAGGAGGTCAAGATACTAGCTAACAAGATGGCCCAACTTAAATTCTCACTTAAAGAAAAAAGCACTATTAGAAGTCGTAACTACACTAATATGCCACTATTCAAGGATGAACCTTTGCTTGAAAATTTTAAACTCCTAAACTTTACTAAATTCAATGGTATTGGGGATCCTCGAATCCACTTAAGGCAGTACACTACTTTTATGGCTTCTACAAGGTTGATTGAATCATAACTTATTAAGTTCTTTTTCTCTTCACTTGAAGAAGGACCAAGAGCATGGTTCTTTAATTTAGAGGATAAGATAAAAAATGATTAGATGCTCTTAACATAGAAGTTCATTAAGCAATATGAGTACAATACCCAGCTAGATGTCATAAGACATAACTTGAAAACCACTAGGCAGAAAAGTGGTAAGAGTTTCTCGAACTATATTGCTTGATGGAGAGGAAAAGCTGCCCTGATGACAGACAGACCTCTAGAAGATGAACATATAAAGATAGTGATCAAAGGAACCTTGCCTTACTTCCATAAATAAATGCTATTTATCCATTACCCCACCTTCAAAGTGCTTCATCAAGTTAGTATCATAATCGAAGATGAAGAGACCACCCAACCCAAGAATCCTTATTAAAAGCCAACACAACCAAGCCAAAACATCCATTCCACTGAAATGAACTTAACTGTCAATGATCTTAAAAATCAAAAATATTCAAACTTCAGCCTACCCTTATCTAAAGTCTTCTAAATACTCTAATAGAAGGGTCTACTCAAACCTCTTGAACTAAGACCTTTGTCAAACCCATTACCACCTCGCATTAACCCCAACTTCTATTTCCACTTTCATCAAATTCATAGCTATACAACCGATGATTGCTACATCCTAAAAGATCATATCCAGGATCTTATAGAATTTAGTAAAAATAAAGACCCTGAGAAACACCTAAACATTAAAACTAACCCTCTGCCCAATTAGCAAAACATGATACCACCAGTATCCTATGCCATCTCCTCACAGTTGCTTGAATCCATTGTTGAAAACTCCATTCAAGATATTCTGGAGAATAAGGAAAAAAGACTTAAGAGGGAAGAAAGAGAGCTCCTAGCTATACTAGAGTGGACTTTATGAACCTTGTCAATGATTTAAACGATGATAAAGTAGATCCCTCTACCTTTCAATATGTATAAGCTCTTCCTATCCTCATGTCACGTATGATGATGTGAAGGCAATGAAACTAGCTAGCAGTAAAAAGAGTTGGGGAGATTATTGGTGCTAATATACTATCTGAATATAAAGAGGAAGAAAAGCCGAGAGTAAAGGAAGAAGCCTGGGACTTCTTAGGACAACCATTTGGCAAATTTAACTTCAAAGTGAATTTACTACCCTCTTTCCATTGCCATTAAGAAGGATGATATTATGCCTTTGGGATGGGGAGAAAAGTTCAATGATGAGGATGAAATTATCACTATTCAACTATCAAACACACTATGTGTGATGGGGATCAAAATATAGTATGACTTCGATGAGGAACCTTCGGTTAACCATGTGACTCGAAGTGGAAGAGTGTTATAGCCTGCTGAGAGAGACTTAGTAAAGGGGAAAGAGACTGCTAAAGAAGCCATAAAGGAAAGTGAACCAGTTGCTTAAGCAAAAGAGGATTCAGTCTTGAAACAGCTCAGAAAAACCCAAGCACATGTCAATATTTGGTACCTTTTAATGACATCATAGAAACATCAGGATGCCCTAGCATGTGCCTTAGACAACACAAAGATCTTTTTAAACACCACCTTTAAAGACATTATAGCGTCACTACTTTTGAAGCCTAGTAGCGCTATTTATTTCTCTAACAATGACCTCCCAGGGGAAGGAAAAGCTCCTAATAGGCCTTTGTTCATCCAAGTGGTTATAAGAGCTAAGAAGGCATCATGCATTATGGTTGATAATGGGTCAGCCATCAATGTTTGTCTGCTTAAATTACTTCATAAGTTTGGGATAACAGTTGAAGACCTCAAGGCATCTAATATGATAATTAAAGCTTATGATGACTCCAAGAAGCAAGAAGTGGGAACTTTTAAGGCAACAGTCATTGTGGCATAAATCGAGTAAGTTGTGGAATTTATAGTGTTGGACATTCCGCCCATATTTGCTCTATTATTGGGAAGACCTTACTTCTATCCACTTGGAGGAGCACCATACACTGTGCACCAGAAAATAAAATTCCATTTAATGGAAAAGTGGTCACTATTGAAGTTAAAACTAATGTCTTAGTTACTTGTATGAATATAACCCCATCAGCCTTCCAAGTGTTGATGATCAATTAGGATTGGGTTAACCTAAAGGTAGTTGCTATAATAAAGAAAATGAATTATGAATTAAGAACTACCAAATTTCAAAGGACAGACTAGCAAACAAGGGCTTAGGTATGATATGATAATAGATAAGGGAAAGAAGACTACCTTCATCTCAGAGGGCCTCTCTAAGTATTAAGGCCAGTATGAGGAATGGGACTGTAATGATATCAAGAAGCTAGGCTTTGAGATATTTTCTGATGTGATTGATAATATGGAAAAGGTATAGGGCCAGATTGAAGAAGATGAGATCATTTATATTACCGAGATCAAGCAAGCTTTGCGGAACATGAGGGTGGAAACTGAAGCTCTGAGCTACTATGATGTTGCAACCTTCATTGAGTCCAATATAGAGGACATTCTATTTAAAGATATATTTGTCACTGATGATGTCTATATTGCTAATTTGTTTAAGCCTTTTGATGTACCGAACTCTAAGTATGATGTATTGTGTGATATGTCTTTTGATAATGATGAGAATTCTATTGAATCTTACATGAGCATATTTGACATTCATTCTATTGACACTGAACCATTTAATATGGGCACGGATGAAAATCCTCATATATTACATATTTCAAAAGACGTTACCCCTGAGGAAAGGAGAGAATTAGTAAAAAACTATTAACAAAATGTTCAAAAGTATTCACTTAGAAATATGATGACATGCCCGACATTGAAAAAGACATTGCTCAGAATTACATCTCGATAAGATAGTGACACAAACTAATGAGGTAGAAATTACAAAGATTGAGACTAGACTGGGCATAATTAGTAAAAGAGGATATAGAGAAGTATATCAAAGCCAAGTTTTTGGAAGTGGTAAACTATCTGGAATGGCTGGCCAATATAGTTCCAATACCTAAGAACTACGTAAAGGTGAGAATCTACGTGGACTACAGGGATCTAAATAAGGCATGCATGAAGGATGACTTCTCGCTACCTTATATAGATGTTTTAATAAATAATGTTGTCGCATGCACCATGTACTCCTTTATGGATAGATTTTTAGGGTACAATCATATCCTAATAGCAATTATTGACAAAGCTAAGACAACCTTCATTATAGAATAGGGAACATATTACTATAAGGTAATGCCTTTTGGTTTATAAAACACGAGTGCAACCTATCGGAGGATGGCTATAACGATGTTTCATGAAATGATACATAAAGAAGTAGAAGTCTATGTCAATGACATGATGGTGAAATCAAAGACTCGAGAAGAACATCCAGCTGCATTAGAGAAATTCATGCAGCAAGTAAATAAGTACAATATAAGGTTGAATCTTAAGAAATATGTGTTTGGGGTAACTTCAGGGAAGATGCTAGGACACATAATCAGCCAAAGAGGAATTGAAGTCGATCTGGATAAGGTAAAAGCAATCAAGGAAATGCCAACACCGAAGATAAAAAAGGAGATCCAAGGATTTTTAAGGAAGTTATAGTTTATCAACCGATTCATAGCTAAATTGATAGAAGTATGTGGGCCGATATTCAAGCTACTCAGAAAATATTAGCTTGTTGTTTAGAACGAAAAATGCCAGATTGCTTTCAATAGAATTAAGGACTATCTCATGAATCCACTAATTCTAAGACCTCTAAAATGGGGAAACCCTTAATCTTGTACCTAGCAATTAAAGAAAGAGTAATAGGAGCCATGCTAGCTCAGGAAGGAGAAGCATGAGTAGAACATGCAATTTACTACCTAAGAAAGAAGATGTTGCCTCATAAGAAGAAGTATAGTTAGGTTGAGTAGATTTGTTTGGCAATGGTTTGGGCTATAAGAAAACTAAGGCACTACTTTCAGTCTTATAAGATCTAAACAGTTTCAAAGTTAGATCCGATGAGACATTTTTTTAAAGCACCTTCACTGGTTGGGAAACTATTTAAGTGGCTAGTATTACTAATAGAATTTGACATTAAGTATCTAACTAAGAAGACAGTTAAAAGAAGAGTAGTAGCTAATTTTCTAGCACTAAACCTTAATTTGGATGATTAAGAGATAGAACTTGAGTTCCCATATGACCTTACCACATCAATTAAGATCTAAGGGTGGCAGATGTATTTTGATAAAATAATGAATCAATTTGAAGCAGGATTAGGGGTAATCTTATTGACTCCATAAAATGAGGTAATCCATATAGCAAAGAAGCTGACATTTTGGGTTACGAATAATAAAGCAAAATATGAAGCATGTGTAATGGGAATGGGGTACTGATGGCTTTAAAAGTTATAGAAGTGGAAATACTAGGTGACTCAATTTTCATAATCAATCAGGCCACTGATGAATGGGATATAAAAGAGCAACATCTAAAATCATACATAGAGCATTTACAATTGGGACAATCATTTTGGAAGTGCATATTCATCCACTTACTAAGAAATCATAATTAGATGGTGGGCACCTTGGCATCATTGGCATCAATTTGGGATGGGCCAACAACCATGCCAATGAAGCCTTTAGTAGTATTAAAGTCAAGCCAATCATGCTATAAGAATGTGAGAGTAATGGAAGTAAGAGTTGATTAGAAGTCCTGGTTCTATGACATTCAGTGGTACTTGGATAATTGCCAATATCCAGAAAGTGCGAGTGAAAAGGACAAAATAGTTACCAGAAAGCTAGAAGTAAAGTTCATCCTTTATTAAAAAGTTCTATACAAGAGAACCTCAGATGGGATATAGTTGTGCTGTTTAGATGAAGGCAAAGCAAAAAAGGCAATGACAGAAGTTCACGAAGGAGTTTGTGGCCCACATATGAATGGTACAACACTAGCCAGGAAAATAATAAGACAAGGGTTCTTCTGGATGATGATGGTTGAAGATTGTGTTAAGTTCACTAAGAGATGTCACAACTGCTAAATCTATAGGGACATCAGTCATCTACCATATTCAAAACTACACATCATGTCCTCTCTTTAACTGTTCTTAGTTTGGGGACTTGACGTCATAGGAGAAATTCACCCGACAACCTTAAATGGACATAGATATATTTTAATTATGATAGACTACTTCACAAAATGGGTTAAAGTCGAGTCTTACAACAAATTGAGGGCAAAAAAAGTGGCTCGGTTCTTGAAGAAGAATCTATTTTGTAGATATGGGATCCCTTATCACCTGATTTCAGATATTGGGTACAATTTCAAAGGGAAGTACGAACAGTGCTTGAGAGGTACAAAGTGAAGCACTACAAAGTCATCACCTTACATATAGTAAGCCAATGGAGCAGTGGAAGCATTAAATAAGAACATTAAGAAGATCTTTTCGAAGATGATTAAAACCCATTGTGATTGGGTAGGTAAGTTACCGTTTGCTCTTTGGGGATATCGTACTATATTGAGAACATCTATGGGGCCAACTTCTTTCTCACTAGTGTATAGAACATAAGTTGTACTTCCAATTAAAGTGGTGATGAAATCCCTCAAGACTATAATTAAAGCAAATTTGCCTGAGGCAAAGTGGGTAAAATAGAGGCTAATGCAGCTATATTTGATGGACAGTGAAAAGATGAAGGCACTTTATCACACTCAGTTATATTAGAGAAGAATAGCAATAGCTTTTAACAAGAAAGTGAGACAACATGACATTAACGTTGGAGGCTAGGTATTGAGACAAGCTAAGCAGAACCTACCAGACCTAAGAGGGAAATTTCAACCTAACTGGGAAGGACCTTACTTGGTTAAAATTTTCCTTTCTAAAGGAGCAGTCAAGTTGATGGACATCGATAGGAAAGAGCTTTTGAGTGGGTCAATGTTGATCATCACAAGTGATATAATTCGTAAACAAAGAAAATAATAAAAAATAAAAAATGAGAGGTAAAATACTTAATTAGAAAACCCGAGAGGGCTAATTAAAAAGAGGAGTACTGTCATTTTGAAATATTTTGTATGTAACTATACTCATGCTAAATGTTATCCAATACAAATGAAAGGATGTCAAAGATTGCTCATGGTAAGAATTAAATGTTTAAATCAATATCTACATTATACAAGTATGGAATTTGCATTTTAGAATTCATATCTTTCTATAATGTAATGTCCCCCTTCTGTTGTAATGTTTCTTTCTTCTAGAGTTATATTTATTTTTGTTGTAAATTTCATTGCTATTGTATTTTGTTTTTCCTTGTATTCATGATGACATAATAATAAGTAGATAAAGAATAAAAAGAAGAAAACATAAATATCAAAAGAATCAAAATAATAAATAAAGTATTAGTGTGACTTAAATATCCAGGAATCATTAGTACAATCATAAAGAATAAGGGAGGGGGGACTCATGACTCATCCTCATCTTCATCATCATCATCGCCCTCCTCAGCGAGTCCTTTGCTATGAGCTTCGACCTCATGAACCCTCAGCACCTGCAACTCAGCTCGTTGTCTCTAGATCTCACTCTAGTAATGGGCACCTTCTTACTACCATGCTGCCTCTCGCTAGTGGAAAGCCTCACCTCGCTCCTGTAACACCCTTATATGCTCAAGCTACATTATCATAACATACATGCAATAACACACATGCATTCATAATACAAATATACATATTGTAGCATAAATTTAAATAGGAAACAATGAGGTATATGAAGACTTACATGAGCCTCCATGAAGTAGTGCACATAGTGGCTTATCAAGCTTGAAGCACATTAGTACCAGTACATGGTTATCTCTTAAGGAACATATGAATAGAATAATTAGCAAGTGGCAGATTTGAAATATCAAAGCATTAAAGTCAAACAGAAATGCACATGGGTAGCATCCTCAGGGATGAAGGCCATAGGCTCAGTTGAAGCAGCTACCACCTAGACCATCACCTCACCATTGAGGTTATATGCCCAAAACACAGGGACCAATGGTAGTGTAGCCACCCTAAAAATAGTTTTAGTAGGGGCATCAGCAATAGCTTCGGCACTACCTAAGGTCTCAATAGTGCTCCTAGTATGGGTCCTCTTCGAACTGGTCACTAAAAATATATGAGAAGGGTCAGAATGGAAAAATGGATAGTATAGGAACAATCTAGAAAAAGCAAGAAATACTTAATGAGTAGAAGAAGAGGAAACGCCTGTCAGAGGAGTAGGCAGAGCATGCATAAAACCCCTCGTAACACCATCAATTAAGCAAGGGATAAGACTCTCCAAGTAAAAGATACCCTCAAGCTCTAAGTGTAGCTGATGGTTAGTCCCAACCAGAGCCTCCTCCAGCATGGGGCCTACCATGTCCTTCCCTTATAACATATCAAGGGGAGGAGAATAAGGGAGTGATGAATAGTAGGTACCAAGAACTAACTAGCTACATGCTCGCTAAGGTACTAAGTGTGATCAACAGGAGTCACGAACAAGATCTGCTTGCCAATTATCTTAATGGCTCCTTGTATTGCTAGCGAGAAGGCCATGGCATAGTGCTCCCACCGCTATTAAAGATTTATCTGCATTCAGAAACAACTATCAGGAATAAAATAAAGTACTTCAAGCTAATAAAAAGAAAAAAAAAAGTCACTAACCTAGTTAAATGTCAACTCTGTAAGAGTAGTGTGGGTCACTTCTAGGGATAGCATAAAACCCCTATAAGTCTAAGTAGTCCAGATGGGAAAGTGAGGGAACCCCTTATGTAATCTAGGAATGATAGTAAGAGCTAGGACACAGAACTCAAAAGCCCAAATCTGTAAAAGAGATAGTATCTGCGACAACACGCTTGAAAGAAAGGAAGAGAACAACAAAGCAACTCACATTAACTACCAACAGTACACTATAGATCCGTGAGCTATCTCTACATGTATTGTCCAAGCTATGAAGGAGATAACCATAGGTAACATAACCCTAGTCATAGGCTCATAAGGTGTCAAGGTCCTATGGAAGAGGAAGTAACCAAGAGCCACAAGTGTTGTTCGCATTAGGGAATACCATAGTGCTCATCAAGTAGAAGATGAAGCACGGAGCTCATCTCTTAACACCTTCAATGCCCTCTTCAACAGCACTATCACACGTCTACCAATGTTGATAATAAGAGATCAAGCTGCCTCGACCAACTCTGAACTCGGGAGGGCAGCCTAATAGATCGTAGCACAGAGTCTTAGGGTCCTTAAGGATGTTAAAAGGGATCCAATGACCAACAAAGGTAAACCCCATAATAATAGTGAAATCAAGGGGTGTGATCATCATCTCCCCGAACTGGAAGTGGAAGGTATGCATACAGTTCAACTACCTCTCAATCAGAGTAATTATAGTTGTTTGCCTACTCTTCAAAGACTCTGGTCCCTCTAGTAGATAGTCCAAGATACCATCAAAGCTAAGACCATGCACACAGTCTCAAACCTTAGCAGGTAGCCTCCAATAGAGCTTCTTAACTCTAGTAAAGCTACCGGGCAAAACCAAGTGGGTCACCAGGCTTTAAAAAGGGAAGTTAGCAAAACACAGATTCAGACTCATAAATTTTTCTACTTGGACATGATAATTAACACTTATTACTATTTACTTATTATTTACAGGGCAATTAATATCTCATAACCAAGATAGGAAATAACATGGCAAATCTTAATATGTAGCCTACGTATCTCTGAACACGCAAGGGAGTCAATCATAATAAGGAGAGAAATAGCCTCAAGAATAATAATAATAATAAGATCGAGGCACTAACCTATTGTCGGTGAAGCACCCAAACATTCTCCCTCAAGTTTGAGACGAGAGGAATCTTATGCGCCCTCATCACTCCATGCCACGTGCGATGAGTAGGCGATGAC
Source organism: Mallotus nudiflorus (assembly GCA_947683625.1). Lineage (NCBI taxonomy): Eukaryota > Viridiplantae > Streptophyta > Magnoliopsida > Malpighiales > Euphorbiaceae > Mallotus > Mallotus nudiflorus. Next base: position 8,781,228 of record CANTUR010000207.1, read on the forward strand.
TTTTGACATGTTGTACCACTCGTAGCCTAACTTGCCTGACCTCTAGGAACCTCTAGCCTGAGATTGTCTAAATCAAATGCCAAGTTAGGGTCGATGTCCCCTAAAACATCCTTATCACTACCTCCTTATAAAGGAATATGAGTAAAGAAGAGCCTAAGGTTTAGAGAATCCTAAAATAAGAGAGAGAAGAAAAAGTGAAGAATGAATCAAAAAGATAAAAAGTCAGCCTTTTATAGGCCCAGTGTTTGTGGGTCCCCTTTGGGATCAGGACCCATGAGTGTGGGTTCCACCCACGCATATAGGTCCTTAACCGACAATCATGGGTCATTGGACCCACATGAGTGGGTGGCACCCATGATGATATTTGAAGACTACCGAAGCCCTCAAAACGTGTATTTTTATGTACTAAAGCTTCCAATGTCATGTTGAGGTTCAAACATCAACACGAGGTATGCACAAAGTTTGAGAACTTATAGCAAAAGTTCAAAACAATATGAAAAAGCACAAAAAACTAAGGAAATACCACTTTGCTCTAACATTTTCAAATGCATTCATGCATTTATACATTCACATATACATTTGCACTTTAAGCGTTGATTTCTCATGCTTTTAGAGGTAAGCTCACATTGGAGAAGAGGCACGTAGCAAGGAAGGACTAGTCAACCTTGACAACGACCATCTCACCTTGATGAAATTTTTAAAATTTCTTAATTTTGATTAATAACTCAAGCTAGGATTCTTAATTCTAATCAACCAATTGCTTGACAACCTCATGAAGGATAAGAAGTCTGCCAAAAGAGAAGTCACAGGGAACCGGGACATTCAGGTAGTTTGTGATTATCATGTTGGACCCAAGAAGAGGTTTAAGTAAAAAAAATCATACTTAAATTACTTTAATGCTCAAACTTTGAATATGAGTAACTCTTTGACAACATTCACGCTGAGTGATAGAAGGCGAGGAATGCCTGAGGAGAAAAAGAAGCTTGAATAAAGCATTTACCTCCAAAGGAGATGACATGACATTAAAGGTCGCCTCGCATATTGTGGCTCTCGGCTATCTTATTTGGGGAATTTCATTCTAGTCATATGGAATGCTTGCTCTCCACTCAATAATAAAAAATGTCCTTAGCAAAAGGATGTTGATTGAATCTTAGAGAAATGACAAAGACCACATCAAAGTGAGATGGACATGGTAATGTCAACTTTAAGTCCTTGATACATGCCACTCACCAGTAAAGGTAAGCTACTTAAGGCAAGAACAAAACTCTCATATATCACAATTTTGAAATCAAAACTGTATCATAACATTTTGGTTTTACACGCATCATGACTTTGAAAAAAATCTCACATAACACTTGCACCTAAGGCCTGGGCGAGCCCAAATGGTGTGTCATGCTTTGTAGCTTGGTGAAGGTTACATAGCACCCACAAAAGATTTTACATGCATTTTGGTTTTTTTGAAACTGGACACTTGAGGCCCACTTAAGGCTATATAGTGTATCTCCTTATGAAAAGTTTTTCAGCATTCCCTTTGTTTGTGGCTTGGAAAAGGTCACGACACCCTTACTTGTAGCTTGGTAAATGTTACATAGAACACTTTACTTGTAGCTTAGAAACGGCTATGTAATGCCCTCACAAAAAAGCTTCCTCCCTCACATATACTCCCCATGCATTGCCAACAGCCAAATGCATGCATAACACCCACATAAAATTTTTCACCTCATTATTTTTAAACTTGCTCCTTATACATTGGCAATAGTCAAATGGATGCACAACACCCTTATAAAAATTTTCATTCCATGTGTTTTTCAAAACTTGCATTCCCATGCATTGACATGGAACAACTCGATTAACACATGTGAAGCAGGGTGTAAACACCTAATTTTGGGATAATAAAGTATGGATGCGACAAAGGACTCCAATGATGAAAATGTTATAACAGGTCTTCAACACCTGAATTTTGAAACCTCAAAAGTTTGAATGCATTTAAAAAAAAAAGAGTTTAATTGGTTTTTTAAGGACTTGATTGTAATGTTTTTTTAGGACCTAATTGAAAATTTTAAATTCTTTCAGGGGTCTTTTTATAATTTAAAGTTTTTAAAAAAAGATCAGAATTCTATAATTTCAATCGAAATTGCATAATTTCGATCATAATTCTATAATTTTGACCAAATTTGCATAATTCCAATCGAAATTCTGTAATTTCAACCTAAATTGCATAATTCCAATTGGAATTCTATAATTTCAACCTGAATTACACAATTCTGATTAGAAGTATGTAATTCCAATCAAAATTACACAATTTCGATTGGAATTATACATTTTTGGTCCATTTTTCATATTTTTTATAGAAAATAAAAACATATGTTTATTGAATTTTTATTAGTTAAAAATTTTCTTAAATTCCTTTTTGGGATTTATTTAGATTTCAGGAAATAAAATCCTTTTAGAACTGAAACTCTTTCAATACGTGACCTAGGGTTTTTCTATACAAACCTAGCTTAAGCTATTTTGGGGAGGGCTCTCTTTTGCTAGAGACTTTTCTTTTTCTAGGTAGTACATAAAAATACTTTTCTATGACTTATTTAATTTAAAGCAAGGAGCAATAGACTTTTGAGAAGAAGAATAACAAGTTTTTTGAAGATCTATTTAACAAATAACGATGATCTTACTAGTTTGAGGGGCCAACCCACGCTGCATCCATAATTGTTATCTCCTTCTTTACTTTCTACTTTTTATTTTATTATTTTGCTTCTATTGAATTTTATCTTTGCTCAATTTTTATTGTTATTTTGTTTATTCACTAACCATTATTTATTTTTGTGTTGGTGATTATGAAAGGGATTACATGATGATCCTATTTGAAGAGCAAAACCCATGAAGGTTCATGGAATGCTATGGATTGAACCTTATAGCTAAATATGGTTTCTAGGTTTTTTATTTAGTTGTTTATTTTTTTTATTATTTTTAGGATTGTATGAATTTTTTTCTTTTCTTATTATTTTCAATAGTTTATTGTAATAGTCTCAATAGTGGGAATAATGAAATCATGTGTGTGATTGTGTGTTTTATTTTAATTAATCAGTTAGTAAAATTAGGGTTTTCATTAGGTAATTAATTAAAATTAATGGTTATAGAAATCATTAGGTTGTTTAATTAAAATTGGATTAAATTTAAGTGGTTAGAATTAGGGTTGCTTATTGATTATTTTATTTTATTTTTTGTTTAAAGTCACTTTAATTAGATTAGTGTTTTTTTAATAGATTTAATTAACTGTTTGATCTTTTATTTGATTGTTTTTTATATTTTTTTAATTATTTTTGGGCTTGTTTGTTTATGTTTGTGTGTTTTAGGCCCTAAGCCCATGTTAGGCTTTAACTCATTTAAATAACTTTTGGTTTTTTTAGGTTTAATTAATTAAAATGCATCTTTAGGCCCATAATTAATTAGATTTATGGTAGAGATAACTTAGGCCCATTTAGTTAATTTAGACATAGGCTCACTTAATTTAATTAATTTAGAATTAGTCCATTTAATTTAAGCCTTTTTCATAATTTATAGACTTAAAATCACTTTAGAATTAAAATATGTAGAATTAGGCCCTCTAACTTAAATACTTCATAATTTGTAGACTTAGGCTCATTTTTAGAGTTAAAATAAATAGATTTAGGTTCACTTAATTAAAATTGAATAAGAATTTGGTCCACTAGTCTTTAGGCTCACTTTTAAATTAAAACATGTAGATTTAGCCCATTTAATTAAAATCAATGTAAATTAGACTAACTTAGGGATTATGAATTTAAATAAATGCATTATTTACATTTATTTTTCATGACTAGTCTACATGGAGTTGATTGTTTTAAATAAAGGTTTATATGAAATTGCATGTAAATAAAGGGTAAGATAGTAATTCATAAAGTAACTCTAAATGAACAGAAGACTGAAAGAAGTTGGTATTCCATATCCAAAATCTCTTGGTTGTGGTGCTAGCTTTCTTTTTAGAAATCAAGTACCACTATTTTTTGATTTGTCCCAATTATTACCCTAGGTGGTGACTCCTCATCTCCATGCTATGTTTGTGTAATAGTGGTTAGTGCGTTCTCTAGAGCCCTGAGCTTAAAAAATGTCATGGTTGCTAAAATCTTGGATGTGCGCTAAACCCTAATGTCTATACAGGGGGTAACTGTTGATACCTAAATTTTAACACTTCTCTCCAAAATCTAATGATAAAGGATTCCTGTTTATCAAACAGGGGGAGAATTTCTTTAGAAGTTCTATCAAGCGTGCTTAGATCGAGAAGAAACCTAAGAAGATACCAAAAGTATACCATAAATATACCAAACTCTTAAAAAGACAAGTTTGGGCCAAAAAAGGTCCAAAACTAAGGGAAATGCCCATGTAGGTGAGTGAACCTACAAGCTTGGGTAGATGTCCCACGAGTGTAGGTTTTTAACCAAGCCCATGGGTTAAAATGATCGTTTTGCCCCTACGTGGGTCTAGGAACTCACACGTATGGGTTTTGGACCTAAGAGCGTGTGTCCAGGACCTAAGTTCATGGGTACCTAGACCTAGATTATAAAAATACATTTTTTTCTTCTTTGGAAAAGGAGATTGGCACACACTTCAAAGCAGATGTCTAGTAAGAGGAAACACTATTATTTTGGGGGTCTTTCTCACACACTCTCTCTCCTAACACACTTGGAGATCCATTTATACCAAACACCAAACTAAAATCACTTTTTTTTCTCTTTTATTTTTGTCGTAGGATTAAGACCATTAAATCCAAACCGAGCCACATCTTTGTCAAAACACGCATCTAGGGTAATTACGTTATCCCTCTGAGGCTCTCCATATTTTTATTATCATTAAAATCATCATTTTCTGCATTTTTCTTTATTTTTTACTATTTTCTTTCATTTGTCACCATTCTAGCATTTTTTATTTTTATTATTATTGTGATGAGATAAAGTTGTGATTTTTATGGTGACTTGAAGTTTGTGAGTAAGATATGTAGAAGGAGAAGGAACTTTGGGTTGGATTCAGGAGTGTTTGCATTCATTTTGCATTTTTTTTTTCATATTTTGCATCATTTTCTTCCTATATTAAAAATGGGTATTTTGGTATGAAGTTAGTATTTTTATTATTATTTTTGCATCATTTTAATTTATTTTTATTACTGCTAAATTTTATTTATTTTTATTATTATTTTTTCATTTTTCCTTATTTTTATTGCATTTTTATCATTTTTATTATATTTATGTTATTTATGGTAAGTATGGCCTTTTTTATCATAAAGTCTCCATTTTTATGGTAAAAATGTCTCCTTTACCATTTTAATATTTTTATTTGTATTTTTTATTTTATTTAAATATTTATTTTTGTATTTTTATTATTTTGTGTTATTTTTGTAATTTTTATTGTGTTTATGCCTTTTATAGTAAATTTGGTATTTTTATCATAAAGTTTACATTTTTATGGGAAAAATATCATCTTTATTATTTTGTTTATTAATTACTGTCACCTTTGTTTATTCATGTATTTATTTCAGCACTCTATTTATTTTTATTGCCTATTTGCAATTATTATTGTATTTATGCTTTTTGTGGTAATTTTGGTATTTTTATCATAAATTTCACACTTTCATGGTAAAAATACTATCTTCATCATTTTAATATTTTTATTGCTGTCATTTTAATTTATTTACATATTTAATGCTGTATTTTTATTATTTTGCTGCATTTTATAATTTTCATTGTCCTTATGCTTTTAGAGGCAGAGTTGTTATAGTTATCATAAAGTAGATATTTTTATGGTAGAAATGACATTCCTACTACTTTATTTACTTTTAATTCTGAATTTTATTATTTTTAATTATATTAATTGCATTTTTTTTATATTAATTGTTTTCCTTGATAAATTTATTACTTTTATTGTAAAGTTTTCATCTTTGTGGTGAAAACAATATTTTCATCACTTCTTTTATAATTTCACTTGCATTATTATTATTTTTATTGAATATTTAATATCCTTGTCATTTTATTATTTTCTTTGATAATTATTTTCATCACAAAGGTAATATTTTTATGGTGGAAATAATAACTTTTGTCACTTTTATTATTTTATTTGCATCATTTTCACTTTTATTCCTTATATTTACATCATCATAAAAATCTTATTTTTAATAATAAAAATGATGACTCCACACTAAAGTACCGAAATTTCCAATATCTTGCATCATGCATACATTAGCATCCTTGTTCGCTTATGTGTTTAATTATTCCTTCATTTATTATTCCTATTGTGAATGGATGAATATATTAAATTGTTCTATATGTGATATATGCTTGCATGTGTATCAAAACTGACCTTTGTTTTGCAGGTTTATTAAAATAGGTTCTTTTTCCTTTTTATTTCTTTTTCTCATTTTTACGTAATTAATAGAATATGCTTTAATTTTCAAGGCAATGTAATCCTTAATCCCACTCCTTTTTTTATTTTCTATTTTGGATGTATTTAATAGAATAGGCTCTTTTCTTGGGTTGTAATCCTTAATACCTTTCCCCGTTTTTATTTTGCTTATTTGCTCACTTATTTTAATCATTTCTTGCATGCTTGTGTGCTACGTGCTTACTTACTTACATGATTACTTGCTTGGTTGATACTTGATTATTTATTATGTGGTGAATGCTCATCAATTCAATTATCATGTGCTTTATTTCCAATTTAAACTAACTAGTGATAAAGTATGGCAACAATGCATCATAAAACCAAAATTAGGTGAAGTAGTGAATCAATAAGCAATAAATGTAATAAAAACATGATAAGTAACTCCTACCCTTTGAATCTAGATTCTCTACTTATGGAAGTGATTTTCACTTTTTCCCGATTCAAGTCGAGTGGCAACTCTAAATTAGCCAGTCCCTCCAATAAACAATAATAAACGAAAATCTAGTAGATGGTCACCATTTAGCCTATTTGCCCTGATGCTATAAACGCAAATTGATCATGTAGTGACCCCCAATGATCAAACACACCTTATATTTATCCATTACTCCATCAGGCTTAAGCTTTACTTTATAAACCCACTTGCATCATATGGGTTTCTTTCCTTTTAAGATATGTACCCTATCCCATATTCTGTTAGATTTTAATGCCTCGGGTTCTTTGTCCATGGTTTATTAGGATTAATTAAAGAAGTTTTCATATTATTAAAATAATTACACTGGTATGTATAAAGAATACAAGCAAGTAGAGTTTTGATTATACTAAAGAACATAATTCTAATATTCAACTAAGAATAAGGCATAACAAACACTAATTAACATTGAATGGATAATAATTGATTGATTAAGTCCTTATCAACACCCACCCCTCGACACAAGCCTTTGGGTGTAAGGACATTAGTTGAAGTTTTGAAGTAAAAGCTAAAAATTTTTGGACACTTAAAAGGTTAGTAAATATATCTGTAATTTAATATTTGCTTAAGACAAACTGAACCTATAAAGTACCTTTAATCACCTATTCTGGAACAAAAGAATAATCAAGCTCAATGTGTTTTGTTTGAGTATAAAATATATAATTTGAAGTTATGCAAATAGTTCCTTTACAATCACACCAAATGGCAGTTAGTTGCTTACACAAGAACTACCATTTTAGTTAGTAAAGATTGTATCCAAAGTAAGTTAACTATAGTGTTGGCAATAACTTTATATTCACTTTTAAATGAAGAATGGGTAATAGTAAGCTAATTCTTGGCACTTCAGGAAATTAAATTTTGTCTTAAATAAATTACATAGTCTTTTAAAATGATAGAGAGGTAGCCATATGTGTTAGATAACCCTTAGAATTTCATAAACTAACTTTAAGCAATATATCCGAGATATACTTCCTTTGATTAATATAAATGTGAGCTGATTTATGATTAACTTCAACATTAATGAAGAAAGTTAAATCATTAACATTTTTGATACAAAATTCAACCTTGATGGTAACTAGAACCCAATTAATTAAAGGCAAGGAAGAACCAATGATTATGATATTGTCAACATAAACCATTAATAAAAATAATATGATATTTGTTATTGAAGGATGAAAAGAGAAGAATCAACCTTAGGACCAATAAAATCAAGGGAAGAAAGATAGTTGTTAAGACATTGAAACCATCCTTATGGAGCTCGCCACAAACCATAGAATAAGTGCTTTAACAAACAAACATAATCATGATAAGTAGGATCAGTGAATCCTTGAGTCTGCTCCATATAAACGTGCTCTATCAGAAAACCATGCATAAAGGCATTAGACCAATAATTTATTTTAGAGGCCACTTATGCATTGAAGCCAAAGGTAGAATAATTATGGCATGACCCGAACCCCAAGGGCACATGACCGGCACTAGGGAATAGAAAAATATGAAGCTTTCGAAACCTATAGTAAGCCTAAGTAATATTTCACTTAAAAACCATTAAGTTAAAATTTTAAAGAAAATTCAGCAGAGTTTCCCCTATACTGGGACAAAATCAAAACATGTAAAAATGCAAATACACTATATATATACATATATAATCACAATCACAACCTCCAATGTCTCAATTTCAACACAACATGATTATAACAACAACAACAACATTCAAATCTACTGCGGTGTCTATAACTGCAATAGTTATATAAATAACAATAACATTAAGCTAATCTACATGACACAACCAGTGACAAATGAGTCTGGCGTAGAGAAGATGAACTAACGGTAGACTCCCATGTTCCTGGAAAAATCGTTGATGGAAGTTAGATTTCACCGAGTAAGCTAATATAAAGAAATGCATGCTAGCTTGAAAACTTTCTTTCATTAGAACATTTATTACAAATATTGATTAGGAAATTATATTTGAAGAAAATCATTAATTTACCAACTACTATATATATATATATATATATATATATATATATATATATATATGTTAAAATATGGATATATACAAATACACCAAAAATTCAATTGGTAACTTTAATAAAACTATAACTTCCAAATACAAATTTATTAAACAAGTATATAATAAAAAGATAAAATAATAAAACAACGTCAATAAATAGCTTAGGTGGAAATTAATGGTTGAACCCTAAACCACAAATCTCTTAGTCATTTAGCTCTTTTATTTATCTAGTGACTACTGGTTCCCAAGAGTTAAGCTTCCACCGAGCTACCAACCGTAGTCAGTCTCTAATTCTAATATTTACTGGTTGTTCTTGAGAGCTAAGCATCAACCGAGCCATCGATTCTAGTAAATGTTCAATTAAAATATGCCTAAGAGTTATGCATCAACCGAGCCTTTCAATACCATATGCCCGAGAGCTATTGATCAACCGAGCTTCACAATTAAATTTCTCAATAAGGGCCCAACTCAAGAATCATTACCTATGTGCACACAGTCCTAATAACACCCATTAGGTAGTCCATTCTAGTAGTCTTTCCAAAAAAAATTTATTCCTAGCATACACAATTAATAATAAAAGCAAAGGACAAATAAAAATGTTTTACTCATTATTAGCAGCAATAATAACAATAAATTATTAAAAATAACTAAAATTTTAAATGACATAGTAAATTCACAATATTGATATTATAATCTTTTGAAAAGAATAAAATAAAATAAAATAAAAAGTAGATTTATCCTTAAATGTATTTTTCTTTAAATTCATCATCGATCAACTAAATATATATTTATATATTCATAATGTACCATATCACACATTTCAAAATATTAACTTACAAGTGGAGCGAGCACACTGATGTGTCCTCGTCCGCTTAGTTCCTGATATCTCTGCTTCGGTATATATATATATATATATATATATATATATATATATATATATATATATATATATATATATATATATATATATATATATATATATATATATATATATATATGAATAATAAAATCCTAATAACTCTCTACAATCTTGGAAAATTATAAAAATGATGGAATAATTGAAATTAACTTGCGAATGCTCTAGATAATTAATTTTGAGGCTTAAGGAATATTTCCGATGAGTTAAATATATTTAAAAGGAAGTAAGTAATTTTTGCCATAACCACTTTAGAAACTATTTCTCATAATTAGACCAAACTCAGTTACGAAAATTGATCACCACAATTTATACTATTTATTAAAAATAGTTTCATTATTTTCCGGGTTGGCACTATTTTCTCATCGAAATTTTAGATAGGACCCGTCGAATTTCTCATAAAAAACGTATCACCTAACTAAACTGAATATACCAATGCATTCATAACAATTACCAGAACACATCTAAAGCCTCAAATTCACCAAAATATGCATACAATTTACAAATCTAAAAATTAAAGAGAAATTACCGAAAAATTTGTAGAAAATTAAATCAGACGAGATCGGATTTATGGTTGGTGTCTATGGACTCCTAGAGATGTGAGGAAGACATTGCTAGTCATCTTGAAGGATGAAGATTTCTAGAATAGTGTTGAACGGAGTTAGAATGGCCAACTGGTTTTTGTCAAACTATTTTGGGTCATTTCTCATGAAACGAAAGCTACCAGAGTGTAGAGGAGGATGAGAAGAAGCTATGATTCAAATTTGGTGTAAATTGGAGGTCATTTGTGTGGTTAATGGAGAAGAAGAAAAGTTTTGGTATTAAAATATAAGTTTCCCTAAAATTACAGCTTCAACCCATTGTTGTCCCCTTCTTCTCCTGCATGCCACTTTCTCCATTTCTTTATACACTCACCCATGCACACTTTCCTTGTCTACTTGTTTTTTTTAAACACCCTTCTTTTATCTTCTTCCCCAATAATAATAATAATAATAATAATAATAATAAGAACAACAACAACAACAATAATAACAACAACAACAACAATAACAACAACAATAACAATAATAATAATAATAATAATAATAATAATAAGTAGAATAATAATATTAATAACTACAAAAATTTTGGTTATTACAAATTAATCAAATAGTTATGGTCTTAATAATCGGGGCTGAAAGCTTCATTAAAATCTACTCCACTTTGTTGACTGTAACCTTTAGTGACCAAACGAGCCTTGAATCTTGCTATAGAGTTGTCATGGTTGTGTTTAATTCTAAACACCCACTTATTAAAAACTACAGTTTGATGAGATGGATGAGGAACAAGAAACTATGTATTTATTATTTTAAAATATTAAATTCCAACTATAGTGCATCATGCCACTCCTTGTGTTTCTTGGCTTCAAAATAAGATTGAGATTTTATACTAATAAAAGAAGATTGTATAAGAAAGGCATGTCAATATTGCGTATTGTTGAGGGTTTTAATTGCATAACATGTGTACAATAGAGTTATTTTGATTAGTATTAGATAAAATTTTAGAATGAGAAAATGGAGTAAAAGGTTGTGGTGGACTAGGAGACTCGTATGGAGGAAACCGAATAAGAGAAGGAGGTGTGGAAGAGTTGGAATTGAAATAGATGAAGTTTGAGTTAGAATAAAAAAGGAAATTATATTTGGATTAGAATAAGTAAAGGAAGTAAGATGAAGTCAAGGAATTTTATCATCGCTTGAATTTGTTACATCTAAATTATCAATATGTAATGAAGTGGACTTACAAGGAAATATTAGATCATTAAAATGAACATGACATGCAATATATATATGGCCAAAAACTAGATCAAGACAATAATAGCCATGATGATTTCGAGAAGGACCAAGATTAACACACTATTTGGTACATAATGAAAATTTATGTTGATTATAAGGCCTTAATAATGGATGAATAGCACGATTATTTAAATCTTTATAATTTAGATAGACACCAAACAATTTATAAAATGGAGACTAATTGTGCAACACAGGAGTAGGCATACCATTAATTAAAGAAATAACATTATTAAAGGCGTACAACCAATACTTAAATGGCAAGGAATTATGAGCAAGCTAGGTTAAACCGATATCAACAAGATGTCTTATTTTATGCTTAGCAATACCATTGCGATCATGAGTCTAAGGACAAGTAACTCGATAAAAAATGCCTTTAGACTCAAGAAAAGATGATAATCTTTGAAACTTACCACCAAAATCAAAGTACAAAGCTTTAATAGAATAGTAAACTATTGGACCACAAATGTAACAAAGTTGGTTAAAATCCATATGAATATCACTTTTATTTCTCAAGAAAAATATCCAAGTAAATTAAGAAAGATCATCCATAAACAACATAAAGTAATTAAAATAAACATTAGAAAATATTGGTGCATTACCCTAAACATCCGAATGCACTACCTTAAAAGGCTACATACTAGAATGAGTTATTGATCCAAAAAGAAATTTTGTGTTATTTCCCAAGTAGATAAGCTTCACACTTGACAACATTATTTTTTATAGTATTATAAAGATTATGTTCTTGAAGAAGATGATATATAACCCGATCATTAGGATGTCTAGGCCGTGTATGCCACCTATAAAAAGAAATAGTTTCCATAATGAAAAATGAAGAGCTTGTGTAATTCATACTCATTCACACTTTTTATCAACTTCGCCTTTGTTTCCTGATACTTTTATTAAGAAAAATGATGGCCAAAATTTAAAAAAACAATTATTGTTAGCATTGGTTTTTTCAACCAAAGCTAAAGGTTTTAATATTTGAGGTACATAAAGTGTGTGAAGGAGTTAAAACCTGCGATTAAAAGAGTAAATGGAAGATGTACTAGTGTCACTAATGTCCAAATCTTGCCAGTTACTAATAAAAAGTTTATTAGTGCCATTATATGTTTAAGGCAAATGTAAAACTCTAAGATCAAGTGTAATGTGAGCAGAAGCAGTTGTATTAGCAACCCATGAATGAGGTATCATTGTTAAGGAAGCAAAAAAGGCCAATTTTGAGCCATATGAGCTTAAGGAGAAAAAGCTTATCGAGTTGGATTGTTGATAAAAAGTTTGATAGCATTTATAATAAATATTGGTTGTGTGGTTAAAGAGAACACAAATATGATAGCCATTACCACTACCATGGTCGTGATGGCATCTCCCATGTGGCCAAATACTAGAGTGGGAACTAAGATGACCATATTATGTAGATAAAGGTGTATACGACACTGGTGGCTATTAAGACTAAGTGGTCTGACTAAACATTGTTTGGATTATGATCCCTTTTTCCTTATTATGAAAAAATAAAGGGATTGTGAGGGGGATACTATAAGAGTTTAGGGATGGCACAAGTGCACTTATAACCCTTCAACTAGCTAGGAGAAACAGGAGTCACCACTCGGTATCACTCGAGAAATTATTCAGTTAAAAACTAGGCAAACTCATAGCTCTCGTTCAAAACTAAAATTTGCCCATAGAATAAAACATTGGTTTCATATGTGATGTCAGCAAAAACATACTTATTTATTTAAAGGCATCTTTATACTACTTAGATGCTGAGCGGAATCAGCCTTACTAGTTTAATACAATGCTTCCAAAATACATGTACCATTTTAAATAAACCATTATATATAAATGCAAACATAATATATATAATCACACCAGCACAAAATAGCAATATGATAAATAATGATGCATGGACATGGCATAATGCATGAACATCATAATAAATAAATAAACATGACAAAATATAGTGAATATTATGATGCATGATCATGGTAGAGATGATATATTAATCATGACATAATTACATGTCATTCTAAAATAGCACACAATCATAGCATATTTATAACACACATGTCATGGAGATTTCTAAACATGTCATCCTAATTATGTCAAATGAAAAATGAAATTAACAAGAATAACAATAAAAAAGAGTAAGGGTTAGAAAGGCAAACACACAAGTAGGCTCCTTCTTTTTCATCTTGTCCTTAATAACTGAGATTCAGGACCATTATTTTTAGAAAATTTATATTTAAAAAGAATAAAGAAGAAAAAAAGATGAAAAAAGATTGAAAGATTCATAAAAAAAAAATAAAAAGGAAATATTTAAAAAGAAAAACAAAAATTAAACAATTTTCTTAAATGAATAAAAAAAAATGGAAGTTAAAAAGGACTAAAAAGGTCAAATTCATAGTGATTAATTGGTCAAATTAGAACGTTTAACTAATGATTTGTACAATTCATCAAATTAGGTTTGAAGATGTAAATATTGTACCTTAGATAAATTGACTTCACATCACAAATTATTATCTCATTATTATCCCAACAATAAGCATAGATGATAAAATAATGAAAATAATTGATTTAGAAACTTTGGTTGAATTCCAACATTTTGAGTGGACACATAATACCAAACAAGAAATAAATATTCACAAAAAGACACAAGGGTTTGAATGCTACAAAAGCACATTTAATGGTTAAATAAGAAATAAAATTGAATAAAGAAAAAGAGATAAATTGATAGAAAAATCTTTCAGAATGTAATAAAAGGAAAATCAAGATAACACATAACAAATAAAATAAACCTTTTATGAAAATAAGAATAAAATTTATTATGAGGAAAATTCTAGAAATAAAGTGAATAAGAAGAAAATTGTGATTAAAATAAAGAATGGAAACTTAAATAAAAGTGACATTAGAAATAAAATAATAATTAGATAAAATTTAGAATAAATATAAATAAATTGGTAAACAAGGGAAATGAAAGAAATAAACGATAAGTATTAGATATGTAATAAAAATCAACATAGTAGAATAATAAATAAAACAAAAAAAATAAAAATAAATTAGGAAAGGAGATGTAGGAGTAAGAGCCTATGAAAATAATAAAATATAATAAGAAAAGTAAGAATATGTTAGATAAATGTCAAAAAAAAAAACATAAATGACAAATAAAGTGATAAAATAAATGAAAAATGAAATTATAGAGACATAAATAAAGAAAAAGAAACGAGTATATAGCTAAAAATAATATAATTAAAAATAGAAATTTAGATGAGATGAAGACATAGAATTAAGGCATAAATTAGATGATAATAAATAATAAATAATAAATAAATTATTAAAAGAAAGTGATTGAAAGTAGAGAAAAACATAGTAATAGAACTAAATAAGAGAATGAATAACTAAAAAGAATTAAAGCAATGACATGATAAATTAAGCATGAATTTGTAAAGTAAACATAAAAATGTAAAGAAAATAAGTTTGAAAATAGAGGAAGTGAGACTACAGAGATTGTAAATATGGTAATATAAAATAGATATAAAGA
This sequence comes from Mallotus nudiflorus, assembly GCA_947683625.1. Taxonomy (NCBI): domain Eukaryota; kingdom Viridiplantae; phylum Streptophyta; class Magnoliopsida; order Malpighiales; family Euphorbiaceae; genus Mallotus; species Mallotus nudiflorus. Next base: position 8,796,438 of record CANTUR010000207.1, read on the forward strand.
AAAATGAGCAAATAAATGATAAATTGAGTATAAAAGATAGAAGGTGAGATTGAGAATAGAGACTGCAAGTATGGTAGTAATAAAGAAATATAAAATAAATAATGAAATAAAAGAAAATAAAAGGAAATTAATAATATATTGAATATAAAAATGTAAATTAGACAGAAAAATATAGAGATCAAAAGATTGAGTATTGAGGTTAGCACAAGATAGAAATAAATGTAGAGACTAAGATTGAAAACAATAATAAAAACAAGCAACATATGATAGTATAATAATATAGATCAAAGATACTAACTTTACTAACATTGCTAACATTGCTAACTACTAACATTTACTTGTATTGCAATTTACTTTCCAAGCATTTTTATTTCTTGTTTATTATTATGTATTGTTCATCATCTCAATCTATATCTATATTCTATATTATATGTATATATCATATTTATGCTATTTATATATTATTATTATTATTTCTGTGTGTGTATATATATATACATATATATAGAGAGAGAGAGAGAGAGATTGCAAATATGGTAATATGAAATAGATATAAAGAAAAATGAGCAAATAAATGATAAATTGAGTATAAAATAGATAGAAGGCGAGATTGAGAGTAGTAATAAAGAAATATAAAACGAATAATGAAATAAAAGAAAAATGAAAGGAAATTAATAATAAATTGAATATAAAAATGTAAATTAGACGTAAAAATATAGAGATCAAAAGATTGAATATTGAGGTTAGCACAATATATAAATAAATGTAGAGATTGAGATTGAAAGCAATAATAAAAATAAGCAATATATGATAGTATAATAATATAAGATGAAAGATACTAACTTTACTAACACTAATAACTACTAACATTTACTTGTATTGCAATTTACTTTCCAAGCATTTTTATTTCTTGTTTATTATTATATATTGTTCATCATCTCAATCTATATCATGATGAACAATATATAATAATAAACAAGAAATAAAAATGCTTGAAAAGTAAATTGCAATACAAGTAAATGTTAGTAGTTAGTAATGTTAGTAAAGTTGGTAAATTGAGAGATTGAGAGTTTTGAGATTGAGTAACAAAAGCATATACATAAAATGCAAAGCATGATGCAAGCTAGAGTGCATGCAATATAACCCAATTCCGAAATTCATGCAAAATGGTAGTGATGCATGTCAGGGTTCATGAAAAATGCACCTAGAAGATCTAAAAATACTTCACACACATGGTAGTAATTTGCAAAACGCAAGTGATTTGTAGTAAGCGCATAAGAATGCACAAATGCAAGAAATAAGTAAATTTGGTTTGTCAACATGATCAATAATGATAGAATAAAGGATTAATAACAATAGTCAAATGACAAAATACAGAAATGTTGATTAGAATTTTACTAATCCTCTTAGAAACACTTATTAAACCAATAATTATCAATTAGTATTCCTAGGATTATAAAATACACAAAATGCACAAATAGTCATATGTATGCACACAATGTCATATGTATGCACACAATACACACATAACTTTAAATATTCACAAATTAGACTCAATAACTATCACATACTAATCATCAAAGATAAAACAAGGACATATACATACAAATCACAATAAGAATCAAAGTCTTTACACAAATGAACATGTGACACATAATATCAATGCACAACATCACTTCACAAAGATTTAAGACTACACTAGATCAACACATAATCAAGTCATAAACAATAAATCACAATCACAAATGCATAATAAATAAGACAATGTTGATCCTCAACCAAAATCACAATCAAAATCAAAAGGAAAGAGTAAGCAAAAGAGATTTAAAACTAGAATAATTTAGGTTACAAAAATTATTTTCAAAATAAAAAAAGAAAAAAAAACTAAATTCAATCATCCTAGGTCATTAGAGACTTATTTTGATGAATTTTAATCATCACTGGATGCATAAAAGTCATTAAAACCACCATTCCAGTCATTTTGAAGTGAAAGTACTTAAATTCTAAACTTGAGGCCTATTTGGCTAATTCTGCCACTTCTAAAGCCTTTCTAGAAGGGATAGATAGCTAATTTTATAGTGCTTTAGCTAGAAGTGCAACATGAATAGTCAGTTAACTATTCATCAAGTAATTATGGCTATTCCCTTATGTGAACGAGCAAGAATTCAAATTTCCTTAAAAAAATATTAAAAAATAAAAGCCCTAATCCTAAGAAATGAAACTCAAGATGAAGAAAAAATGAATTTTAGATAGTGTTGAGCCTTAAAATATGAGATTAAACTTACCAAAAACAAAGATTTGATTGAAGAAATGAAGTTTGAAAGGTAAAAAGGTCAAGTGTGAAAGTGGGTTGTTTGAGGGTTAATTTGGAGTTAATATTGGATTGTTTTTATTTGATATTTTTTTTGGAATTTTGAGGAGATTTAGGAGTGTTTAATGATGTGCTTAAGCTAATAATTTGGGAGAGAAAGAGGCTAGATAAGGAGAGAAGCAATTTTGGTATAATTTAGCTTATTTTCTCTATTTTCACTCTTTTTTTCTCTCACTAAATTTGCTAGAAGAAGTTTATTTCTCTCTTGTCATTGGCTTTTCTCCCCAAAATGCTTTTTTAAAGCTTCTATTTATAACAAAAGCTTAGTGGCATTGTTGTAATTAAATTACAACTCAAAGGGGCTTTATTACATACTAAAAGACAAAAGTATATACTTGTGTCAATCTTAATATGACACTTGTCCTAGAAGATTCCTAAATAGAATATTCTTTACTTGATCACTAGGGAATTGTGCCTTATTTTTTAATGTAGATGTGGGACCTGATTTAACAGCCAAAGGTAAAAAAATTTGACTTCTTATCAAATGATCCTCATAGAAACACTATAATTTCAAAAGATAGTTTTATATTGAAATTTGATTTCGGGAGCTCAATTTGACCTCTAGACATGTCTGTTGACTGAAGTTTAACTTTATATCTTAGGGCTTGCTAAGGTTAAATCAAAGCTCTTAAAAATGAAAAGTAGTCTGAAAAACATATAAGATAAATATAAAAACATTCCCTTTCAAGACTTTGCTTATTAGCTCAACAAAAAAAAAACTCAGCACAAACTTTCTCTCTCTCAATCATTAAAACCTTTTTCTTAGCCCAAACACTATCTATCAAGGGTTTAGGTTTGGTTTCAGTAAGTTTGAATTTAGCTTTCGAGTAAGTTTTAGTGTTTTAAATGATTTTTAAAATTTCTTTTCAATCATTCTTGATCAATCTCATCTGCTGGAGAGATATTTTTCTCCCGTCATCATTGGCCTTTAGGGTTTTGCAAAATGATCCTAATAGCAGCATTTGCAATAAAGTTGGTTGTGTTATATTTTCCTTAAAGGCTATATTAACGATAGAAAAACCTTTTTGTCCTTTAAGAAGAATCTTATGCATAACTAATTGACTATACAATTCATTGAAAGAGATAGGATCAGAATACATATTAAGAGCAATAATAGCACAATAAAATTTTGGATGAAGATTGTGAAAAATAACCGCATTAAATTTAGCGTGTAATAATGATCTACTGATGGTTGCAAGTTCATCAATAAGAGATTTATTTTTGACAAGATATTGACTAATGAATAAATCATTTTATTTTAATTCTTGTAATTCAATATGCAGTTGAAATTTTCAATTTTATAAAATTGCTTTAAAAGCATTCGTAAGAACTTGTCACACTATAAATGAAAAAGTAATATTAATGACATAAGGAAAAATTTCTTCTATGATTGAGGATAAAATCCAAGATAGCAACATCTGATCCTTTTTAAACCAAGCTTGATATTCATGATTTGGAATTAGAGTAGGAGGATTTCTATTATTCATGATTATGGTTGCTGGAGCAAGTTTGATCCATCTATATAAATTGTAAGTTATGAATTAAGAAGAGGAAGAAGTTCGGTTTTCCATATTAAATAATTTCATAAATTTAACTTAATTAAAAATTTTAATTGAGTTGAGGTAGGGGGAGTGGAAGTAGAAAATATGGCTATAATTAATTATGTGTTAGTATTGGAATCCAATTTTGCTATAATACCATGCTAAGATTAATTAAAGAAGAAGTTCTTATATTATTGAAACAATTGCACTAGTATATATAAACCGCATAAGCAAGTAGAGTTTGGATTATAATAAAGAATATAATTATAATATTTAGTTGAGGATAAGGCATAACAAACATTAAATAATATTGGTCAAATACTAACTGATTGACTAAGTTTTTAGCATGTCCTACACTTATTCTGATTTTAAACTTACTTCCTTATAAGACTAATGTTCTTGAATAGTTGGAACATGAATTAAAAAAGACATATAATCATATACGAATAGTTGAGAGTTAATAAAAGGAAATGTTTGAAGTGTATATATAGAAGTGGTTAGGACAAGTTCAAGTGAGCAATCATTGATAGTATTTAAATCTATAAGAGTAAACTTAGTAAAAAAATCATATATGCAAGTAGGTTCATGTTTATTCTATTAATATCATGTTTATTCTATTAATACAACTCAATATAGGTATATGATAATGAGATGAAATGGGTGATGGAATGGGAGTAATGGTTGTATCTATGTGTGTTTCTTATTTAAGGGAATTAGTGGTTATTTACGGAGAATTAGAACTGGTATGGAAAGATGGTGTGTCAAAATTAGAAGTAGGTGTTAAGCATATTATGTTTACTTTCAGTAGCTGACATTAGCAAAGGTAACTGAAGAACATTATAATTTTTAAAGGGAAAAACATGTTAAGAAAATCACATCCCTAAAAATGAAAAATTCTTTTATTGACTTATTATAAACTTTAAGATACATATTGATGCTCTTAGATCATACTGATTTTTGAAAGGTTTAGTGTTTATTGCATAGCATAAAATTCCAAAAAATTTGATCTTTTAGTAATATAGTTATTTTTTATATAAAATTTCAAAGGGTGTTTTCTAACCAAGAACTTTAGTTGGCAATCTATTGATAAGAAACATTGCCATAAGGAAGGTAGATACCTAAAAATTCTTTAGTAAATTAGAATAAAACGTCAATGCTCTTGCAAATTAAAGTAACTGTTAATGGTTACATTATACTATATAGTTTTATTAAGGCATGTAAACATAAGACTTTTAATGCAAAATTTCTTTTTCAAGTACAAATTGTTGAACTTTAAGATTGTTAAATTTAGTCCCATTATCTAATTAAAAGCCTTTAATTTTTATTTCAAACTAAGTTTCAATCATTATTGTGAATTATAGCAAAGTTTTAAAAGTTTGATCCTTGTGTTTTAGCAAAAAAATCTAAGTTTCCCTATTAAAATCATCTACCATGGTAAGCATGTCATGTGGTTCTGTCAGTGTGGCATGTTTATATAGTCCCCATAAGTCTAAATATACAATTTAAATGGTTTTCTAGTATGTATATGTTTGGTTGGAAATGGCAATCTAGTTTTTTTTTTGAGAAAGAACATCCATCATGTGCAAAAAAAATTATTAATAATGTAGGAATCAAGAAATTTCAAATGCTATAAAGTTTATAAAACATGTCTAAATCTTTTATACCATAAAGATAAAGAGGTTTTATCTACTTGTAGTGCAAAGATGCTATAATATCATTATAGTTTAGAGATAACAATGATATAGGATGAAAATATAATGTTTTGCAAGGAAAATTTTAGATGGTGCTTGATAAAAAAGATTCAATATTTATGATATAAAGATTTTGTATAGATTGTCCAATGGCTAATCTCTTTTTACTCCTCAAGTCCTGTAATAAGCAATGTATGGCCAAAAAAAATTCAAGTTAGTGTTCTTAATAAGTTTACTAACTGATAGAAAATTAAATTTGAATTTTGGCACAAAAGAACATTGAAAAGGCTAAGGCGAGGTGTTAAATGAACATCTCTTATGTGTATGAGTAAGTTTAGGGTTTTGTTTATGAGGTATAAAGGTGTTTCTTTGTATACTAGGGTAGGTTTGTGTATGAGTGAGAGGTTTATGCATATATGACTTGATATCCCATGTCCACTATCCAAGTTCTTAGTATAAACAATTCAACAAAGTTTAAAGAATAATTGAGTTTAGTTTTTAGAACATAACCTGCAAAGTCCTTCAAATGAATAAAATTACCATGTTTTCAGCTACAAGCATCTTCCCTTTCACTAATTTCATTTGCTCTTGTTGTATAAGATTTTCCAGCTCTGTATTTTAGTATGATTTCCTTTTAGTTATTATGTATACTTTTACTTCTAATTGCATGTCCATCTAATTTCCTGTAGTATGAGTAAGAGGTTTATACACATATGACTTGATGCCCCTATATCCACTATCCAAGTTCTTAGTCTAAACAATTCAACACAGTTTAAAGCATAATTGAGTTTAGCTTTTAGAACACAACCTGCAAAGTCCTTCAAATGAATAAAATTACCATATTTCCAGCTACAAGCATCTTCCATTTCATTAATTTAATAAGCTCTTATTGTATAAGATTTTCCAACTTTGTATTTTAGTATGATTTCCTTTTAGTTCTTATATATACTTTTACTTCTAATTATGTGTCCATCAAATTTCCTACAATATAAGTGAGAGGTCTATGCACATATGACTTAATGCACCTATGTTCACTATCCAAGTTCTTAGTCTAAACAATTCAACAAAGTTTAAAGCATAATTAAGTTTAGCTTTTAGAACATAACCTGCAAAGTCCTTCAAATGAATAAAATTACCATGTTTCATTAATTTTATCAACTCTTATTGTATAAGATTCTCTAGCTCTATATTTTAGTATAATTTCTCTTAGTTCTTAGATATACTTTTACTTCTAATTGCAAGTCCATCGAATTTCCTGCAAATTTAGATCCAATTTTAGTTTTCATATTTGCCTCCCTTTTTTTTTAATCCTTAAGTTGTTTGAACAAATATGGATAGCCAGTTAGTTTAAAACATGACTCTTTTAAGTAATTATTAACATTATAATATATGTTGAAATTTCACCTTTTCTCTTTTTTAATTATGCCATTGTTATTCATGCTCCATCAGTTTCCAATATTTTTCGTAGGGCCCTGAGCTTTAATAAACATAGCAGCATTTTCATTAGGCTCCACATATAAAACTTAAGGTTCTTTTTACTTCTCAAGTTTAGTAATCATTGAGTATGCATTATTAATAGAAGGTAATGGATCTATCAATATGATCTGATTTCTGCTATGGTTATAAACATCATTCAAACCTATTCAAAATTACATAAGTCGATTAAGGAATGTAATATCTACCATAATATGTGAAAATCCACATATGCACTTAGATATTAGCATTATAACAGTAAGTTGATCCTATAATCTTTTTAGTTTAGTATAGTACTTAGTAACACTCATTACTCCTTATGTAAAAGAACTAATCTCTTTTTAAATTTGATATAAAAGAGAGCCATTGCTTTCCTTATACCTCTCTTTTAATTCACACTATAACTATCTAGCATTATATGTATATAAAAAAGGCCCAACTAAGTCTTTTGAGATAGAATTCAAATTCATGAAGTCACCATGTAATTCACCTTATTCTATTATTTAAATAAATATGAACCTTTCTCAGTCATTTTATAACTTTCGTTTATAAATACTAATTTCAACTTTGCTCCTATAGCTATTTTAACATATCTACTCTAATTTAAAAAAAATTTATCAATTATAGGAGTTATAACAAGTATCATTTTTATATGATTTGAATTATTAAGGAATAGTAGGTCATTGTTATTAATAGAGTTAGCCATAGGTCGATTTGGGGTCTAGAATTATATCAAAATTGACCTGGTCAAAATTAGAGTTGGAACCGCTCAAACTCGAAATTGAAACAAGATAATTCTAGTTGAAAATTAAAAAATAAAATAAAGAAAATTAACTCATTAAATTGGATGAACCAAATAAATCGAATTAAAACTAAACGAATTGGAATTCACCTTGAATTAGGATAGGGATCGATTCCAATTCACGACTGTTCATCAATTAGAATTGCTCATTCATGAACTGTGTCCACCCTTAATTATTAAGAACTATTTAGTTTCTTCTTAGACCCATTTTATTCTTTATTAATCCATCATGGCTTTTTGCCATATTTATAACTCTTATAAATTTCGCAAATAAAAGAATAAGCATATTATACGCCCACTTTTAATATTTAAAATGACTCCTAAGACCTTGCTTTAATACAATAAGCAAATGGAAGAAGAGGAAATTAATAAATTCTTTCTATATTCTTGCTTAGCAATTTACAATTTATATATATATATGTAAGAGAAAAATGAAAAAGACAAAAAAAGTTGATGTTGTGCTCTTAATTAACTTGCCAACTCACCTCACTCTATAATTGCTCTATAGCACAAAAGAATCTATTTAACACTTTTAATAATAGCTTATATACATATTGCCGCCATGTACACTATGTACCAGTATAAGTACATTGTTCAGTTTGTCTAGCATTTATTTTTTTTATTTTTATACAACAGTAATGTCGTGTAGTGTAATTAAGAGTAATTAGTGAAGATGTAAAGTTGGTTTCTTTTAGTATACTCTTTAATTGTTAGTGGTTGTTACTATATCTTGTTTGTTGTATTTTCTCTTAGTACTTAATAGTGTATGTCTTTCCAAAAAAGGCTTTGTTTTATTTTTCTTTTCATTCTTGAGCTCTAACAGAAAGTTTGAATTGATATTAATAAACTTATTACTAAGACTCAAAATTTAAAATGTAATGAATTGATTATTAGGTATAAGAAAGGTTAGATGAGTAGGAAGGAAGGAAAGAAGAAGCATGAGTTAGTGGGAATGTTAATGGCAAAAAACCCTTAGTTGTAACTGTGGTGAAGGCATCTTTTAAAGCTTCACGAAAGTTCGATAAAGATTTTATGGTTTAAAGAAAACCACCTAAGAAGTTTATATTTAAGTTTATGCTTGAGGCGAATAAGAAGTTAGTTTTGGAAAGGAGGCCTTGTTCCATTGCTAATTCTCATATGGTGAAGGAATGACCTTTTAATGTTGTATTTAATAACATTTATTTCTCAAAATCACCTTTTTTTTTATTTAGGTTTATGGTTTGCCACTTAGTTATATGACTGGTGTGAAGAAAGAATTAGAGCTTTTTTTGTTGGTTTATTAGAATTTGATCACTTGTAGAGTAATACAATGGGATGGTCTGATTTTTTTCAAATTTAAAGTTTTAGTTGTAGTTAATTACCATTGCCAATTGAGTTTTAGAGTAAGAAGGAGAAAGGTAAAGCTAATTGGTATTAAATCAAATATGAGCAGTTCTTGAACTTTTATTTGCACTATGGTTATCATCATATTATGTAAGGTTTATGAGAATGAAGATAATCACAAGTTAGATTAAGATAGGTTAAAATTCAGAAGAGATCCTAATTCATTGAAATTTAAAAAGGTTAGTTTTGTCTAGTGCAAAGTTAGCTCTATAGGATGTTCATGTGGACGAAGGTACTAATTCTTTAACTCACACTATGGAAATAAGTAGGGAAGAGCAGGTGAATTAGCTTTCTCGAATCCTATTTAATAAGAATATCACATCAAAGGAATAATGTCCTATGGTTCATCATATGGGACCTATAATCATAGAGTTTGCAAATTAGCAGATAATTGATAGTTTGTTAAATAATGGAAGAAGGGAAGGCCCAATTTTTTTTTTACTATTTCTAGTTTTCAAGGCCCAATATAGCTAAAGGCCTTTAAAGGCCCAACACATTTGAATAACTTTAATTTGGATAGAGCCCTTATGGAGTTATAAGTTAGGGCCTCTAATCAATTTGTTAAGCTGGAGTAAAGTGATTATTAAACTTTATTAGGGAATTTAGTGATGGGCTTGCTTAATGAATAATGAGAAGATAATAAATGTAGGATTAGGTTTAATACTAATAATTTTAAGCATTTTTTAATTTATTGGCAAAAACATAAGCTGCTTTTAAAAACTAAGGATCAAAAGGAGGATTATCTCATTAATAGAACTAAAGTGATGGAAATAAAATTGAATCCTTTTTATGCTTTGGTTGTAATGTCGTATGAGGTGGTTAAGTATCAATAAGAGGTTGAAGCTAGAATAGCAAATTAAAGGAATGTAGAGGGAATTGATATACTTTTAGATACTAATCTTGTTGAAGGAGGGATTGTTATTCAAAGCAGTGAAATCATATTAACAAGGTACAATTAGGATCAATTTCTTAAAATTTTATTAATAAAAAGAAATAACGAGTTAAAATGGTTGCTAGGCAAGAAGGTTTGCAAGCTCAAAGTGGTAAGAATGTAAGTAATTAATAATTAACAGGGGTTATTCTAAGCAATGAAGGTTAGGATTCTTAGCTTTATTTCTTTATAGAAGGTGCTAGTCATTTTCCTAAAGCAATGAATCTCCATGATAACCGTTTCTTGAAATCATCAAGTTTTTAAATAAACTTTAACCATTTAGATTCTAAGAGAGCTTTGTTACTCTTATCATCCACATTTTGTGTTTTGAATGGAAATTATGTTGTCTATAGGTTTTATTGAGAAATAAAGAAGCAAGTGTGGCTTTGAGAAGAGTCATTATGTGGAACCTATTGGGAAATCGGGGGGCTTTGCTTTTATGGTGGAGGGAGTGCTTACAAGCACACATTAGTGAATCATAAAAACTTTTATTCATTGTGTGTATAATAATGAAATTTTTGGTTGTATTCTTGTTACTTATATTTATGACCCTCTTAAAAGACAAGATAGAGATGTGTTTTAACTAAATATGTTGAATCCTAAACCATAGAATAATGAACCTTAGTTATGTATTAATGATTTCATTTCTATTATACTTTCATCTGATAACTTTAGGGGGGGGGGGGGGTAATGATATATCTTTATCTTAGTCTTATAATTTTTTTTTTAAATAAGGTAAATTTGGATTAATAGAGTTAGAATTTAAATGTGATCATTTTATGTCGTCAAATAAAAAAAATGGTCAAGGGACAATTTTATAAAGATTAAATAGAGCCTATATGAATTATATATGAAGGATAATTTTTTATAAAGCCTTTTTATTGCATAAAAATTAGTGGGATATTAGTATAGGTCTATAATTCATGTTGTTGGGTAAATTAGGTGGTAGAAGAAAATGTCTTTTTATATTTGAAGCTAAATAGTTGCTTCATTCTGAAGGTTCTAGTGTTATTTGTAATAGTTATGAGTAGTTTTACTTAAGGTATGGTATGTATCAAGTTCTTTGTAAAGATGTAGTTGTGGGCAACCTACTTCAACGCAGACATAAAAAACTCCACTATATCATGGAAAGAGATTTCATGGTTGTGCAAGGTTCAATACACTTGAAAAGTGTGATTATTTTAAGTGGATTGATCCCCTACTATTGTGCAGGTTAGTGACGTGATTCCATGTTTGCTTGACAAAGTGGATTCTTGCAAAGATGAAATTATAAATTGTCATGCATAAGAGATTGAACTTGAATTTGAGTTGATGAAATACAAAAAGATGGTTGTAAGTTTAAAGCATGAAGTTATCAAATTAAATGAAGCATATAGGCTACTTTAGGCAGAATTGGGGAAATATCATGCTTTAATGGAATCAAGTGGGTTCTAGAAGAAGTTTATTTTTTTTTTGTATTTTATTGTGTTGTTATGTATTAAGTATATCTTGAGAACAACTTAAAGAAGAAAGTAGATAAGTAATTATATATGCCATGAATGTAGATGGCTCTAGGATTTCAGATGTTTATTGTATTAGTCATTTAAGTTTTTGATGTAATGCCTAAAAAACCTTCTATGTTTAATGTAGTTATTGTGCATTTATGTAAGTGTTGAGGTTATATGTGAAATTTACTTACATTGCCTTAGTAATTGGATATGTATATTATATATGTTAACTACCCATAATTTTATAACAATTTTTCTTGAACAAATGATATTAATTTTGTAATGAACATAAATTAGCATTTTATAAAAATTAAAGTAGAAGACAAAAGGAGTGTGAGCCTCTTACTTTGGTTATAACACACATGACATAACAAAAAATATATACAAAAAGATGCCATGTTTGCATGATGCCATATACTAATCTTTTAACCAAAAAGTTGCCAAGTTTGCAAGTATACTTATAGAACCAAGCTAGTGACTATACAAAAAAAACAACATTCAATAACAACATATATATGTTGGCATATTATCTTGAATCTTTCACTAAGCATTTCTTTTACTATTTCCTTAAGGCTAGGACTGATTAGGTTGCTTAAGAAATGCTTGCAATTCATTTGCCCTTCAGAATCAATAGCTCTAACCCTTTATCATTCGAACCTCTCAAACTATACATCTTATCAAAATCTACTGCAAGTTCATTGAACTCAATATAATCTTCTTTATTAAGATCTCTTAGTTAATTATTAGCCTCATCAGTTAGTGCATTTGTAGCTTCAGGTTCATGATCTACTTCAGTGTCTCTTACTTTATTTTCATGTTATACTGCATCAACAGGTTGTGCTACATCAATAGTATGTGCTTTATGTTCTGATGCATTATCTACTTCAAGTTCTCTTCCTTCAGTTTGTGCTTCATTATCAGCTTCATTTCTTTTTGATCCACTTTCAAGTTGTGCTATATAATTTGCTTCATGTCTGAAGATATCATAATCACTTCCTTTAAGATCACTATACATGCAACTGACTTCACTGCATCCAAGCTCATAGTAATTTGAATAACTCTCAGTTTCTACACTTGGAACATAATCAGTGTCAAATTCTTCTTTAACTTCCGAAGTAAGCGGCTTCTTAGACATGTTATTTTACTTCACAACTTTTGCTCTCATGCATATAAATGAACATATCATCATCTACTTCAAGAACCTTTTCATCCCAATTTATATATGGTCCTCCCACATTTAAAGGATCAAGATTTTTAATAAAGTAAATCTCCATGTCTAGATAACTTTTGTTATATTGTAACATATAATCCAAATCTTTATCCTCTGATATTTTATTAAAAGCCTCACTACTAAATAAACCCCACAATTTATACCACATTCTCCATATTATTTTATACCCATGTTGCTTTTCGTACCACTATGACTCAAAAAACAAAAGCAAGTCTACATCAAAATTTTCCAATCAATCTACTATCCCACCAAAGTACACCATCTCTGGATTCTCTACCTAATAGACCTAATGGGGTATTACTAAGTTCACTATCTTTATATCCTAATAGACAAAAAAAAGTCATAACTACTTAAAATAATATAAAATAATTGAAGAACAAAACAATTTTATAATAAATAAACAAATATGCAAAAACCATAATTGCCTATACTTGTTAACCCTAACCCTGCAACCCTAAATCCCTTAATCTCTCTATCTTTAGTATATATTAAAAAGGGACTATTTAAATATGGTATTTACATACCTTGTTGTTAGTGTTATGCCCTAGCCAATTATGTAATGGTCATACTTTAACTTTGTCATATTAATAAAGAGGCATTTTTATTATTCAGGGCTAATTTTAGTGTTATCCTTGATTAGTTAATTCTACTAAGATCATCAAGTACATGACTTAAAAGTAAAAATCTTAGGTGATATTTGCATTCTAATATAAACATCCCTAGTCTTTTACTATTATGGGAACAACAATGAATAAAGACTAGTATGAGGTTAACTGATGAATAGGCTTTACTAATTGTGAATATGAGATATTAAATCAAAATCATAGGTATGTATTTAAAGAAATGATGTACTAGATCAACCCATTTTGAGAATACCATATGGATTATTGTAATAGGTAATTCTAATCACAATAGTGTTATTTAAGTCCTCTCATCTAAGATCACCATGGTTTCCTACATGATAAGTTTTGTATTTCAACACATCCCTATGCCATCTTTAATCGAATGGTAAAATAGGTTATGATTGGATATAGAATGAGTTATATGAGGAATGTGAGTGGTTAAGGTGGAATTTTTCTTGTAGTTATTTTGAGAATATATCTATTGGGCCCCTCGATGAGTTAGACTGAAGAGAAATGCATGGTCATACTAGAATGATAAAGAGTTATCAATATCAATCTACTTAGGATTTATAAACAATATGATTAAACAATATAAAGATGACATAATCCAAACCTTATGTTCAAATAAGATATCATGTGACAAAAGGACTATAGTACAAGCTGTGTATTAGGTTATGTCGAATTATCGATCTTCACATAACTTGGGTAGTCATAATATCTTATTAGAGACCAATTATGACTTGTAGGCTAAAATGAGATTTTAGGCCCACTGCCAACGTTGTGTGAACCTACATGGTCGCACACTTAGAATAACCCCAAAGTAGACTTGGGTTAATTATCCCAATAATTATCTCTATGGAAGATTAAATAAATAAGTATATATATATATTTGCTAATTTATTAAAGATAAAAGATATCTAAAATAAATAGGAAAGGATTCTAATTTTGAATTAGAATCAAAATAGAAAAAGAAGTTTAAACTTTCCAAAGCTATTTTAATAAGTGAAGATGTATGAAACCCTATAAAGGGTGGCTATAAATACATCTTATTCTCTATGGTTTAGGTTTAAGGTTAAGCTACTTCCTTCTTCCTACACTTCTTTTATAAAAAGAAAAGACATTAAGAGAAAACGTGTTATAAGACAACAAAGGTTCTAGTAGACCTACTTTGGTTTGGATCATTTTATTTGTGTGGATACCATAGAGGGTGTGATCTTTTGGTGACCTTTTAATCTAATAGGAAGACACAAAAAGCTCGAGGTAAGGTGTCACCAGAGTGAATCCCTTCTCTTCCGTCTAATATTTTGCCATTAGATCATCTTGGTGAGCATTTTGAAACCCTTTCAATCAATTTAAGTCGAATTACATGGATTCGAGTTTTGGGTTTTGTGGTTAAAAGTTTTATTTTTCTCCTATGTTATGGGTCATGAAACCCAACACTTGTACCTTAAGAAATAAAGTGCCCCTTTACACTATTTCACAAGTTTCTAATGAACACCTCCATAGTTGATTTCTAAATTCAACAATCTTCATCCAGTGGTTACAATCTTTAAATGTCACACTTCAATTCAAAGAAAACAAAGATGGATTCATCAATTTACTGCCAATATGACAATGTTAGGGTTGATTTGGGTAGGTTTTTAAATACAAAGAGAGGTTTTGATGTTTGGTTATGAATTGAGTTTGAAAACCTAATTTAGGGATTTTAAACCAAAGCTAAATAATGCATTTCATGTATATAAGGGGGCTACAAGCACAACTAGCAAATACAATTAACATAGGCCTAGGTGTTGTACACGTCAAAGTCCACATCAGCAAAAATAAACAGATTTAGTGATGTTGGCACTCTTTGATCATATAAGATATAGGGTACTGACTTGTCATGAAAATACCACCTAGCTTGATGTGCAATGTGCTAAACCACATGATAGTTTTTTGTACTTATCCTGAAAAAAAAAGTATGGAGATTCAAGAGCAACTAAAGCATTTAGTTAAATTAGAAGAATGATATTATTTTCAAAAATCTAGAGTTAATTGACTTAATGTTGTTGATAAAATTATAAAATTTTTCATTCCTTTTCCATTCAAAGAAGGCATAAAAATTAAATTGTTAGAATAAAAAATGAAGAGGGGAAGTGGTTTACTAAGGACGAGGACATTTAGAACAATATTTTTGATTTTTACAAAAATTTATGTTAGGCTTATAACGTTCATATTCATGTTGAAGTCTTCTAAGATATTAATTAAATGGCTTATAATACTATAAACGACTTTTTTTTGGCTCCTATGGTGGTTTATGAATTAAAGCTACTACTTTTTAGTAAGGAGCTTTAAAGCTCTTTGACTAGATGATTATTTGGAATTTTTTTTTAAAACTTTTAGAGTGTGTTTGGATAAGGGACTTAGAGCTTAAATTTGGATTTGGGCCAAATCTCTTATTTGGATATAAACACACAATGGATTTGGATTTAAATAAAATCCATCAAGGTCACTATGAGTATATTTCTTTTGATAGCTGTTAATAGCTGATTTCTTACATGTTCTTCCCATTTAAGTATATTTATTTTTAATAAGTTGATTTCCTACATATTTTGTTATTTTTTTATTTGCATAGTGTATTTCTTAATGTTGTTTCTTTTTATTTGCTAAATATATTTTCCTAGTTTAGTTTAATGGATTCAATTTCATAACTTACTTTAATGGATTCCTTGTTAATATGAATTCATGGCTTTTTCTCAATTTTTTTTTCTCACTATGTTCCTACCTTTTCCTTCAAGGCTTGTTAACTAGATTATAGACATAAGTTTGGTGAAATTTTTTACTTTATTTTTATTATCATTATTGCAATTATTATGGAAAAATTATAACAAATTTGTTCATTTATTAATGTATTATGTTACAATAGTCTCATATTTTATTCTCATCAATTAATAGCCCTCTTATAATTTTAAGCCTTCAAAAGGGCTTAAACAAAGTGATCCGCTCTCTCCCTATCTATTTATTCTAGTGTCTAATGCTTTATCTTATTCTTTAGATAGGGCTTTAAAGAAGGGAAAATCCATGGGCATCAAATTAATAGGAGATGTCCCTCTATTACTCACATGCTCTTTGTTAATGGTACCTTGTTGTTTGAGAAGGTAAGAGTACTGAAGTGATTAATCTTTGGGGTGTTATTAATGATTATTATGTTGCTATAAGGCAAAGGGTTAATAGGAAGAAATCTAGTATTTGTTTTAGAAGAAATATTCCCCAATATATAAATAGAGTTTAAAGGATTTTATTAGAATAGGCAACTTCGTAAGTACTGATAAATATTTGGGTTTACCTACCACTTGGGGGAGTTCTAAAAAGAAAGAATTGTATTTTTTTTAGAGAAAACATTTTGCATAAGGCTTAATCTTAGAAGCATAAGCTTATTTCACATGTAGGTAAGGATATGATGTTAAAGGTTATTTTAATTGTTTTACCTACTTATTCAGTGACTAATTTCAAATTTCTTAATGGTTTTTACAAAAATTAATGTTATTTTGACTAATTTTTGGTGGGGTAATGATTCAATGAAGAAATATATGCATTTAGCTAAATGCAAACCTTAGTTATATTAAGATATTTAAATGTGGTCTAGGTTTTAAGGATTTAAAGATATTTCATGTAGCTTTATTAGTAAACCAATATTAGAGATTGTTGTCTAATGCTTCTAGTTTTTAGGCAATGTTATTTAAAAGTATTTTTTTTACTTCTTTTATAGATGCTCAACTTGGTAGTAGACCTTCTTAGATTTTGTCTAGTTTGATTCATACGAGAGACTTAATTAGTAGAGGTTTCATGTTCAATATTAGGAATAGAAAGTTTGCAAGTATACAAGATGATCCATGGATTCCCTTTTATACTAATTTCAAGGATATTACTATCAGGACTAGTAAGGTTATAGCTTAAGTTTATAATTGTAAACTTGATTTGCCTAAATTAGAGAACATGGAAAGTTTAATGATTAAGGGGCCTCTTTTTGTCAATCAAATGTAAAGCCATTACTAATAGAGTATAATAGAGGACAAATTAATAAGGGATCTATTTTAGTTAGGTGAAGTTATAAACTCCTTTTGTAACATAGAGGGTTAAGGCAGTCATCAGATGATGATAATAGTAAAGTTTGGAAAGCTTTATGGAATTGTAATAATTTGCCAAAGGTAAAGTTCTTTTAATGCAAGATTGTAAATAATTTATTACCCACATAAGAAATATTATTTCATAAAAAAGTTATTAATTTAGACATATGCAAGGTATATGGGAATGAGAAAGAGATTATCATGCATATGTTATTTGAATGTCCATATTCAAAGGCAATTTGGTTTGCCTCTTCTTTCTCATATGTTCCACATGCTCATAGCTTGAATTCTATAAAGGAGCAGTGGAATTGCATTTTTAATTCCTTTATTATCGATCATGATACTTTTGCTCATATTTTATGTTTAGGTTGGTTGATTTGGAAAGGTCACAATGCAAAACTCTTTAACAATAAAAATCCAAATCCAATTGAAACACATAATGCTGTGATTAAATTATATGTTAAATATACAAATGTAATGATGAATGATGATAGTTAAGTTTTTTTGTTGATAGAATGAGTGATGTTCATAAATGGCAAGCCCATCCTCAAGGTTTTATTAAATATAACATTGTTGCCTCTTTTCAAACCTTTTTATTTAGAGTTGGCTTGGTTATGGTGACTCGAGACAAAATGGAAGAATAATTTAAGGCACAAGGTTAAAACAACACTGTCTCTTCTTATCACTGAAGTTGAAGGTTTAATTTTGGGCATTGATTTTGCTATAGCTAAAAGATGTAACAGGGGTATTTTTAAAATTGACTCTGTTAGTTTATAATTCTCTTATGAAAAAGGATAGCTTTACTTTTGGCCATTGATTTTGCTATAGCTAAAAGATGTAACAAGTGTATTTTAAAATTGACTTCCAGTTAGTTTATAATGCTCTTGTGAAAAAGGACATATTTTATCGTTGATTGTGTTGCTAATACTGTAATTTCCTACAAATTACCTATTGATTAGTTTTGTAATATTCCTCTACAACTTTATGTTTTTCTTTAATTTTTATCCCTTTTTTCTATGGTAAAAGTATATATATATATATAAGAAAAAGAAGTTATCAATAAATAAGTTAACTTCTTATTTAAGGGTGAGCAACCCTTTCGAGGAAATCGAACCGAAATTTGGTGCAGTTCGATTCGATTTTATATTCAAAAATTTTTGTTAACCAAATTACAATACTACACCGTTTTGATACACACACACACAAACATATATATATGTTATACCTAGTTACCCTAATTTTTCATCCATCATGCAAGAAGTACACTTTCTCTCCTGCGCCACTCCTTAACATCCAGAGTTATTTTCTTCTTTTCTTTTCACCCTCCATCATTTTCTTCCCCAATTTCTTACCCTAATCAATTATTATTTTTTTCCAAATTCTTATTTTTTTCTTCTTTAATTTAGCCCTCCATCCTTTTCTTCCCCAATTTCTTACCCTAATCAATTATAATTTATTCTAAATCCTTGTTTTTTTCCTTCTTCAATTGAAATCTACTGAAAGAGAAGTAAAAAACAAATGCTACAGTTGATTTTAGGTTTCATATTTGAGGTAATATACATCATTATTTTTTCTTTTTTAGTTCTTTGTTTTTTTAATTAATAAATTAAGAGCTATATAAACTAATTTATTAATCATTTAATTGATGTGAATTGGGTTTTATTTTTATTGGGTTTTGAATCATGGTTGTTTTTGTTGGGTCTTTATCTTTTGTCTTTGTATTCTCTTTGAATTAATTAATTAATTCAACTTAGCTTTCCAACGCATTTGCGTGAGAGGAGAAATAAAATTAAAATAAAAAATAAAGTTGTGGTAGAAGCTGCCTATTATCTCAATTGCATTTAGGAAGAATAAAATTTGACTTCAAAATGTCAAAAGGAAGAATAGTTTCATAAATGATGTTGCCTTTTTAATAGAAAATGGGCAATGTATAATAGAGTTTATCTCTATGCACGTCATTATCATATTTCTTCTCCAAGTTATTATGGAAAAATCCAAATAATTATAAGAAAAAGGGTCATTTTCATATTCTATAATATATGTGTTCAAGAAATAAAAATCATTTTTTGATTCTAGCTAACTCAAATTGAAGGGGAGGGGTTTAGACACTTTATGTCCATAACTTGTCCTAGATTTCAAATGCCATCAAGGTGAACAATCTCACGTGATTGTTAAGACCTTTACATACCTGAAAAGAATAAGCTAAAGGACTTATTTAAAAGTACAAATCAAAGAGTTTGTCTCATTACAAACACCTAGTCCTCATTGCAAAGAATCAATTACATGTCTCACTACCCATTTTATTAACAATGAATGGAAATTACATAAGAAAATTAATAATTTTTGTCCAAGTTCCAATCAAAAGGGTATAGATATTGGTTTTGAAGTTGAAAAATGTTTGAATGAGTAGGGTATAGATAAAGTACTCACTATTACCATGGATAATGCAAGTTCAAATGACTTGGTAATTCAATTGTTAAAACAACAAATAGGCAATTGGGGGTCTAGCATTTTAAATTATGAGTACATTCACATGAGATGCATAGCTCATGAAATCAATTTAATTTTTGTTGATAGGTTTAAAGAAATTGGTAGTTCTATAAAAAAAAATTAGAGTCATTGTGCGTTATGTGAGACAATCTCCAACTAGGTTGAAAAAGTTTAAGGAATGTGTTGAAAATGAAAAAAAATTCAAAGTAAAAGTTTATTATGCCTAGATGTTTCAACTAATTGGAATTCTACCTATTTAATGTTGGAAGCATCTTAAAATTTTGAAAAAGTATTCAATAGACTTGATTTAATAGACACATACTTTGGATTTGAGCTTAACTTAGATAGTGGGGTGCCTTTTAAAGAAGATTGGTAAAATGCTAGGAGGATGATAACCTTTTTACAATATTTGTATGAGCTGACTTTGAGAGTTTTAGGTTCTTTATACACTACTTCCAACCTTTTTCTATGAAATTTATATGGTTTATTGTCTTTTGGGTGAATGGATAAAGAGTGATGATGAGGAGTTAAGCAAATTGGCTAAAAAATGAACTAAAAATCTAGTAAATATTATGAAGATCCTATGAAAATGAATCAATTAATTTTCATATCCATTCATACTTAATCCTTAACATAAGTTAGATTAGGTGAATTTGCTATTTCGAAAATGTATAAGGGATAAGTAGGTGTACAATTAGGGATTAAGATATAGGAGCTTCTATATTCTTTATACAATGTATACAAGAATATAATTTCTCCTAAAATGAAAATGAGCCAAATAATAGTTTTGAGGGTTTAAGTGAGGTAGAAGTAGATCCGGCGAAAATGGTCAAGAGAATGGTATAATCGAAAAATAAGAGATTTAAGTATGAAATGATAGGTGGAAGACTAAATAAATCACAAGTGAAGAAATATCTTAATAAAGAAATATAAGAGGATAATGGAGATTTTAAAATTTAGAATAGTGGAAACTAAATGGCCATATATTTCTCGTATTAACTCAAGTAGCTCGATATTTGTTGGCAATTCCAATTTCTACCATGGCTTTAGAATCCACATTCAACACCAGGGAACTGCTTTTGATGCATTTAGGAGTTCTTTGACTCCTAAAAAAGCCCAAGCACTCATATGTTATTAAGATTGGGTTCGAAAGTTGTCCAACCGATTAATGTTAAAGAAGCTTTATATGAACTTGAAAATCTCGAAAAAGGTATAATATTTGTTGAATTTTGTTTAATTACTACTCAATTTATTAATTGATCTATTTTAATTAATTATTTGTTGTTTTGTAGGCTTAAAAAGTCAACCATTGGTTTTGACTTATAACAAGTAACTATTTATATTTTTATGCATTAAAAAATATTATTCACTTTAGTCCCATAATATTGAGTTTCTTTTGTTGTTGTTATTGTAATTATGTTGTTGTTTGTTATTGTAATTTTTGAATCCTATTGCTACTGTTATAATTTTGTATACTTTATTGTGGGATGTTCTGTTGCTTGCTGTTCTTGTCTTTTTTTATTGGTATTACTAAATTTTGGTGCATTTATGTTCTAGTTTGGTTTAGTTCATTTGTTATCTTGGCTCATAATTGTGTTCATTCAGTTCAGAATTTTGTTTAGTTCATTTTGGTTTAAAATTTTATTAATTGTTTAGTTTGATTTATGTTAATTCTAATTTTTTATTTATGTTTTTGCAATTTTAATTTCTATTGATTTTGTTGCTACTGTATTTCTCATTTATGTTAATTCTTCTGCTGCAACTCTGATTTATCTTCATATTGTTGAATTTTATTAATTCTATTAATTTTGATTTCTGATTTGTGTTAATTATGTTTAACTTTTTAGCTAATTTGTTGATCTTGATTGGATTTAGATGTTTTGAATTTGCTCATGCAAGCCATTTAAAAAGGAACCTTAGTCAGTTGGTGCAAGTTGGATAGGATTGCTTGCTACAAGATGCTGCAATTTTCAATGAAAGTTATGTTGCAAGTTTTAGATTTTATTATTATGGACTTAAATAACTTTTATTTTATTTTGTTGAACATTGTATACTAGACTTTTATGGACTGATATGTTGTTGAACTTTGTATTTTGGACTTTTATGGACTGATTTGCTTATTATTTTGTTGATTTTTTTTTAGTATTTATGTATGTTTAATTTTTATATTAGTAAGAAAATATGTCAAAAATATTTATTTTATAATGTCATCTAAGAAATAGATATTAAATTTATCATATAAATTTTCCAATTGTTATACCATGTACCCCTCTCCATATTGCAACATGGACCATGGGTCCATTATATGCATGAGTAAAAATGCGCTTCTTTTTTTTTTCCATCATTTCATGGTTCATCACAGTAAGGAAATCATTATGAGCATGGATTACCATTTTAGCCTTTCAATGAGCTAATTTTATAGCAACATTTTATTCCATAAGCTAATTACGTGCTTGCATAGATTCTTCCAAAATAACAACATGTGAAAGAGCAACTGCTACTTGTATGAATATAGAAAGGGAGTTTAGAACTATAAATCATATATGGAATATAGCTCTCCAAAGTTTGAACAGTAGCATATAACTTTATATGATAATGGTTTATATGTAATGCAAGGAAAAAACATAAGGAATTGATTATACTTAAGAATGGCACATGAAAAGGAACAAAACACAATGAAATAAAAGAGAATGGCTATCCATTTGGTAAAACAACAACAACCCTTTTAATGGGTTAAACTTTATATTAAATTTTGTTTTAATTAGTTAATTGCTCTTTATACTTGTTGTAATTAATAGGTTAATTGATCAAAACAATAAAGTTCATTGATTTTCACTTGTATGTTCAAAAGAATCAATGAATTTTCAAGTCAAAATCAATGAGTCTACTGCAAGTTCATTGACCTTTACCTACACGTTCAAATGAACATGCATGTCAATATTAATGAATTTTGCAGCAGGTTCATTGACTTTTACTTATAGGTTCACTGACCTTCACCAGCAGGTTTATAGACGTTCACTATAGTTCACATTCAATTTAATCTTTATTTAATAACACATGAACTTCCAATCAATAATACATGAATCTTTCCATTACAACTAATGAATTTATATGCACAAAACTAAACAAATACAACAAAATTAATGAAAATCCAATCTAAAAAAATAGAAAAAGAAGAAGAAGGAGCAGTTGTGTACACTGGATACTTTACTCTCAAAGAGTTTGTGACCTCAAGGATGGTGAACTCATGATTGGAGCATATGTACCTTCCAATAGGTTATGCATGCTCAAACAAGAATATATGGGCATTGCACACATCATCAAATGCACGGCTCATCTTCTAGTTATCCATTTATAAAGAATTTCACAATGGTGAGAAAAAAAGAAGAAGGATAAAAATAAGAAGATGCAGAGATAATAAAAAAAATAAAAAGAAGCCAAAGTGTTAGAAAAGAAGAACACGCCCAGAAGAAGAAGAAGAAGAAGAAGAAGAAAGCATGAAAAAAAAAAGAACGCAAGTTTAAATCACACGTGTGAGACACACATAGAGCATTATGGATAGGGGTCCATGATATAATTTGCGTAAATTTTCCATTAAAAAAAATATCATATAAACATTTTGAAAGCCCAATTTAAGCCCAAGCTTAATACCTGTAAACCCAAACCAAACTAATTGAAAATCAAACCAAAAGGTTCGGTTAGAAATAGGTTTGGTTCTTCATAAATTTTGGTTCGGTTCAGTTTTCATCCCATAAATTTCAATTAATTCAGTGCAGTCAATAAAACATGCCAAAATCGAACAAATGCTTACCCCTACGTTATTCATATACATATAATCAATATGTGTTAGCTAAAATGGTAATAAAATTAGACTTTTTCGGATAAAATTTTAATTTTAGATTTAATATATATATAAAATACTATGATAGAGTTTTACTTTCTTATAAAATTTTTATCCAATTTGATTTAAATTAGTTGAAACTCTTATAACTATCTTACAATTACTGGATACTTAAAATAATTATGATAAAATTTACATACACAAAAATAAGAATTAGGTTCCATTTGGTTGTGAAAAATATTTTCTGATATTTGGCTACAACATTAGAAAACAATTGAAAAATATTATTTTCTGTAATATCAACACTTTTTATTATTCAAATTATCTTTTTGTAATGCACTTAATGTATATTTTTTACGAATTATCTCTTTGTAATGGACATGATTTATTGATACAAAATGTATATGATAATTAATCTATACAAAAGAATGAAAGAAAAAAAAAGGATGAGAGGAAAAAATATAATAATAATAATAATAATAATAATAATAATAATAATAATAATAATAATAATAAAGGAAAAGGAGAAAAGAAGGAAAGAAGACAAAAAAATAAAGGAGAAAATAAAAATAAAAAAAGAAAGGAAAAAAGAAGGAGAGAAAGTAAAATATGAGAAAACAAAAAAAAAAGGGAAAGAAGAAAAAAAATGAGAGAAAACAATAAAAATAAAAAAGAGAAAAAAAAAAGAATGAGAGAAGGAAAAAATAAGGATAAAATAAAATAAAATAAAAAAGAGATGGAAAAAAAGGAGCAAAACTTAAGTAAGAAATAAAAAGATAGGCTATTTAAGTAAATTCTTATTTTTAAGTATTGAAAAATGATTTCACATTTTAGGGATGATAAGTTATTTTCCATTATTTTTAAGTTATTTTTTGTTTACTAACAATTTATTTTTCTTTAACTTATTTTCTTTAGTAATCCAAACATTGAAAAATAAATAAGAAAATATTTTTCACAAACAAACGGAACCTTAATTTAAAAATAATTGAAAATTCACTAATTTTGTTAATTACTTTAAAAATAATAATAAAGTTTGAAATAATACGTAAATTATATTATAGACCTCTATACATATTGCAATATGAATCATGAGTCTATTATACATATGAGTCTTTTTATTTAACACTTTTTTTTTTAACGTTTCCTCTCTTTTTTTTTAATGCACTTTTTTTTTCTTCTTCTTCCTTTCTGCACTTTTCTTTTCTCCTCTTTCTTTTTCTCTTCTTCGGTCATGATCCCTCCCCTCTTCTTATTTGATTTCATCTCGATCTATATACCTTTCTTCTTCTTCCATCAATTGCCATGACTACCATTTCGAAGCTTGCAAATCCAACGCTTTCTTTTTTTTTATTGCACTTTTTTTTTTGGATTAATGGCTTTTTCTTCTTCTTCTTAAGAGAAGGATGTCTATCAAGTGTTTCAAGACCTCGAATCATGACTTGAGTCAGAGAGGGAGGATTTGCAAAAGTTACATATCACTTCTTCTAAAATTCAACAGGTGCTCCTTCTTATTTTTCTTTTTCTTCTTCTTTTTGTATTTGTTTAGATTGGATTTTGATTGCAAATTATTTTGTTGTATTTGTTTAGTTTGTGCATATAGATTCATTAGTTGTAACGTAAAAGTTCATGTGTTATTGA
Organism: Mallotus nudiflorus; assembly: GCA_947683625.1. Lineage (NCBI taxonomy): Eukaryota > Viridiplantae > Streptophyta > Magnoliopsida > Malpighiales > Euphorbiaceae > Mallotus > Mallotus nudiflorus. Next base: position 8,822,046 of record CANTUR010000207.1, read on the forward strand.
TTGGATATTCATTTGTTATTAATTAAAAAATTTTTTTAATTTTTTTAATTAAATTGAAAGTGAGCCTGCAAGGTCAATAAACTTACAAGTGATGGTTAATTAACATACAAGTGAAAATTAATGAAACTTTTGCAATATTTCTTTTTGTTGATTTTTTTTATGTTTTTTTTTTAAAACTTATAACTTTGAATACATTAGTTTGTATATATAGATTCATTTGTTGTAACATAAAAGTTCATTTGTTATTAATTGAAGGTTTTTCATAAATAAATAAAAAGAGATTGAAAGTGAACTTATAGATAAAAGTTATTGAATATACATGTTAATATTAGTGAATATGCAGGTAAAGATCAATAAACTTGTTGTAATTTCATTGATTTTCACCTATATATTCATTGAGGATCAATGAGTAGGCTCGTTAATTTTCATATGTAAATTCATTGATTCTCAATGAAATGCAGGTGAAAATCAATGATCCCGCATAATGTTAACATGAAAAAAAAGACATTTGAGGTAAAAAAAAAAGTTTGATATGAAAAAAAAAAAGTATTTTCATCTCACACTTGTGTGGGTGATATTGTAATATGAACATTAGTTCATGTTATAACAATCGGAAATGATACAAATGGGCTTAAAATAAACATGGGCCTCATCTGACAGTAGTGTAGCCCGTGAAAAAGCTGAGCCACAGTCCTAAAACTCCTAAGTAACGGCAGCTGACGACTGTTTCCTCATTTCTTCACTGAAAGTGCCACTGCCTTTTCCCATGGAACCAACACATAATTTTCTCTGACTCTCTTTCTTTTTCAGCATTTTTTACCATTTTTTAAAGACCCACCAAGAAAAAAATGAAGATTTCCCTTCTCAGATACATCGCATTTATGGCCGCTCCAATGTCTCTGAGTTCACCAAGAATGACCCTAAGTTCATCAAGAATGGCTTTTTCTTCTACTTCTTGTTCAATTCCCCATTGGGATGGTGGGGTCTCCATGGTTCAAGGGGCTTCAAGAGGAATTGGCCTTGAATTCGTGAGTTCTTTTAGCTCTTTCGTTTTAGCTTCTTGAATTCTCTTTAGCTTTTAGATTCTTGCTTTCTGTAGCTCACTTGGAAACGGGTTGGTTTTTTTTTTTTTAATCTTCACTTACGTGTTATGTAACTTATTTCTGAATTATTTTTTAATGTAACAGTGTAGAGATGTATGATTTATGAGAAAAATGTGTAGCTTTGGTGATTGATCTGATAATTCTTGGATAGTAATAATTAGAGTATTGAATGAGATGAAAAGTTATTAAAGCACTATAATATAATGCACTAGAGTTAAAAAGTATGCTTATTTTGTCCTCTTTTGTTTTCCATGTGCAGTTGTAAATTATAGTGGACACTTTTCTGTCATACCCATTTGAAAAATTCTTAAATGATAACATTTCTATAATTGTCATGGCAATGTGTTAAGGAATCCATAATGTGCTGCCATCTATCTACTAAGGCTCATTGTATTGTTTGACTGGAATTAAATGGAGTTTATTTTACCCTTGGTGTAAGTATTAAGTTGCTAAAGTTATAAAGAAAATCTTCCAAATCTTGTAAAAATATTTTAGTTCATCTCATTTTCAAGAATTGTGAGGATTCTTATTCTTTACATTTTCTTTTTGTTAAATTTCCTGTTACCTGTTGCTGAAATAAGTTGTCATTTCTTTTCGTGTCAACTTTGTTGATATGAATTTGGTGTTTTACAGTCCTGCACCTTGTGTCTGATTCTTTGAACAGTTTTATCTTACCTTTTATTTTGTCCTTGGCTTCTGCATTTGTCTCAGTGGCTTGTGCTGTCACATGTAAGCTGCTCTTTTTTTTTTTTTGGGTACATTGACCTTTTTCTCTCTCTATCTGCCAAGTCACATGATAGCCTACACTTTTGTCATCCTCTTCTTGTTGATGATGGATGCGTTTTATTTAAGGCCTTTTACCTTTCAGTTTTTCATGTGTCTATTTTTACATTTACCAAATTAATAATGATAAACCGTATTTGTATCTCAAATTAATATGACTTTGCTATCCCCTTAGGAAAAAGGTGACTTTTGTTAGAATGGTAAATTTTGTGGGATTTCTACCATTGTTTCAGCATCTAATTGTTTGTATTTTTCATATTTTACTTTTCTTTTGTGTGGGAACATATTCCCCCAAATACTGCAGGCTGTAGGATGACTGTATCTATCAAGCTGCTGTAATCTAACAGGCTAAATGTAGTTTGTTTTTCTTTTCTTTTTTTTTTTTTTGGAGATTCATTCTACCCTGGCCTGAGGCTGAGTTTGCCTCTCCCATTGATGATGATGACTAATATTAAAGTGTATTCTAGGTTGAAATTACACTCTCTGAAGTAAATGAAATTTAGAAAATTCTAATAGAAAGTACAACAGTCGTTTACTTCAGAGTTTAGCAGGAATATTAGGACCTTGTTCCATTTGATCAGCAATCAACTGATCCCGCAGTCAAATTATTGGCTTCAGTACATATGAGAAAGTAGTAAACCCACCCCCGTGCTCTCTTTATTCACAAAATGCTCAACTTTCAGTAAAGTTGAAGTTTTGAGTTTAAACTTTGTATCATATAGCTTTCTGTAGTTATCACCATTACACATATTTTGTACAGCTAGGGCTGCAAATTGACCAAACCACTTCAGGCTATTCATATTTTTTACTCAAGCAACATATACCTAGGCTCATTCTTTATATTAACATCAAAGCTTGACTCATTTTGAAACTTGCTCATTATACTAGCCAAAATTGAGTTCGTCGATATTTTACTCATTTAAGTTCAAAGTTGCTATAATTACTAAAATGAAATTTTATTCTCTCTTTCTCTCTCTGCGAATTTAGCTGCTGGTTGCAATGGTAATAAAGTCACATAAAAATCTATATTTAGTTGTATGTTATCTTGTGTTTCACTGAACAAGTTATACTTGGACCTGTCATTTAATCTAAACAAGTACAGATCAAGCTGAAGCTCATTTTCTATGTTGAATGACAAAAGGCAAGTTAAGCATGCAGTGAAGTTCCACATGTTGCATTTCAAATGAGCTTAGCTCAATATCTGAGCTCAAATTTTCAGGCTAATTAAAAATTGACAAACCATGTCTGACACTTCAAAGCCCAATTCAGTTCATTTTTTCAGTCCTTTGTAAAACCTATCGCAGTCACCACCACCTCTTCTGCTAGTTTCTACCGAGCAACATCGTTTATTAGTAGGCATTTCTTTGTGTCCATGTCCCCGTTTCTCTGTGTCTGTGTTACCTAGATAGTTCAATTAAAAGGCAGACACTTCAATTAGAAGTCATTTCGCGTGTCCATATCCCCATTTCTCCATGTCCGTGTTACCTAGATAGTTCATTTAAAACACAAACACTTCAAATAGAAGCCTTGTCCCTGCATCCATGCTCTCGTGGCCGTGCTACCTAGGTTTATGGACAGTCAAAGTGAACAAGAAGTTTCTTTTTTGAAACTTTTTTATCCTACTTTTGGAAGGCACCAATTCATATGTGCTTTATAGGCTTATTGGCTGCTTCAAAGTGAAGATAAGGAAACATAAGGTTTAGAGAAATATATTAGATCCAAAAATTGAAAATTTTCAAGTGAAGTTCCACTTTGTTACATTTCAAATGAGCTTAGCTCAATAATTGAGCTCAAATTGACAAACCATGTCTGACTCTTCAAAGCCCAATTCAGTTCATTTCTTGTAAGACCTATCTTAGTCACCACCACCTCTTCTGCTAGTTTCTACCAAGCAACATCATTTATTAGTAGGCATTTCTTTGTGTCTGTGTCCCTGTTTCTCTTTGTCTGTGTTACCTAGATAGTTCAATTAAAAGGCAAACACTTCGATTAGAAGTCATTTCCCATATCCGTGTCCCTGTTTCTCCATGTCTGTGTTACCTATATAGTTCATTTAAAATGCAAACACTTCAAATAGAAGCTGTTTCCCCTTGTTTGTGTTCCTGTGTCCATGGCCGTGCTACCTAGGTTTATGGACAGTCAGATTGAACAATAAGTTTCTTTTTTGACACCTTTTTATCCTGCTTTTGGAAGGCACCAATTCGTATGTGCTTTATAGGCTTCTTGGCTGCTTCAAAGTGAAGATAAGGAGACAGAAGGTTTAGAGAAATATATTAAATCCAAATATTGAAATACAGATTCCTTGGAGTCATTTAAATGCAGATAATTTTCTATATCATCTTTTCATAGCTTTGTAAGCTATGTAAAGTTCCGTTTGTATATTAAAACTCCATCAAACTAGTTTAACATATTTGCAGAATCAATGTCATGCTTGTAGCAATTTCATTGGGATTGTATAATAGATTCTTATTCTTTTTTGTTGAATGTGTTTATCTTGTTCAGTGATTTTAATTTGATGATGCATGGAATTAGTCAATTATTTGAATGAAATATGAATGGTTTAGTGCCTGATACAGGTTAAGCAGCTTTTGGAAAAGGATGAGAAAGGGCATGTAGTTGCTACTTGTCGAAATCCTGATAGAGCAACAGGACTTCTTGATTTGAAAAACAAGTTTGATGAACGCCTCAACATTCTACAATTGGACTTGACCATTGAAAGTTCCATAGAGGTCAATGCTTCTTTCTTGGTCCCTTCCTCTTGCTTTTGCCCCGAACAGAATAAAATTGCCTTTGTCTTCCTTCCTATGTCATCAGATAAGCATAAATTTAGTTTTTTTCAGTAATCTCTTCATGGTACCGATATGGAGTGTTATTATAGTTTATTTCCTTTTGTGTTTCCTTTTTTTTTTTTTTTTCAGTTTGTTTACTCCATTATTACTCATATACTGACAGCAATGACTTTTCCTGATGTAATTTCACATTTCAGGCATCTGCAATGTCCATAAGAGAAAAGTATGGTTCTCTAAACCTTCTCATTAATGCCTCAGGCATCCTCTCGATACCAAATGTGTTGCAACCAGGTAAGAATATTGTGACCTTGCTTCCACAAATATTTTTAGCTGAGTAGTGGATTTTAACACTTGCAATATATTATACAGCAGTCAACAGACAGCTACTCTGTCTATGATCCCCAGGGCAGAGGAATAAAGTTAACTTCTTTCATTTCCAGTGCAGAAACAACCTTGAACAAAGTAGATAAATCGTCATTAGTGCTAGCTTATGAGGTTAATGCTGTGGGCCCTATTCTAGTAATCAAGGTATAACCTTTCTGTTAACTTGTCTTTATATTCCATGAAAATGGTTTGAGAGGAACCCAGATCTTGGAATCATTATGTTGTAGCTGACATTGTTTTAAAAGTAGCAGTTATGGGTGGTGAAAATACAAAAGCTTGGTTATGCTTCAATTAAAATCTCTTTTCCTTGTCACGCTAAACAAAATGTTGGAAGTAGCTTTTTTACTTTTAATTGAGCCAGGGGATAAATGTGCATAGGTTGTACACTTAGGATAGCATTTGCATCATTTTTTGTTGTCTTAATTTGTTCCAGTAAAAATTATTGTTAGCTTAACTGAGATATCTGCAAATACAACATCCGCATTCACACAAAAAATAAGTTCTTGGGAGTTCAAACTTTACAAAGTTATGCATGAAACAGGGTCTTCTGCATTGCCTCATTTACCTTGTATTATGATTCAACAGTTCACACAATTTAGGTACTATTGTTTGCCATTTGCAGCACATGTGGCCTCTTTTGAGAGCTGGCGGAGGCTCAGGCACTCAGAGGGATGTTGCAGTTGCAGCCAGTTTAAGTGCCAGGGTTGGATCCATTGGAGATAATCGTCTAGGTGGCTGGCACTCTTATCGGTCTTCAAAGGCTGCATTAAATCAGTGTATGAATCCTCACTTGGCTTCTCCTTCTTTTGTATGATCTATGGCTTTTTAATTGAACGTCTATTTTTTGTCAACATTTCCTGTAAGAATGAAATGCTATATTGTCAAATGTGACCAGTTATTAAGATTATTCTTTTTTGAGCCTTGGCATGGAGAATCATATGATAATTTCAATTCTTCAAAATTGGTATAATTGATGTTCCATCTTGGCGAGGAAAGTCTTATGTCAACTTCCAGTGGTCTTTTGTATGTAACTTGGTAAACTTGAATATTAGTTTGCTTTGTTTGGGCTCATCAATTCAAAGGCTAAAGAAAGCCTATGAAAAGGATGCATCTTTCCGTGAAAAGCTTTTCCCAGGAGTTGCCTGCAGTGTTTGTTTGAGACTAGAAATAATATTGTACTGTAATAGCATGCACAAATTTCAAGATTCTTATTTTTATTTAATTACTGATTGCCTTGATGCACCCTGATACTTCTCATTTCTTTCATACACCTTGCATGTAACAAACCTGATATTTTGGCTGACTGATAGCGTCCATATCTTAAAAGACCATTGATGACAGATAGATGGCCTATCAATAGGAGGGAGAGTACACAAAGAGAATGGATATATGCTGAAGAGGAATTTGATATTTATTGTTCTTATACTTTATACCTATGTATATCACATTATATCTATGTTATGGTTGGTAATCAGTCCTTTAAATTTTTAGTATTCTTGCATCCATGGCACCTTAATGTGTTCTCTTCCACATTAATTCCTATTCCTATTCTTATGTTTGCCTGGAGTCTGCTATAAAAGAGGTTGATGCTAGAAAGTTTATGAATGAATTATGTTAAAAGCATTTAGTTGTTTGCATTCACTTATGATATAACATTTGTCTACTAATGCTAGCAGTGGCAAAGACCGTGTCTGTGGAGTTTGCACGAAAGAAGGATCCAATAATCTGCGTTCTTTTGCACCCAGGAACAGTAGACACTGATCTCTCTAGGCCGTTTCAGAGAAATGTTCCTGAAGGCAAGCTCTTCACCAAAGAGTTCTCAGTGCAGAAGCTGTTAAACATCATAAAAAATGCAAAGAGCCATGATAATGGAAAATTCTTTGCCTGGGATGGCCAGGAAATTCCCTGGTGATTGCTTGTACTTTCCTTCAAGTTACTGCATTTGTTACCATTGTCACATTATCAACTCATGTTGTTGAACATGGTTGATATGAAATATCTACCACTTGTCTGTTTCTCTATTTCTTCAAGGCTTAATACATACACAGTTCCCACAACACCTTTTATCAGTTCCCCTGATTATAAAAACATAAACTAACTGTTTAAACACCTCAATTTGACCTATTAACACTTTTCAATTTTATTTAAGGTGTCTAAATATTAATTTTGTAAGTCAAATAAAACTATTTAAACACTTAAACTAACCGAAAAAATATTTATAACTTATGTCTGTTAAATTGAGGTGTCAAAATATTCATTTTACAAGATGAAGGATCAAATTGGAAAAATATGTCAAATTTAGGAGGTCACAAATCTATTAAAAAACAATTCTTCAATATGCAAATTGTATTTCTTCACAAAATTGAATGTTATTCTCAACACTCTATGTACCAATCTCTTAGCATTTTATTCATCTGTTACTCTGTCATTCTTTATTCAAATGTTATTTTGACATTCTATACTTTTTTTTTGTTCTTGAATTGGATTAAAGATGCCAAGACTTTCGAACGAATAGTGTCATTGTTCCTATGGTTTTTATGGTCACATCTAAAATTGCTAACTTGAAAGCTTTGGGAATCTATCGTTTTCTTATCAGAGTAATTACATTTGTATGCCCACTTTGAACTCTTAATTAGAATTTTCACAGCAGTTTTTTCTGAAGATTGTTTGCAATCAAATCCTCATTTTGAGAAGTAGCATCATAAGCAATTTGAAGTCCAAAATATATAGCAACACACATTTTCAAAATATGAAAAAGAGCTTATTATCAGTAAAACTAAAGTTGTTTATATATCATTAGGAAAAGGGTAAATGATATTGATGCATTAAAAGACAACTTGAAATACATGATTATTGAGGTCCAAAGTAGGGTCTAACAAGAACCACATACGTTGCCCTAATATTGTTTTATTCAACTCCTTTTTTTTTCCCTCTCCCCAAAACACTACAGGTTCCAAGTCTCCATTCCAATCTAGTGAATCCTGCAAAATCAAATTAAAAAAAAAAATCAAAAATTGATTAACATTAGAGCCCACCCACATACATGTATATGTTAGGACTTAGTCAGATTTGAAAGAATAAGGTAAACTCACGTTTCACAGTTGGTGGAGGTAGAGATAGGGAAGCCAACTTTAATATTGCATGCACCAGGAATCTTGCTCAAGAACTGATCTTTAATTCCCAAGGACTTGGAGCTAGCCTTCAAGCACCTGCAAATTGCTTTCTTGTCATCAACAGATTTAACAGTTTGAACAAGCTGTTGGAGGCCAGTGCAACATGCTGGAGATGGCTTTGAGTCCTTGCCAGTAGCAAACCCAACACAAGCAGCTGCTTTCATGTCAACAGTGCTGCATTGAACAGCCGCCTCGCTAACCTTGGCGAGGCAGAAGAGGAAAGAGAGGAGGAAGAGCACGGAGAAGAAGATGTTCTTCATGGTTATGTGTGGTGAAAGTAAGCTCTTGCAGACAGCTAGTTGAGGAACGAGAGTAGTAGTAGTAGTAGTACGTACGTACGTTGTGCTGGGTTGATGAAATGGTGATACGGGTGATGAGCATTTTATAGGGAAAAAATAGGGAAGTTGGGATTTGAAAATGGATTAAGATTTGAGTTTTTCAATGAAATGCGATGGAGTTGCAGTTGCAGTTGCTTTTGCAGTAGGGGTGGCTATCGTTCAGAACCGAACAATTTTGGTTCGAAAATTTTTAGAATCAAATGTGAATTGCAAATAGTACGGTTCAAGTCCGGTTTCAATTTCAGTTTTGGACTCAATTTTTTTAATTTTATAATTATATTTAAATAATTTAAAATATTATAATAATTTTTAAAATAATTTAAATTAAGTAAAAAACATTAATACAAGTGAATAAATTTTAATGATAAATAAATTAAAATTAACAATGAAAAAAAATTAAAAAATTTGAACTTAATTTTTTTATTAAAAATATATATAGTATATGTTTCTTCTTGGACTTTAAAGAAATTAAAGTGAATAATAATAATAATAATAATAATAGCAATATATATATATATATATGTATGTATGTTTGCTGCTATTACTATTCTATTAAATTGGTTCACGGATGGTTTGAAATTGTCGGTTTACAGTTAAAAAAATTTAAACTAATTCCAACATTGGTTTAATCTCGATTTCAGGTTGGACCGGTTCTCCAAACCGACATGTGGCCACCCCTGGTTGCAGGGAGGCCATTAATATATTTTCTTGGGATTGATGAGTAAATGGCATAGTGTTCTATCCTATATCTTTTGTTGACCTAATTCATGCAAATTTATTGTCATCTTCTGCAAAGATTTCTGCTACACACTCCCTATATGATCTCGCATTTGCATTGGCAATGTGAACAAGATTTAGGTTGGTGCATGCAGCTTAACTTAAGAAGTTATCAAATGTTTGGATGGTAATCATTTTTTCTCCAACAAGCTTTAACATTCGATTAAATAGTTTTTATCTTTCAATTCAACTTCAATTTTACTCAACTCGATTGATTATATAAAATTTTTTAAAATATTTAAATTCAAACTCAATTTAATATGATAATAAACTTATATAATTATATTAAAAAAAAGAAAAGTTAAATAATAATTTGTACGAAATTAATTAAAACTCGTAAATTTATTAAGTATTATAGAGTTTCAACTTGACTTACCAACCAAATCAAATATTTCAAATTACCAATTAACTCAAATAGCTCTATTTCAAGCTTGATTTAAATATATTGAGTTATTATTATTATTATTATTATTTTGAGTTGATTTTAAATAATGTGCAAGTTGATTTAACTTACTTGACATGAGCCATTACTGAATGAGAATAATAGAGCATGTTGTCCACTAGGACACCACCACGGTACTAGAGTAAAAATATGTGTAGAGACTTGAAAAATTGTAAATTTAGAAATATATGGTATTATTTGAAAAAAAAATTATATTTATTTATATAAATATAATAAAATTAAACTCTTAAAATAAATTTTAATGTTATATACTCTATTTTCTTAGAGAAAAAATAAATAATTCTTAATAATAATATAATATAAATAAAAATATAATAAAAAAAGTATCAAAATTTTTTATCGTTATTATTATTAAAACTCGGCAATGTTTATTTTCCATTAAATGATTTTGATTTATATAATTCAGTGTACCTTAATAATGTTTCACCTAATGGCATAAAATTCAACATTTCATATATTATCACTTTAATTTTGAACTTTAATGTCATTTTAATTAATGCTTTTTTTTCCAGTCACTCAACTTTTTATATTCATCCGATTTGTCAAAAGATAAATAAATAAAAAATATTCATGTTCTTTAATTTCGAGTATGCTTTATTAATCATTTCAACTTCACCGTTTGCATAAACACTTAAAATCATCAATACTTATGAAAAATTATAAATCAAATTTTGTTGCTAACTTACACAAGTATAGTTACCATCAAATTAAATTTAAATTTATTTTTAATAATTTAAAAAAACTAGATTGGTGAAATTAATTTTGTTTTATACTTTTCCTTCATATTTCCTATACTATTAGCATGTAATTAAATTACGGGCCTACATTTTTTTTTTTTTTGAAAATTAAGCCAATAAATAAGGAGAGAATAAAGATGACATAGATCAACTCCAAATAATATATCATTGCATTTATAATTAGCATTTTCATCTACCTATTAATATTAAAAGTGAAAATTTTATCATAACTTGGATTCACTTCTCATGGGATCTCTTGATGGTATTTGATATGACTTCCACTTATTCACATAATTTATTTTCTCTGTCTTGGATTTATTTGGTCTTTTTACATGAGATGTAGAAATGGTGATAAATAGAGTGTTATATCTGCCAAATGTAACTATAAAATTAATTAAGTTAATTAGGACAAGCTCATCATCTTATTTGGCCACTGAGCTGTAATATTCTTCCACTCATGCTTTGTGAAGGGAAAACTTTTTACTATCAAACTCAATCATCTAAATTTGATTGCATAAAATTTGAATAAAAAAGTGTTTATTTAAATAACTCAAGCCATCTAGCATGGAACCCCCAATACAAAACAGGGTTAATTCGATCTTTTATTAAATTTAATTCGCATTAATATTAGGATTCATATACTAAATTGAAAAAAGTCAATTTGAGTTGTGAATCAGGCTAACATAAGTTAGATCCTTGATACTGGAATCTTGAATTAATTTAGAACTGCAAATCATGCCCTAACCCCTTTTTTTTCAGCATAGATGAAATGGTTAATGTGTTAGCGTTAATTTTAGAATATATGGAGGAGAATAAACGTAAATAGTATTGTTAGATGATCATGCTACTAAAAGAAAAAAGCCAGCATCACATAAAGGTTACATAATAATAATAATAATTATTATATAATAAGATCAAAGAAGGGTCTTAAACAAGACCACATATAACATTGCCTCACAACATCTTTTATTCAAATCCTTCATAATCAAGTACTGTTTGTAAGATTTATAATTGCTGCTCAAATCACAGCGTTGATCACCTCCATAATGCCTCAGTTGATCCTGCAAAATCAAATGAAAAAAAAAATCACCATTTGTAACGTATTTTTTTAAAAATAATCAGATGTTCTTTTAGATTTATATTGAAAATATTCTTGTAAGATAAAGGAACTGTCAAGGTTTTATTTATATAATTACTTACGTTTCGCAGTTCGTGCTGGTAGAAATAGAGAAGCCAATTTTGATGTTGCATGAAGCAGGAATCCTGCTCAAGAACTGATTTTTTATTCCCAATGACTTGGAGCTAGCCTTCAAGCACCTGCAAATAGTTCTCTTGTCATCAACGGTTTTGACAGTTTGAACAAGCTGTTGCAGACCAGTGCAGCATGCTGATGAGGGCTTTGAGTCTCTGCCTGTGGCAAACCCAACACAAGCAGCTGCCTTCATGTCCACAGTGCTGCATGGAATCGCTGCCTCATTAACCTTGGCCAGGCAGAAAAGGAAAGACAGGAGGAGGAGAACAGAGAAAAAAATGTTCTTCATAGTTTTCGAAGTACAACAACTTAGAATGCTAGAAGTTTTTTTTGTGTGTGATTGATGTGCCAGACAATTTTTGTTCTTGAAGATGGCTTGCAAGAGATGTGGGTTGGGTTTTATATGGAGAAGAGTGGTATTTGATTTAACATCTAATCAGAGATGGAATTGCATTGGGATTATTGAAGCCAAAATTGCAGGGATGATCCTGCTGTCTAGGGAACTGAAATGTCAAGAAATCTTGGGTTTTGGAAAATGGCTAGAACAGGCACTCTTTCTTTTATTTCACATGGTCTAGTCTATTTCTCTTGTTAATAAGGCAACACTATCCTCTAGGCTAAATTAAAATGAATTTTATCACCAGTACAGCCTGTAGCCTTTCAAACAGCTACTATGGTTTGTTTGAACATCATAAGGATTTTCATTAATTGCCAATGAAAACTAAAATTATCTTAAACAGTTCGGAGAAAGTTGTAGAAAATTAGAAGTCAATATAGGTGCTTCAAGCAAGCTCGAGAACTATGATCCATCATTTTGATCTGGTTTCTATGAACTATAAGAAATTCCTACAGCCTTTAGTCTGCACTGAAATATTACGGTAAAAGGGAAGAGAAACATAATAATCAGGGTACAAGCCTCATTACTAATTGCAGCCATAGTTCAAAATGTCCCAATTTTGAATTCTTAGTCTAAGACTAGAGCAGTAGAACCACGAAGAGGTAATGCCGAAGAGCTCAAGAACCATAGTAAATTTAGTCCTTGTGCAATAGCTAGAAATATGACGCAGACATAAAGATATATAATCATCATCCACAAGCATCCCAAGGCCTTTGGGCTAGTTTTGCATCTCCTGACCTGATAGCTAAGCTGTATAAATTTACATTTCAATAGGCTATTTTTATTCTTCATCCGTGCTAACAGAAAAAAGAAAATTAATCAGGAAGTTTGAGCGCTCTTAGGAACCTCATGGAGCCATATAATGCAAGTAAAGACATTCCAAGTTATCATAATGTTTAAATAGAGCAAAAAAAAAAAAATGAAAAGAACAGAAAAGCACAGAAATATTCCTCAAATTGGTTTGTCCACACGAGCATTTGTATATTGTAAATGAACCCATATTTCAGGAATTGCACAGTCAAGAGAACATGGTAATTATACTGTAATATGATTCCACTCTAGCATAATAAAATATTAATTATAACATATTGACATTCCTAACGAGGCACTCTACAGAAGAGATGTAAATGCAACAAATACTCAAATTGTGGATCTTTCTTATGGCACATGACATCAAGGACAGAAAGAAATTTCAAGCAGACTCCTACAAATATGATTTGCCGAAGTATAAAAATATCAGTAAGTTTTCTCTATAAGATTACATCATGTACTTCAAACTCTGAGCTCATCTCACAAGAATAAAAATATAAAGAATAAGTATAAGCCTTAACTTCAATGGTTGTACGAAGAATACCTCTGAAGGTTTAAAGCTGCCTGTGTAGCTTGCTTATCTTGCAATGGAAGAGGAACTGACATATGTCGAAAGCAGACCATAAGTCTCCAATAACTATCGTTTTTTCTCCTTTCTGATTACAGTTCCACCATGTACTCTCACAAATCACCATTCCTAATGCACATTTCTAGTCTGCCCATGCAAAAATAAGACATCAGCACATTATGCAACCAATAAAGAGGTTTACAATTCTCCATAACATATACTAATAAAGGGAGAGATAAGCACCTAATACAAAAAGAACAAGGATACAATAAGAAGTCTTGTTTTAAAGTTCTACTTTCCCACAATGATCATTGCAAGTAGTCTCCATAAAATGCCCTCTACATTGTCATGGAAGGAGATAGCAAAACTCATGCACCAGTTGGACTTATTATCAACCAGTTTTCAGATTATCCTCCACCAACGATTCCATTCCTCTCTTATACTCAATCCAGCTACGACCTGGATTTTTAACAACTTGTTTATCACTCATCTGCTCTCTGATAGCCTTTACATCATCCCATCTTCCTAAGGAAGTGTAGATATTTGCTAGAAGCACATAAGGAGTAGAGTTTAGGGGATCTAGGCGCATCAGTTCCTCTGCTGCTTTTTTGGCTAACCTCACATTAGAATGAAATCTACAGGAACTAAGCAAAACCTCCCACACAATTGGATCATCTTTATATGGCATTTTATCCACCAGCATTTCTGCTTCATTAAATCGGCCAGCTCGGGAAAAAGCATCAATAATACAAGTATAATGATCCAAAACTGGCACCACACCATGGTCTTGCTGCATTGAGTAAAATATTTCAACCCCTGTATTAACTAATCCTGAATGGCTACAAGCAGTCAAAACAGCAACCAATGTTATCCCATCAGGTTTCTCACCTAATTCAATCATGTTTTTGTATAGGTTAACAGCCTCACATCCATGGCCATTTTGAGCATAACCATGGATCATCTCATTCCATGTAACTGTATTTTTAATAGGCATCATATCAAAAAATTGCCTGGCTTCATCCACCTCACCGCATTTACAATACAAGTCAACAAGAGAACTACCCACATAGACATCATTTACGAATCCTTCTTTTACGATCTGAGAATGGATCTGCTTCCCATGAAACAAAGAAGATAATTTTGCACAACAGTTCAAAATAGTACCATAAGAAAATTGAGTTGGAGACATGCCATTTTTTCGCATCTGCTGAAAGAAATTCAAGGCTTCCTTTTCTAGAGAATTAAGAGAAAAACCTGCAATGATAGAATTCCAACAGACAATATCTAGTTCCGGCATTTTCTTAAATATACGTTCTGCTACATCCATCTTCCTGCACTTTGAATACACACCAATGAGCCCACTAGCAACATATATGTCATTATGAAATTCAGCTTTTTTTGAAGCAGCATGGACTTGTTTTCCAGCCTCCAAAAGCTCCATCCCTGCACACGAACTAAG
Organism: Mallotus nudiflorus; assembly: GCA_947683625.1. Taxonomy (NCBI): domain Eukaryota; kingdom Viridiplantae; phylum Streptophyta; class Magnoliopsida; order Malpighiales; family Euphorbiaceae; genus Mallotus; species Mallotus nudiflorus. Next base: position 8,837,079 of record CANTUR010000207.1, read on the forward strand.
TATAATAGCTAGAGTGGTTCGATCAGGTTTTACATTCTGAAACTGCATTTCTCTAAACAATTTTATTGCTTCCTTGTGATTCCTGATTTGCATATAGCCAGATAGCAAAGCATTCCATGAACTCACACTTGGGCTTGCCATGCAATCAAATACTTGATGTGCAACCTCCATATCCCCAGACTTGACACATGCTGCGAGCATATTAATATCAGTAACCTCATCTGGTTCAAACCCATAAGACTGCATTCTTTGCAGACACTCTATAGCCTTGTCACTTTTGCATATCTGACCATAGCCCGCTATCATCACATTCCAAGAGACAACGCTGACTTCAGGCAAATTCAAAAAAACCTCCTCAGCACTATTCATATCACCATTCTTTGCATACATATCTAATAATGAATTGCAAAAATGAAGGTCACTTTCAAACCCAAGTTTAATTGCAAATCCATGTACTAGTTTCCCAAGGGCACTATTCAAAATGCCATCACTCTGATTACCAAAACCAAATTCTCCACATCCTCCTCTGGCACAAACACCCAAAACACTCGACAATGAGACACTATCAACTCGAATCCCTTGCCTACACATCAACCTAAACATTTCCAATGCCTCTGCAGCTCTATCTGTCTGCGTAAACCCACTCATCATTGCTGTAAATGTGACTTCATTAGGTTCCTCCATTTCCTCAAAAAGCTGAATTGCATCTCTAACAAGGCCACATCTAGCATACACACTCAACAAAGCATTACTCACATACACATTCTTGTCAAGTCCAATTTTAACAAGAAGACTGTGACATCTCTTTCCATACTCCACATCTAGCAAAGTGCCACATGCGCTCAAAACACTAGCCAAAGTGAAATTTGTAGGCACTAAACCTTCCAAAATCATTTCATCATAAACATTCAATGCCTCTCGATGCAAACCGGCACGCACCAATGCGCTAATCAAGTTATTCCACGAGACAGTATTTCTCTCAGGCATCTCAGAGAACAATCTATACGCACATTCCAAATTTCCTGCCTTGCAATGCTCAGTTAAAACTGCATTCCAAGAATAAATATTCTTTTGGGGCATTTTGTAAAACAAGTTGTGCGCATAGCCCATGTTCTTGCATTTGAAGTAAAGCTCAATAAGGCGGTTCAATAGGAAGGTATCTGTGGAGAGGCCAACACGAAGAACATGGGCATGGAGGAGCTTTCCAAGCAGATGGGATTTCTTGTCTATGCAAGATTGCAAGAAATTTGCCAAGTAATGAGAGGCTTGCCTTTCCATGGTTCTTGGCAGCCCTGAACCTGTAAAAAAAAAATAATAATCATAGGAAAATTCCAATAATAATCAGAAACTGTGACACAGAACGTAGAAATTTATATATTTAAACGATGTCGTTTTTGCAGTCATTTATACAGGCTTCACATCCCATGGACCTTAACTCAGCTCGAACCCAATAGAAGAACATGAGCCTAACAAATTATATAGGGGCTGCTCCCATCGTCCGCCTATTGATTCCCTCCAAATCTTTGCCCACTTTCTCTAATAGCAACAGCACCCTACATCGAGTAAAGGCATCCCAAATGGAGGTCGCGGGCACCGATTCCGATGGGCGTGAATTCAAGAATGCAGACGAGATGTGGAGAGAACAAACCGGCGACGATACCAAGAAAACCGGATGGTACCGTGAAGGTGTTTCTTACTGGGAAGTAAGCAAAAAGTTGCCAAATTTATTCTTACATAATCATCAGCAGCTGTTGCTGCATTTACGATTTTTACTTATTTGTTTGTTTGCTTGCTTGCTTTCTTACTTGTGGGATGGTGCGGGGAGAGAAGGGTGTGGAGGCATCAGTGGATGGAGTGTTGGGTGGATATGGGCGAGTGAACAATGTTGATGTAAAGGGTAGTGAAGCTTTTCTTCAAAGTCTTTTCTCTGAACTTTTTATTGATGGTGGAATTGGCCGCCATCTTGTTGCTCTTGGTAAGTAAAACTCTTTCTCTCTTTCTATCCCCATGTTGTATTGTATGCACAACAATGTTAAGTTCACATTTGTAGTGCATGGACTTAATTGCAAGGTCAGAGTTTTTTTTTTTTTTTTTTTTTTTTTCAACATTAATTGGATTCTGTATGTTGATAAACTTGAACAAAGGTTATTAAGTAAAGAAATGTGAAGTTCAATTTTGCTCTAGTGTATGTTGTCCCATTCAGAACTTGTTGCCAACGTAGTAGCTACCATATCTACATGCTAATAAATAACCGCCCATCACTTTGTCGTCTGAACTTCTATTATCATGGTTTTAAGTAATGTTGAATATGGGTGACACTGACGTGATGAACAGGGACATGGTTTAGCTATTGGTGTCAATTTTTTGGCATGCAACATCAATGCTGAAATATGATTATAAATTTTTGGTACTTGCTACCTGTGTGTGCAAAAATTCCTTTGGATTAGGATTCTGCAAGGCCTCGATTCTGTTCTGGTTTGTGTCTCTGATTGCTAAGGTTAACTCTTCACTGCCTTAAAGACTAGAACTTCACTTGCACAGATTGAATGAATTAGAGATTGAATACAGTAGCTTTATCTTTTTATGCTGGTTAACTATGTGAAACAGCTAAATCTGTATTTGTATACTAAATGTTGCAGGAAAAGGAATAAATTTTGAAGCTACATCATACTGTGAATATGCCTAAATTATTCAGTTCTTGAAATTTTGATTACTAATTAAGGAGGATAGTATCTCTTAGATCTGGTTTTATGTTGTACATCTGACAGGGAGCTCACTCAGTTATAGTTCCTTTACTAAGGCTTCCTTTGTGATTAAACCAAACATCATGTAGCTTGCACAACTCTTTTACACTTCTTCATTAGACAAACTGAATTCAATTTTCATACTGATTAAAAATGACCAAAGCTTGACATGTTAAATTTGGGGTTGTCTCTACTAAAATGCTGTCCCATGAATTTGGCAGTTTGCATTTCTTGTCGCTAACTTAAAAATCAAAACTGATGCAGATTGTGGATCTGGCATTGGGAGAGTCACCAAGAATCTTCTCATACGATATTTTAATGAGGTAATGCCATCTTAACCATGATTGTATAATATATTCATGTTATAGCATTAAAGATATTGTTGATTTATATTAACAAAGTCTACTGAAAGCCCTATGCTCTTGAGCTTCTGCTATCAAGCCCCAAGCCCTTGATGTTAAATGTGTGCTCTTGTTGATATTGAGTACTAATCTAGCTAAAGAAAAAGTAATATAGCCTGTATGCCATTTTTTAAAACCTTTATTACGAAATCATGATGCCTGCATATGTTAACAGATCTTTTTGTCAGACAGAGTAAAATATCTTGTGTTAATGACCGTAATATTCAAATAATTTGTTGCCAGAAACTTAGATCCTTGTCCTACAAAAGATGAGCTCCGCTAGAGTCACTCGCTTCTTGCCACTATGTAGGTGCTGTTAATTTGTCATTCTAGTAATCAGTAGAACCAATTGAAAGTTTCAAGTGCTTAATTGTGCATGAAAATTGGAAGATATTTTTTATTCCTATTTGTTTTTATTGTTGCCACAATCTTCATATTGGTGTTTTTGTATTTTGCAAGAGGTTAATGTCTTACACACAAGTGATAACATACTTGTGAATTATGTACCTTAGTTCATTTACTCTCTCTCTCTTTCATTTACTCTCTCTCTCTCAAAACTCTCTTGCTCATTCTTTTCCAGGTTGATCTTCTTGAGCCAGTGCCACATTTCCTAGATGCTGCCCGTGATAATTTGGTTAATGAAAATCATATAGCTTCCGATACACACAAAGCCACTAATTTTTTTTGCACTCCACTTCAGGTGATGAATTTTAAGAATAATGTTTATGCATAACAGATATTCTGAATGCATTTGTGAATTTTTGAATACAATTTCATCTTATGTATATCTGTTTCATATTGTGTGAGCTTTATAGATAATCACATTTGGTAATGTATGTTCAAGAATAATAAGCATATGAATCAGGATATGAGTATGGGATGGTTGTGTCAATCAATCAGACTCAGTTACTCCCAATTTGTTTTTTCTTTTCCAGATCTCCTCATTGACTTGAAGTGAAAGGTCATTTGCAAGCATACTTATGTAATATGAATATTTCAGGATAAAGTGAAGGGTTTAAAAGATTACTTGACAGGGTTTAACTCAGTTCCATAGTCCAAGTTTGAAAGGCTTTTTCCTCTTCCTGCCAACAGAATGTGAATTTTTTTTTTTTTATTGGAGTAGGAAGCTTAAATTTCGTTCTAGACTTCTAGTGATCCGTGGAGGAGTAGAATTAAAATTGAGAAACCAAAATTCATTCCCATCCACCAATCTTGGCTCTAATTCCTCATCTATGATTTTTTATTATGTTTTTCTTATTATTGGCTTTTGAATGCAAGCGGAATCAATGTGATTGGAATCAATTAGTTGATCTCTATTGTCCGATCTCAGCTTTAATGCCTTTGCTAGTGAAATCTTGTTTATTTTTAGCAAGTGGGAGAAATTCTGTGGCTTATATTTCTTCATTTTGCATATATATTGTCCTATTGTTTAGGCTTATTTTGACTACAAAATGAAATCTGCTTGCCTGTCTTCAGGAATTTACACCAGATGCAGGTAGATATGATGTGATCTGGGTTCAATGGTGTATTGGGCATCTCACCGATGATGATTTTGTGTCATTTTTCAAGAGAGCAAAGGTAAATGAACATATTTGAGGAGCAGAAGGTATTCTATGTGATCCACTTCTTCATCATCATAAAAAGAAAAAAATTAAATACTAATGCTTAGTGACACTGGGGAGTAATAAAAAGGAAGTTAATGCTTGGATAGTATTCACTGTTTAATACCTGATTATTGCATTTTTATGTTCTATGCATTCATCCTTTCTATTCTTCCACTTCTCCTCTCTTTCTCTCCTATGCTGGATGAGCTTTGTCTAGGAAAGTCTGCTTAGCAATTTCAATGATTAGAATGGTTGATATTTGACAATTATAACTTCTTCTAAGAGAAATGTTCCTGCTGAAGAGTGATGTCTAGAAAGTTCCTAGATTGCATAAGTTCCTAGACTGTAGAAAGTTCCTACTTTTTAAGTTCCTGGACTGTTGAAATTTCCTACTATTTTTCTCCTTAACATTTATTATTTCTTTAAACAATTGCAGATTGGTCTCAAACCTGGTGGTTTTTTGGTCCTGAAAGAGAATGTTGCACGCAGTGGTACTATGCTTTATCTCTCACAGATTATCATATGTATGCTGAAGTTTTTATTAATGGAGTGCATAATTTAACTATGAATGGTTTGAAGAAGCATAGAAATCAGAAGGTATTCTATTGGAGATTTTATTCTAGTCTAAAAAAAACTGCCAAAGGCTCCCCAATCCTTTTAATCCCCCAAAAGAAAATTTGACCTTAAATGGGATACTAACACAAAATTTACCCAACCTCCTTTCCAAAAAGAGAAGTGTGCATAATTTGCTTACCTTTCTTTCCATTTCCTTGCCATATTTTAGAAAAGCCTAGCTTACCATGCTCAGACATGTGGGAAATTTGGTAGCATGAGGAACATGAGATAAGGATGTAACTTAAGATCAGTTTGGGATCTGGCATGCTGGTTGAGTGGGAAACATATGATAAAATCTTAATTTATAATTAATGTGGAATATGGCATGCAGGGTACTTCACATTGGCTCAGCAAATTTACTAGTAATTGTTGCTGGGTCAAAAATTACTTCTAAGATAAAAATTGCATTTTCACAGGATTTGTGTTAGACAAAGAAGATAGGAGCATTACCAGGTCTGATATATACTTCAAGGAGCTCTTTAGTCGGTGTGGATTGCATCTTTATAAATCAAAGGTTAACCCTCCAATTTTTTTTCCTCTATTATGTGACAAACTGATATTACTCATGTGCATGTGTTGATCCTTTAGTGGTCAAAGAAAGGATTGAATCACCCCCCAATATATTCTCCTATGAAATCTACAAATGTAATTTTTGTTGCCAAAAGCCTTCTGATACTAGCATCTTGAATTTGCAAAATACACACACACAAAGGAATAGGTGGAATATGGTTGGATAAACTATGGTATCTGCTAACTGTTCCTTTTGAAGAATGATAGTTCGATGGGTACACTGCTAGATGGCACCTGGTAAGGTATTACCTTGTATCTTGAACTTTACCCGATACACCTTTTACCATAGGCTTTTTGTGTTATTGAAATTGGAAGCAAATATTATATTTTGCATCACCTAGAAGAACTTGAACTACAGAAATCATTTAGTATTGCCTTTTCACCTGAAAGAAAAAGGAAAACAAAAAGTTTAAAAAGGCTTCTTCCTGCCACTCTTTGTGCCCTTTCGAGAACAACTAATAGATAAGACAGTTATGTAATATGTCGTATAATAGTTAGAGCATCATTTCAATAATATTTAACAAATTCCTTAAACTCGGGTGTATGTCAATCTAATCCCTATACTTCCTATCAATCGTTCCTTGTCACATGGATGAACACAAGCAGCTTATGACAGTCACATGGCGTGTGGCGTGTTTGCATTGCCTAATTTTTTTTTTTTTTTTTTTTTTATCATCATTCTTCCTGTCATTATCATTGATCTGTATTCTGTTGATGTTTGGAAAATGCTAAATCCTTCACAAGAAAGATATTTTCACCTCCATATATAATAGTGATAACAGCTGTTGGTTTTCTATGATTTTTTTTTTCTTTATCACGCATTAGTTTCACTGCGGGCACCAAAAGGATGTTTCTGAATTATCGATTCTACTCATTTCTTGGTTTCATTGAACAGGAACAGAGAGGAATGCCCAAGGAACTATTTGCTGTACAGATGTATGCTTTAGTGACAGATGTGCCCAAAAAGATCATTAAGAAAAAATCCAAAACACAAGCCAATAGGCCTGGCATAATCATATGAAGAATAAACTCAAGCTTTCAAGATAATTGTAAAAAGAAGATCTAGTTTTCCCTATTGAAAAGCAGATTTGCGTGATGTGTCAACCATGTTAGTATTGTGCGTTAAACAGAAGAAATCTAATTGATCTGCTCATTACTGTTACCCCAAAACATATATATACCTAAATTTTCAGAAGATACATGATATTACAATTGCATATATTTGTAAGTTCATCTGGATGGAGCACGGTTGCGCCCTTTGTCTCCATCTCCATGAGTTCTTCGATGACCTTGCAATGCCGAAACCAGGCAAGACTGATACGCCCTAGCTAACATATTGAATATCTGATTCAAGCTGGGGTATTTACTAGTCGACTGATCAGTGCACATCAAACCCAGATCTATTCCATGTTTTGCCTGATCAAACATATTTTCCGATAATTTCATTCTTGCATCGATAAGGTTATGCAAGTTTCCAGGATAGCTCATTCTGATATACTCTATGAAACCAGTTTCGCCCTTCTCAAATTCCTCCTGCGGCCTCCTGTTTGTTATCATCTCAAGTAGAAATACTCCGAATTTGTAAATGTCTGGGATTACAGGAAAATTAAGCACATCAGAAATGGAATACATTAAGAGGAGAATACATTTGATGGCTTGAAAGCTCAAACACATACTTACTTTTAATGTTGCTGTTTTGAACTCCAACTTTAAACCTCGAAATGAGAGGCTCTTGATTAACAGATAGCAGCACGCTGCTAGTCCTGAGATCAAAACCCACTTCAGGCCATTGTTCCTGAAGATAACACATACCCTCCACAACTCCCATTAGAATTTTCAATCTTTGTTTCCATGGAGGAGCTGACCCTGACAGCCACACTTCAACATTATCTCCCTCTGTCCATTCTGCAACAATTGCTCTCAGTTTTCTGTCATTGCACCAACCAACCACTTGAACTATGTTTCTGTGCCTTAGTTGAACAAGAACCTTGCATTCCTCCATAAATCTTCGGCGATTTTGCCATGAAACGTTATCCAAGTAGATTTCTATTCTGACCTTAGTTCCATCTCTTAGAGTTCCTTTATATATCTCCACCCCTTCACTCTTCACCACCAAATTCTTTCTCGAAAACCGGTTGGTTGCTGCCTTTATCATTGCAGGAGTGAATCTATGCTTTCTCTGTAGAAATTTTGGTAAATAATCTGGCCTTAGAAAACATAGCCATCCAACACAAACAACCAATAGAATCACAGAGAATGGAAAACCAAATAAAAGAAATATAGCTTTCATCTTATAGTTCTTGTGACTTGGGATGAGTCCAGAATGAATGAAACTTGAAGCATTAAACCGCTTGAAGAACTGAGAGTCTGACACTCTACTCTCTGAGAAATAGTTATATGACAGATTAAGAAATGTAAGGTTAGTAAGAAGACTAAAACTCTCAACAGGAACATCACCAGTAAGGGCATTAGCACTCAAATCAAGAGCCTGAACTTGAGTACAAAGCAATACATCCACTGGAAAACTACCCTTCAAAGAATTATTAGACAAGTCAATAGATAAAATGCTTAAAGGGCAGTATCTCCAAAAGAAGTTATAAGACAAGTACAAAGGCACAATTTTCGGACGGTTCCTGAGGTCAATTCTGGGGAAAGATTCAACACAATTCGGGTTTTTCGATTCATTGCAAAGATGAGAAGCAACAATGGTAGACTTGAAGATGTCATCAAGTTCAATAGGTGAGGAGTTGCAGTATCTAAGAAAAGGGTTATGGAGACAGTTTTTCATGAGTGTAGAGTTGAAGTCTGGAGGGGGTTTTAAGTTTGCAAGATCTTCAACTACTGTTGCAGAAAATGTTGAAGAAACCAGAACTGAAACTAATATGACAATGAGAGAAGACCTTGGAGAAATGGAAGCCATGCTTAAGTACTGTTTCCTTTATCCACTTAATTTCTCTGAATCAAGATGTTCAAATTCAAGGTAGCAGTTGGCATTTTGCAAATTTATATGGTAGTTATGGTTAAGTTTTTGTGTGTGTGTCCATGTTTACACGTTCTATAATTTGTTTCATTTAGCAGTTACTTGATATTGGAACAGGTGCTACCCTCACAAGAAGATTTGACTTGGCCAAAAATAATGTAATTTGGGGTAAAAAAAAATGTTTCAACAATCAATTATAATGACCTTAATAAGAAAACAGTTTTCATAAGTCATTGGAAAAAGGGAAATTTCTTTTAGAATTTTTGTCATCCAATTCGATATGAAGTAATTAAAAATCTTATAACTGTTCAATATGGAAAATAATTAGAAAAATACATAATTCATTCAAATGTTTTGGCTTGGATTGCCACCACATTATTTTGTGATTATTGTCAAAATTGTATCATTGTATTGTTAACATTAGAAAAAAAAAAAAAAAAAGGAAAGAGAGTGAATCCATTTCTTGAAATGAGAAATTTACAAGAAATTAGATTAGCACCTAAAGCTAAGGAACATTGGTTAGCTCCTACCTAAGATTAGGGGAAAAAATAAACCGATAATTAATTAGCACCTGCTACATGGATAATTAGAAAAACAACAACAATTAAATCCTAATCATGGAAAACAAAATTAGTGCAAACAAAAATGCACCAATTTAATCACAGAAGAAACTCTATCATCATGCTATATATATATATATATATATAGCACTAGCTATTGGTTCTCAGCAACTTCTCAATCTCATCAATGATAAATGGTGTTGATTGAATTTCATGATCATTAGCTATGGTTTCAAGAAACTGTTTTGGAACCAAGCACTTCTCGTGAGAGTACAACTTCTCTTGGATTGCTGAAGATGCAAGAAGAATTTGAAGTCCATTTTTATGCAAATCTTCCTTCTTTTCCTGCATTTTGCAGAGCAAAGAATCAGTAATTTTATGTGACTGATCATTATTATTGCAAAACCAAAAAAATATATACAATAATATGTTGTCAAAATAATTACCTGAGTGGATTCCATGAGTTCAAGAACTTTAACTTGAGCCTGCAGGAACTTGACATAAGTAAAAGCAGATTGAAGCATTTCAGCAGTGTTCATCTTATGCCCTCCAGGAATCAGCTTGCCAAGCTCTTGTGTCTTCTCAGTTATCTTCCTTCTCCTCTCTCTTGCAGCAATGCTCTGCGCAGACAGGCTCCCTCCACTTGGTTTCTTCACACAACTATTGTCACTCCTTCCCACATCAAAACCTGCTGCTGGAGCTTCAAACTTTGGTAAAGCAGCAGCTGCAGGAACTTCAGGCAAGAATTCTGGGACAGAATCAGGATTTGCAATATACCCATCAAAGAAAGTTGGTTCAAAATTTGATTGGTAATCATCAGAATAGGTCTTTTGACGTTTTGAGTATTGATCATAGCACTCAAATTCCTGGAGAGGAAAAATGTCAGGCGAAAGAGAGATTAAATTGTCACAGGGAGAGGAGAAGTAAGGTAGGAGACTGGTGTAGGTGTCTGAGTAGAAGAGTTCATCAAATTCAGATAAAGGGTTGCTGATGAAAGAATCTGAAAATGAACTGAAGTCGTCATGCCAACCAAGAAGCTGATCATCATCAGTTGCAACTCCTGTTTGAGTTTGTGGATAGACGGTTAAGTAGTCTTGCTGCTGGTACCCAACGCTTGAACAAAAACTCAAAGCCATGGATTAAAAACTCTGAAATAGATTAAAAAAACAAACAAACAGCCAATTAAATATGGAAATTAGAATTTTAAAGCTGGAATAATAATTAACATGACAACAACAGAATTCTATAATTCTTGGACGAAAAGTTGCAGTGGTAACACTAGAAAATAACACCAAATTGAGCATACAAAAATTCAGGAACCATATATATGCGGGAGCTAGCTAAGACAGAAGTTGGGCATAAACACAAAAAGACAAAAACATGAATTGCACCCATGAAAGTGGAAGTGAAGTAAGAAAGCAAGCATAGGAAAGAGACAACATAGTATATACCTGTAGCAGAAGAAGATAAAGAGAAAATATTTGATAGTAGATACTGTCTTTTGTTGGTTGAATAGAAGTAGACTTAAAGGTAAGTAAGTTATACACTAACAAACCTTACTAAACTATACAAACTAACACAACACATACACACACAGACACAATTGACATATAAAAGAGCAAAAAGACTGCTCAGGAACAGAGAGAAAAGAGTGGGTGAAGTGGGTAGTTAAGGTTCTTGTGGAGAAAAAATAGGGGATTATGGGTTGGCAAAAACAAAAAAGAGTAACAAACTCTCCTAATAAATGGGAGCACTAAATTCTCTTAAAAATCAGTGAATATACAGAGGATTAATTGATGCCAGGCAATGCCCATATGTTATTTTTTAGTAGGGTTTCCTTTTTATTCTCCAAAACGGTTGTGTTGGGAAGCTCTTGCCTCGGAGCGTAATTTTTAATGCATGGCGGCTGCCAATAATAATAATAATAATATATATATATATATATATATATATATATATATTGGAGGTTGTATTTTTTTGTATGTTTTAAATTAAACTGTGTTTGAGTTAATATCACAATTTTATTAAAAATATATTACTATCTATATAAATTTTCAAATAATATATGTAATAAATATAAATTACAAACTAAAATTAATATAGAAAACCTTTTTAAAATGATCATACTAGGTAGTGTAAGAAAGAATTTACTGAAATCCACTAAAATAAAATGAAATTTCTCAAAAAAAAAATTATATTATCTAACTGGTGTAAGAAATAGTGTGCATTACTTTCACATAAGAAGTGATCAACTTGAAAATTATATAGTGAAAATAAAATTACGAAATATTTTTATTTAAATTTTGCACATAAAGTATCAAAATAAATAAAAAAAAATATAGCAAAATTAGGCACATGAATTTCAAAATTTTATTAACAATTTGATATGCGGTACTCCAAAGGCGTAAAAAACGCAACAATATAACCAAAAAAGCTCAACAATTAATCACCACAGTTATAGTCCAAAATAATTATTTACATTACTCCAATCCTAATAAACGGTTAACTAAAAAAAATTGATATATATATATATATATATATATATATAACTGTGTGTGTTTGTGTTTAAAAACTTTTAACACTTTATAATTAGGTTCAAATGCTATATATTATTTTAAAAAAATAGATCAATTTTATTTATTAATATAAATAGTAAATCGGAAATTAACTTAAAATTTGATTTTAATGATGGAATAAAATGATACTGAGATAATAATATGTTATGTTCTCTCTAAATTTTAAGTTTTTTTTTTTTTAAGAATAAGTGCATTTTTTAACTATAAGAAAAGTGAATCTAATTTGAGTTTACACTTTATTTAAGGTAATAAACAGCAAAATGTTAAAAATCAAAGCACATGTCCACCAAAAAAAAAATCTACAAGAAGTAACAATTATATATAAATATATATTTCTAAATTATATAAAAAAAAAAGATTCAGTTTTAGTTTACACATTATTGCAGAATCATTAAAAAAATTAAAGTACATATCACTAAAAAAAATCAATTGCAAAAATTAATTATTTCCATTTAATCTTAATTAAAACCGTTACAAATTAAATGGTTATGTTATTAAAAGAACCAATTGCAAAAATTAATGGTAGCTAATAATTCAGTTAAAAAATAATAAGTTAGAAATTAGTTCAATTAATATTATCAAAAATCTGTTATAAAAACTAAAGTTCATAATGGCAAATAATTCCATTAAAAAATTATCCACAACTATATATATCTATACACAAAGAAAAGTGCAATAGCCACTCCTATTTTCACCCATGCATGAATCCCACATTTTAATATCTATACAATGGAATAACCACTCGTATATAATGTCAAAAAAATAATAATAATAATTAAAAAACTAACAACATAAAACTTTTCTTTTCATTTTCTCCAAGGATAGTGCATATCTATGTTGATAGATTTTCTTTATCAAAAATCAAAGTTTACAATTTTTTATGTACAAACCCACCCGATATCTGATATTTTATAGAATCCGATTAATCTAGATTTGATTCGAAAATTGTAATATCCTGTATTTTTTTTAAAATATTTTTACACTGTACCGGGATATACAGTGTCAATAATTTTTGTATATATATTATGATATTTTTATGAGTTGATATGTATTTTAAACCTATTTTAATTATTGTCTATTATTTTCAGTATTTTACGTAAAATTTTCCCGGGACTTGCATTTTCGGAGAAATTTTCACGTAAACAATTTATTATTAATTATTTTAGATGTATTTACGGACTTACATGAACTCATACATATTTTTAAATTATTAAATAAAGCCTGTGTGTGTATATTTATTTAATTAGGGTTTATTATTACCCTAATATTTTATTAAGTATTTAATTGTTTTAATTGTTATTTAATTAATTTTATTTGGTATAAATTATTAAAATATTAATATTTTTATGTGTGTGGTGTATATTTGATGTGTGTAATTTAATATTATTTTAATATATAGTATAAAGTATATATATATACATATATTTGTCAAAATTACACAAGAATTGGAAAATTACATTTTAGCCCCCGAGTCTCCTTCTTCTTCTCCGACCGTTCCTTCACCGTCCGGGCGTCTGTCACGCCGTTCCTTCACCGTGGGTGTGCCGTCCGGTGTGCCACCATCTTCCCCGACCAGTTTCGCCGTCTGAGGAGGCCGTTTCCGGCGTCGGGAGAACAATTTTGGCCGGAGAAGCCGAAAATCAACCCACCGTCGATCACGCCGATTCCGGCCACCGTTTTCGACACCGCCGGTCTCTTTCTTCTCCTTGAGCTCCGGTGAGTGTGATTCTAGCTTTGGTTTGAGCTAAAATGGTCTAGAATTGCTTAGTTTTCGATTTGTCAATTTCGGCCTATTAGGGTTTTCGATTTTTTTGAGCTTCGAATTGGATGATTCATGGAAACTTCCTTCACAAATGTTGTTCCTAGTAGCTTAATCTACATGTATGAATTTTTTTAGAATTTTTGGAGATTTTTTGGATTTTTGGGTATTTTTGAATATTTTAATATTATTTTCTAATTTTCGGAAATTAATTATTTAAATTATGAAATTGGAGTTTATGGTTAAATTAGGTGTTTAAATGAATTATAGGAATTTATTTGGAATTTTTATGAATTTCTAAGTATTTATTTTGAATTATTGAAGTTTATGGAATTTTGGAAAAATTAGGTTAATTGTGTTTTTATTTGAATTTAATTGGTTAATTGAGTTTAAATATTGATATTATTGATAAATATGTTGAGAAAATTAATTTTGGGTAATTGAATGATTTTTGGTGAATTTTTGAAGTAATTTAAGTATATTTATATATATAGGGGTATTTTGGTAATTTTACCCTAAATTGTCTAAAAATGTAATTTAATTGGTTTTAATATTTATTTAAGGTATAAAAATGATTTCTACAAAATATTTGGTATTTTTAACTAATTAAAACTATTTTTCGTAAATTATTTTCAATTATATATATAATATATGGTTTTTCTAATAAAATGAGTTTTAATCGGTTTTTATAGTGTTTCAAGGTTAATTATGTAATTTTTACCTATAAAATGTATTTCTGTGATTTAAGGATATTTTCGGTATATCTGGAATTATTCTGTGTTTGTGGACCCCGGTCGGTGGACTGTAGTTTGGAGTCCGACCGTGGGATTTTGATTGTGTTGAGCTTCAATTTCGAAGTGTGTTTCTTTGCAGGGTCGGCTCTACTCTTTTGAGTAGAGAGATGTCCGTTTTACAGGGGAGGTTCTGCCGAATTTTCGGTAGAATTCTCGTAAAACGTGATGTCCAGTCGAACCCTAATTCTGTTTCCGTATTCTAATACTCTAGATTGAATTCTAGGATTTCTATTAGGGTTAATCTGATGTCGATTACTTATTTCTTGTTTAGTTGCGCCGAGACCGAGGGCTAGTGGACCAGGCCCGTCGGACCTGTCTCGTGGAGCGCATTAGGTGAGTTACTATATTATATATATATGCTTAGGATGCATGATTTAGAAAATGCATGTTTTATTTTGACTGAATATGCATAAATAATGTGATTTATATTCAAGTATATTTTTGGTATATTTTTGGTATATAATAAATTATATACATGTTTTGTTAATAAAATATATTTAAAATGTTTTTAAATATATTTTTAGTTTAATTCATGATTTGATTGGATTTATTTGACATATATATACTCAAAATATATCTGGTTTATGCTTGGTATATTTTCGGTATATATATGGTTTATATTGTTGTTTCATTTACATTCATGCATCATTTATTGTGAATGAATGATTTATATTATTAATGAAGGATATCAATAGAACGTGCTACCTAGTGGGCAGCACTAGGACCGAGTACGTACCGATACGCCTATAGCTTTAGGCTATATTACTAACTATTTGTGGATATTGATTTGATTATGATTATTGATATGTGAGATGTGGTTTGGGTGTGATTGCTGGAGCTCGGTTGACCAAGTGTCTCGGGGCCAATCACACTGGCAGTTAGATTGCTGGAGCTCGGTTGACTTAGTGTCTCGGGGCCAGTCTACTGTCCAAATGGATTAAGTGGATATATTTGGAATAAGTGAGCCTATATGGCCAGAGTGTTGTTTAACACTATTTTTGAGGTTGCGATATTCTAGGGTTCTATGTGATCCTTCATAAAAGATGATTTTCAGATAAAATATATAAAAACGATTTTTCTGCATCTGTATGAATTGCCTGTATATATACATATTAGACATGTATTATTGATTGTATGCATAGTCATTTAGAGTGTATGTATATATATTATAGTAATTCACTCAGTGAGGTCTGACTCCCCTCCGTTGACTATTTTTCAGGAGAGTCAACTTCCTCAGACCTCAGTAGCAGGTCGATACGCCGGATTTCTTCCACCTCGGCTTCTTTATGTAAATTGTCTACTTGAGTCTTATTTATTTTATCTAGACACTGCAGTAGTTGTAAATTAAAGTATTGGATTTCATGTACTTTATTTTAAAGAGATGTATTATATTGAAACTGGATTTGTATTAAAAAGATCATATATTTATCAGTTGGGATTTTGATTTAATCCAGTGATGTGGATAATATTATAATATTATGATTTTTATTTCCGCTGCATATTATATGGTTATTGTTATTATGGCATGCTTTATTTTATTTTATTTTATTTTTTAGGCTTGCTACGGGTTCCGGATTCGAAAGAATTCTCGTTCCCTAGCGCCGGTCATGGCCCCTGTTTTGGGTCATGACAAAAATAACTCTGAGGAGTCAAAAAAGTTTACCTCATGAATTTTAAAGTAATTACATATCCAGAGTTCAAAACCGAGATTTCTGAATAAACTGGAATAGTCTACTGCCATTCATCCATACCTTTTTAGTATCAAAGTTTACAATTTATTTTAGGGAAATGGTTAATTTGGATCCTTAATTATAGTTTAAAACTCGTATTGAATTTGTAAATTTTTTGCATGCTTAAACTTTTTTTTAAAAAGATTATATTATATTTTTTAAAAAAATTATAATCAATTTAAAAAAAATATAATCAATTTCTATAAATTAAAAAATAATTTAATTTTAATTATTAATTACTAAAAAATTATTTCAACTAACAAAAAAGATCATTTCATTTATATCTCGTGGCTCCCCAATCCATCATGTCCAGTTGCATATTTTCAGCTTGACAAAAAAATGTGCTAATGAATTTTAAATAATATATTACCAATATTTATTGTTTTAAATGATTAAAAAAATTTATAGAATTCACTTAGATTAAAATTTCAAAATAATCAAAGTTATATGTAATTATCAAAATATTGAAAATACTAAAAAAATTAAAATTATATATTAAACATGATTATACATTAAAATAAAATTTGTGAAAAATATTTTAAAAAAGAATATGCAGATACACCATAATTATTGATCAATTTAGGGATATATAAAAAAAATATCCTTTAATACCTTTTACAATTTAATAATTTCTTTTTAATTTTGATAATTGTAGACACCTTCAGTTTGATTGCTTGGCAACGAAAACCCAATAATGAGACAGTACAAGTTTTGAATGTAAGAAAAATCTGAAACCTCTCTAAAATAGACTCGAAAGCCCAAAACACTAAATCCAAATCCAAAACATCAAATTCAAGTCCAAGCACCAAGCCTAAGCCTAAAATTGAGCCTCTAAGCCTAAGCTCATTGCCTTTTGGCCCAAAGGCTCAAACCTAGCCTGGGTGAAGAGGCGATTACCTCAACGAAGAGGCGTCGCCTCTTTATCCTCACGACGCCTCATAAAACAAGTAGTGCATTTTCACAGCCACCCTTTGCAGCATTAAATGTCATTAATGACAACAGTTGAGGTTCACCTACCTCTGATTTGAGATGTTTTAAAATGTAAAATAAAGGAGAAAAGGGAGAAAAAAAAGAAAAATGCATGGGTAATGATGAAAAAGGATGGGGAGAGGGTGCGAGTTAGTGGTTTTGGGAATTGAAAAAGGCAAAAAGTTAAATAAACTTAAAAGGAAGAGTATGGGGAAAGGAGAGGGGAGGGAGGCTAGGAATTTTGGTCTTCGAATAGAGGAGAGAGGACATTTTTGGAAGAAAAACAAAGAGAAAAAAAAAAGAAAAAAGAAAGAGAAAAAGAAGAAGAAGAAGAAGATTTTAGAGCTAAAAGACTTGATTTTCTTAAGAAGAAAGAGGACTCTCTTGCATTCAAATCCTTCAAATCAACAAACCAAACTCTAAGGGTTTAGTTAGAAGCATCAACTCGTCCAAACCAGTGAAAATCCCCATTTTCAAGCTTTAAGTTCTTCATTTCATTAAAAACTTTGATTTATTACTATTTTGCTTATTTTCTTGAGTTTTATTGTTTGTTTAAGATCATATGGAAGCATGAATTTGTGAAACATTAAGTATTGGTTGTTGATCTTTGTGAATTTGTATCAGTCTTTGCTTGTTTATCTTGATTTTGAAGTTTCTTAGAAGATAAGAAATATAGTCTGTTTCTAGATCTGTTGAAGATGCGACATCTCTTTATAGAGGCGTTGTCTCTTCGTATTATGGCAATTTGATATCGCCTCCTGGTCAAGAGGCATCACTGCTTTATCAGAATCATGCTTGATTCAGCTTTAATCTTTAATGCTTATTTTGTATATTTTGAATGATTCTTATGTTTGTCTTGTTATATGTCTTGATTTTATACATGGTTATTATGTTGTTTAATATTATTATTGTACAATGTTATTATGTCATTTATGGACTATTTTGTCATATTTCTATTTCCTATAAATCGTACTTGTTAGTTATTTTATGGATAATATTGTTGTTTACAAGAAAAGAATAATTTGTGTTTATTGCAGAGATTATTTGGTGATTTTTAATCATCAAATAGTTATTATGTTAATTAGTTTTTAAGAGGTTTTATTTATCTAATTAATTAGTTTTTTTGTTTATTTCTGGTTTATTTTACATTTCTTTAAATAAAGTATTATAATCTTTAATCCTCTCCCCTATTCATTTGAAATGTATGGTTATAAATTATTATTATTTGTTTTATTTATATTGAATGTTGGGCTATAAGCATGAAAATGAGACTAATGTGCAAACTCGAACTAAAATATAAAATTGGAAATGACTATGATCCACATTAAAATGAGGAAATAACTTAATAATCAAAAATAATAAAATACGAAACACACACGGAGGCCAACCGCAAGGTTAGGTGAACATTTCAAAAGCCTTCACCTAGTTATCGAACCCGATTTGTGATGACAGCTTTTGGGAACCTTTGTGGAATCCAATTGTTGTACAGTGTGTTTTGAATTTTATTCCGGTATCGATTCCATCTCCATTTTGAGCCACAAGCTTATTTGGTATTTTTTAGTAGACCCTAAACTTATACAGTGTCATGGATATTTGGGTTTGCGCTTAACCTCGCTACTCACAATAATTTTATGCATAATTTTTTATTTTTACAATCTCATGCACAAGTTAAAAATTTAGTAAAATTTTGATGTCATGAACATAAAAAAAAAATGAATTAATCCACATAATCACAACCTTTAATATTTTTTACAATTTAATTATAACCTGTTAATCAATTGACGTGTCTATATATATATATATTTATTTATTTATTTATTTCCATCAATTCATGTAAAACAGTTATTTAAGCATTGAGAGTTCAAAATTAAATTTTTAATTAAATTTTTTTAATTTTGTTAATTATTGGTTTAATTCAATTATTAAATGCAAATTTATACTTACTTTTTAATTTGAGTTAAATCATTATTTAGAAAAAAATTTAAGAATTAAGTTAAGTAGTTTAAATTTTAATTTTAATTAAAGTAACATTAAATAATGATTTTTGTATCATTTATTGAATTAAAATTATTATATAATTATAAAATCATAAGATTTTCTAAAATGTAAATAAAAATTAATTAAGCTTTAAGATATCAAATGATATTTTTTTTCAAGTTTAAAAACTCAAATTTAAAATTTAAAAAAATTGACTGCTAAAAGTTTTTTTTGACTAATGAATAGGATTGGAAGATATAACTTTAATTTTACCGCATGCCTAAAATCTATTAAAAGAAATTTTTAACAATTAAACACTAAAAATTATATTAACAAAAAGTTATTGTAAATTTTAAAAATTATTTCTTTTAGTTCTATCTATTAGTCAAAGAAAGTTTATATTAGTCAACTTAATTAATTTCTATTAGTATTTTAGAAAATCTTATGATTTTTAATTATTATATAAAATTTTAAAGCAATAAAAGATATAAAAATTATTATTTAATTTTATTCACTTAAATAAAATTTAATTTTGAACTCTTATTGCTTAAATAATTATTTTACATATATATATATATACTAGTGGGTGACCTACACGTTGCATAGAAGACTAATTATTTTAATTATATTTTATTATAAAATATAAATAATATTGAACCTTGAGAGATAAAATAATCATTTTTTATAGTCACAAGTAATTAAGTAAAATTATATTTAATTCATGTGTTAAGTGTTTATATTCAGGTTAATTAAAATTGCAAAATTCAAGTCCGGACACAAGTAATGAAAATTCAAGACGTTGATTTTTCAAGTCTGCAGCTCTATCATAAGTGGTGATAGAGTCTTCATAAGTAATGACAACCAACTCAAAAAAGTGGCAGAAAAAGTTTCACGATCAGCGTCACTACCAGTGTCATGATCAAATGAAGTCATGACCTGCATGAATTCAAATTTTCATTTTGGCACCCTAACTTTCATGACCAATGATAACTTTGTCATGAGCAATGACCAATGAGCAAAGTTCTTCTTTTTAGGTGGTTCAAATGACTCTATTTGTATTTAATACACCTCCAATAGCTCTTTTCTCTTAAATGGTTTAAATACTACTTAGAATAGAGTTGGAACAAGAGAAGGAAGTTAAGCAAACACATTTAGAGAAATCTTTAAGTATTTAATCTTCAATTAATCCTTCAACCACCCAAATCTTCATCTTTAATTCTTGTAATTTTATTTATCTGAAGAGTGTTCTTAGGTGTGGGTTGGTGAGTGTTTAAAACCATTATTTAAAAGCTCAATAGTAAGATTGAGTGAGTTGGTTTAAGGTTTTATTCACTTGTAAACTAAGAGAATTGTTCTTAGCAAGTGGGTTTAAGTGTGAGCCATTGAAAACACTTGAGTTAGAGTATGAGCCATGTGAAAACACTTAGGTTTAAGTGTGAGCCTTGAAAAAACACTTAAGTAGTTTGGTTTAAACTTGTAAGGGTTTAATCTACACCTTGAAGTAGATTGATAATGAATTGAAACTCTCAACTTGTGGTTAAGGAGAGGAAGTAGGCTTATAAGGCTAAATCTCTATAAATTCCTCATGTTTTTATGCTCATAATCTTTATCTATTTTAATTCAAATTTTGTTTTAAGTTTGCTCTTGAGTGTAAAATTAAAATTACCTATATTTCTTAAAAGCCAATTCACCCCCCCCCCCCCTTCTTGGGACTTGTGGAATTACAAATAAAGTTATTGATAATAATATATTGGAGTTAATTATTTTTTAAAATAATAGGAAAAATAATAAGTTGATAATGTTAGTTATATATTTAAATAGAAATAAATATATTTCATGGAGATAATTATTTAGTAATTATTGAATGATAAAATAGTAAAAACTTCTATATTCTGCTATACATTTCATGCAAATAATTGTTGAATAATCACATGAACTTGAAATCTCATATTTCCTTTTCTAATGTTGTTGATTTTTATTGACACAATAGTTGATTTTGATGTTTTGTTTCGAAGAACAGATAAGGAACCATTTTAAGAAATGTTCGTCTAAGTTTTGGAAGAATATTTTTGGTGTGAGGTTGTTGAGTGATATGCAAAAGTAACGTTGGTCAGCGAGAAATTTCTAAAATGTGTTAGATCTTGGTTGATGCAATGTTGCATGTAGGTTTCCGAACTTGTGTGATTATTGTAGCATTTTTGACACCATTAACGAATTTTGATTTATAATTCAAGGTTATATGAAATACAAAATTAATTATGCATATTAACGTAATTTTAAAAAATTACAATTCATAAGACAAAGTAACTAAAAACTTCAGACTTAATGGATGAAGCATAAACCTCGTAAACTCTTAACGTAATATCTAATGCTAATTTAAAGATGCAACTAGTTATTTATAAAAATTGTAACTTTTATGAGAGGAACATTAGCATTATATAAGTTAAAGGCCCATGTATCTTTTTTTGAAAGGCAATTATCCCTTGCAAATAATAACCATCTAGCGAACAAATAGCCATATTTTTATAAGTATGGTGAGAAATTAATTTGACCTTCCATCTTCTTGATCTAAATGTCAATATAACAAGCATGCTCCACTTCTTCTTAAATTGTTATAAAAAATATAATGGAACATTCTACAAAGCAAAATATATATTACGCACATATAATATTTGTAGTAAAAAATTAATTTTAAAAGACATATCACCGAATGTGCAAATGGTGTAACTTTCACAACAAAAGATGGCTTAACAAATGTAAGTTTTCCAACATCTTCCTGATCTTTGGAAATTTTTGTCAGTGATAAATTTAAAAAATATTCAGAGTGACTTGAATTATCTTCATGCGACATATCAATGAATTTCACTGCACCAAAATAATGAAAATTTAATTAATATAAATCACATTCTAACAAGTTAATTTGTAAATTGGGAAAAAAATTAAAAAAAATTCTTAAATATCTTTAACATACATACTTGAACTTTCACTTTCACTTTCAACTGAATAATCTATCTTGAGGCAGCTTTTGTAAAAAATAATAACATTAAAACTATAATTATTCCAATCATATTGAAAAACTATAAAATGGCATTGCAAAATGGAATAATATTCCATAAAGTTATTCCAACCATTTTAAAAAAAGAAAATCCATCATCACATTTTATAAGTTTGACTTTCCACTAATCACCATTAGGAACATGTAGGTCAAAGTCTATTGCATTGAGCTGTTATGCAAAAATAACATGTAACATTCATACCATTTATCTACAGTCAGCTATGCATGAGATGCTATTTCAATATGAAAATTTTCACAATTTATTTATTTATTTTTTGTTTTTTTTTTTTTTTTTTTTTTTGCTTTTAAAAGTACTTACTAATTAAATTTTCAAAACTTGAAGTGTGATTAATAATGATGGAAAATGAAAAAATATAAACTAATTGAAGATGAAAAGAAAAAAATTAATTGTAAAAACCTATTATAATTAATTAAATAAATATAAATAATAATTGATGATTTATAAATTATTAATATGTTAATCATTTGCAACATCTAATCAATGATTTGAAATTGTTACTTAATTAGTTGTGTCTAATTAATGATTTATAACCTCTAATAATTATTACATACTACCATTAACTCTTGAATATACTAAGTTTAAAAAAATATGGGGATATGTAAAGAGACTGCAGTTATATGCAGTTAGTTATACATGAAATGCTATCTCAATATGAAAAAAATCACAATTTTTTTTTACATTAAAAATAATTACTTATTAAACTCTCAAAACTTGAAGTGTAATTAATGATGATGGAAAATGAAAAGATACAAACTAATAGAAAATTAAAAGAAAAAATTAATTGTAAAAACCTATTATAACTAATTAATTAAATATAATGATTATTGATGATTTATAAATTGTTAATAAATTAATCATTTGCAACCGCTAATTAATGATTTACAACTATTACTCATTTGTGTCTAATTAATGATATATAACTTCTAATTAATCATTTGTAACCTCTAAAAATTATTACATGCTACAATTAACTCTTGAATATACCAAAGTTTTAAATGATTTATAACTGTTATGCTTAGCACTAATTTATACTTCAACTACTATAATATGAATAGATGTTTGCAATTATTGAACATAGTCTTCTATCTAAAAGGGTCTATCTAGTTTATAATTATGCAATTGCTTTGCTTTGCTTTCTTACAATGATCACTTTTGAGGAATTTTACTAAAGCAATTGATTTCCTCTCCAAGAGCACATAAGATTTTGCGAAAATGCAGGGGGTAACTTACCCGATATGATTTTGCAAGAAGAATTAAAATTAGATCATGAGTGGATTGTTTCAATATTGATTGTGAAAGCTTTATCGAAGCTTTATATATTGAAGATGATGAAGAGTTAAATTTAAGCAATCATTGTGTAAATTGTTTGATTGATGCAAAAAATTCCAAGCTTCAATTTGCAATAGTTTAAGGATGGAGCTAGTTAAAAATAAAAATGGAAAAATGTCAAGGGCATGTTTGAGCTCAAAAATTATAATACTAAAAATTTTAAAAAAACAAAAAAAAATATTTACATTATTGGTATATGGTGTATTATATTTTATTTTTATAAATTATTTTTAGTAATTGAAATAAATAGAATATTATTTGGTAATTAATAAGATAGAATATTACCCAATGCTCCTTATTCCATCTCCTACCACCCATTGTTCTATATTACTCAAAGGTCTAAATTATAAAAATAACATGACAAATATTAATTGTATAAAAGATCATAGGAACAAAAACACATATTAATTAGCAATTAAAGAGTGTCTTATATTTTGCTTCAGAGCTCGATCTTGAGATGATGAATTGCTTTTTAGATGACCAAGATATACAATTAAATCCAAGAGAAATACAATAATATGATGTTCTTCTTCGGGTGGTAGGACACTAGCCCAATTCACATCACATAATGCATAAAGATTGAAAGAACTTTAGTGAGTGAAATGCAAATCAAAATCGACTGTACCTTTTACATGCTGAAGAATGCATCTAACTATTTTATAATCTCTAATGGTTGGTTGTTGAACCTTTTGAAAAACTTTATAGACAACTTGTATAATATCTAGTTGAGTATATATGAGGTATAAAAGAGCACCGACAAGACTACGATACTTTTTAATATCAAAATGCTCATCATCCTTCATTGTAGATTGAATCTTTAATGCCATGGGAGTTTTAAAATGTGAGCTTTTCTCTAATCCAACTTTAGTCACCAAGTCCTTCGCATATTTTCCTTGAGATAAAATGAGTCATGTATTTGTATATTGAACTTTGAACCCAAGGAAGTAGTGAAAATAACCAAGATCTTTTATTATAAACTCCTCCCCTAAATTAGCAGTCAATTGTTGAATAACTTTATCATTGTTTCTTGTTACCATAATGTCATCAATATAAATGAGCATTAGAATAATAATAAAATTAGCACAAAGTATAAATAGAGAAAAATCAATAAATATAAAGCCAAAATGAAACAAATAGTTTGATAACTAATCAAATCAAACTCCAAGAGCTTGTTTAAGACTGTAAATTGACTTTTGTAGTTTGCACATAAAATGAGGTAGTTGAGTATCCTTAAAGCTTGGAGGTTATTCCATAAGATTATTTCACTTAGTTGGCCATGTAGAAAGGCATTCTTAACATCAAAGTTCCTTAGAGTCTATTTTGAAGAGATGGTAATGGCAAGAATAAGTTGTATCATAGTGACCTTCACAACAGGACTGAATATTTTTTGTTGTAATCTATTCCTTAAACTTGAGTGTAGCATTAAACTACCAATCTAGCTTTATACTTATTCAATGTGCCATCCTTGTTTAATTTAGTTTTGAATATCCATTTAGAGCTAATGACATTCGTGTAAGGAGGTTTTAGTATAAAGGTCCATGTTTGATTTGAGTGAAGGGCCAAAAGTTCTTATTGTATGGAGTTGTATGAGTGAGGCTTCGAATTAGCTTGCTTCTAGGATGTTAATTCTTTCATGTCTATTGTGCAAGATAATGCGATAAGAGTGTTGCCTTTTTTCTCTTATTCTTTGAGTTTCAATAGCTACCCGAGGGTTAAGTTCACAATTTTGAACTAGTTGCCTCCTTCTTACCATTCTATGCATTTAATCATTTGTTGTACTTATGGAAGGTATATTTAAATTAATGACTAAATTATTTAAGATATCTCTAAAATTATTAGAAATAGAAGGAGTTATAAGAAGTATTAAATTGATTTGTAGTGTTTTATCTCCTTAAGGATTTGTTACTAAAATAACAAGATCCTTGGAGTTATTTCCTTGAGTGCTTTTAGTGGGAGATGTAACTTAAGAATTTTAAACAATTCCTTCATCGTGATGTTAAGTAGTGTTATTGTGCCCTTGCGTGCTTTCGGTAGCTAAAGGTTCTTGAGAATTTATATAAGATTCTTAATCAATCTTTCGTCATGATGTTGTGGAGGAATATGAGCAAGTGATGCTTTTTCATTATTGGCTTAAGCTATGATATCATCTTTAAAATTAACAATTTTAGTTGTTGACTTCTCCATATGATCATCAATATTAGTGGCAGTGATAGGGGCTGTCCCTTTTTTAATCGATGCTTCCTAATTATTATAAGACATAAGTTTGAATACAGTGATACTATTACATTTAGTTGAGCTTTTATCCAAAGGAAACCTACTTTCATCAAAGATAACATTTCTAGAGATATAAACTCATTTTGTAAATGGATCAAGACATTTACAACCTTTATACATATGGATGTAGTTGATGAACACAGAAGGATATGTCTTTTTAAAAAAATTATCTTTTCCATAGTTACGAAGATAAGGATAATACTTGCATCCAAAACTCTTTAAACTTCCATAGTAAGGGTTAGTACCAAATAGTTCAAAATAAGGATTTTCCATTTTCAATATAGTAAATGGTAATCTATTGATTATGAAAAAAGCGGTGAGAAAAGCATCAATCCATTATTTTATAGAAAGTTTTGATTGAAAGAAGAGCTAAACTAGTCTCAATAATATGATGGTGTTTCCTTTCCACAACACCATTTTGCTCAGAAGCATTAGGACAAGAAAATAGTTGATGTATTCCATATTGTTGAATATGATTTTGAAAGGCTTTTGAAACAAATGATCCACCTCCATCACTTTAAAAAATATTAATTTTTCTATTAAAACAAATTTCAATGAGTTTTCAATTTAAGAAATTGATCAAAGAAAATCTTATTTGTTTTTTAAAGGAATTATCCATGAATATCTTAAAAAATCATCAATTATTATAACATAATATTTAAAATTATGACAAGAAGAAATAAGGGCAAGTCCCTATTAATCACAGTGCAATTTCTCAATATGATATTTAGTATTACTCATACATGAACTAAAAGAAAGCATGTAACTTTTTCCTATTTGACAAAAAGGATAGATGGTTCTTTATTTCTATTAACAAGATGTTTATTCTTAAAAAAATCCAAAACTTTAGAATTTGCATTGTCCTAAACATTGATGCCAAATGGTATAGTTACCATTAGCAATGGTAGTAAAGGCAACATTTTCAATTCCTCCAAAGCATATAAGCCACCTTTTTTGAAGCCTCTAATTATCATTTTTCTATATAAATCCTCAACAATAAATTCATTAGCTAAAAAGACAATGTTACATGCATTATCTTGAGTTAATTGACCTATAGATAAAAGATTCTTCTTTATCTCATGTACAATCAAGATATTTTAAAGTCTAAGATTTACATTCTTAGTATGTATATTTCCTTCACCTATATGTGAAATGTTTAAATTTTCACTATTACTAACATAAAGAGAATCTTTACCATAGTAGAGTATAATTTTTGAGATTTTACTAATATATTGTTCATGATGTGAGTAGTAGCACTTGAGTTTACATAAAGAGTAATGTCATTATCATCATTTAAAGCAAAGGCGACTAAGGCTTGAAGAAGCTCTTCGTAAGGTTGAAAAGAATTATCAAACCTGTTCCAACACTTAAAAGTAGAATGGTTACGTTTATTGCAAATTTGATATGCCATAATGCCATCTTTTTGGCATTAAGTATTTTGAGTTTGATTGCCTTTATATTTATTGTTATGGTCATGTTAGCCTTGACCAACAACAGGAATGAATCCCTTGGCCTCTTGAATTAAATCGATCACCATAGCCTTTTCCTCTGCCACATTTAATAAAATAAGCTTGTTCATAGTTCATTTAATGTCCATTGGTTTCTATTTCCAATTGCATCATTTAATCATGAGCCTTAAGAGACAAAACAAACCAATTATATGAAGGGTATAGAGGCTCAATTTGTTAGTGATATGCACTAGGTCAATCATTTGTGATTATGTATTGACTTTCTTATTTTATTAATAAAGAGGTATTATATTATCATTTGATTTTATGATAATTACATGAATGGTTAATTCTTACTAAGGCCATCAAGTATGTGACTTGATAGTAAAACCCTTAGATTAAAATAAGAGTTCTATTCTAATTATCCCTAGCCATTTATTCATTATATGAATATTAAAGTATTAAGGCTAGTATGATGTTGACTGATGGTTATGTTTTACTAATCATAAATATGAGATATTAAGTCAACTCATAGGTACATTATGAGAGATCATGTACTGGATTGACCCACTATGAGAATACTACATAGATTATTGTCATAAGTATTTCTTATCACAGTAATTTTATTTCGGTCCTTTGACCTTGAAATCATCATGGATTTCTACATAGCTATTTTATGTTTTGACACATTCTAACATTGTCTTTAACCGGATGATTAAAAGAATGTTGTTGGATATAAAATTAGTTATGTGAGGAATGTGAGTGATTTAGAAGGAATTTATCCCTCATTAATATGAGAAAGATATCTAAAGGCCCCTTGATGAGATAGACTGAATAAAATACATGGCCATGCTGAAATGAATTGATAAAGAGTTATCATTTTCAGTCTACTTGGAATCAAGTCATAATATTGAATTATATAAGGATGACATTCTATGCCTTATGTTCAATTAAGATATCATGAGATAAAGGGACAATAAAATTCATTGTAATTAGGTTATGTCGGATTATTGACTTCACATGACTTGGGTAGTCATAATGTCTTGCTAGAGGCCACTTATGGCTTGTAGGCCTATATAGAGATTTAGGCCCACTGCCAATGTTATGTGAACCTACAGGGTCACACACTTAGAACAAGCCCAAAACGGATATGGGTTTAATAAGCCCAAAATAAACTCTGTGGAAATAAATAATTAAAGTGTTTTATTTATTTATTTATTTGTTTATTTATTTAAGATAAATGTTATTTTAAATAAATAAATAAGATATTATTTTTTATTTATTTTTAAACAAAATCAGAATATAATAAATGGAAAATTACCAAAAGGTTATTGGTAAGTGAAACCCTAACTTGGAGTCTATAAATATGTTATATTCTCTAGGGTTTCACACACTTGTTTTTGCCTCCAAATTCGTTTTCTTTCCTCTTAGAAAACAAAGACAGAGTTTTTCCTTTTGTTCTTGATTTGTGAGACAGTCAAGAGGTTGCTAGCACACACACTCAAATTCGTTTTGTGAAGGGCTGTTCATGTCGATACCTATAGAGGACGCATCCTTTTGGAGACGTCTTGATCCGAACAACCAAGCCAAAAAGCTCGAGGTAAGGTGTCACCGGTGTGAACCTCCTCTCACCCTTCCAGAGAATCTTGCCTCTTCTGCGTTTTGGTAAGATTATTAAAACCCTAGATTTAATCAATTAGTCGAATTATATGGATCCTGGCTTGGGAACGTGATAAAATTTTAATTTTTCTGCTGCGTTTGCATCACAGAACCCAACACAATTAACACAACCATTCTAAAGTCTTTGTATTTAAGACCAAGCTCTCTAGCAAGTTAGAAAAATTTTTTTAGTTCATCGAGGGGATTTTTAATAGTAGCAAGTTATCATTCTTTTCAATAGTAGCAAGATTATCATTTATACTTTTGAATTTTTAAAGATATTCTTTGAGGGACATATTCCCTTTTGTCAATGTCATGAGGGTCTCATTCAAAAAAACCTCCTTTTCTTTCGAACTAGGCAACAACTTTTCTTTAATTAATCTCCACAATTGATAGGCAATGCTAGTATTATCATGATCAAGCAAAACTTCATCAATGATGGTGTCCAATAACCAGGTAGTTAAAAGACAGTTATTGTTAAGCCAAGTAGTGTAGTCTAGATTCATTACTTCTTTGTCATTATATTGAATATTTATTGGTGGTTCAACTCCCTCTTCTAAATGATGTTCTATACCAAGGTTGCGAACTAAAGGAACAACTTGAGACTGCCATATGAGATAATTTCTTTGATTGAGTTTCAAAGTTACATGGTTGGAACATTGATGAAAGTGTTTGATGGTGAGTAAGGTTTCTTTAGAATTGTCCATGGAATTATGAGTTTACTTTCTTCTCTTATGTGGACAACTATGATATCATAAAGAGGAAAGCAAAGTTATAATCTTATTCCCTGAAACATACAAAAAGAATTCTCTACTATTTAAATACAACCACACAAGAAAAGAAAGATGAATCCTTATTACAAAAGGTAACCAAATTACAGCTCATGTATATGTATATACACACTATACTATAAATAAATTATTCAACAAGATTACTAGTCGTTATAGAGTTAATCGTTGATTTACTTAAATTAGAGTTTCCATGATTAACGAGATTCGTTCTATAATTAGAGTTATTACTACTATGTCCATCTTCATATTTATCTTCTAAAAAAATTTCAATATTTTAAGTAGCAATCATATGCTTGCCACTAAATAAGGCACTTACAAATCAAAAGTTCTGTGAAAAATTTATTGTGCATTTTGGTTTGGCAACCATTATTTACATAGTGTGAGGTTGAATAGTGCGCTCATATTATGCATTCTTCATCTTTATTATTGCCCCTTAGATCTTATGTGTGTCTTGGTTATACATACATAGATATATATATATAACCAAGACACACACAGAACTTTAAAATCATTAAGTTTAAAAATTTGACAAGTGTTTTTTATATTTCAGTATTCACTTTTAAAATTTTAAATTGAAAATATACATTATCCATTCCATTTAAAACACTCTAAATTTATTATATATAAAACATAATTCTCCTACTCCATAAAAAAATTATAAGGAAAATGATTAAATCTATCTTGAACTATAGGCTAATTATCAATTTAACCCTAATTTCAAAGTTATATCAATTTAATCCTCCAACATTGAGAGTTGTTCCAAATCTATCCAAACGACATTGAGATTATGATAGAGATGATGTGGCAATCTGATGTGATAATCTGATGTGGCATAAGAGTGGCTGACATAGCAAAAAACTTAAAACTTACCTGATCAATTTTATCCTTAACTATAGACTAATTATCAAACTAATCCTAATTTCAAAGTCATTTCAATTTGCTTCTCCAACTTTTTGAGTTGTGTCAAATCTATCCATAAGTCAATAAGCTTTGTATTAAATAGTTGCAATGCCTATTTTACACGACATAAGAATGTCTGACATGACAAAATTAAACTTCCTTAAAGTAGGTGTAAAATAAACTCAAACTTCAGTCATACTTTTACATTTGTTTTATCTAATGCATGCATAATGGCTATAAAACGGTCAAAATTTTTTGAACATCTATTTTCTCTATATATAAAGCTTGAAATTATAATTTTATTTCAAAATATTTAAATTTCTTACTGCTTGGACTTCATGAGGACTTTTTAGTGTTTTGATTTTGCATAAATATTTCAATTTTTTATGGGATCCTTTTTATTAAAGTCATACCTCAAAATAGGAACAACAACAAAACAATCGACCTAGATTTGTATCAGTTTCAAAATGTTTTCAAACGAGCTATGTTTCCATATTTGCATGTCATGGTCTCATTATTCAAACTATATATTCTTATGTTTTGAGATTTTGATTTGGAAAACAGTAAGTTTTAGGTTTTTAATTTTTTTTGCCATGTCATATGCTCTTATACCATGAAAGATGGTCATTGCAACTATCTAACACAAATTTATTAACTTCTGGATATATTTGGCATAACTTGAAAAGTTGGAGGAGTAAATTGAAATGACTTTAAAATTAGGATTAGATTGATAATTGGTCTATAGTTCAAGATAGAATTGATAAAGTGAGTTTTAAGTTTGTTGTCATGTCAATCACTCTTATGCTACGTCAGATTGCCACATAATCTCTGTCACAAGCTCAATGTCGTTTTGATATATTTGGAACAACTCTTAAAGTTGGAGGAGCAAATTGATACAACTTTGAAATTATGATTAAATTAATAATTGGCCTATAATTTAGGATAGATTTGATCATTTTCCCAAAATCATATTTTCTATTCAACCTAAAACATTTTAGTCAACTAAAAATACTTTTTTATCTTCTATTGAATGTTAAAAAAATATATTCCACATAAAAGCTATTTATATATTTTATTCAACTATATAAAAACATTTTTTTCTTATACTTAACAAAAAAAAAAACTTCTAAAGCATTTTTATTTTCTTTTATTTCATTTATTCAATTATTATTATTATCAGTGTGCATATTAAACTCAATAAAAAAAAAAGCAAATAAAATTATTATGATAATTTTTAAATTCTCACTTTTATAAATTATTTTATGAATTAATAATTAATAAGTTATAATTTATTAAATTAATTATTTTAAAATAGTTTTAAAATATATTATCAGCAATATGCACAAAGTTATATATATATATATATATATATATATATATATATATATATATATATATCAACTTAAAGCCGAATTCTTAAAAATAAAAGTTTTGAACTCTTTTAACTATAATAAAATTAGGGAGATTCTTGCCTACATCCAATTTAATACACCAAACTTTTAAATGTTTAATGCATATGCTAAGTGTTTTATGCTTGATCAACCAAAATAAAACAACAACACATATTTTAATTTTAAATATTTCACTAATTGATATAATAAGCTGAGTACAGGCAAAAATTTGCCATAAAATGGGGAGAAGCAGGCACATTCTTATTTGGGACCCTTGATTAAAAACCTATATGCTAAAGAATCTGCTTTTGTTTCTACCGGTTAAAAGAAGGAAGGTTTTTTCCCAAATTCGAAGTTTTAAGAACCTAATTCTGAAATGCACAAAAATAAAATGAAATTTCAATAAATTTTATGAATCAATAGGTCTATTCACAATCTTTGCTTTACTTGGGTGCTTTGGGTGCTTTTCCAACAATATGTAGTGGCTTCACAAACTGAGCCTGATCTTCTTTATGCCGCGCATGCATTTTTGTCAACAGAGGTTGCTAATGATGCAAAGAAGCCTGACAGAGAGGCTGCTTATTTTAAGTTTTTGTCTTCTATGTTGTTCAATGCAAGGATAGGCAAAGAGGAGATTACTTTAATACCATGACAGATCAAGAGATGGCATTCAGTTGCAGCTGGAGTTGCAACTGAAACACTACACTGCTATGGGGCAGTTTTCAAGCAGTATCTTTCCAGAATGTCCACGCTCAATCACGAGTCAGTTGAAGTGCTGCAGAGGGCAATGAGGCTTCAAAAGCAAACCCCTTAAAGTGAAATCAACAAACAAATTTTAAAAAGTGAAATCAAGTTAATAACGGAGGAGACAGAACAATAGATGGTTGGCTGCAATGTTGATGGAACCTGAATGAAGCTAAGTTCAGTGAGCCACTTGCATGGTTTGACATCTATATAGTAGCAGCATCTCTGGCTTGTGCAATTGCCATGGCTGCCGCTATTGGAAGTTCTTGATATGAAAGAAGCAACAACATGAGCACTGATCTCAGATATATTATCTGCTATACAAAAAAGTAACTGTCATGATCTCAGATATATTGGCTGCTTATCTTACCAACTTACACCGTATCATATCTCTTAAATGTTTGAGCACCTCGATTGAAGTGCGCGAAGCATGCAGTTTTCCTTCTGGGCGAAGCAGAAATAATTCTGAAACTTCTAAACTAGAAATTTATTCCCAGTCTTTGTCCAGATGAAATGGCATGCATTGATGAGTGGCGTGCAACGTAGAAGCTTCACCCTTGCCTCGGTCTTCAACAGAAAGTGATGCGATTTCTTTTATTTGATCTGACTTGCACCTAATTATTGAATAAACGTACAAATGAGGAGTTTGCAGAAATGGCTTATGATCTTGCTAAAACTCATTGTTCTCTCATATATGATGTGTCATGTAAATACTTGGAATCGATGTCAATATGCATGTTAACAGAATTATGCACTGCAGAAGTAGGAACCATATAGACATGGCAATTCTTATCCAGTTTAAACATTGAAATGTTTAGCAAGACATTCAAAAGCATGAGCTTAAGCTATTAGCTGTTGGGACTCATAAAAATAAAATAAAGTTCAGCAACCCAAATGATCATTAAACAATCAAAATTAACAAAATAATAGACATTTGTCTGAATCATAATAACCCAACTCTTCACCACTTCTCTAAGTCAGACGTTTCCTCTACCAAATCATGAAGCATACTGTTCAAACAAGCAGTTTGCCATTCAGGAGAGGGCCTATTTATGTGATTTAGTGGAAGATCATAAGAAGTTTAACAAGGCTGTATCAGATAATTGGGAAAGTTTTAACAAAAATATAACTTGGGATTATGGCAAGCCAATCCCCACATGCTGGCAAACAAGCTAAACAAGGCTAACGAGCTTCTATAGACTTGAGGAAGCAAAATGATCCAAAGCAACCACCCGAATCTCAGCCTTACATCCAAGATTAGAATTCATTCTCCACACTTCACATATTAACCCTGCATCTAATCTTGCAACTTGTAAGCCTAATGGGTGAACATGACCATGTACATATACATCTTATCTCAATTAAAATACAAAACCAATTAGCATGTCTCTGTTATTTTGGCACTTCAATCCTAGATTTTCTTTCATTACTGGAATCAAACCCAATAGTAAAACATTAATAATAAAAGTTAAAACCCAAATAAACTAAAAAATGAAACAAAAGAGGCAAGTAAACAAATTCCTGACCGTCAATTAACAACATCAGTTTAATCCTATAGTGATGTCCCCATATAAACCCTCAAAAAAATCAATCTAAAAAGCTAAAACAACAATACATACTACCCACAAAAATTTAAAAAGAACCCAAAAAGTCATTCTTGGGCTTGATGCGCTTAGCAATTAGGAGACCAGTATCCGCCATCTTCCTTATATTTGGAACATCGTAGTTTTGAGCAACGTAGACCCAAACAATGTCCTTGTAATAAATGAGGATGTGCTTATTAAAATCCCCATGATAGCCTCTAAAAGATTTGCAATTTAATAAGGTACATAATAACTAATCACAAAGCATTACAAGGCTTAAAAAACAGAGACAAGCCAAAATCAATTGCCTTCAAAGCTGCAGTCTCCTTGTTTGCAAATAAAAAGTTTTTCAGGTTTCAAGTCACACGATGCATCACATCAGGCTTGTAGCATATCTACAAAACAACAAACATAATATTCAAACTCATAGAGAAGAACATTGCAAATCAAATACAAAATTCCTAGGTGGGATAGTACATGAGTTTAGCAGCATACAAAACAAGGATTGAACCCCTCCTCAACCTTCTATAATTATCAAGAAAGTAATATTTTACAACAAATATAACCTTTTTCTTGTATCTTAGATGATTATTTACTTGTGCCAAAGAAATAAAAAAACAGTTACAAAAAATACCAGAGTAAGAAATGAAAAGAGTAATAACACTAATTGGAGAAGCTGGAGGCAGCTCAATAAGCACAAGATGCAAAGGAACAACCCAAAAAAAGGGAAACCAATAACGATAAAAATTTACAGATATTGAGAATCATAACCTGCCTTTTATGCATCTTCTTAAAACAAAAACAAATTATTTCCAAAGAATACAAAAACCAAAATTCAATTAGATAACATTCGTTAATCACTTCCAAGTGACTCGAATTTTAAACTCAGTGATATGCATTTCACTGATATTGTGTCGCTCGTTTTCCTTATTTTGTTAGCAAGATTTTCTTAAACTTCCAAATAATGTCTAATAAAAGAATGATATGGTTGGCAAATTCACAATCTTTAACATTGCTGCATCGATGAAAAATAGAAACAACAGCATACACTATTATTTCCTTCTCCTTTTGTGGTTGATTCTAGAAAAAATCAATACAGAATAGAGCCAGTATTATCCCCTATCTTCTTCATATAGTCTTATTGGCTTTAACTAATGAAACTACACCAACGAAATCATATCCAAAACAACCTAAAAGAGGAAATTAGCAATACCAGTCAACTCTTCCTCTATCAGAGCATTTTCTTCAACCACCAAAAAGCAAAACTAAACAAAAAACTCTAAAAATTACCAAATTCAAAATAGTAAAAACCCTCATTTTGAAAAGCCCACAAACAACAAATGAATTTTAGGGGAAACCTGAGAATTGTGATCTTCGCAAAGGCGGAACATTGGAGACCCATCTTTTTTGTTATGAGTTAAAGCGATTTTGAAAATTTTCCTCTCATCTACAAGAGTCTGAAGTTGTTCTTACTGTTCCTAAAATCATCGTTGTCGTCGTGGTAGGCGAAGAGTGCGACTGATGATGAAGGGGACAGAAAGGGCGTTTGGATTAGCTTTTAAGGTAGCTGATAATATTCCTCAACGAACTACAATTTAGGCGTTTGGTTAGGAGGCAATAGCTGATTTCCTTTAAAACAGCTGCTCATTTAATAATCTATTTTAGAATTTTTTTCATTAGTTAATTTATATTTATTTTTTATTTTAACTATTTCACTTCTATTAAAAATAATTTCATTTAAATATAAATTAAATATATGTAATTAATTTTTTATAATTTATAATGAAATAAATATTATTATAAATTGTAATTAAATAATTATTATATTCATACCTATAATTACTTTTAAAAAAGTAAAAATAATAAATTATTATTTATTATTATATATATTTTAAAATAATTTATATAATTAAAAAATATTATAAAAAATATATAAAATTATATTTATAAATAAATTATATTTTTCATAATAATTTTGTATAAAAACAGCAACAACTAAAAAAAATTAATCAAATATTATATATTTATCAGCTAGCAATTATTATCTAAACACCTAGAATTTTTTTGAAGTAAGAATGGTTATCCATTAAGCAATTTTCAATTTAAAAAAAAAAAAGCAACCGGTTAAACCAACAGATGCCGGTATTTTTTTATGATACGGTGTGACTGTGACACCATAAAACGACCCGCCAAAGCAGTAGTCCGCTTTCAAATAGAGATAAGGTTGTCATGAGGCCATTCTTTGGCTTTGTCTCGAAGCTGCAAGTGAGCTGCTTGCTTTATAATGTCTCCCGCCTGTATACATGAGAAGCACACAGGTAGCGACAGGGATAGCTTTGAGTTTGTTCTTGCAACAGGAAGAAGTTTCTCAACTTCTTCACCAAAATACAGACCCAGAAAAACTATCACCAAAATACAGGTACTAATTAACTTAAAACTTTATCATTAGTTGATATATTCATATAGAGCTTAATTTTTTTAAGAGTTTAGCTTAGTGTTTCTAATTGTATGCGATAGGAACAATTATTTTTATTCGTTAAAATTGTATAGTTAACTGCAAATATCAAATAAAGAACAAATGCCGATCATCAGCTTCACAAATTACACTCATCTTCCTTCTACCAAGAACTGCGAGACGCCTATTTTTTCCAGAAGAAGATTGGCTCTTGTTGGGTATGGCTGCCTGTCTTACCACGCCAACTTCAAGCCCCCAGTTCTAGTATCAGGTACTTATTAGTTACCTTTTACTTGTTTAAATTGTTTTCTTTGATATTGATAATAGTTTGATTTTTCTTTAAAGCTAACAGGAACGACTTAGAGATGGATAAAATTAGTGTCTTGGAGCAGAAAATGGAGTCTCTTGGAATTTATCGTGACCATTCTTGTATACCTGGAAAATTCGACCTCTTACTTTGTCCCAAGGTATTTCAATCACTTCATCAATCACGTTATTAATGTTTTGCATTCTAATGTGTTAATTTGATGATTCTTAGTACTTGTATAATGGATACTTTCAGTATCGAGTAGCAATAAAAATTTGACTAATTTGAATCGGAACAAATTTCATAACCTATCTTCTTCTTAAGTCAATTTGGTTTTTTTTTTTTTTTTTGTTGATAATGTAGTGCAAAGGTGGCAAATTAGCGGAGAGGAGTTTGTCTTTGCATATCATCCAAGATGTGTAAGTTTTTACACTGTTTTTTGTTTGATCGCCATTTAAAGAGTCCTTTGAATTTTAAATAATTCGGTTTGATCCAGATAGAACCATAAAGAAGTCAAAGATTTCTCGACAAACATGCTTGGAAATTAACTTAATTATTTAAGTGGGTCAACTTTCTGGACCATAGTTGAATTTTATGATAGGATATTTGCAGGGATTTTGCAATGTGGAGGTGTTACCGGACTTCCTGTGGATGGGCAGGACAGGTGACACAATGTGTGCTTACGTGTGTATATTCTATTTCTTTTTTAAAAAAAAAAAAACAGAGGAATTTCAGAAAAAATTGGTAAATTTGATTATAGGCCTTCGCAGATGAGAGACTGACTAATGAAGGAATGAACATAATTTTCAAAGTTAGCTTATCGAGGCCTATGACACCAGAGGGCATTGGATTAGAACCATTGTCTAAGAAGGTATTGAGATTAATTTAGATATAAATATTAGTTACAAGAGTGTAATTTTTTCTTATAAGTCCTTTCATGCATTTCTTTCAAATCTTCTCATGCATGTAATTATATATAGTTTCATAATTAAGATACAAAAAGAGTAGAAGTGCTCACCTTTTTCTTGACTAATTTTTTTTTTTATCAAATTCTTGACTAATTTTATCCAGTCTGAATTGAATTGTTGATATTTTCTTTCTCTTTTAGCTAATTGCATACTTCCAAGATAGAAGGATATCTGAAGAAACTCTCCAGAGAAATTCTGTCATGCAAATGGCTGGTGATCAGGTTCCTGAGTTTTTTCTTATTACTCATTTTTTGTTATGAGATAAAACTTTATCTTTATTAATACTTGGCTTAATGGGTAAAAATATTTGAAATTTATGTCGATGTGGTGAATTCAAAATTATGCCAAACTATAGTTAGATGTTGCTATTTATTTGTCATTTGGGCCATATATACTCTTAAGTTTGGACTGTTAAATTCTAATGACTGAAAATTTTTTTTATCATTTATTTGAGAGATCAAGCACAAAAGCTATCATTCATCTATGCTCAAATTAAGGTAGCAAATTTTATTTTATCATATGTAGCAAATAATAGGGAGTAGTCATTCTATTTACTAGTTTGATTATGATGATAATGCAAATTTGAACTGGTTCTTACCAGTGTGGGCTTAGTTGTTAGGTTAGGTTAGGTTATATTGGAGTTACTTTCTGAATCAATATCTTATGAGCAAAATACAAATTCTCTTTATGTTTTACAAATATGTTTTCCTGTCATCGTAGTTTTGTCTGAGTCACTGGAATACTGGAGATCTAATCTTTTCTGGTTTGTTTTGGTTGTAGGATATAATTGCTTTTACTTACAGACAAAATGGAGTCCTTGTTGGTTGCAAGTTCAGAAAAATAGATAAAAAATTTTGGCAGGTAGCTGTTCTGTTCTTGAACTATTTGAGATTGAAACAATAAATCATAGTTTGCTTGTTTCATATGTACATATAGATCTTTAGCAAGTAAAATGAAATAGAAGGAAGATGTGGAACAATCCATAAATGACCTCCCAAGTAGGCAATTACCAAGTCATTCTAATCAGAACAGAGAGAAAAAAAAAAGGAAAACATCTTTGCTAATTCAACAATTAAAATACATCATGGCGCTATTGTTTAATGGCTTTATACATATTTGATTCTTTGAATTTGTGATATTTTGCCAGTTTGATTTTTCAATTTTGTATGAATTAACTATTTTGACATTTCAGTTTGCTGAAAAAAATAAATTATAAATAATTTTTAGTTGGTTTAAGTGTTTAAATAATTTTATATTTATTTATAAAATTATCATTTGAACACCACAATTTTGCTGAAAAGTACTGACAAATTAAGGTGACAAAATGCTTAATTTGCAAGTTGAGAGGGTAAATTAATAAAATATTTTTAGTTTAAGGAAATAAGGATATATTAGGCCATGGTTTTTTTAAGAAAATATGCCATTGTTCAATAGTACAAAATTGAACATATTTTTGTAGTGTTTCTTTTGGTGTGTGTATATATATATATATATATATATATTAAAAACCAATAGATTAATTATTATTCAATTAAAATCATTAATATATGTTACAGATATTGATACATGACAATTAATAATGGTTAAAATTAAATAAAATTAATTTAAGAGTTTTATTTCATTTATATAAATACACATACAAATAGTAAAAGCTCAATATATTTTGATTGATAATAAATTTGGAATTTTTTCTATTCTATTTCAGGAAAAGGGGACTGCAAAATGGCTATATGGGTTGGACGACATAAATGAAGCCAGTGAAATTATTATTGTAAATAATATCACATTGTTTGCTTTTTTAGCCATTCATTTGAGTCTCTCGTTCTCTTCCTGATTTCCATTTATTGTCTTGGTGTCACCAAAGGTTGAAGGAGAAATAGATAAGCTTTCCATGGAGGAAGCTGGCTTCCCTAATTGTGCAAGCGTTCCCGGGGGCGCACCACAAGTTGTTTCCACTAAAGACTTACCGCCATTGAAAGATGTATGATTTGGGTCTAAGAAGGTCTTTTTGATCATGCCTTCATTTTATTTATTTATGTGTATATTTAATATGAACAATCATTCTTAGAAAAAAAAAAAAGTAATTCAAAATCACCCCCTTAAAAAAAATCATTTTGAATTTTGAATTTGTGCATAAAAATTACACCCATTAGCATGCACGCCCTGAAATAAGTTCAATATATTTGCAGCTTCTTAAATTTTTCTTTGTCTTATTAGTTTGATTCCTCATCTTACAAATTAATCATTTTAATATTTTAATTTATTAAAAATATGTCATATAAACACTTGTCAGCTAGTTTAAGTGTTTGTTTTATTTTAATTTATGAAAATACTATTTAGACGCTCTAATAGTGCTGAATAATATTAATTTTTATTTTTATTGAATTAAGGCGTCTAAATAATTAGTTTATACGTTGATGGATCAAACTAATAAAAAATATTAAATTCAGAGAGGACATAAATGTATTAGATATAAATATATAATACATACTTTTCTCTACTAATTTTTTACTGTTTTCCATGCATATGCAAATGTAGGATAAAGCCTTTCAGTATTTATGGAATTGCAAAGACTACTTAGATAAGGTGAAGACCCTGTAAACAAAACTCATGTTATAGTAATACAATTATATCCTTTAAGCTTTTTTCATACGCTCTCCATTTTTCTGCATTTTTAAGGTTTCTCGCATTATCCTGGCAACTGATGGTGACGTTTCTGGTCAAGCCTTGGCTGAAGAGTTAGCACGCCGGCTTGGAAAAGAAAGGTAACATTTGTCTCAAGGCTCAAGAGTTTTTTTTTTTTTTTTTAATTATACTTAAACTCTACGATGCATGCATAAACTATTTTTTTTCTTTAGTTAGGGGGTAAACATGGTTAAAATAATTTTTTTATCAATATTTATTGGTTTAAGTGGTGAGAAATTTAAATAAAATCTTGAATTCATGTGGAGGAAATAGACACTGAAAATTCATGTGGCTACTGAATATTGGAGAAAATTATCAATGTTTTAGTGCAAAAAGAGTCAATTTTTTAGCCAAAAAAATGTTTATTAAGAGAGGTATCAATTTATGCTGTTAAAATTACTAGGTTCTGATATCTTCTATTGTTTGAAATGATGTTATTTATTATAGTGTTTGTCTTAATTAGCCTTAATGAAGTCCATTTCATCTTCTTTTGTTACTATTTTTTTTTTAATTTTGGTTCATATACATATTATCTGTAGGCTGTAGCATATTACTTGTAATCGTTATTGAAAAAACTAATGATTGGCCACTGGATCTTAATTGGACACATCAAGCATGTTGGAGTTATTAAGTCATTTGAATATGGCTGTTATTACAAAATATTTTCAGATGATAAATGATATTAAAATACTTTAAATTTATTTGTTATCAATCTTCTTTAGATGTTGGATTGTGCAATGGCCAAAGAAAGATCATTCCTCCTGCTTCAAAGATGCAAACGAGGTACGTTTTGTTTATTATTGTTATTATTCTTTTTAATCTTTTGATGTTAAGCTCCTTGACATACATTTAAATGTTGACCAACAATGTTAGTGAAGACTAAAGCTTGAATAATGATTAATAAAACCAAGAAGTTAAACAGGTAACTTGAGGGGTTAACTAGGATAACCAAGTATGTAACAAAACAAGGAAGATATATGAAAATGTATTAAATGAATCTCTAATTTAAGTGTTTCATGCATTTTAGAAAAAAACTATACTAGTCCTCTAGCGAAATGCACCAAAAAGAATGATAGAGGCAATATCTTAAAAATTCGAGTCATACAAGGTGAAGAAGTGGTGTACTAATCATACCTTTTCAGAGGCTATAAAATGGCTGACTGCATAGTTTCACCTCTTAACTGTACATAATCAACCTCTAACACTTTTCAGCTTTTATTTTTTATTTAACTTTAAAATTTTTATTTCAAACTTTTTACACATTTTAATTTATACTTTTTTATTCTATTTAACTCAGACAATAGCAAAACGGATAAAAATTTAATTTTAAATGATTTCAAACGCATAAAATATTAAAATTATCTTCAAAACAATATAAATTGAATTAAAAACTAATATTAAAAAACTTAGAAAAATTTTTATTTTTAATTATATTCTCATTTTCGTTAAATATTATTTTAGTTTATATAAGTTTCTCCATGTCTATATCGACATTGACTATTAAAATACTTTGATTTTATGTATTATAAAGGTTAGGTAGGTTTAAAATCAAATAGATATATTTAAAATCAAAGTTTAAAGGTTCAATATAATATAATAAAAATTGAGAAATATTAGAAGTTAATTGAGTAAAATTCAAAGGTGAAACTACACATTTAGCCAATATTAAATTGAGATATGTGATCTAAATTGTACTACTATCATTTATCAATTTATCGATTTATTTTCTATTTAATTTAAAAGAAAAGTTCCCACCATAAGCAAAAAAAAAAAAAAAAAAAAGAGTTAATGAACTAGATGTATAGAGAAGAGGACAAAAAGGGTTGAACTTCCACTAGCTTAGTTTTTCCTTCACAAATATAATTATATCCTTATTTGTAGGCCCACCTAAATGCAACACATTCAACATTCTAGTTAAGGGGATTGGATAGCTCTTATGTTTAAAGTTGGTCATTTTACTTATTCTCACTTGGTTCATGTCCACAGGTTTTGAAGTGTTTAGGACCAAGTGCTCTAAAGGAAGTGGTTAAAAGTGCAGAGTTGTATCACTCACATATTATGAAACAAGCTTTTTAAGTTCTGTAGTTCATAAGAAAAATCTATATAAGTATTAATCACAAAAACTTGGACCATAGCGACTAGCCATTCATATAGATTTATAGGTCTTGTAGCCATGAGTGATACCCATATGTTATTTATTAATAGAGATATATGTCCTTCTTCTTTCTAGCAAAGGATAGTATTTACTAATGCACTTAATTCAATGTATTGACATTTAAGAAAAGATATTAGAGATTTTCTTGTTTGTTGTGAAGTTAATATGCTTTATGCATGTTTTTTTTTCAAACAATAAAGAGAAATATTCATTATTTAAGGGAGATTACATATAAAGCCCATAGTACAAGATTATAGAGCCCATGGATCATACAGATACAACAGAAATACAGCCTAATTACATCACAAGGAAAAAGAGGAAACCTTGTATGTTGGAGGATGAGAAAGAATCAGAGTAGTAGCTTCCATTGACGGTAAAGGTTAAGACCTGAGAAGCAGCTCCGTTAAAGAGCAAACTAGAGCAGAAAAGGCATTAACTTTTCCTTCAAAGGACCAACCAATTCCACAGATCTTGGTTGATAAAATTCTTGAAGATTAATAAACTCCAACCATGGCATAGGCATTATAACAGGGCAGGCAAGCAGAAAGACGTCATTTTCCTTCTCCCAAACCATGACAGTGAAGCTCCATGTTGACCACTTTTATCCAATACTACTTGAGCTAAGTATATATTTGACAGATCTTAAGGATTATGCCCAAATAAAGTATAAGCAGCATCAAGCGTCGAATGTTGGCCTTCACTGGAAATCTCCATTTACAGAGCAGAGTGATGAGAGCTTTAAGCTCTGCACATAAAAGGAAACAGATGTATATAGCCATCTCCACAAAAGATATCACTTATTATTATTGGATATGAAACTAAAGGAAGAAAAAGAAAGACAGTAATATAAATTGAAAGAAAATGAAAGGAAATGGAGGATGATTGTTGGTGAAAACTAGCAATCACCCTTAAATGTCAATGATCTCTGTAAAAACATTGTTCATATGGAGAGCAATGTGATATCAACATTGAGAATTCCTAAAAACGTTTTTCTCATTAATATGCTCTATGCATGTTTGGGATGGTAAAAATGGCTAAATATATTTTTCAGTATCAATAAATTTATGATAATTCTCACTAATGCAATCCAACATTTCAATCAAGTTACATTATAATATTTGACTTTTATCACTTAAAACTGTTTCACCTTTAATTTTAATTCAAAAAAATGTCTCAACACATTTTCCAATCGACATCAATGATGTGACTTCCATATGAATGCTGATGTGGCCAATAAAAATATTACGTATTATAAAATAATTAGTCATAACATTATAGTGGGACACATGATGCTACATCATGTTATGCATTCCACTCATTCTCTCTCCTCCAATAAAAATTAAAATAAACTTATTTTTTCTTTTTCCATTTTCTTATACTTTCCTTTATTTTCCCATCACCCAAAAGGCTCCAATTTAACCAAAAAAAAAAAATCAAACATACATTCAATCAAATTCATTTATCAACAATAAAGCATCTGTAAAAAACAAATCAATTTTATCAACAATAAAGTCAAGACAATCAAACCCATTCAATAAATCAATAATAATCAAAGAATTATTAGTCCAAACTAAATCATTAGTTTAGTGACAAAAAAAAATTGTGAGAGCCTAGTTAGGTGCAAATATCTCTAAAATAAGAAAAAAGGGGTGCTAAATAGTCTCAAAATGTGCTCGTGAGTCTTCATTCTGACAAATTTTTAATATCCATGTCTAGAAGTCTCTATTAAAAATGGTAAAAATAGGTCTATTTATAACATAGAGGTGTTTATGGCGATTTAGGAGTTCATGCCATACACGAAAAT
The DNA here is from genome assembly GCA_947683625.1 of Mallotus nudiflorus. Classification (NCBI taxonomy): domain Eukaryota; kingdom Viridiplantae; phylum Streptophyta; class Magnoliopsida; order Malpighiales; family Euphorbiaceae; genus Mallotus; species Mallotus nudiflorus. Next base: position 8,881,928 of record CANTUR010000207.1, read on the forward strand.
GCACACCAGGGTGTGCTAGGAGTATGTTGGCATGCATTAGAGGTGCATTGGCGTACCAAATGGGCTGGTGTACGCCAAGAGCATTCTAGTCATGCAATAGCGTGTATCGACACACTAGCATGCTTCAATGCATGTTGATGCACACTTGGACATAGCACATCATACATGGGCCCACATATACCCCCTCACACACTTGTTCACATGCGCATGCACACATATATGTCAAATGAATTCACGAGTCCAAAAGCAAATATATTTTAGGATATTATGTTTAGATTTTATTTTGTTATATTAATATGCTTTAAAGGCTAATAACATGCATTTTCAGTCTTTTACACAAATATAATTTTATCATTGGATCATAATTATAGGCTGTCAGATTTTGAGATATGATGATTGCCTCCTCCTTTGTTTGCATTGCATTAGTGTGTTCGAGGAGTCTTAGTTAGTGTCAATACATAAGAAGCAATGACTAGGGTTTAAAGTAATTACCTAGTGTTGAGTCGTGTAGTCATTATGACGTTAGTGAGCCATAAAAAAATGTCAGTATAATGTCGTTATATAGCCATTTAAGGCATTAAATGAGTACCATCATAGCAATTTAAGGTGTTAGGCAAAATAATACGCCTCTATAGCCATTTAAGGTGTTAGGCATAATGATGTGCCACTATAATCATTTAAAGTATCAGGAAAAGTGATGTGTTGTTATAGCTATTTAAAGCGTCAGGCAAAGTGATGTGCTATTATAGCCATTTAAAGCGTCAAACAAAATGTCGTGTCATTATAGCCATTTAAGGCATCAGATAAAATGATATACCACTATAGCCATTTAAGGTCTCAAATAAAATAATGTGGCTTTATACTCATTTAAGGCATTAGGCAAAGTGAAGTGTCGTTATAAAGCATTGGGCAAAGTGATGTGTCACTATAGCCATTTAAAGTGTTAAGCAAAATAATATGCCACTATAGTCATTTAAGGCATTAAGCAAAGTAATGTGTCATTATAGCAATTTAAAGCGTCAAGTAAAGTGATAAAGATTGATGTTGTACAATTAAGGAGTGGATTATAATACCAGGGATGATTAGTTTTCTCATTATCAAATGTAATTATAATATAACATGAGTAATGATTGAAGGCTTACCCATTTATTTTCAAGAAGCAAATCAGGATGGTAGTTGTACACTGTTGGAGTTATAGGTAATGAGTGTGTATAAGTGTGTGTTCAAAGGTTTAATGTGTACATGATTGTAGAAATAGTACATTATCATTGTTATTAAGTGTATATATTAGTTAGGCTTAAGATAAAACTCATTGGATGAATTTATAAAGCTCAAAACATGCCAACAACATGAAGGTAATAATGCTCCCAGCACCATCCTGACCGGGACACCATCCAGGACTATATGTACCTCATCAAGCAAAAGTTAGAATTTTGGGCAGTGCTCATTCTAGGCACCATCCTGACCAGGATAATGTTAGGGACACTCATCATGAGCATAGTCCTAACTAGGACATAACTAGTCCCTTTCAAGAACAACGATCTTGTCAACTCAAACGACTATTTTTATTGAATATCCTGATCGGGATTGAGTAAAATTCTATAAAAAGTTAAAAATCATACTCAACAATAAATACACACGTGAAGACTTTATTAAAAAGGTTAAAATAAGTGATTGAATAAATTCTCTTTTAGAAATTCAGGTGTGTTTATAACTATTCTAAAATTCATCATAATCAATACACACTTTAAGTGTGGGTTTTATGTTCTAATTTAGGTTCCTCTTCTTCTTATTTCTTGAGATAAAAAGGGAAGTGAGGAACTAATTTTAAAAGGAATTTATTTAAATATTAGCCATTGAAATTCTTGGAGTTTTGATTTTAAGAGTGAGCCAAGAAAACTCTTCATGTAAGGTTTAAGTATGAGCCTTAAAAACACTTAGGAAAAGGTTTTGAGTATGATGCAACCAAGCTAAGCAAGCCCATCAAACAAAGTGATCCATTGCATTATGAGGGACCAATGATAAAATCAAGGACAAAGAAGTTCAAACAAGCATTGAATTTTCTTGTCTTTCACATTACAAGCTTGGAGCCGCATAATAAAGAATTCAAACTAATTAGCTTAATTTCCTATTATAAAATTAATTAGCTTGAATTGGATGAATTTAGAAGTTGTTTTTTTTTTCTATTTTAGAGTCAATAAGAAAGATTTAAGAAGATTCTAGAAGATATGAGAAGATTCAAAGATATTCCAAGTCAAAGTCAATAAGTCAACAAGTCAAAGTCAAAGTCAAATAGTCAATAAGTCAAAGTCAAGGATTAATGGTCAACATGTGACATGGCATGCTTCTATTCTTAGTTATCATGAGTTGTCATTTTGCTTAGTTGTCATGACTTGTAATGAGTTGTCAATTTTGACTTTTCAAAGATGAGTTGTCATTAGTTGTCCTATTTTGAAGGAAGTCTCCTTAATTAAGGATTTTCCTATATAGGTATCTTTAGGAATAAGGAATAGAACTGTTTCCTTCAAGGATTAGGTTGTTTACATGCCTATATAAGGGTTAACCCTATGACATACAAATTAAAGCATTGAAATATAAAAAGTGAGGTTTTTCCTTGAACTTTGTTCTTTTGAAACTTTATAAGTTTACTTGAATTGTTTCACTTCTACCTTTCATTACAATTACTAGGTTAGATTAAACTTAGAATTGTATGATTGTTCATCTTATAATAGCTAAGTATCTTGCTTCACTTTAATAAGCAAGGGGTTTAGCTCCATCTTCACAACCTCATCTTGACGATCTTGGGCAATGATTTCAAAGTTGGATGCGTGTTCTATCTCTGTTATAGGTAGGGTTTGTATAAGAGTGAGTCTTGAAAACTCAAGTTGTAAAGGTTTGAGTTGAGTCTTGAAAAACTTTCTTGTAAACTTAATATAAGTGAATAGATTGGAGTGGGTTTCAAATCCTAACTTGGGGATAAGTTGGGTGGAGATATAAGTTTGATTTAGAAACTAAACTCTTAAAATGCCTTGTGTTCATTTCTCTTCTCTTCATTTTTTAATCTTTCTCTTAATTTGTTTTAATTTTCTTTGAGTTTTTAAGATATAAGTTGAGTCTTTCACTAACTAAGGCATTTTCAATTATTATTATTATTATTATTATTATTATTATTATTATTATTATTATTATTATTATTATTATTATTATTATTTCATTAACACTTTGCCCAAGTCTAGTGTTAAACTATATTTATTTTCAATTTTTAAACTCTTAAAATACCTTATGTTTTTTTCTCTTCTCTTCATTCCTTAATATTTCTCTTAATTTATTTTAATTTCCTCTAAATTTTTAAAGCTCTATTCACACTTTAGGGCATTTTCATTTGGTATGAGAGCTTGGGTTTTAAGTATTTAACTGCTAGAATTCGAATCTTTTTCTTTCCAAACCCTAAAACCATTTTTTGATGGAAGTGATTACCCACATTGTAAGTATAAAATGGAGCTCTATCTTGATAATGATCTAGTTAGATTATGGGTTATAGTGTTAAAAGGTTAGGACCCCCCTAGAGGAAAAGTGGATGAAGTTAAAGTCAAACTTGAAAGAAGCAAGTGGTCACAAAAGCAAAGAGAAGAAAATCACAAAAATAAAAAGGCAATGATTATTGTTATTGCTTCCATGTCAAGAGAAGAAAGAGGCAAATTTCAACATTGCATTATGGCCACGGAGATGCGAGAGACCTTAGAGAATTATTATAAAGGCAACATCTAAATGAGATCCAAGAAAGTTCAACTTCATGTCTATGAGTATGAACTTTTTAAGATGAAGCCTTATGGGAGCATCACTGAAATGACAAATCGATTGAATGCCCTCTTAACAACATTAAGGAAGTTAAACAAACACTACTCTAAAGAAGAAGTCACTACCAAAATTTTAAGAGTGCTACCTAAGAAGGATTGAGAGTCAAAAGTAGCTTCAATTGAAGAATCTCATGATCTCTCCAAGCTTTCAACCAAAATCCTCATTAGTAAGCTTCTCACTCATAAGCTTAACTTGAGGCAAAGGGAAGAGGAACAAGAAGACAAAAAGAAGAAGAAAAGCCTTGCATTTAAAGCATAATAAGACTCAAGTGATGAAAGTGAACTTGAAAAATCAAATGAAGATGATGAGGATATTGCATTATTCATTAAGTACTTTATGGAGTACTTAAAGAAGAAAAACTTGAGCAAACACAAAGAATCCAAGAGAGGTGGATTTAAGAAGGCTAAGGAAGTCATATGCTTAAAGTGCAAAAGGTCCAGTCATATTCAAAATGAATGTCCCAAGCTCAAGCATAAGCATAAGGGAGGAAAGGAGAGGAGAAAAACTTTTAAAGCTACTTGGGATGACTTATCCGAATTCGATATTAAGGAGGAGTACTAAGAGGCATCAAAACTTTGCTTTATCGCCTTAAAGGAAAATTTTGAGGTACCTCCCTTGTCTAAATCTTCTTGTAATAATTCTTATGATAATTTGTGCTTTGATGAGCTTAATGATGATGAGGAACTTGATGATGATAGCTCTTTATTTAGAAAATTAGTTTTACATTATAAAAAGTTGCTTTCTAAGAAAAAGTTTTATAAATAAAAATTTTCAAAGTTATCCAAAAATTTTGACGATTTGAAATTGGAATTTTCAAATGTCGGTTCTTCAAATAAAAAATTAACTCTTGATTTGAAAATATCTCTCTTTAAAAGAAGATATTGAAAATGTTAAAAAAGAAAATGAGTTGCTTTCAAGAGAGATTGTAGAAATCAAAAACACATTTATATATTCCAAAAAGAAAAAGAGACCCTTGATAATGTTTTAGATAGTTAAAGGACTCATCGTTTGACATATGGTTTTAAGTTTTCAAATGGATCTTCTATATTATCAATTCCCCCCAAATTTATTAAGACTACTCTTGCTTCTTGCCCCACTCCTTGTTAGAGCTCTAAAGCTCATGACTTTAAAACCAAGAGTCTCATAAATTCTAGGGCTATTAGAAAGCCTCTAAAGACTAATATTTTTAAGGCTCAAAGTTTTAAAGCTAAAGGCAAGAAACCTCAACCCTATCATGCATTCATGTATCATAATAAAAGGCGCACACACATGCACATTAGGCCTAAAAAATTCATGCATTATTATGATTGTGAAATGCATACTCATCCTAGAACTATTATGTCTAAAAAAAAGCCAATAACCATCATTACCCTGTTAAACTTGCATGTGTAGGTAGGCAAAATAGATTTTTAAAAATTAAATGCTTTTATTGCATGAAATTTGGACACTCTAATAATGTGTGTTATTATAGAAAACTTCATCTTACCCTCCTACCTAGAGTATATTTAGAGACAAACAAACCTAAACCAATTAAGACTTGGGTTCAAAAGGGTGTTTGATCTCATGTTATGTAGGAGTAGTCATAAGTCAACCTTATGTTAATCAATGATAAGTTAATAAAACCAATTTACTTAATTTGTCATTAGATACGCAAACATAAAATGTCTAAAGAGAATTTAACCCTCTACATAATAAAAAATTATTCTAAAAAATTGCATGATCTTGGAATACTATTTTCCATTATCTTTCAATATTTTTCTTTTGGTATTCTTCAATTGGCATTCATGTAATTTTTTTTTTGATGCCTTAGTTTTCAATTGGTATCATTCATATTATTTGATTTATTTACTTTCATTTGACATTTTTGTTTCCTCCTTTTTTTACTTTGACAAAAAGGGAGAGAAATTTGACATTTTGAATGATAATGAACATGTTTATATAAATATAATGCTAATAAGGAGGAGAAACTAAATATTTATTTTAATTGAGTGACATTTGACATATTTTACTCACCTTAGCATATATTGAGGGAGAGAACTTTTGAAACTCCTTGGTATATGATTGAGGGGGAGTATCATAATATAAATGCACACACATTCACTTAGTGATTTTTATTATCATTCAAAATTAATTGTTAAAGTAAAGAAAAAGGAGATTATTAATCCTTTTCATGATTAAAGTCATGATCAATCTCTAAACAACCTTGGTTTTGACTTTAACAATCAATTTTAGTTGCTAACTTTTATATTTAAGTGTGTATATTAGTTAGTGTAAGCACCCAATTTCCGGATGCAATTGTGCAATTGCGACATAAGCCCCTATGATGAAATTCATTCAAAAAAATTGAACTTGGATGTCGATTTTCTAGACTTTAGGGATTAAATTGCAACATTTTTTAAGATTTGATTGTAAATAAGTTAATTTTTTAGGTGTCTTTTAGTAATTAAATGTCACGACCCAAAACAGGGGCCATGACCGGCGCTAGGGAACGGGAATTCTTTCGAATCCGGAACCCGTAGCAAGCCTAAAAAAAATAAAATAAATCATGCCATAATAACAATAATAATATTATATGCAGCGGAAATGGAAATCATAAATATCATAATACCATTTCACATCAACTGGATTTAAATCAACATCTCATCACATAGATATATAATCTTTAATACAAATCCAGTTTCAATATAATACATCTCTTTAAAATAAAATACATGAAATCCAATACTTTAATTCACAACTACTGCAGTGTCTAGATAAAATAAATAAGACTCAAGTAGATAATTTACACAAAGAAGCCGGGACGGAAGAAATCCGGCGTATCAACCTGCTACTGAGGTCTGAAGAAGTTGACTCTCCTGAAAAATAGTCAACGGAGGGGAGTCAGACCTCACTGAGTGAATTACTATAATATATATACATACACACTAAGTGATAATGCATACAATCAATAGTATATGTGTAATATGTATATATACAGGAAATTTCACACAGATGCAGAAAATCCTTTTTTATATATTTTATCTGAAAATCATCTTTTATGAAGGATCACATAGAACCCTAGAATATCGCAACCTCAGAAAATAGTGTTAAACAACACTCAAGCCATACAGGCTCACTTATTCCAAATATATCCACTTAATCCATATGGACAGTAGACTGGCCCCGAGATACTAAGTCAACCGAGCTCCAACAGTCTGACTGCCAGTGTGATTGGCCTCGAGACACTTGGTCAACCGAGCTCCAGCAATCACACCTCCAAACCATATCTCACACATATCAATTAATCATATCAAATCAATATCCACAAATAGCTAGTAATATAGCCTAAAGCTATAGGCGTACCGGTACGTACTCGGTCCTAGTGCTGCCCACTAGGTAGCACGTTCTATTGATATCCTTCATTCTTAAATATAAAACATTCATTCACAAAAATAAATGATGCATGAATATAAATGAAATAACAATATAAACCATATATATACCGGAAATATACCAAAAGTAAACCAGGTATATTTCAAGTATATATATGTCAAATGAATTCAATCAAATTATAACTTAAGCTGGAAATATATTTAAAAACATTTTAAATATATTTTATTCACAAAATATGCATATAATTTATTATATACCAAAAATAAACCAAAAATATACTTAATGTAAACTTAAGAAATAATCAAATTATTTATGCATATTTAATCAACATAAAACATGCATTTCTAAATCATGCATCCTAAGTACATATATATAGTATAGTAACTCACCTAATGCGCTCCACGAGACAGGTCCGACGGGCCTGGTCCACTAGCCCTCGGTCTCGGTGCAACTAAATAAGCAATAAATAATCGACATCAGAATAAACCTAACAGAAATCCTAGAATTCAATCTAGAGTATTAAAATACGGAAACAGAATTAGGGTTCGACTGGATATCACGTTTTACGAGAATTCTACCAAAAATTCGACAGAACCTCCCCTGTAAAACGGACATCTCTCTACTCAAAAGAGTAGAGCCGACCCTGCAAAGAAACACACTTCGAAATACAAGCTCAACAAAAATCCACAACCCCTCGGTCGGACTCCAGACTACAATCTGTCGACCGGGGTCCACAAACACAGAATAATTCCAGATATAATAAAAATATCCTCACAACATAGTAATACATCTCATAGGTAAAAATTACATAATTAACCTTGAAACATTATAAAAACCGATTAAAACTCATTTTATTAGAAAAACCGTATATTATATATAATTGAAAATAATTCACGAAAAATAGTTTTAATTAGTTAAAAATACTAAATATTTTGTAGAAATCATTTTTATAACTTAAATAACTATTAAAACCAATTAAATTACATTTTTAGACAATTTAGGGTAAAATTACCAAAATACCCCTATATATATAAATATACTTAAATTACTTCAAAAATTCACCAAAAATCATACAATTACCCAAAATTAATTTTCTCAACATATTTATCCATAATATCAATATTTAAACTCAATTAACCAATTAAATTCAAATAAAAACACATTTAACCTAATTTTTCCAAAATTCCATAAACTTCAATAATTCAAAATAAATACTTAGAAATTCATAAAAATTCCAAATAAATTCCTATAATTCATTTCAACACCTAATTCAACCATAAACTCAAATTTCATAATTTAAATAATTAATTTCCGAAAATTAGAAAAAAATATTAAAATATTCAAAAATACCCAAAAATTCTACAAAAATTCATACATGTAGATTAAGCTACTAGGAACAACATTTGTGAAGGAAGTTTTCATGAATCATCCAATTCGAAGCTCAAAAAAATCAAAAACCCTAATAGGCCGAAATTGACAAAATCGAAACCTAAGCAATTCTAGACCATTTTAGCTCAAACCAAAGCTAGAATCACACTCACCGGAGCTCAAGGAGAAGAAAGAGACTGGCGGTGTCAAAAATGGTGGCCGAAATCGGCGTGATCGACGGTGGATCGATTTTCGACTTCTCCGGCCAAAATCGATCTCCAGACGCCGGAAACGGCCTCCTCAGGCGGCGAAATTGGTCGGGGAAGACGGTGGCACACCGGACGGCACACCCACGGTGAAGAAACGGCACGGCAACGACCGAAAATGGAGAAGGGAAGAATCGGGAGGAAGAAGGAGACTCGGGGGGCAAAATGGTAATTTTCCAAATTTTTTGATTTTTGACAAATATATGTATATATATATACTTTATACTATATATTAAAATAATATTAAATTACACACATCAAATATACACCACACACATAAAATATTAATATTTTAATACTTTATACTAAATAAAATTAATTAAATAACAATAAAACAAATAAATACTTAATAAAATATTAGGGTAATAATAAACCCTAATTAAATAATTATACACACACAGGCTTTATTTAATAATTTAAAAATATGTATGAGTTCATGCAAGTCCGTAAATACATTTAAAACAATTAATAATACATTGTTTACGTGAAAATTTCCCCGAAAATGCAAGTCCCGGGAAAATTTTACGTAAAACACTGAAAATAATACACAGTAGTTAAAATAGATTTTAAATACATATCAACTCATAAAAATATCATATAATATACAGAAATTATTAACACTGCATATCCTGGTACAGTGTAAAAATATTTTTAAACACACGGGATATTACAGTCTCCCCCCCTTACAAGAATTCGTCCCCGAATTCTAAAAAGAAAAGATCAAGAAGGAAAGAGATACGGGTAAGAAGCTCGCATCTCAGCTTCAGTCTCCCACGTATGCTCTTCAACTCTGTCGCTACGCCATAGAACCTTGACCATCGGAATCTGCTTCGATCGCAACTGTCGAACTTGAAAATCAACGATCGCCACAGGTTCTTCCACAAACGTCAAATCTTCACTCACTTCCACACTGTCAGGTTGCAACACGTGTGAAGGATCTGAGATATACTTCCTCAACATCGAGATATGAAATACTGGATGCACCTGTGACATACTCGGAGGCAAATCCAACCGATATGCAACAGTGCCAATTCTCTCCAGAATCTCAAACGGTCCAATATATCTCGGTGCTAACTTACCCTTCCTGCCAAATCTCATCACACCCTTCATCGGAGATACTTTCAGAAAAATGAAATCTCCAACCTGAAACTCCACATCTCTGCGCCTAGGATCCGCATAACTCTTCTGTCTGCTAACTGCGGTATCTAATCTTCGCTTGATCACAGCGACTTTCTCTGTAGCATCCTAAACCATCTCTGGTCCAGTCAAAGCTCTCTCACCAATCTCATCCCAACACAACGGGGATCTACACTTCCTTCCATATAATGCCTCATACGGTGCCATACCAATACTGCTATGGTAGCTGTTATTATATGCAAACTCAACAAGCGACAAATGATCATCCCAGCTACCTCCTAAATCTAGGACACACATCCTCAACATATCTTCCAGTGTCTGGATCATCCTCTCAGACTGGCCATCTGTCTGAGGATGAAAAGCAGTACTGAAATCCAACCTAGTGCCCATCGTTTCCTGTAACTTCTGCCAAAAATGAGAAGTGAACACTGAACCTCTATCTGATACAATGGACACAGGTACTCCATGAAGGCACACAATATGCTTCACATACAACTTCGCCAATCTAGCAACTGAATATGTGGCTTTCACAGGCAAGAAATGTGCAGACTTCGTCAACCTGTCAACAATCACCCAGATGGAATCGTATCCATCCTTCGAACGAGGTAAACCGACCACAAAATCCATAGCTATCCTTTCCCACTTCCACTCGGGAATAGGAAGAGGCTGAAGCTTCCCAGAAGGCTTCTGATGTTCGGCTTTCACTTGTTGACACGTCAAGCACTTAGCAACATAATCAGCAACATCTTTCTTCAATCCGTCCCACCAGTATAGATCTCTGATACTGTGGTACATCTTAGTAACACCCGGAAGAACACTGTAGGCTGTAGAATGTGCTTCCTCTAAAATCTCCTCTCTCAAGTCATCCACATCTGGAACACACAATCTACCACTGATCCACAACACACCATCATCATCGAGTGTGAAATCAGTGAACTTCCCTGCTCTGACATTCTCTGCAAGCTCTTCCAGAATAGGATCTCGGCTCTGAGCTGCTTTAATCTTATCCCTTAGTACAGATCGTACTTTAAATTGAGCTAACAGTCCACCTGATCTACTAATCTTCATCATCAGACCTTGATCCACCAACAGATGCAATTCCTGGATCAATGGTCTCCTCTCAACACCGATGTGAGCAAGACTACCTGAGGACTTCCTACTCAAGGCATCTACTACAATATTAGCTTTACCCGGATGGTAAAGAATCTCGCAATCATAATCCTTCAACAATTCCAACCATCTTCTCTGCCTCAAATTCAGATCTCGCTGCTGAAAAATGTACTTAAGGCTCTTGTGATCAATAAATATCTCACAAGCCACCCCGTACAAATAATGTCTCCAAATCTTCAAAGCAAAGATCACTGTAGCCATCTTTAGATCATGTGTAGGATAGTTCTGCTCATGCTTCTTCAACTGCCTCGAAGCATAGGCTATCACCCTTCCATTCTGCATCAACACACAACCAAGACCAATTCTAGAGGCATCACAGTAAACTGTGAACTTATCCACACTATTAGGCAAAGCTAATACTGGCGTTGTGGTCAACTTCTCCTTCAATAACTGAAAACTGTTCTCACAAGCTTCTGACCACTCGAATAAACATTCTTCTGAGTCAAGCGAGTCATAGGGGCTGCAATCCTGGAAAAATCCTGCACAAACGGCCTATAATACCCGGTTAAACCCAGAAAACTTCGAATCTCCGTAACAGAAGTAGGTCTAGGCCATTCAGATACTGCCTCAACCTTCTGTGGATCAACCTGAATACCTTCTTTAGACACTACGTGTCCAAGAAAAGAAACACTCTCCATCCAAAAATCACACTTCGAGAATTTAGCATAAAGTTGATGATCTCTCAGTGTCTGTAGTACAATCCTCAAGTGATATACATGCTCTTCCATACTCCTCGAATATACTAGTATATCATCAATGAAGACTACTACAAACTGATCCACATTCGGTCTGAATACTCTGTTCATCAGGTCCATAAAAGTTGCTGGTGCATTAGTCAAACCAAAAGACATCACCAGAAACTCATAATGACCATAACGAGTGCGGAATGCTGTCTTCAGAATATCAGGTTCACTAATCCGCAGCTGATGATAACCTGACCTCAAGTCGACCTTAGAAAAGAATTGTGCACCCTGTAGCTGATCAAACAAATCATCTATCCTCGGGAGAGGATACTTATTCTTCACCGTCACCTTATTCAACTCTCTGTAGTCAATGCACAGTCTCAGGGTACCATCCTTCTTCTTCACAAACAGGACTGGTGCACCCCAAGGAGAAACACTAGGTCTAATAAAACCTTTATCCAACAACTCTTGCAACTGCTCCTTCAACTCTCTCAACTCTGCAGGAGCCATACGATAGGGTGGCATAGATATAGGAGTAGTACCTGGAACCACATCTATACAGAACTCAATCTCTCTATGAGGTGGTAAACCTGGTAACTCCTCGGGAAAAACATCAGGAAACTCACAAGCAACCGGAACATCTGTGAATAACAACTTCTCCACTGAAGTATCCCTGACCAATGCCAAAAACCCCTGACAACCTTTCCTCAACAACTTCCTAGCTGTAATAGCAGAAATAAGATTCTGAGGTGTTGAACTCCTATCACCAACAAACTTAAATTCTACTTCATCAGGAATTCTAAAAGTCACCTCTTTATTCCTGCAATCTACCACGGCAAAGTGCTGAGATAACCAATCCATTCCCAAAATAACATCAAACTCCATCACATCCAACAAAATCAAATCAGCGGGTAATTCTCTATCTCCCACGAGAACTGGACAACCAGAAAGAACAATATCGGCGTCCAAGGAATCGCTCAGAGGAGTGGCAACAGACAAAGGAAAAGCCATCCTTGAAGCTTTCCAACAAGATTTAGAAGCAAAAACAGGAGAAACAAACGAATGCGTGGCACCCGGATCAAACAAAACCCAAGCATCCAGGTAACAAACAAAAACAATACCTGCCACGACTGCATTAGATGCCTGAGCATCCTGCTGAGTCAGATGGAAAACTCTGGCCTGACCTCGACCTCCCTGCTGACTGGTAGAAGCCTGGCCAACGCCTCTGGCACCTCCTCTAGTACCTCTACCACGACTCTATTGTGGAACAAACTGAGTGGAACTCTGATGCTGGGCTGGTGGTAACTGAAATGGCACGGGTGCTGCACTAGCAATCGACTGCTGTGGGAATCGCGGAATCTGCTACTGCTGATACCCAGAATAAGGACACGATCTGGTAAAATGTCCTGTCTGCCCGCATCTGAAACATGCCAGTGGTGTCAGATAACACGGTCCCTGATGGACTCTACCACAAGTCTGACAAACACTGGCCGCTGATCCAGAACTACGACCACTGCTACTGCTCGAAGCACCTGACCCAAATCTGAATGATCTACGCTGACCTCCACGGCCATGTCTACTGCTCCGATGCACTCGCTGCTGCTGCCTCTGACTCTGCTGAGTCGAACCTCGCTGCTGACTACTCGAACCAACATGAAAACTCGAATATGGAGTAGTCTGCAATCCACTCGACTGAACTCCCAACTGATAATAATCAGGCATCGCTCCCTACCTAACTAATCTCAGCTCAATCTCCTTAGCTAACTCAATCACAGACTCGAGAGTAAGGCCTGCTGTAGGCATACCAGCAAAAGCTGAACCCAAACCAGTAACATATGTAGTAACAGCGAAATACTGCTCTCGCATCAGATCCTCAGCATATCTACCCAATCGAAGAAACTCTCGGGTATACTCATCTACAGATCGATCTCCATGAGAAATACTAGTCAAACGGAGACGATAACTCAAACGAAGAGGCTCTGGATAAAATCTCCTCATGAACCGCTCTCGAAACTGAGCCCAGGTCATCGTCATCATATAGGGCTGGATCATCTGAATGAACCAATCTAGAGCTGGTCCCTCAACAGACAACTCGACGATCATGATCCTCTGGTACTCGGTATGAGCAGTCCGAGTCCTAGTCTCAATCGCATGCAGAAAATCTAAAGGATCAGAAGTACCATCAAAAGCAATCCTGCCTGCGCAAATTCTTTGAAAAAAATTTAAAGATTCACAGAGATAACAATGTAAAAAACCTGACTGCGCAAAAAAGAAAAAAACCCTAAAAATAAAAAAGCTACTAAGAACACCCTTTTCAATCCAGAATCAAACAACAAGTCAAAAACAACGATTGAGGAGGATGCTGCCTGTGTTCAAATGAACAGAAGGTCCATGGAATGCCATGGAAGATCCTGTATTGTTTCCCAGTAAAATTTAGGGTTTTATTTTTTATTTTGGTGTTCTGTGTTTTTTTATGGATGTATAATTGTTTAATTTTAGATTTTTATATATAGTTTGTAATAGCCCCAGTAGTGGGAATAGTAAATTTTTTTAATTTTCTGCACTTTAAAATTAATTAGTAAAACTAGGCCCACTAGGTAAGATTAATTAAAATTAATAGTGGCTTTAGTTAATTAGGGTTTGTATGTAATTAAATTAGGTTTTTTAAGAAATCATATATGAATGTATTTTGATATGATTTTGTGAGGTTTTTTATGTTTTTAGGCCCCAAGCCCACGTTTAGATCTAACCCACTTAATAAATAGGCTTAAAAATGATTTAGGACTTTAAATAATTAAAATCAATTTAGGCCTATTAGGTTAATTAGATTTTAGGCCCACTTAGTTAATTAAAAACTTGTTTAGACTTAGCTTAATCCACTTAAATTCATTTATTTTAATAAATAAACTTAGGCTTACATTTCATTTAAAATAAAACCAAGTTAGACTTAGGACCACTAATTTAATTTTCCTTTAAAATTGAATAGACTTAAGCCCATATCTTAGATAAACTAAAATAAATAGATATAGACTCACTAATTAATAAAAATGTAGGCCCACCTTTATGTCCATTTCACTTGTAAATAAAATATGTAGATTTAGCTAACTTATAAAATAAAATTAATATAGTTTAGACATAGGGACATTGCCTTTTTGATGCATTTTTACTTGTAATTTTATTGACTTGTTGCCTTTTGGGTTAGATGAATGTTAATTAGGGTTTAATAAAATTTCATGTAATTAGAGGATTAAATAATCATTTATAAAATTATTCTAAATGAACACGAGACTAAGAGAAGTTAGTATTCTGTATCCAGAATCTCCTGGTTGTGGTGCTAGCTTTCTTTTAGAGAATCAAGCACCAACTTTTCGATTTGTCCCAGTTATTACCCCGGGTGGCGACTCCTCATCTCCACGCCATATCTTTATGACAGTGGTTAGTGTGTTCTCTAAGGCCCTAAGCTTAAACAGTAACGTGGTTGCTAAAATCTTGGATGCACGCTAAACGCCACCGTCTATAGTGGCAACTCCATTAGGGATAAGGGATATTGATTCTACTTGTGTTCTTTAGAATTCTTTTATTGATTATTATTTCATTCTTACATTCATTCTGCATGTCCCTACTAAACTGATGGCATTGGTTTATGATCCCATGATTCCACTAGCTTCATAGAGTTGTAGATTGGCTAACCATCACTTTTAGCCTTAACTTGGTTCAAGAGAGATTACCGGGCTCATTTGACCAAAGTCTATAACCTAAGTCCCTAAAGGGCGTAATGTTCTCTCGAGTTAGTAAATGATGCTGGACCCCTCTGACCTTGGCCTGTAACTCAAAGTCCTAACTTTTCACTAGACCCTAACCATTTATAATGGCTTAGTTACTTCTTCTAGGGTTTTTACCCAAAATGCTTATTTGTTTGAATTACCATGAGGTATTTCTATTTATAAAAGCTCAGGCCTATACCTTTGAAGCTCATTCAGGCTAATAAGGATTAGGCTAGACCTTTATATTTAAAAATGTTATTTCTGTGCTTTTATCCTTGTAAAGAGAGATTTGGCATGCACGTCGGCTCTTAATATCCCTTGTTGATATGAAGGCCAAGACTAAAAAATCCTAAGAAAAGAAACTCGCCATTGAACATATGTGTGGGAGGAATAAGGTTAGAAGGCTTATGCTTGCATGTTGCCTATTGATTGCTTCTTGATAATTGCTAATTGCTAAGTGCTTACCTACTATTTATTATATAAACACATGCATCATGCATACATGTATACTTACAGTCCATGCATCATACTAATACATTATTTTACAGCCATCATAGATTCATCTGGGTCTTCTCTTGTCTAGGGACGAAGAGGTGGCAGATTGACTAGAGTTAATTTAAGTCTGAAGTCCATAGCTCAAAGCATTCTTCACAGACTGGAGAGACTAGAAGGGAGTCCAATCAATCCACTATTCTTAGAAGCTGAATCAGCTCAGACTGAACAGAATGAAATGGAACAACAACCAGAGATATGGACCTTGAAGGACATTAAGGGAGCTTTGATGGATAACATGAGAGCTATGATGCAAGATAAACTAAGACAGACTTTGGTCAGACTAGTGCAACCTATTGTTGGACAACCACCTGCTGCTGTTATTGAACAACCACCTGCTGCTATTGTTGAACAGCCACTTGCTATCGGAGCTCCACCTGTTGCTGTAGCTCCTCCACCTATTGCTAATAATGCTGGGGGGCAACCTACTGCTAGAAATATGCCTGCTACTGATGTGAGACTGGAAGATGTTGAAAACTACATAGTAGAAAAGGCGAAGAGAGAATCACTTAAATTGGTTGAAGACCTTAAGTCCAAACAAATGCAAGCACTGACTCAGAAAATGTCCAAGATGGAAGAGCTAATTAGAGGATAATGAATAGGTTATTCTTTTGACTTTGATGATATGTTGTAAATAGAGGGTGACAAGTTTCCTGATAAGTTTAAAATGCCTTAACTATAGAAATTTGATGGGAGGGGAGACCCTGGAATTCATTTGAGCCAATACACAACAACTATGAGCACTACTAAAGCACCATTGTCAGTAGTTGCTAGGCTGTTTGTGTTGTCTCTAGAAGGAATGGCTGTGAACTGGTACCATGGGTTAGAAAAGTCTATTAGAGCTGATTGGAAGGAACTATATACTGCATCCTTGAAACAATATGATTATAACACTTGATTGGAAGTGTCAATTAAGGATCTAGAGTTGACTAAACAGCAATCAAATGAGTTTTTTTTAATTTCTTAACTCATTTCATGAATAAAGTAGGGATGATGAAAAACAAGCTTACTGAGAGGATCAAGTTAGAATGATAGTTCATAATATGTCACCTAATTTGGTCGAGAGGTTACAGATGGTGAATCCCAAAACCTTTGTGGATTTGTATGATGATGGGTTACAAGCTGAGGAAATTGAGAGTGAGAAAAAGAAAACTGCTAGAGGCACAGGAACTAGAAACTACCCAACTGGGGGCATACAACAAGGAAGTACTAGTCGAGCTGTGGAGGTGCGTGCAGTTCAGCAACCTCGAAGGTTCTCCAATTTCAACCAACCACTCTCCAAAGTCCTAGAGAGGCTAATTCAAAAAGGCCTGCTCCAACCCTTGACCTTTTCCAAACCCCCGAATCCAAATCTCCTTGGCTATGATCCAAACAGTTACTGCAAGTTTCATCAAGTAACTAGCCATTCCACAGATACCTGCATTCACCTAAAACATGAAATCCAAAACCTGATAGACTCTGAAAAAATCACTGACCCTGAGAAATCTAATTCCAACCCAAACACTAGAAACAACCCTTTCCTAGACTACCGAAATGTTCCACCACCAGTCACCATGATGATCAACTCAGGGGTTAGCGAATAAGAAGTGCTAAGCTCTTTCGAGGACCTCAACCTTATACCCAATAAAGAACCTTTCAGACAACCACAAAGAGGAGTGGAAAATTTATTGGGCCAGCCCTCGAGCAAGTTTGATTATAGAGTATTTTACTTGAAACCACCCTCTATTGATATCCCTATAGAATTAATTAAGCCCTCAGGTTGGGAAGATGAGTTTGATGATAAGTCAGTAAAATAAGAGCCTAAAATTCCTAAGCAGTTGCCAAGAGGAGTTAAAGATCTGTTGGGACAACCTTCAGGCAAGTTTGATTACAGAGTATTTTATTCTAAGCCCGCTTCTGCTAACATACCCATGGAAGAGATCGTGCCGATAGGATGGGGTGATGAGTTTAAAGAAGATGAATTCTTAGCCCCATAACTGTCCCAAGAAGGGTTTAAAGAGCTGCTAAACCAACATATGGACAAGCTAAGGGAGTTGAAATAAAAAGAAACATGCACAGTGGAAGTTTGGAAAAATGGGAAAAGAGAACAGATTGTTGGGATCGTGGACATCTGGTATGATTTTGATGAAGAAAAACCCACTAGAGTTGATGTATGGAGTGATACTCCAAATGTGAATCATGTTACTAGAAGCGGGAGGAATTACCAGGCAGCAGAAAAGCAAAATGAAAGGGTTGTAGAAAGGGAAGAAACAAAAGATGTAGAAGTAGAGGAAGGACAGAAAGAAGACCTAATCTTGGAAAAACTCAAAAAGGCTAAAGCGAGTGTGAGCATCTGGGAATTACTAATGCATTTGGGTAGTCATAGAAGGGCTCTGGTTAAATCTTTGTTGAATGTGAGCATTGAAACTACAGCTACGCCTGAGGCTATGGTAGCAAAGGTGACAGAAAAGAAACATGGGCTGATAACATTCTCAAATGATGACTTGCCTTTGGAGGGAAGAAATCATAATAAAGCATTATTTATCCCAGTTGAAGTAAAAGGGAAGAGAACCAACTTTGTAATGGTAGATGATGGTTCAACTGTAAATGTATGCCTGCTAAAGATCCTACCCAATCTGGGTCTGAAAGTAGATGACTTGACGGTTTCAAACCTCATAATCAGAGCTTATGATGACAGTACTAGGAATGTGGAGGGAACATTTCAGGCTTTGGTCAAAACAGGGCCCGTAGAGTCAATTGTTGAATTTACTATGATGGACATCCCTATTACTTATGCCTTGCTGTTAGGAGGCTATGGTTGCATGCCCTGGGAGGAGTACCTTTAACTATGCACTAGAAAATAAAATTCTCTTATGAAGGAGATGTCGTGATAATAGAAGCTAGAACCAATGTAGTTATGGCAGCTATACTTGATAAACATAAGTAAGTGTGTGTTCCTCCTAGTTTCCAAGTTGTTGGAATATTTGATGAGACAGATGCCAGGGTTGCAAAAATGATGGAAAGCATGAATTATCGACTTGGACAGGGGCTCAGGAAGAATGAACAAGGAAGTCCTAGGCCCCTGAACATTAAGGCCCAAGACTATACAAAGGGTTTGGGATATACTGAGGCAGGACTAGCTAGTAAAAGAGCAAAGAATAAGGAGAAAGCAAAAAGAAATAAGCCCTTGGGAAGAATTGGACCACTAAGTGAGAACTTCATCAAGCCAGGGGAGGGCAAGTATTATCTAGGCATCAAAGAATCTGTTAACGTGGCTGGAGAGGATGTCCCTGGGTTTGAGATCTTCAAAGAGCAGATTGTGGAAAACCTAGTAGCCAGTAATAAAGAGGAAGTCATGAAGCAAGTAACTAAAAGGATAGGTGAAGATGTTATTGAGGAGCTGCTGTGTCTGCCACTTGAGGAGAAACCACCCCAGGACGTAGCTACTGTTATTAGTGATAGTTTTATTGATGTTTTTTATGAAGAAACTAATGTAATAACGTCCGGTCTTTATGCAAACAAGGATGTTGTTTTTCCTATGGTCAATGATATGAATGTTAGTTTTGATTACTTGTGTGATGTGCATCCTGATAGTTTTGTGCATTATAATTTTGATTGGTCATTCATGTTTGACATTAATTCAATTTAATTTGATTCATTTAACATGGGCATAAATGATAATCCAAAGATCATTTCTATATTACATGATGTAACTCTTGAAGAGAGGAAAAATTTTGAGAGAATATTAACAAAAAGAAAGGTAGTATTTGCTTGGACTTATGAAGATATGCTAGGTTTGGATAGGGAAATAGCAGAGCATCACATTCCAACTCATCCAGAAACTAAGCCTGTTAAATGGAAATTGCCTAAATTAAGACCAAAATGGACAAAAAAGATAAGGGAGGAAATTGCTAAACAAATACAGGCTAACTTCCTAAAAGTAATAGAATACCCTTAATGGCTAGCAAATATAGTACATGTTCCTAAGAAAGATGGAAAAGTACGGATGTGTGTAGATTTTAGGGATCTAAACAAAGCCTATCTAAAAGATTACTTCCCGTTACCTCATGTTGATGTAATAGTGGATAGCGCTGCAGCAAGTGCAATGTATTCTTTTATGGACTAATTTTTTAGGTACAACTAGATAATGATGGTAGTCATGGACAAAATTAAGACAGCTTGCATCATAGAGTAGGGGACCTATTGTTACAAGGTGATGCTTTTCGGATTGAAGAATGCAGGTGCAACTTATCAAAGAGCCGTTACTGCACTTTTCCATGATATGATGCATAAGAAGGTTGAAGTATATGTGGATGACATGATGGTCAAATCAGAGATAAGAGGAGGACACTTTAAAGCCTTAAACAAGTTCTTAGCCCGAATTGAGAGGTACAACCTGAGACTCAACCTGAAGAAGTGCATTTTTGGGGTTACTTCAAGGAAGCTTTTAGGGCATATAGTGAGCAACCAAGGAATTGAAGTGGATCCAGATAAAGTGAAAGCCATCCAAGAAATGCTGACACCAAAGATGAAGAAAGAAGTAAGAGGATTCCTTAGCAAGTTGCAGTATATTAGTAGGTTTATCGCAAAACTCATTAATATTTGTGACCCTATCTTTAAGCTCTTAAGGAAAGATCAGCTAG
This sequence comes from Mallotus nudiflorus, assembly GCA_947683625.1. NCBI lineage: Eukaryota > Viridiplantae > Streptophyta > Magnoliopsida > Malpighiales > Euphorbiaceae > Mallotus > Mallotus nudiflorus. The sequence continues at coordinate 8,902,720 of CANTUR010000207.1, forward strand.
TTAAGTGGAATGATGATTGTCAAAAAGCTTTTGATAAGATAAAGGAATATCTTATTAATCCACCTGTTCTGAAACCACCTAGACAAGGTAAGCCATTGGTTTTGTACTTGGCTTTAAAAGAGGATGCAATGGGGGTAATGTTAGTACAATAAAGGTCAGATGGAATAGAACATGTAGTGTACTACTTAAGTAAGAAGTTTTTACCGTACGAGGAAAAATATGATTTAGTTGAAAAGACATGTCTGATCATGATTTGGGCTATGAGGAAATTGAGGCATTATTTTCAATCTTATAGGTTTCAAGCTGTTTTAAGAATAGACCCTCTAGGGTATCTATTTCAAACATCGACTTTAACTGGAAAAATGTCTCAATGGTTCGTACTCTTAACTGAATTTGATATAGAGTACATTACTACAAAAGTAATCAAGGGAAGAGCAGTAGCAAAATTCTTAGCTCAGAATGCTATTAAAGGTGAAAAGCAATGGAATTTGGAGTTTCCAGATGAGAACTTAGTAGTTATAGAGCACTAGGAGTGGAAACTTTACGTTGATGGAGCTATAAACAACAAAGGAGCTGGATTGGGAGTGATTCTTATTACACTAGAAGGAGAAACTATACCAATGGCAAAGAAATTGGATTTCAAGGTCACAAATAACATGGTTGAGTATAAAGCATGTATCTATGGAGTCGAGGCAGCTATGGTAGCTGGAGTGAAAGATTTGTTGGTTTATAAGGATTCAATGTTAGTCATCAATCAGGCTAATGAAAAATGGGAAGTAAAAAAGGAAAATTTAAAGCCTTATATCTGCTATTTGAAAGCCTTAATGAAGAATTTCACCAAATGTCTCTTTATCCATTTATCCAGAGATGATAATCAGATGGTAGATGCACTGGTAACACTCTCTTCAATGTGGGATAGTGCAACTAGGTTAGCCATGAAACCTTTAGTGATCATGAAGTCTAGAGCACTGTGTTACGGTGGTGAGCAGATTATGAATGTTCAAATGGGGCTTGAAGAAAAGCCTTATTTTTATGATGTCCAGAGATTCATCGAAAAAGGAACTTATCCAAATGAAGCAACCTCAAAGGAAAGATATGCTCTTCGTGTTCTTGCATATAACTATGCAAGTCATGATGGGGTATTATACAAAAGAATGCCAAACGGGATGCAGCTCAGGTGTCTCAAAAAGGATGAAGCTAAAGAGGTGATGCAAGAGATTCATCTAGGGGCTTGAAGTTCTCATATGAACGGGATAATTCTAGCTAAGAAAATACTCAGACAAGGGTATTACTAGATGACTATGGAAAAGGATTCTATCAGGACAGTAAGACAATGCTATCAGTGTCAGATCCACAGGAATTTTAATCATATGCCTCCAACAGTGCTGAATAGTTTATCATCCCCTCGGTTGACACTTTACAGCATGGGGAATTGATATCATAGGAGAAATAAGACCGACATCATTAAATGGGCATAAATACATAGTGGTGGCGATCAATTACTTCTCGAGATGGGTAGAGGCAGAATCTTTCAACACTCTGCAAGCAAAACAGATGGCATGATTCATTGAGAAGAGACTTATCTATAGGTATGGGGTTCCACATCATATTATGATAGATAATGGGGTTCAATTTCAAGCAGAAAAAATAGGGTTGTTACAAAAGTATGGGATTGAGCACCATAAATCTTCATCTTATCGCCCTTAAGCTAATGGAGCAATAGAAGCAACTAATAAAAATGTTAAGAAGATCCTTTCAAAGATGGTTAAAACTTACAAGGATTGGCCTGAATATCTTCCTTTTGCCTTATAGGGATATAGGACTACAACTAGAACCACCACAGGCCAAACACCGTTCTCATTAGTATATGGTTGTGAAGCAGTTTTGCCCATAGAAACTGAGATTAAGTCCTTAAGAGTAGTCATGGAAGCTAAAACAACTGAGAATGAATGGGCACAGAAAAGATATGATCATCTAGTATCGCTAGATGAGAAAAGGATGGATGCTTTATTCCACACTTAGATATATCAGAGAAGGGTAACAAGGGTGTTCAACAAGAAGGTTAAGCCTAGGAAGATCAAAGTTGGAGATATGGTGCTAAAACAGTCTAGAGTCGTGGTGTTCGATCTGAGAGGTAAATTTAGACTGAATTAGGAATGACCGTACTTGGTCAAATCGATCTTACCTAAAAGAGCTGCTAAGATATCAGATCTTGAAGGGAATGAGTTTATGGAACCTGTTAATCTGGATCACCTCAAAAAGTAAAACCTGTAAAAAATATGAATAAAAATAGAATAAAAAAAATAAAGTCCACTGGCTAGAAAACCTGAAAAGGCTAGTCAGGAAAAAGTTAGGACATTCCCGCTGTTCAAAAAAACCCATAAAGGGCTGACAAGCAAAAGTTAGGGAAATAAATAAAAAAATAATGGTCCCATTGATTAAAAAACTTGTAAAGGGCTAGTTAGGGAAAAATTAGGGAAAAAATTGTGAGCGAAAAATATTCAGTTAGAAAATCCATGAGGACTAGCTGATAATAGGAGTTATATAATGTGATGTATTAAATGTACTCATTTTGGCCCTAATTAATGAATGAAATTGAAATTAAAGTTTTGTTAAACTTTACATATCCTTCTTTATTATAAAGCATAAGTACTTAAAGGGATAACAAAACATAAGAAAGCCTAAGACTAGCTCTATGAGACCATTCTATCTAGTGGTGTCTTTGTTTCTTCCTTTGCAACTCATCATACAAAGTTTGAGTTCTCTTGTACCTAGCAAATGTTGGTGGTTCTGTCTTTTGGATAACAACCCAAGTTTTATAATCATTATCAGTAGTAACATCAGCATCCAGGTGTATGTTTCATTCAAGGGCTCTACAAGGCCATAAGCTCCTAATCTTATCCAGAGAATTTTGTCTCAAAGGAAAGCCTTCAAAGTCAGTCAGAATAGTAACGATGAACTGAGGGCGACCATATTGATGACAAAGGCGTAAAGGGATAAAAAAGGTAGAGAAGTGCAGCCCTGGAATAGGAACACAGTAATCATACAACTCAATAGTCATAAAATTCAATCTCCACTAAGGGCAGACCCATGTAATCTCAGCATTTAAAATCTTCTTCAACCAGTCAACCCATTGGTCCATAGAATATTTGTCCTTCATTTTCAGAGGACAAGATTGTAGTTGATGAGGTTGATAAGTCAAAGGACTGAGGGGTACAGTAAGCAAGCTTAACTTTTCCTGTAACCAAATCTAAAAAAAAAAGATATAAGAATAATAAAACAAAAGCCCGCTAAGTTGAAAACCCGAAAAGGAAGCTTAGGCAAAAGTTAGGGCAAGCCTGCTAAACTGAAAACCCAAAAGGGCAGCTTAGGCAAAAGTTAAGGCAAAATAAATAAAGTTTTGATTGTGTACCTAAAGAAGAAGAAGTAAGCTGCCTGAAAAATGGTTATGAGTCTTGAAACTGTCTAACCCAATTATGGTCTCAGTAAGGATAACTGGCATAGGGTTAGCCCTAAGCTTTAACTATTCCAAATTACTAACAATGCATGTATCAGCACCACCATGGTGAGAAGCTAGCAAAAATTGAGCATATAAACAGAAAGCAACTGTTCTAGTCTAAAAAGCAGTATTCTTATCTTGAGTCCTACAGACGGTGATCAGAGAAGAAAGATTAATGGTCCCAGGGTTATGCATATACATGTAAATATTAGCTGGGGCAAATTAAAGAACGTAACCAATCTGCCAAGAAATTGCATCTCCAAATCAGGAAGGGTTATTATAGCATTTGAGTCTAATGTGCATCCTAGAATAATAGTAAACTCTTCAATCATTGGACAAAGCTCTTGCTCATTAAACCTGAATACATGGTCCTTGACATCCCAAAAGGTAGCAGCAACATGTAGGAGATTGTTATCGATAGTCAGGTGCTGAAGAGATTTCAGGGATTTGATGTGGAAAGGTTGAAGCTTATTCCAGTCATCACTATTGAGACTTTTAAGAAATTTCTTCATTGTTTGGAGAGATGCTTGTGCTATAATGAGGGTATAGAGAATGAAGGAGAATGCCCCTTGTATGGTCTTATATAGGGAAATAATATGAGTTCATGTGGGAAAAGGATTCTGCTAGCAAAGAAAGATGTGGATAAGGTGATAGAATCTGAGAAGGATTGGGATAAATAAATAATTAGGAAGATAATCCATTCTTTTAATTATTTATCTATCCAATATTATCCATCTTGGAAAAGGATTAAGATAAATGGATAATTAATTAAAAAGGATAATGGTCATTAACTATCTTTTTTTAATTAGTTATTTATTGAAAAAAAAAATCCATTAAGATGCAAACACTGTTTCAGTTCTATCTAACAGTGTTCGAGATAGTGCAGGAATAAAAAATAATAGTACAATAGAGAATAGTCAGATATAGACATGTAGAAAGTCAAGAATACATAAACTCTAAATCACTCATCTCGAGCTCTAGTATCAGGTCATGGGCTCCATCCTCTAGTAGGGTCATCATGATGATAAATGTTTGGAGGTCTAGCAAATGAAGTCCTAGTGCTATACGGATCAAAGCCCAAGTCTGCAAGTTACCGACGAAGCATCTCGTTCTCCCGCTCTAGACTGCTAGAATAGCTCTGTATACACAGAAAGCATCATATCATAAGCATTACATACATAGCATGCATGCATTTGCATTTTTTCATTATAGGCGCTTACCTGCCAACTATCTATAACCTGCATTGTGAATAATCTCTGAGACAAGGCAAGTCCATAAAGATACTTTGCTTGTGTTTGGGGAACCTATTTTGTAAAATTTTTACTAACATCAATGTCAAGTGTACATATCCATATAAGAAATAACAAACTCACATGAGAACCATCTGGTGGACAAAAGCTAGGAAGTTGAGCATCACCAAACTACATCTATTGCTCAATTGGAACCTGAATAGCGGGAGCCCAGTAGAACATATACTTGTCTGGAAGAGAGACATCACCAAGCATAGCACCGATAAAGGCCTCATCATTGCTAGTCCCAACATGCTGTGGATTAGGCCTAGACTCAAACCTCTTAGTCTCAGGGCTTGTCTCAGGATCAGTAATAGTCTTAGTCTCAGTCTCTACCTCTTTCGCTTTAACAGCAGGAGAGCGGACCTCCTCAAACTAAAAAACAAAGTGTTATTCACAAATTCCAAAAGGATAATTGAAATTATTAGGAGATACCTCAACATCACTAATGGGAATATGCTCTAAAAGGTTTTCCTGGATATATTATCGATAATAGCGGGATCGCTTAAGCAAAGTCAAAGCATCATGCCCCTGTAGTGCCTCCCTCAGCTATAATCCAGTAAGATCAGAACTCCATAACATAGAAGTAGGAATACCAAAAGGGACACATCACCTCATAGGTCCTGCAAACCAGCGATATACTCACTCACCAAGATACCACATCTTGTAACAATATCTAGGAAGTAGAATCCTCAGTGTCTCTAGCCTCGCTGCACCAGCCATGAAGTCGCATCGTTGGAAATCATCGGCACCTTCCAACCAACTAGGATCAACCTATAAATTTTCACTTTCATTAGCTAAATTAAGTTTCACTAACTAATACTAATGATTTTATTATTTTCTTACCAGGTTCCATTCTAGAGCATTCAGATGGTTACGGTACGTTTGAAGTGTGTTCCTGATACTGGCAAGGTGAGATGAACCCCATCTTTGCATTAAAGGCATGCTCCTATCTAGGCTAATAGCACCAAAACCTTGAACTAGCCCAAGCTCAATACTCTAGATTTGAGAAAGAAAAGGAGTTAGTAAAATCAGGAGAGGGATTATGAAATATGCAAAATTAAAGGCAAATAAAAACATACATGTAATGCATGCCAAAAGCCGCACATAGTCATTGCACCTCTACAAACAGTATCGAGTCTGTAGTAGAGATAAGCAAGTGCTACAGATCCCCAATCAAGAGTGACGACTTGGTCTAAGTTACGTAAGGGGCCTAGAAGAGCAATGCTCATCTCATGACCAGTCTTACAGAAAAGAGTAGTACTTAGCAAAATGAGGAGGAAACATCTCACCTTCTGAGCAATCTGACGAGGAGTAGTAGTGGGTAGATGTCTGAAGCCCTCAACCAAAGAGGAAAGAACTATATACTTACGGTTCTTCCACGCTGGAGCGAACCCAATCAAATCTTGCACGTGTTGACTCCGTCTATGCTTTGGAAAACTGCAGTAGCTGATGTCAAAGGGTACAGGAGTCCCTCCAAATGCGATACCAGTAATCACAGAGAAACTCATAGGTGTTATCGTCAACTCACCTACAGGTGTATGGAAGGTGTGAGTGGTGTCCATCCACCTCTCAATCAATGCAAATAAGGAATAATGATTTGATATACCCCGAGCAGTCAAAAAAGCAGCAACGAAACATCTGAAGCCCAAGGACCAGATGATCTGTGTCACATTCTTTGGCAAGCCATGGAACAATTCTCGTGCCAAATGAAAGCGTCCCACGAATTTTAGTGGTTTTTGAATAAAATTCAGAAACCAAAAATTATTCTCTACATTGCTTTTATCTATTTAATTTATTTGTTTATTTATGTGTAAAATAAAATTAAAAGTAAAAAAAAAATGATTTTGGAAATCCACAATTCCAATCGAAAATCTAGATTTTCCGATCGAAAATCCAATTTTTCGATCGACAATCTAGAAAATCGATTGGTCATGTACGCAATTCCAATGACTCCCAACTATTTTTTATAATTTAATTTGAATTTTTTCTTACATATCCCAGTTAATTTTTTAATTTTAATTTAGTTAGCATGCATGTAAATTTTTATACTGTAAAAATTAATCATTATAGCTAATTATTTGAATTAATCTTACAGAATGAAGCAGAAGGGACAGAAAATACCTTATTACCAGTCTTTGAAGACTTATGAAGATGCAAACGGGTCAAAGGAAGGATGATATCACCTTCTTATAGTCCAAGTTTATTATGTGGAAAACATGGACTCAGAATAATTGGATCTACTTGCATGTCTTGTCTCCTACGTGGCCTATGTTGTGGGTGAGCCATTGGATCAGACGGATGGAAAATTGGACCACAAATGATCAAGAAATCAAGAAAAGAAAAATGTGAATCAATTCGAAAGAAAAGAAGAAAAAAAGGGGAAAAGAATAGGAAGAGAAGGGAAGTGATCAACATGGGAAGGGTATATAAAATGAAAAATATCCATTTTAATCCTTCTAATTTATATTCTTTTTATTCATCTTTTATTTCTTGCAATTTGGTCCATAATTGCATTCAAATTAAGAACATGTTCCTAATTAAATCATAACATTCATCAAATTAATAATTCATTGAATAATTAAAACTGCATAATCAATCTATGATTCTGAATTTTTTGTCAAGTACAGAATACAGAATAAGATTATAGAATTCATTTTTTGCATGCATCATTTCAATCAAAGGATTCATATGTTGCATAATAGCTATGATATGAATTTTAAATGATTATGTTATGTGCTGCACAATAGTTATAACCTTCATTATGTTATGTACTGCATAACAGTTATTATATAAACTTTCAAATTCATCAGTGCTAGATGTTCTACAGGAACTATAGCAAGTCTCAATTTATCTACACTAGACGTCCCACAGGGAATATAGTATGCATCATTAGACATCCCACAGGGAATATAACGATATTCATCATTACTAGACGTTCCACAGGAACTATAGTAAATTTTTAATTCAACTACACTAGACGTCCCACATGGAATAGAGTGTGCATCGTTAGACGTCCCACAGGGAATATAACAAAATTCATCATTGCTAGACGTTCCACAGGAACTATAACAAATTTTCAATTCAACTACACTAGACGTCCCACAAGGAATATAGTATGCATCGTTAGATGTCCCATAGGGAATATAACGAAATTCATCATTATTAGACGTTCCACAGGAACTATAGCAAAATTTTAATTTATCATCGCTAAACGTCCCATAAGGAATATAGTGAAAACTCATTTGCACAAAGTCCACTAGACATTCAGTAGGAAATATAATGAGACTTGCCAAACATCATACTTTGCTCAGTAATTTGAGCATCAATCTATCACTTAGGATACAATCAAGTGTCCTAATTTCTTTCATTCAAAATTGTGTGCTTCTACTGTTTTGCCGTAATTTGTTAAGCAAACAACGATAAAGGGGGGCAACTGTAAGTACCCAATTTCGGGATGCAATTGTGCAATTGCGACGTAAGCCCCTATGATGAAATTCATTCAAAAATTTGAACTTGGTTGTCGATTTTCTGGACTTTAAGGACTAAATTGTAATATTTTTTAAGCTTTAATTGTAAATAAGTCAATTTTTCAGGGGTCTTTTGATAATTAAAAAAATTAAAAATCAAAATTATGGATTTTCGATCGAAAATTCATAATTTTGATCGGCATTGCACAATTCTGACTCGTAAAATCCCTTTTTTTTTTAATTTTTTACGTATTTTTTATCGATTTTTCTGTGTTTTAATTGGTTAAAAATGGAATTTTTATAATTATTTTTTATTTGGAAAAGATTTTGAGGCATTCAAAACACGCTACTTTCAAAAATCAAATCCTTATCAGTTTGTTTTGATAAGAGATGAGTTTGTTCCTCCTTTAAAGGAGGCCAGTGCACGCAGACTCTGCATGCATGCTGGAAGAGGCTTTTCTTTGGAAAAAAATTGAAGATTCACAGAGATAATAGCGTAAGAAACCTGACTGTGCAAAAAAGAAAAAAACCCTAAAAATCGCAAAGCTACTGAGAACATCATTTTCAGTCCAGAATTAAACAACAAGTCAAAAACAATGATTGAGGAGGATGCTGCCTGTGTTCAAATGAACAGAAGGTCCATGAAATGCCATAGAAGATCCTGTATTGTTTCCCAGTAGAATTTAGGATTTTATTTTTTTATTTTGGTGTTCTGTGTTTTTTTATGGATGTATAATTGTTTAATTTTAGATTTTTGTACATAGTTTGTAATAGCCCCAGTAGTGAAACTAGTAAATTTTTTTAATTTTCTGCACTTTAAAATTAATTAGTAAAACTAGGTCCACTAGGTAAGATTAATTAAAATTAATGGTGGCTTTAGTTAATTAGGGTTTGTATGTAATTAAATTAGGTTTTTTTAGAAATCATATGTGAATGTATTTTGATTTGATTTTGTGATGTTTTTTACGTTTTTTTTTTATGCTTTTGGGCCCCAAGCCCACGTTTAGATTTAACCCACTTAATAAATAGGCTTAAAAATGATTTAGGACTTTAAATAATTAAAATCAATTTAGCCCCATTAAGTTAATTAGATTTTAGGCCTACTTAATTAATTAAAAACTTGTTTAGACTTAGCTCAGCCCACTCAAATTCATTTCTTTTAATAAATAGACCTAGGCGTACATATCATTTAAAATAAAATCAAGTTAGACTTAGGTCCACTAATTTAATTTTCCTTTAAAATTGAATAGACTTAAGTCCATGTCTTAGATAAACTAAAATAAATAGATCTAGATTCACTAATTAATAAAAATGTAGGTCGACCTTAAGTCCATTTCACTTATAAATAAAATATGTAGATTTAACTAACTTATAAAATAAAATTAACATAGTTTAGATGTAGAGACATTGCCTTTTTAATGCATTTTTACTTGTAATTTTATTGACTTGTTACCTTTTGTGTTAGATGAATGTTAATTAGGGTTTAAATTGCATGTAATTAGAAGATAAAATAATCATTTATAAAATTATTTTAAATGAACACGAGACTAAGAGAAGTTAGTATTCCATATCCAAAGTCTCCTAGTTATGGTGCTAGCTTTCTTTTAGAGAATCGAGTACCACCTTTTCGATTTGTCCCAATTATTACCCTGGGTGACGACTCTTTATCTCCATGCCATGTCTTTGTGACAGTGGTTAGTATGTTCTCTAAGGCCATGAGCCTAAACAGTGTCGTGGTTGCTAGAATCTTGGATGCACCCTAAACCCCACTGTCTACAATTAGGCTTAATAAAAAACTCATTGGATGAAGTTATAGAGCTCAAAACATGCCTAAAACATGAAGGCAATGATGCTCCTGAGCATTATCCAACCAGGACACCATCTAGGACTATATGCACCTCATCAAGCAAAATTTGGAATTTTGGGTAGTGCTCATCCTAGGCACCATCCCAATAGGGATGATGCTAGGGATACTCATCACGAGCACCATCCCGACTAAGACATAAGTAGTCCCTTTTAAGAGCAATGGTCTTGTCAGCTCCAACGGCTATTATTATTGAATGTCCCAACTGGGGCTGAGCATATCCCCACCGACATTGACCAAAATTCTATAAAAAAATTAAAAATCATTTAATAAAGTTTATAGAGGTTGAGGACAAACTTAATGCTCTCCAACATCTAGAAAATCATCCTCAGCTATAAATACACACATGAAGACTTTATTAAAAAGGTTAAGACAAATGATTGAAAAAAATTCTCTTTTAGAAATTCAAGTATGTTTATAGCTTTTCTAAAATTCATTATATTTAATACATACTTTGAGTGTGGGTTTTGTGTTCTAGCTTAGGTTCTTCTTCTTCTTATTTCTTTGGTTGAAAAGGGAAGTGAGAAACTAAGTTTAGAAGGAATTGGTTTAAATGTTAGCCATTAAAACACTTGAGGTTTTAGTTTTAAAAGTGAGCCAATAAAACTCTTTGTGTAAGATTTAAGTGTGAGCCTTGAAAACATTTAGGAAAATGTTTTGAGTGAGCCTTGAAAGCTCAAGTTATAAAGGTTTGATTGAGCCTTGAAAAACTCTCTTGTAAACTCAATCCAAGTGAATAAATTGGAGTGGATTACAAATCCTAACTTGAGGATAAGTTGGGTGGAGATGTAGGTTTGATTTAGAAACTAAACTCCTAAAATACCTTGTGTTCATTTCTTTTGTCTTCATTTTTTAATCTTAAAAATACCTTGTGTTCATTTCTCTTCTCTTCATTTTTTAATCTTTCTCTTAATTTGTTTTAATTTCCTTTAAATTTTTAAAGCCCTATTCACCCCTCTAGGGCATTTTCAATTATTTTTATTATTTCATTAACACTTTGCCTAAATTTAGTGTAGTCACATCAAATATAGCAAAGACCTTTAATGGGTACATTTGTAAAGTAAGAATGCTATGTATGGTGAAGATGTTAGAAGAAATAAGGTTTGTTTAATGAAGAGAATGTATAAAAAGTCAAAGTGGATAAGAAATCAATAAGAATTTTATGCCCAATGATAAAGAACAAGTTAGAGAAGAACAAGAGTGAATCAAAATTCTACACGATGAAGCCTATTATTGGCAACAAGCTAAAAGTTCGAAATGTTGATGGTTAGTTTATGGTGTTATTGGAAGCACAATCATGCTCGTGTATATCAGAGGATTTGAATGGTATCACATGCTCCTATGATGTCATTGTGATTAATTATATGAGACATAATGTTTTGTACACTATGTTGACCTATATTACAAGAGGACAAGATATCTAAAAGCTGACAAGTAACGATTAAAATAACTAAATAGTCCAAGTATGTGGCTAATTATTGCAACAGAACCCACTGAACCCTCCTTACAAAAGAATTCCTAAAAGGCCTAAAATAACATGAAAGAGAGCTCCATAAGATGACCCAAAGAAACTAAGTGTCCTTAGTAGACATAACATATAAATGACATGTTAGCACTACCTTAAAAATGGTCAGAACAAGAGGGCTTGCCTTAAAAAAGACTTCCCACCTATAGAAAATCATCAAAGGTGAAGTATAATCTTTGATTTTCCTTTAGAGCATTTAATTTATTTTTTAATACCATATTGTGATTGTTTTTAAGCATATGTAGCATAAAAGAGGAAGAACTAGGAAGAATACTACTGTTAATGCACTTGCAACTTCAACATCAAGGAAATGAAGAAGACCAAGCAAGAATATTACAAATCATGCATCTACAATTTTTTGCACCAATAGTGGTAGTTAATGATCAAGATCTACCAAGAAAATATATTGAATAATAACGAGAAAATACCAAACTAAACCAAAATACCGACCGAAAGATATTAAAACCATATCAAGTTGAATAATTTTAACCTTGCACTAAATCAAACCAAATTTTATGATTAATTTGGTATGGAACTGGAGATTTACAAAAAAATCATACCGAGAACCATACCGATACCGTATCAAACTAAAAAACGAATACAACACCAAATTTGAATTTAATAACTAATGTATATATATTAATAAACAATTGTAAATTTAATTATATACTTTTCATTATATTATCAAGTAATATATATTATTATTAAGTAACATAGATATAAGAATATATGATAAAAATTAATTTATTTTTGTTAAAAATATAATAAATAAATTGTTAATAAAATATTTTTATTAATTTCATTATTATTAATTATCATTACTGATATTACTCCTACTATTATTATTCAATTGATAAATAAAAATGTAAAAAATTGATTATATTACAAGTTGAATTTAAAATATGAAAAAAAAATTCATATTATATAATTTCAAATAATTCAACTAACGAATAAGAATGTACAGTGTCTATTATAACACATTCTAAATTTAAAATATGACAAACAAGAAAATTATTACTATTATTATCAACAAGAAGTAAAAATATGCAATACTCATTATATTTCAATTTAAACTAAAAATATAAAAATAATAATATATGATTTCAAATTTTATAATCTATTAATTAAAATATATTGTTATTGTTATATTTTTCATAATTTATTAATTAATATTTTTAGTAAGTAACCTAATCTCATTGATATTTTTAAAAATTAATGAACTAAATAATAGATAACCAAAATGATGTAATTTTATCCAAAATTGTATCGTTTTCATTAAAATTAATCGTAATAGTAAGAATAAATTTAAAAAAAGTCATTTTAGGCAAACATACAACTATAATGCTTTGTAGAGATTTTTTCTTTTTATGTTTTATATTGTATTTTTTTAATGATTTTTAACTATGATGCTCTATAAACATGTAATTACTATATTTTTTTTGGTCAACATTGGTTTATATTGTATTAATTATAAAAAATTGATACATTCTTATTTTTTAGTAATAAATTTAAACTCAATTAATAATATAAATTTATATATAACATAAATATTCATATCCCCGTTTTAAATTGAACCATATCAATCTATTTTGAAAGAACTGAAACACCATATCAAGCTATCTTAAAAAATAAAAAAGTACCAATATAAAGATTTTTAAATTTAATATTGATGCTATAATTTTTATTTTTAAAATTTCTGAAATTTAATATAATTTTAGAGATTTTAAATCTCCAAATTTTTCATACTTGTATGCACCTTTAAATGGAGAGTTGCGATTGAAAGATTCTGGAAGTTGGAGGTTAAGGGTGAAATTTTTTTTTCTTTAGGGTTTATTTATAAGACTTATAAAAGGTTTGGATTTTTTATATAATTCTTCCTAATTAAATGTATCACTATTTAATGAGAAACAAGATAAATATATAAGCAGCCAAAAATGTTTTTTTTCCCCCTAAATTTGGAGAGCGTGTGAGCCAAAACCCTTAGGAAAGCCCTAGGCCTCGTCTTCTTCTTTTTATCCATCGGCAATGGCGCTCTATTAACAGAAAGGGGAAAACTAAAAATGTATCGCTGTGCTCGTTACGGTTGTAAAATCCACATCCGAAAGTTTAATATTGGTTTTCTGGATATGGGTGCCAAGTTTTTGCTTAAACCCACAGCAGCAACAACACTACCTTCACTTTCTCCTGCTGCTTCTTCTTCTTCTTCTTCAAGTAAAGCACATCAATATCACACCTATAAACGATTTCTACCAGTTATTTGTTCAAAACCCATCTCTAAAAAATTTTGGCTCCCTAAAACTAATGGTTTTGCTACACTTCCAGCCCCAGGTACCTTTTGTCTCTGTTATTATTATTATTATTTTTTTGCATTTTCATTTGTATTTTGTAATTTATGCTTTTGGGTGTTTCTTTAAATGCAAGAAGGAAAAGAGACGTTTGTGGGTTTTATTGATGTATACAGAGAAATGTTTACATATTTAATTAAAGCCTTTTTGATATGGATTTTTTTTTTTCCAGTTTATGGTGATGACTTGGGAGCAAAGAAGTTATATTTGGAGAAACTAAAGGGCAAATTAGAAGAGCTTGGTATTCAATTGGATAATTTTTGTCCTGGGCAACATAATAACTTGCTGTGTCCGATGGTAGATTTTTATTTTATTTTATTTTATTTTTGTTGCCCTGTTAATGTTTGCTTTGTTTAGCACTTATGGGGAATAAAAAAAGTTCATTGTACTGACTTCCATTTTCTTGTTTAATTTATTATTGGTTTCATGGTTTTTTTTTAACTATACAAAAACACACACACACACATGGGTGTCATGGACAGAACACACTCCCTTTTATAGCTATTATGCATTAAAATTTAAACTTTCAAGCTTAATGTTGCAATATCGTGTTAAAAAATGGTTGATGTCACTTTTGGGTCACGGAAGGTAAAGAAATTCATACAATTGTATTTTTATAAATTGATGCCAATATCATTAAAAAAACAAAGATTACCTTAATCCTTAGCAACAGGATCCTCGCTCCCTTTTCTGCCTTTCCTGTGTTGTATATAGATCATTGGCAATAAAATTGCAACTACAATTTGGCAAAATATCGGTTAATATATTATATATGTTATTAATCTATTCTTTGCTTTGGATTCTAATGGTTACTAATATGTCATATTGTTTTTAATTTTTTTTCATTAGTGCAATGGTGGTGAGTCAGAGGAGAAATCATTCTCTCTTTTTATCAGCCCTGATGGGTATGGTTCTATAGTTTCTGGCCAACAATTTGTGCTTTTGAGTTTTTAACAGATTTAACAAATATGCTTCTCTTTGATTTATATTGTATAGGATGGATGCAGCCTGGATTTGCTTTCGAGCTAAATGTGGGTGGCATGGTGGAACGAAGGTAAGATGGTTGCTCATCTTAGATGTCTAAGAATTATTTTATTATTTGTTTTTGGTCTATTCTCTTCACTGGCCCTCTCATTTCAGCCCTTTGCGGGAAGAGAATCTACTTATGAGAGTTCAATCCAACCTAAACAAGTTAAGCTGAAAAGGGATATCACTGTGGAGGGTCTTGACTTGCAACCACTGTGCGGCGAGGTTGTCAGCTTCTATTTTCTTCTAATTTCTCCCCTTTTTTTATTGAAAATGTTGCTTGCTTTGGGTGATGTCTGGCATTCTTCAAGTGGTTCAAGCCTCTCAGATGCTGTGGAGTTCTTTTGCCATATAGATATATTTGTGTCTGTTCTTATTGTGTCTTGGTGATCTATATTTCCCTCTAATTGGAGGCTCTTACTAAAGCCAGTACAAAGAACAATTTTGTAGATATACTTATTGAAACTCTTTCAAAGGTATGTAGTTTTTGGAGTCTTGCGACTGCCATTGATTTTTGAACAGGCATGCTTAAAATTGCTATTGGGTACAGTGAATTCTTTACCAAGGCATATTTGGATCATGTTGATAAGTTGAGGCAATATATCCTGAAAATTGTAGCCTACGGTCTTAAAGGAGGGATTCAAATTGATTATAGACTCAAAATTTTTTAGGCCTTCACAAGAGGGATGCACTAGCATGAAAAGGGCTATGGAGCAGCTTTCAAAATCATAGGTGTGGTACCTAGAAATGGTACTGTGGGTTGTATTGCAGTTTAATGTTTGCATAGCATCACTTTTACAATAAAAAATAAGAGCAAAAAATAAATCACGTTTCTTATTTTGTTCACTCTGATTTTCATCCTCTCTCAGTTGAGTGGAATATGATGTGATTTAATTAGTGAAATCAGATTTAGTCTTTGAGCCTTTTTTCTGAGCAAACATTTTTTCTTTCCTGATGCTGAATGGTTTCTTTATAACAGTTTCTTATGTTCACTGCACTTGTGGGGAAGTTCTACAGATTGAAATTCTATTACAATGATTTTCATCACCTGATTTGTGATGAATTTTGTGGAATGCACATAAATTTCTATATGTGTCCTTGCAACTCTCTTTTATATCTGGGTTCCTTGTCAAGGTTGTGTTCAGACTGATATGTGCATAAAATTATTCAGCTGCATTTTCTACAAATTTATTTATGACTTTTCCCTGCCTTGTTTCAGATTCTTGGTTTCTTCGCAGAGCGGTTAATATCAGCAGAGACATTGCAGAGAAATTGTGTTATGCAAAAAAGCTATGGGAATCAGGTGTGTAAATGTTAGTATATTACTGATTCAGTAATTTTACCTGTGGTCTTTAGTTTAATAATGTGTTTGGGACTCTGTTGAACTTTAATTGAGTATGACAAATGAATAGCTTAATGAGTTCCAAAAGTATGCTATTTCGTAGTAGTTCACTGCCGCATCAGTTCTTTCTATGATTTTATTTGGCATAACATACCCATTATGATAATATCTTAGTGTCAGTGTTTACTTATGTCATCTAGTGGTTTGGAAAGTTAGCAACTTTGTAGATCAAGAGAAATATTTTCTACTGCTGGCATATACACAAAGAAATCTGAAGGCTTTGCTTATTGTCTATTTATACTCTATACACTAGTCACTAGGGGCTGTGTTTTTTTTTTTTTTTTTTTTTTTTGGTGCTATTTAGTGAATTCTGTCATGGGGTGAGTCTTGGCGCAATTGGTAAGATTGTTCTTTTGGTGACCTCGATGTCATGAATTTGATGCTTGGAAACAGCCTCTTCGCAAAAATTCAAGGCAAAGGCTGCATGCACGTGTGCCCATCCTTCCCCACTCCTGCATTAAGCCGGGAAGCTCTTTGTGACTGGGTGAACCCTTTTAGTCAATTCTTTCATATCAGCAAGAGTGTTGGATTATGGATTTTTATGGCCTGTACAAGATGGTAGCCTTGATCTGTACTTGTAGCAGATATTTCATTTTAGCTATTCCAATCTACCATGGCAAGTGTTCTTCTTTGTCTAATAGTAAGGATTCTTTGCATTATACTGGCAGATTGTTATAGCCTTTACATATTGGCGAAATGGAGAGCTCATCAGCTGCAAGTATCGAGATATCAGCAAGAAATTTTGGCAGGTAGTTATTGAGTTCTAATATTGGTGTAAAAAATCCAAAGTATTTCATTTTCATTCATCTATGTTTAGTTTGAAGTGGTGGTTGGCAGCATGGGAAGTGTCCTTAAACTCTCAGAATAAAACTTCATAGGTTGATTTCTTTCAGGATATTTATTTCTCTTTGAACATGCACATTTGGATCTTGGGTTGATGCCAATGATCTGAAGAACCAATTGGTCTGTAGTAGTCAGTTGGGGACAATGGGCGAAAAGCTCATTTAAGCCTCTAAACTTATGTGGCTTACAAGTTTTTATTTTTCTGGTTTTGTATGTCCAGGTCCGTTTCCTTCCAAATTTCAGTATCAAAGTCTATTTTCTAATTGCATGAGCAAAAGAACAAGAACAATTAAAAATCTTAGGGAGATAAAGAACAATTAAAAATACTTGGTGGGTCCACCATGTCAGTTGCGTCCACATTCTCTTTCCCCTTCTTTTCTAATCTCACAGTTAAACAAGGCCCCTATATCTCTATCTTCTTTGTAATTCTACTTTATTTAGGCATTGACACAACCTCTAATTTTCTGTTAGCTTACCCTGGATTTCAAACTTACTAATATTCCTTTCATTGGTTGTACTGCTATATACTTCTTATTTTTCAGTAACTCATGTGAGAGAATTTCAAAATTTTCCTTTGAAAATCTGTATATAATCGGATACAGAGAAGAAATCAGTGATGCATTTGTTTCTGAGTTGGAAAGTTGTAAAGTTTTGTGTTATGAGATGAAACTCTAAGCCATTTGGTTTTTTAGCTGGTTCTTTTAATTGGTGATTTCCATCAGCGCCAACTTTTATGGTAATATCAATGAGTTTAGTATTGGCACTATCTTCGAGTTCTTTCTAGGTTTGGCTATAATAAGCTGGAATGAGCTCGCAAGACTACTTAATTAAGTCTTGTGTTACAGGATGGCTTTAAAAGCATAAAAAGAACTATTGCCTTTGAAATTGAAGTCTACTTGATTGCTAGTGTTAGAGATTGAAATCACGCAGCATAAATGGTAGAAATATAAACTCGTCTATAAACTTGTCCTCTATTTTCCTATATCTCTTAATCCTATGGTACGTTATTTCCTTTTCTTTTTTAATTTTTATTTTGCTTTAAAAACTATAGCTTTAGGATTTGCAGAAGGTATTTGAACCAAAACAATAACAAACAAATGTAGTTTTCCATTTTACTCCTATCTATCTTGGTTGGAACTAAATAGCTGTCCAAATTCTCTTCATTTGTGTGACGATTTATTAATTTGAAGGTTCATATGGTGTAAAGTATGAACTTCTAACCTTGAATGTTCAAATATAGATCAGTTTCATTATGTGAAAGTCAAGAACAATGAAAAAAAAAAAAGGGAAAAACTGAGGTATTGAGCCGGTTCTTCAAATTAATGTTGATTTTTTATTTGAATTAAAGGTTGTTCTTGAATGGTGTAGCTCGAGGATTGCATTTTTTTTTTTTTTAAATTTTCAGTTCCACAAAGTAGCTAAAATTTTGAAGGCAAGAGCTTTTTATGGCCAAACCCTTTCTTTATTGGTGCCTGCCTTCCTTTATTATAGTCTGAAGGTGGAGCTTACTAAGTATTTTCTGTTATTTTTTTGATCTGTGAAAGTAATTTTAATGTCTTCTGCAAACTACTCATGCTTTTATCAAATAGTCTTTGATGCTGAAATTTGAAATGGAACTGGGCCTGAATAACTAAACTAAATATTAAGGCCTTAGAGGAATTGTGCATGTAACTTCTGGAACTTAAAATGGGATTTTGGTTGGACATGATCGGAAACTTCTGAGCAGGATTTTTCCCCCGACATGTGCTTTCTTTATTATATTGGAGCAGTCTATCTCCTAATTATAATCCAATCCTTTCTTGGAGGGAGGCTCTATTTGCAAATCTTATGCTTTATTTATGGGTTGTAATTTGTAGATAGTTTAGCCACAGTATAAATATATTTTTGGGCTAATGACTCCAACATAATAATGGCCAACTCTCTTAGCAATTATCAATAGTGGTCATGAACTTAAGCCATTGAAATAATAACGCCCATTAGCGTCTTTTTCTTACCACTTGATGCTTATCAAGAGCTAATAAATCAATAAAATCATTGGACATGTGGATTTTGGGTGCCAAAACTCTCTCTATCAAATAATGATATTGGCTACCTTTAATGTTTCAACTACTGGATGGTGTGCGTTCATTCTCAATTCACTTTTTCAAAACATGAAAAAGTATAGCCATAGTAGTAAGAATTAAAGTTCAGCTATTCGTACTTCAATCAGTCTATATCAATATATTGTTTTTAAGAGCCTTATCAAATTCGGACAGATAGGAATTTGATACTTCATCTGGACTTTATTTCAGGAAAGTGATACAGA
This sequence comes from Mallotus nudiflorus, assembly GCA_947683625.1. NCBI lineage: Eukaryota > Viridiplantae > Streptophyta > Magnoliopsida > Malpighiales > Euphorbiaceae > Mallotus > Mallotus nudiflorus. The sequence goes on from CANTUR010000207.1 coordinate 8,922,288, forward strand.
AAGGATATTTTATGGGCTGGATGATATAAAGGGTGCTGCTGATATTATTATCGTATGTCTTTTCTTCCATCAGTTGCATCTTTGCCTACTAGTTATTAATTCAATTACTTAAAACATGAAACCTAGTATTTTATTTGTAATTATAGGTTGAAGGTGAAATGGACAAACTAGCAATGGAAGAAGCTGGGTTTCGTAATTGTGTTAGTGTCCCTGATGGTGCTCCAGGACAAGTTTCTTTGAAGGAATTGCCAACTCAAGATAAGGTCTCTGTCAACTTTTAAATTCTGATCTTCTGCTGGTGACAGTTTTTATCATTATAATTGTTGTCATCTTATTGCTAAAATTATTTTGCTGTTACTGTTATATGCTATTCTTTTCTTTATGTCTCCAATATTTTAGTTGTATCAATTTGCAAAACCAATGTCAGCCTGGTACTGATTAGATCTTATTGGTACAAAAGGAATTTCCTTTTTAAGCTCTTTAATGTTTGATAAAACCTTAATTTTCATGTCACCTTTCCTATTAAAAGTTATTATCATCATCAGCATTATTATTATTATTTTGGTGTAGATTTTGGGTTAATAGAATTCATAGTTTAACACTAGTCTTGGGAGAATTTGGTATGACATGAAACATCTTGGAAGTTGGTAATGCTTGAAAGTCCATGGGCCTTGAGAGTGTTGACTCATGCTTAGATATGTGGACTTATAAATGAGATTGAGTCCATGTAACTAGGGCTATGCATGGGTCTTGGAGAACATAAACCTTCCCGAAAATTTCATTTGACCGTTTGACTTTTTCTGAATCGAACTGTCTATTCCTGAAAATTTTTATTGGGGTGGGCTTTGAGATCATGAGTTCTTCATACCGAGAACTGAATCAAACCTTCCTGAATTGTAGTGAATTAAAGAATCGAACCAAAACCTATACACACACACACACACACATATACATATACATATATATAAAATTTCACTAATCATTATTGTGTTTATTTTTTAATAATGTATTAAAAAATTGATAATCGATGCTTGATAAGATTAGAAGTTTAGAATTATGTTACAAATGAAGTTTAATACCATCATAATAATTAATTATATCCAAATAATTTATTTTAGACAACCTACTATTAAGCGTTACCTCAATGTATAATAATTTGACATTTTAAATACTAATTAATTGTTTGAAATAAAATAAATACACTCATCAATTAAATCTTTTTATAGTTAATTTTCAATATATGTTGACATCATAAAATAAAATTCAAATTTACAAATAAAACTTTTATAGTAAAATTTATAGTCATCTTACCTTATATGTTCAAATTATAAAATTATTAAATATAAGATGGTATTATTATTAAACATAATGTGTTTAATATAAAGCCTATTGGTGGGAAAAATCCAAATGTTTATCCCAACTTTTTAATTTTGGCAAAAATGTCCCAATTTCACCAATTTTTGGCAATTTTTTCACAATTAGGGATTTTGTCAAAATCAAATAAGACTTGTTGACTTGGCTTTTATGAAATGTCAAATTTATCCTTTTTATTATAAAATCTATAAAAGTCTATTGGCATAAAAAAATCTAAAATTTATGATTTTGGCAATTTTATCCCACTTTTAAATTTTTAAAAAATATTTTAATTTAAAACTGTTTGATTAAAATTAAATAAAAAGTGTTGACATGATAATTGAAAACTAAAATCACATGTAATAAATTTCTAAATCTATTAATGGCTATTATTTTAATAAATTTTTAAAAATTATAAATATATGTGTTTGTATGTATGTATTTGTGTGTATATATATGTATGTATGTATATGTATATATATATATATATATATATATAGTTAAATATGATAAACTAAAGTTAGATATTTTTAACTAACTTCAAATAAATTATTATGAAATGCTTTTAAAAATTAAATTATTAAGAGTAATAGTTTTTATATTAAATAAATAATGATAATCATTTATAAATTTAACAATTTGTCAATAATAAATATAATTTTTTATTATTGTGTCTATATATTTTTTTTGAATTTTAAATAAATAATTATTTGTGTGAAAATTAAATGAATCGATGAAATTAAAATATTTTATTAAAATTTAAAGTTAGGATAAAATTGCCAAAAATTTCAAACTTTTGGATTTTTTATACTAATAGATATTATGAATTTAGCAAATTAAGAAAGGTAAATTTGACATTTTACATGATGCTCTGTTAGCATTTTAATTTAATGTTGACCAAATAATGATTTATGTTAAAATTGCCAAACATTTGATAAATCAAGACATTTTTGCCAAAATTAAAAAGTTGGGATAAAATTGCAAAATGCCACAAACGTTTAAATTTTTTTCATCAATAGGCCTTAATATAATATAAAAATATATATTTCTTTATTATGAATTTGTTAAATATTAATTTTAAATACATAATCTAAAATACTAATATAAACCTCCGAATTTTGGTTTTGTTTAGGAACTTTTTGGACTCTCCATTTGCTCTTATTCTCCGATTTGAATTGGTCTAAAAATCTCTGCAATTCGGTACAAAGATTTAAATTTTCAGAGTCGGGTTTGAAGAATGCTTTTTGAATTCTTCAATTTTATGCTTGGGTTCATAATAATTTACAACCTTCGGATTGCTTTGACTCGTGCACAACCCTACCTGTTATATAAAATCAATTGACTTTATGTTAAGGTCCTATATTTTTAATATTTACATGTTTTTCTCATGTTTCGTTTCCTATATTTTTTAAAATTACTATCTCATTTTATTCGTTTCCTTATTTCTCTATTTCCATTTTAGTGCTACATAAGAAATTATCCCACATTTTTACCCAATAGCACATTACTAGGTTTTCGATTATGGAGTGAATGAATAAAAAGTATAAGTTCGTCCTTATATTCAGGTGAAGACACAAATAGTTATTTTTTATTGCCCTAGTATTACAATCCTGTGCTTTTCATGCTCATAGGTGAGCACAGAAATGTAAGTCATTTCCTTTTACTGCTTTAGTGTGGTCAGAGGTGTAATTGAGCCGAGTCAAGTTGACACACTGCTAAGCTCTAGCTTGACTTGACTTTCAAACTCGAAGGCCGAACTTGATCAAGCTCTTTTTTTTGAAACTCGAGTTTGACTCAATTAATTAAATAAAATTTTTTAATTTTTAAAAAATATATATATCAATATATTTAAATTTGACTCGAATTCGAACTTGAGCTCGAACTCGACTTGGTTCAATAATATATATTTATAATTATGGATAAAGACAATTGTAGTGTTTCAACTTTTTAAAATTTAACGATCTAATATTTTGACTTTTTTATATAACAATTAATAGTGACAACATGTAAGAAAATGACAATATAGTGTATATAACAGGTCACCAACAAGTTGCCCTTCAACAACACACTATTCCAAAACTAAAAGACTTTATTATTGTTTGACAACATGAAAAAACCAATAGCTTTGCACCCCCTCTCTATTGATACAAGGAATGGGCGGAAGCCCTTGGTGTCCAATTATGGTGCCCATGGTAAAATGCTAGGTAGCCAAGTGCGGAGCAAATAACTGGTGAAAGCATCTAAGTAGTAAGCCCACCCCAAGATGAGTTCTCTTCTATTCTAACGTCCTTGGTAATAAAGTCTTTTGGTCTTGAAATAGTGTGTTGTTGAAGGGCAACTTGTTGCTGACCTGCTATATACACTATATTGTCGTTTTCTTACAGGTTGCCACCATTAATTTTTATATAAAAAAGTCAAAACATGAAATTTTTAAATTTTAAAAAGTTGAAACACTAAAAATGTGTTTATCCCTTTATAATTATATTAAAATAAAAGGGTAAAATAGTAAATGTACACAAGCCCGATTAAGTTTGTGAGTTTATTGAGTCACATATTTAAGAGTTCGAGCTCGACCCGACAATAATTGAGTCGATTTCGAGTTTTTTTCGGAGTCAATTTTGAGTAGCTCGCAAGTCGACTTGACTCGGTTACACCTTTGGGTGTGGCATAAATTGATAAAGTGGCAGTTTTATTTTTTCTTTTAAACCATGTGCATCTTCACATCGTTGTTTGTCAACTTGCAAGTGCCAAAAACCAGACTAAAAGTGAATATGCCTTTCTGTTTGGATGTTTTTGATATCGGTTGCTTTGCATCTTGAAATCTGGAGTTGACTTTTATTTCTATTTTGTGAAGCTAGGACACAAAATATCAATATCTGTGGAATTGCAAAGAGTATCTGGATAAGGTTAGCATGGATAATTTACTGCTTTTGGTTGGACTCATTAGGGCAAAAATCTTTGGATTTTAAACATGATGTTGAAATATTTATTTTAATAGGCATCCCGCATAATACTTGCCACTGATGGAGATCCACCTGGTCAAGCTTTAGCTGAAGAGCTTGCGCGTCGCCTTGGAAGAGAAAGGTTTGTTTGTGATGTTGCAGTTTTGAGTTTTGTCATGTGACAACAGTCTAATTAAGTGCTTGAGAATAATCATTTATTTTTTGTAAATGCAGATGTTGGCGAGTCAAATGGCCAAAAAAAACTAAAGATAAAGATTACAAAGATGCAAATGAGGTCAGATATGATGGCTCACATCGTCCTCAACATAATGATTCAATTAAGTTCCAAAGCTCAATTTGAAGTTTTTCCTGTGTTGTCCTAAGCTGCTATAATGATGGCCTATAAGATTATTAATAATGATGGAGATTCATGTGGCATATGTTTAACTATTTTTCCTTTCCTCTAGATTAGTTTTTTATTATATGGTTATTGATTATGCATCATGCCTTGTGATCAGTGGTTCAGATTTTTAGATGCCCTGTTTGTATATAGTTTTCATTTGATTATGGGCCTCCCAAAGACTGCTGAAGTTACTTGTGTTTATTTGATTTCTTAAGATTACTGTCGGACAAGAGCAACTCATATTTTCTCAAATATTGGCTTAGGTGCTCATGTTTATGGGTCCTGATGCACTCAGGGCAGTAATTGAGAATGCAGAGTTATACCCTATTCGTGGGTTGTTTAACTTCAGGGAGTACTTTGATGAAGTCGATGCATATTACTATCAGACTTTTGGTGATGAATTTGGTGAATCAACTGGGTGGGGTTCTCTAGATGGATTGTACAATGTAAGCATAGAACAATTTACTTTCAATTTTCATTTCTGTCCCTTCAAAATTGCTTTTCCCTCTTGCATAATGAAGAGTTCTGCTTGATGTTATATTGTCTTTTTGTTCAAAAAACAAATAAGTACTAGGGACCTCCTTGGTGCTGAATAGTATACATTAAGTGGTACCAATTAATGAACTTTTTATCTAATCAGTGGCTTTTAGAGTCTAAACTAAACAGTTGATAGGATTCCCGACGAATGTAATTGAGCTGAGTTGAGTCAAAACATTGTCAAGCTTGAGCTTGACTTGAAACTCTAAAACTCAGAATTTGAAACTTGACTCGAGCTTGATTGAGTGTCTTTTTGGAAGCTTGACCTTGACTGGATTGAATGATTTTTATATCTAAGCTCAGCTTGGCTTGTCTATGTATATAGTTTGTATACATTGATTTTGAAATGTTAGAACTTGATTCAAGCTTGGCTTGGTTTGGTAAAAGTTATTTATGTAATTATATTGAAATAAAAAGAGTATAATAGTATATGTATACAAGCTCGTTAAAGCTCATGAGCATGACTCGAACTTGATTATTATCGAGTCCATTTTGAGTGGCTTGTGAGTTGGCTTGACTCAGTTAACACTCCTAGGATTTCCAAAAGATCTAAAAGCCCAAAATTAGCTCACTGGGGATTTGAAATGATTGTATTCTGAAATGCTTACATTTATTTGCATATTATCAATATTTGTTCCTCAAAGCCGAGATGTCAACAAATTAAAAAGTTGTTCCTCTTCTCTTAACAAACTTGTTCTAAGTTGGCTTAGAATTCTTAAGGATCAAGGATAATGTAAATTTTTATTGAATAAGTTATATTATAACTCCTAATAACAACAAATCAAATAATTGTTAATCTCCTTATAACATAATTGTACATTTCATTCAGTTGGATTAAACTTTTAGAGGTTAATGTAAAAATCAATTTGGTCAAATCAAACTAATAAAATATGTTAAGTAGATCCTGCAATGCAATGGTTATATTTATGCACCCAATCAACTTTTTGCTATAACTTCCATATCTGTTTTTGGCCTAAAAGCTACAAATTATACTCTTTAAGGTGTGAAACAACCTTCCACATCAAGATGACAGATGTGAAGTACTAAAGTGATTTAAATTCATATTGTGGCTGTAGGGCTTGAAGTATAACAGGACTATATTCTTTTGGTTATGACATTGAATGCACAGTTTCTACCATGTGGTTTGGTGCTGAAATGAGGAGCAACAATCCAATTTGGACATAAAGGGAGAAAAAAAAAAAAAAGCTAAAATGACAATACAGTTAAATATCAATTTTATTTTGTAAATGTCATTTCTTAAATTTCTGATCAATTTTAAGTGTATGGCAAAATGCTCAAGTATATATATTAATTGTTGTTAATATTTTTTTATATATAAATTCTTTTCATCTGAGAAGTGATTTGCATCTGAATTCTGTTCTGAAATAGAAATGAGTTGACAAATCAGTTTATCATGTGTGTGCAATTAAATGGTAATCTTCATAAATAGAGAAACTGATTAGCTTGGTTGTGTTTTATTTTGATTAGGTTGTGCCTGGAGAACTGACTGTAGTAACTGGGGTTCCCAATTCTGGTAAGAGTGAGTGGATTGATGCTCTCCTATGCAATCTTAACAGAAGTGCTGGTTGGAAATTTGTGCTTTGCTCAATGGAGAACAGAGTAAATAAATTGTTCTTTTCTACTCTTATGGGGCAGGTGGAAGTGTTTGCTGTCTTTATGTGTGTGTGCGCTTGTATGCGTGTATGTATATATGTATGCATGTATGTGTGTATATATGCATTTTACTATTAAAAAACATATGGGATATGTTGTTTACTGATCCTGCTTAATATGGACTGCAGGTGTGTACTTACAACATCAATTAATCAGAATAACTTGTGATCAGAGTGAAATGCAGTTTCTAATTTTCACATTTTATATTGTTTTTTGCTTAGTGACAACTTCTTGTTTGTAGAATCTGCCCATTGAATATTTATGTGAGAAATGATTCATAAATACACAACTATGTGATAAACCAATGTTGAGAAGTGATTTCTTTAGAATCCTAGTTAACTGTACAAATACCTCAAACTTACATGTTGTAATCATTTAATTTTTTGTCAAGTGACCTGCATTTGAACCTTTTGCAATGTATGCTCATGAACCTTGTCCTTGCAAGTTGTGACTGAAGGGTATCTTACTCGTTATTTCACCATCCTATAGGTTCGAGAGCATGCTAGGAAACTTTTGGAGAAACACATAAAAAAGCCTTTTTTTGATGCTCGGTAAGCTTGGGTACAATTTGTATTGTACTTGGTTCATTATTTATTTATTTATTTTTTTAGTTTCCACAAGGTAACAGCTATTTGTTTCTTTGCGTCAACATGTAGTTTCTTTGTTGGCAACTCAACTATGTTCATTTTCTTTCTAAGATCTTTTAAGAGAATAGGTTAAAACAATCTTTCAGGTCATAGAACAAAATTTGGATAGACTAGTCTTTGGCACAATGTATACCTTGCCCATAATGCATGCTTCAGCCATTGGATGTTATCAGTTGATTCTTTTGTATTACCTTTTTTTGGGTATATTTTGGTAATTGGTGCATTTTCTGTCATGGATAGAACTGTCAATAAATGAAAACAATAGAAGCATTCCATGATGGATGAGTTGATTGTCAAAAATATCATCTTTGTTCATGGCTTGTATCCTCTAATCATTATCTCTGCTTCTCTGATATCTTTTTAACTCACATGCCATAATTATTGGTAATTTTTTTTTCCTTAAATTTTGCTGTTTGTCTTATAGTTATGCATCTGCTACCAATGGCCATTTTGTTCAACGAATGAGTGTTGAAGAGTTTGAGGAAGGGAAGCAATGGTTAGCTGATACGTTTTACCTCATACGGTGAGTAGATTTTAGAGTTTCCTGTTCATTGTTAAGGCATTGTAAAAAATAATTATACACTGCTTAGTCTTCATTTATTTCGCAGAAGACTTGTCTGAAAGGAAATTTTATGAGAATGTTCTTTGAGAAAACAACTTATTTTCGTTGTTTTGGTTACAATATGAAAAATCACTTGGGATTTGTGATTTTTAGTGTTTAGACTTTTGGATTATATTGGAAGTATCACTTGGAATTTATTTTTCAGTGTTTGGGTTCTATTGGGAAAATCATGTTTCTGTCAATGAAAAGTGCTACTAGAACATTTAAGTTATCAATACTTCATATTGTTAATGTATAGCTAAAAATAAGACAAGACAACAATTTTAGTGCTTTTCCCCACCATCAGCTGGCAGCCAATGCAAGGTGGTTGCTGATAGTTGATATGCTAGTTGGTACATAAGTACATGCAAGCATGTCTGTGGCATGTATGTGTGTGCATTTTGTGAGTGTTTCTCCTTTATTTAAGTCTGTAGCTCTGAAAAATGATTTTCCTTTTCGAAAAGAAGTTATTTTCTTTGAAAATGACTTGGCATTCCCTTTGGCCAGGAAAATGAGTTACATTGACCAAATTTCCCTGAAAGTAACTTCTTTAAAACAAACAGATCATATATTATTTTAAAATTTTCCTTGTTTGATTGAAATGACGTTTTACTGATTTAGTTCATAATTTAATATTAACATTATATTGATGTCTTTTTGTGTGTTTTTCGCATGACCATGGAATAGATGTGAAGATGATAAACTTCCAAATGTAGATTGGGTCCTAAAATTGGCAAGAGCAGCTGTTCTAAGGCATGGAGTGCGAGGACTTCTAATTGATCCTTACAATGAGCTTGACCATCAGCGTCCTATTAGCATGTGAGATTTTGACCCTGGTAGCCCTTAATTGCCAAGTTCTTTGAAAAATTGCCGTTAGTGTCTAAATTCTAATTGATGTTATATTTCTCTTTTTGATGCTAAAAATGATTAGTATTCTTAGTGACTAATAATAGCTTTATAATGTCGGCTTGATTTGATTATAAAGCTGAAAATGCTATCTGTTTGGCCATTAGATTTTTGAAGAGCTGGTGAATTGTTAAATCATTTTATTTAGTATCTAACCACTAGGCAATCTGGTCTAGTTGGAAATTCCTTTCATAATGGTGGCTTTCAGTCCCATACTTCATTTTTCTGTTTGAAGATTTATTTTTCTAGTTAGTTTAGGTTTGGAGATATGTTTGATACTAGTGGAAGTATAAATAACTTTTTAATCTTTGTACACTTAAGGAAATTGGCATCATAGATTGAAATGCTCTACTGACGTGTTCTGTATATGTTTCTGCTGTACGAGGCCTTCTACCCTTAAAAATCCTGAATGGAGTTAGGAACCTGAAGGCACTCATTTCCGTTGCTTTGATCACAGATCCATTCCAAAATAATAAATTTCTCTATTCTTCTATTATAACACAAAATCCTATGTCTTATAGCTTTTCCACCTAAATGCACATGCAGCGTCAACTTTAATTTTAGATGATATTCCTTGTTTGATCCGAAAAGTTTCAATGGAGGATTTTGAAATTCTCTTACGCCATGAACAAAAAGAAAAAAGAATTTTTTTTTCCTTTTCTTTTTCTCTCTGAAGGTTGAGTTGTATGCCAGACTGACTGCATTTGCTTGCAATCTCAATCCATATTCTGTCATTGGTTACACAGTCATAAATTACTGCTAGTTCACTGATAAATGATTGTTATTGTTTAATTATGGAAACTTACACCCCCTTCCCTTGGGCATGCAAACACAAAAATTCCTGCAAGTTGTCATTACCTTTATGCACAACCCTTTGACTTGTATGTTTGAAAATTCAATCTAAAAGGGAATGCTTTTTTCATTTTTGCGATCTCTTCTTCAGTTTCCTAACCGAATTGAATGTCGCTAGGTGGAGATTACATCATGTATTAAACAAGTTCCTAATCTAAAAGGGAATGCTTCCTTCATTTTTGCGATCTCTTCTTCGGTTTCCTAACCATATTGAATGTCGCTCGATAGAGATTACATCTTGTATTAAACAAGTTCCTAAATGTCAAAAGAGAACCATTAAATGTGTGTGGGATTCGTTACTTTTTGTCCTGTATTTGAGGCTGTAAATTTACAGTTTTTCCTCAAGCAAGATATTTGGTTGTGACAGGACTGAAACAGAGTATGTAAGTCGGATGCTTACGATGGTTAAACGGTTTGCTCAACATCATGCATGTCATGTTTGGTTTGTAGCACATCCCAGACAGGTTTGTTCGTCTTGAACCTTGATATCGTCAAACTATTTCTGAAATGTAATAACTTAACAGTATTCCTTGTCTTACAGTTGCATAGTTGGGTTGGGGCTGCTCCTAATCTGTATGACATAAGTGGCAGTGCCCACTTTATAAATAAGTGTGACAATGGGATTGTTGTTCATCGTAACAGGAATCCAGAGGCTGGTCCTATAGATCAAGTACAGGTGGGTTACATACGTGTGCATTTGTGCTGTATCATTGCAGTTCATCAACATTTTCATTGTTGTTAAAGTCCATATATGACAAATGCAAGCAGGTTTACATATGTAATTTACCTGAGCTTACAATAACCGTGCATATACACAATGTCTGGTACATGTATGCACAAATGTACGCTGAGAGATTATGGGTCCCCTCACATTTCTTTTTGTTGTCCTTGTGATCATTTTGTTGTCATTGATAGATGTTTACTGATGCACAGCTTTTTAACTTGCAGATTTGTGTGCGCAAGGTGAGAAATAAGGTTATTGGAACCATAGGTGATGCCTTCTTGTCCTACAATAGGTATGAGAATAATACTACTTTTTATCGTGCTGTGAAACATCTGAATTTTGAGAATGAGCAAGAAAGATTTCTCTTGGTTTTAATTCAAAATGCATTACTATGGTTCTTTAATGGCAAATGCATGCAGTTTTTTGCCTATGTTTATAATGCTAAGTTATTAGCTTTTCCACATTCCTTCCCTCCCTCTCTCTCATCCCTTCTCCTACCCTCTTGTTTTTATCTCATCCCTCGTGTGTTTTGTAGTAGAAATGAAGAGGATAGCCTCACGCTTGATCATGATATGTATGGAACCCAATATGAATAAAGTTGGTTTAACTTTTAAGCCATCCTTTTACTTTCTTTTTTCCTTAGAAAAGAAAAACTGCCCAGCTCGCTTTTTTTTTTTCAGTCTCAGCATTATTATTGGCCTTTGATACCAAAGTGTTACCTTTATTCTTTTACCATTACAGGAGTTACTTTTCTAATTCTAATTGTCCTTGTTCTTTTGCTAGTTAAGTAAATCTATTAATAATTTGGCCAAATGGCATGCTAAGCTGCATCGATCTTGTGTTTGAGCAACTCTGCTGCATCACTTCCAATGTTTGCATTATTGCTTTTGTATGGGTAAGAGAGTGGGAGGTGGAGGAGTGAGAGAGCAGGAAGAAGAGAGAAGATGCGAACTTATAAGTTTATCGTTATATGCTCATATTTTATTAAGTTCAGCAGTAACATAAATGTTGTTTCTGTCTTTCAATTTGAACCTAATTGCTAAAATTTGAACTAACATTGAACTACCAAGTATTAATTATTATGTGTTAAAAGAATTGGTAAAAATTGGGAACGCACACAAAGCTTTGGATTTTTTTTTAGTTACTACTCCATGGGGTCTTAGGTATATATCCATTAACTAATTGACCCTTAAACGTGGAATTGAGCTGGGCTCACTATCATAAATGTGCTTAGTTTTGTCAGAGTTGAGCTCCAAATAGTGAATGAGCGGCTTGGTTTATTTGTAGCCTTGCTGGTGTTCACTTGATAGAAATTGTCGAGGGATGGCTTATTTTCAAATGATAAATAAGTTGCCTGAGGTACAAATTGATGTTTTATTATCAAGTTGAAGATCAGGACATCATATAGTTTCCACATCAACAAAAATTCACCTTTTAGTATTCAGATTGCAAACCAGGGCAAGATGCTGTTGTCGGCAGTCTGATGTACTCAAATGTAGAGTTCTTTTTCTCAATCTAGAAAATTATTTGCGGTCGCAGCTAGCCTTTTGAGGACTATGCATAATCTATTGCTCCCTGTATTCTTTCTTCACAAACTCAGTTTTGATGAGTCCTGTACATAATCTTTGACAGGGTAACTGGCGAATACTCGGATGCTGACACATCTGAGAAGTAATGGATGGAGAAAAAGGCGTATAGGTTATCATTGACAAAAAGTCTTGTATATTTTAGGAGTGATAGAATGAGACAATATTATTGAAAATCCTTCCATCTTTTTTTTTCCCCTTATTTTTCTTATTTTGTAAATCTTTTGGAAGAACTCCCTAGATCAGCATGATTATCATAGCAAACCTTTCTGGATTATTGCTGCAGTTAAAAGTGATGCAATTTTTGTGAACTAGTGCTTCATAGTACAACATTTTAATGCATCAACTCAATGGGCAAATATCTACCTGGTAAATATTTGTTCTTTGCATATTTTTGTCACCCTATATTTGCAATGAATCACACGTTCAAGAGTTGAACTGAATTGAATTCTTCTGAAATCAGGGGGATGAACTATTTTTTTTCTTTTTGTTTTTAAATGGAGAACTCTGATTCGGGTTCTGGGTTGTGGAATGCATGACAACATCACAAATTGAGACAGAAGAGTTTAATCAGCTTAAGTGGCCGCTTCTATATTACATGTAAGAACCAAACTAAGCTATATGATTTCCTCGTACGAACACTTTTTTTCCGGAAGAAACCTAATGTGGTGATGGCATGGTTTTGTTGGTCAAATACAGGGTGGCAAGCAATGTTAGGTAATGCTGCTAACTGTAACGGGTAGCCTTGTTACCAGCTATCAAACATGTGCTGCATTTTGCTTTTATTCCTCGCAAATGCCATTTTAATTGGGCTGCTGCATTTTGCTTTTTGAAAAGAGAAATCATTTTCCGTATTTCTTTTTTCAAAAAATAATTTTGAGAAAGCCATTTTTAAAAAATAAATACCTAGAAAAACATGAAAAAAAAAAAAAGAATATGATTACATATTTTTGGAAAGTGCATTAGCATCATGAATATGCAGGAAGAATAGGTAATATAGTAGCACTTAAAACGATAAAAATGAGTTAAAAAGTGGATTGTCCAGTATTTGCACTTCGATGTAATCACTCCACCAAATCCGCTTCTGTTACTGTAGTTTTACAATAGAAAAATTCTTCAAGATATGGTCTATCATGAACCAATTTTCATGAAAATAGTAATAAGATTTGGTGAGATCATTACCTGAATCCGTTATATTGCATCTCAAATGTTTTATATATGATCAATAAAAATAAAAATATATATGTATATGTTATGAATCTGGTCTAAAATGTAACATATGTGGAACATATTAATTTTTTTAAAAAATAAAATAATAATATAAAAAAAAATCTTATTTACTCCATATATAATACATTGAATTGCTAAATTTATGATACATTTTTAATAAATTACTTAAGTATAAAATATTTAAAATATGTGTTACAAGATAAAATATCTGAAATAAGTAAAAATTTTCCATAAAAATATTATCACGATTATATAGATAATTTATTTTGCTCTTAGGCGCATAAGCATTGGATTTTCTAAATCAATACAGACTGTCTTCATTGCATAATTGAAAGTGTGGAAAGAATCAAAAACATTTTTTTTGCCAAAAAAAATAAAAAAAAGAGAAAAACATGGCTCCACCTCAAGATTAAGTTAATTTGTTAATAGTATCTGTCATCAAAATATATAGTTGAATTGTGCTGTAGAATATAACCCATATTCATATCCCATCTGGCTAAGAACCCTACAACTTGCAGCTTTCACTCGGCCAACCTACAATTTTTAAGTATATAAACCCTACTAAATCAAATCAAATCAATTTATAACTTATTCATACCTTTATTTTTTTTTTCTTTTACAAATTAGCTATTTTACTTACTACATGTAGTTTCCTACCAACAGTTCAAATGGTAAAAAATTATGAATACCCAATTTGAGAATAGAAAAGTTCGAACTCTGTAATTTCTTTTCCCTGGCAATTAACCAACTCCACTAGCTTTAAAAAAAAAAAAAAAAAAAAAATTTCTGCCGTAGGCCAGCAGTTAGTCCAAAGCTTTTTGGCATGTTGGTTTATTTTTTTTTTTGTGTTTTTTGGTAGATACGTTTTTTTTTTTTTTTTTTTTTTGAGTGTAGGCAGGAATATTGAATTCTTGGAAAATGAGTTTTGCTATTATATTGCAGAATTTGTCGGAGAATATGTATATAATAATCCATCTGGCTAACAACTCACAACATGGAGCTTTGACTAGGCCAACATAGGAACAGTACTGTGGCCCCAAAATCATGTCTAAAACGAAATTGGTGGAAAAAAAAGGTGCAGAGATGCCAAGAAACAGTCAAAATTACCGTAACTACCGGTTATTTCAGGATGCAAACAAATAATCCATCTCCCCATACAATATAATCATTTAAAATATTTAATAATACATTAGCACTCCTTCAATTTAACACAGTTTATTAAGTAATTTATAAGTTAACCAATTAAATATTTTAATTTATTAACAATAAAAGTTATCAATATTTCTATAAATTTAGATACATAAATTAGTTAATAATAGGGTAAATTACATTTTATTTTATATATTTTATCGCATTATACTACTTCATCTTTTATATTTTTAAAAAAATATTTATTTATTCATGATATTTATTTTTTTTAGCAGTAATTAGTTTTTTAATAACTAATACCGTTTATATATATTCCTACTTAATTAAAAGATCTTTATTTCATAAATAGAGACACTCGAACTAAAAAAATAGTAGAATCCGTTCAAAAAAATGACTTTACCTCAAAGAGAAATCCTAAATAAAGAGGGAACACTCTCCTACTAGGATTAAGACTCCTATTTCACAAGAAATCCAATCTCTTTCAGGTTAAAATATTATTATAAAAAGACCTCATATTAGAGCATGCATATTTTTTTGAACATTTTTTTAATTGTCTTACAGGCAAAGAAGGACAAAGATTGCAAAACATTAAAATTTCATATAACTCTACTCCATAAAACTATTAAAAGTTACAGATTTTTTTTTTTTTAAATCAGACAATAAATAAAAGGTATGGACTGAACTTATTATAATATTTCAATTTTGAGAAGTTAATATATTATAGTGTGACAGTAAGGCAAAATGGCAATTTAAGAGAATAAAAGCTGACATCACTTCCTAACATAAAAAAATAACTAAAATTTTAATTTTTTTAGACAACACTAAAATTTTAATTTAGAGAAATTCTATGGTTATTTAATTTTTTAGTTATTTTTATTTTATTTTATTTTTATTACAGTAGGATGAAAATATATTTTATCATCCAATAATAATAATTAATAAAATATATTTTATTTTATAAAAAATAAAATAATAATAGAATGTACCATTTAAAAAAGAAAGATAAAATGAACTATATATATATATATATATATATAGAAAATTGAGCTGGGTATTTTTTTTTTTCAAAAAAACTGTAATCTAGAAGATATAATCAAAGGTTTCACTTCTTAGAATTTGTATATTATCAACTAATAAAAAAATATAGAAAAGAAACAAATCGTGGCTAAAATGATAACGTGATAAATAATATTTTAATTATATTACTTTGAAAAAAAGAAAAAATAATTTTAATCATATTACATAATATTTTGTACTTTCCCATAATTTTTGTCTAAAATATCAATGAAAAATAAACTTGGTTTATGTAAGAATTATCTAATATATATACTAAAATCAATGGTTTTGTGGTTGGCCAGCACAACTGCGGGTCCCAATGACATGCCAAGAAAAATGCTGGCCTCCAGGCTAGCAAAACCCATGCCATGCATGAGCTACGGCAACATAAATTAATTAATTAAAAAGTATTGTTTTATGTGAATCCTCCCAACGGCTACCACATGGAGTTGCAGTGCGGTGGCTGGCACCAGATAAGTTACCGTTAGTGGGACCCACTTTCATCTCTCTTTCAAATATATAACCGTTATGTTTCAAGAACAAACCACTCCTATACTTCTACTCCTATCACCACCGATTGCCAGAGATCTTGAAGGAATTAAATTAAGCTCAAGAATCTCCAAGAAAATCATCAACATCTAAAATCTTGAGGTGGGTATTATTTATTATTTTTTTTCTTCTTGTTCTTGTTCCTTTTGTTTTCTTCTTGGAATTTAATTATCAAGAAACTTACTTGCTTTTGTTTCTCGTTTCTTCAGTGGAAAAATGACTGCTGACGTTAAAGTTGAGGAAACTCAGGTTGGTGCTGATGAGGTTGTTGTTGTCCCTCAAGAAAATCCCAAGAAAGTTGTTGATGATCAGGAAGAGACCAAGAAGACAGGTGATGATGATCAGGAAGAGACCAAGAAGACAGGTGATGCTGATCAGGTGAATCAACAGGTAGACGGTGATTCTAATTCCCAGCCTAAACCAATTCAAAAGAGCTCTTCTTATAAAGAAGAGAGCAACTTCCTTTCCGATCTCAAGGAGTTCGAGAAAAAGGCTCTGAGTGAGCTCAAATCGAAACTCGAAGAAGCGATTCTTGGAAATAATTTGTTCAAGAAGGATGAACTTAAAAAGAAAGAGAGAGAAAGTAGTAAAGAGCCAGTGAAAGAAGAGGCAGAGAAGGCCAAAGAAGCCAAAGAAGAAGGAGAAGAAAGTGAGAAACCAGAACAAGAGGCTCAAAAGAATGGAGAAGAAGAAAAAAAACCAGTTCAAGAATGTGAAGAAGAGAAAAAATCTGAGGTGGATGTGGAGGAAAAGAAGGAAGAAGTAGACAAGGATGTCTCTCTTTGGGGAGTCCCACTTTTGCCCAGCAAAGGAGCACAAGGAACGGATGTTGTTCTTTTGAAGTTCTTGAGAGCAAGAGAGTTCAAAGTGAATGATGCATTTGAGATGCTGAAGAAGACCCTTCAATGGAGGAAAGAATCAAATATTGATTCAATCTTGGAAGAAGACTTGGAATTGGATTTAAGCTCAGCCTTTTACATGAATGGTGTAGATCGTGAAGGTCACCCTGTTTGCTACAACATTTATGGTGCTTTTGCTGATGGGGATCTCTACTCCAAGGCATTCGGCAGTGAGCAGAGACGCAAACAGTTCTTAAGATGGAGGTTTCAGTTGATGGAAAAGGGTATCCAAAAGCTCGATTTGAAACCCGGTGGGGTTACCTCTTTGCTTCAAATTAATGATCTCAAGAACTTTCCTGCTCCATCAAAGAAAGATCTCAGGGTTGCTATGAACCAAGCTCTGTCCCTTTTGCAGGACAATTATCCTGAATTTGTTGCCAGAAATGTGAGTTTCTTTTCTTCATCTATCTCATTTTCATTTGTGTGAAAGCTGTGTGGTTTCTTGTTCTGAAGTCTTTTTCTTGTTTCGATTGATTATAATTTTGCAGATATTCATAAATGTTCCATTTTGGTATTATGCACTCAATGCACTTTTATCACCTTTCTTAACTCAAAGAAGCAAGAGCAAATTTGTTGTTACTCGTCCTGCAAAGGTCACTGAAACCTTACTCAAGTAAGCTTGGCCTCATCCACTCCTTTCTTGAATATTTCTGATAATCGATATTCCTGACAAAAATTGAGTTCTTCATCAACAGGTACATTCCAGCCCAAGAAATCCCTGTCCAGTATGGTGGGTTCAGAAGGGAAAATGATTTCGAGTTCTCAACCGGAGATGATGAAGTTTCTGAGCTTATTGTTAAAGCAGGATCAACAGAAACCATTGAGATCTCTACACCAGAGGTAAAGTAACAACTTGATGAAATTATAAATAAAGTCAAAATTAGAGAAGATATTAGTGACTAAATTTGGCGTTTGATGATGGCAGGTTGGGGTTACACTGATCTGGGACGTAACTGTTTTGGGATGGGAAGTGAACTACAAGGAGGAATTTGCACCAAATGATGAGGGATCCTACACAGTCATAATTCAAAAGGGCAAGAAAATGAGCTCATCTGAAGAACCAGTTCGCAAAACTTTCACCAACAATGAGCCTGGAAAAGTTGTCCTAACAATTGAGAACACTTCGAGCAAGAAGAAGAGGGTTCTGTACCGATACAAGACGAAGAAGAGAGCTGCTCTAGTTTGAAATAATATCTTCTTTTTATATAATATAGATGTGATACATTGAGTATTATTCATTGTTGTTTTTGTTTGTTATGACATTCTTTATAGGGAAGAGTAAAAAGTAAAGATTTTATATTGATTGATTCTTTTTGAGCAGGATCCTCTGTTTCATCAGTTTACTTTGATTCCATCTTTTGCGTGTTGTTACAGATTGTTACAGATTGATACATGTAATGTGTAATATATATCATTAATTGAGCATTACATTGCCTACAGGTCACCAGTTCCTCATCTTGTTCCAAAAATGGGACAAGAAAGACAAGAATTCATCCTTATTTATTTATTTATTTTTTTGTATTGAGAAAATCCCTGAATTTTAGTTTTAAATTTGAAGAAAAAGATTGAGAAGAAAATCAAACCCTGTTACTGATGACTCTAATTCGAGTCAAATTGACCCACTAAATCAGAATCCATCTTGCCACTGAATTCTAAGAAGAGCAAGCCCACCTGGATGTTGGCGAGGACGATGAGATCGTTGTTCTTGATGGGTTTACTCAATACAAGACCAAAATCAGAAATGGCTGGATTTCATGAATTTATTAAGAAGTTACTCAACGTGAATATTTCTAAGAATCAACTATATGATAAAATCAGAAGGCTAAAGGTAAAGAAACATTTGTTGTATTTTTTATTGTTATTGTTTATGCATATCCTTGAAGAAAAATGTAACTGGAAATCCCATATGGCTGGGAAGCTGACATGGGCACTTGATGTGGATAGCATAGTGTTGATAAGGATGCCACATATGCAAATATACAGCCATGTAGACTTATTCTGTTATATTTAACAAGATATTAACATTTAAATTTTTAAATACTCTATGAACTCAAATGTATAAAATTAAGCATTTAAAACTTAATTGTAAAAACTTTTAGAACTAAAAATGTTATTTTCCCTATCATAAATGAAATAAGATTGTTTAGAATTACATGCCTCCCTTCATCTTGATTATAACTCAATCCATCTCATATATATATATATATATATAGATACAATTTTTTGCCCTTGATGTATATGCCTAAAAAAAATTCTTGGCTCATTTCAACACAAAATCACTTGGTTCATAGTAGGGTTGTGCAAAATTGACCTTGCTTGATGAACCAACCCGTAACTGAACTGACTCGCATCGATTTGGTTTTAATTTTGAATTTTTTATAAATTTCTAACGGCCGATCGAAGAACCAAATTATATTATATTATATATAATTTTTACCCTAAAACATAGTAATATAATTGATTCAACAAAGTGGTGAAGGCGATAAATTTACCTTTAAAGGTCAAAGGCTTGATTCCTATTGATGTAAACTTTGATTTTTTGCTTTTTATTTGACAAAAAGTAATAAAAACCTCATAAAATGAGGTTGTCAAGGGTCGAACTTGGATATATATAAGGAGAAAGGGTGCACACTTTAGCTATTTGGTTGTTGCAATCTTTTCATTTTTGTTGTTTTGTTTATTGTATTTAATATATAATCGGTTATCCAAAAACCTATGGGTATCTGACCAAAAAGCCTTGGTTTAGTTCGGTTTCAACTTTGAAAAAAACTCAAACCTGAACCCGCCCAACCCACCCCGATGCACAATCCTAGTTTATAGTGTAAATGGATACCATTTGCTTTTTATGTTAAATTATAATTTTTAGTATAAAAATATTCACTAGAATCACAAAATTTCTTTCACTTTCATTTTTACTATTTTTGTCACCCATATACATACTATAATCACCAACTCCAAATAAATATGTTTCATTTTCATACATGTGTTACTCGCAACAGCAAGAACAACATCACCACCATTACATAAGTTTTTTTTTTCATACTACATGACCGCCATTATAATGTAACGATCAACAATCATCCCTTCATAGGAAAAGGATATCATAGGCTTTCTTTTTATACAACATTAGGTTCACATTGCATCAGAGTATTAACAATAGTGGTGGAAAATCAAACCAAAGCTTAATATGTGTAACAAAACAATACAAATTGGAAATTTTAATTTTCCCAACAATTGTTTCCATCTATAATAGGAGACAAAGACCATAAGCTGAGTCTTTTCCAAGGGTCTTAAGAGGGCTGCTCTTTAGATGTTGTTGAGGTTTATGCTCATGTTGTTGTTGGTGGTAGAGTCATTAATATTATTTTTGAGGGTCCTCCCCAAAATCTCTATCTACTTGCTTATTATGTTGAGTTGATTTGATTTGATGTAATATAGATATATAGATCCATAAATAGATAAATATGTAGATGTATGGGATAAAATTTTGAAAAAAAGGAATTAGGAAAAACAAAAAAAAAAAAAAGAAGAGAAAGGGAACAAAAATAAAGAATACAATGGAAGTATATAGATAAAAGAGAGTGAATGAGTGAGATAATGACAAAAGAGATAATAACTCTACAAGTCCTATAACTTTTTAAATATTTCAATCAAATACTAAAATCATTTTTTTAATTGAGTGCTTAAAACTTTTAAAGACTTGCTCATTAGTCCTTTTATGTTAAATCAAATAGAATGTGTATACGTGTTAATAAAATGCCACATGTTTACAGCCAACTCACACTTATATTCTCATGTCATTGGCCACATTTGCAAAGTGTGCCAACACACCTTTCCACTGTCAAAAATAAAGAGAAAAATTACTGTTAGTTACATTATTCTCTTTCCTTCCATTTATACTAAATTTTCATGTCTTTCTTTTTAGTCCTCCCTCTATTTCTTCTCTTCTCTCCTTATATTTTCTTATTACAATCCCATTCTTCTCTTTTCAAAATCAAAAAATGTTGAAGTCTAAGTTGCTTTAGCTTCATTTTGTTTTTTTTTGGTTACAATCAAGGTTAGATGATTCCTTAAAAGCAAGCTTGACTACAAAATAGAAGTTATATGCTAAAAGGATGAATGAGCTAAAATGTTTGCAACCATCATAAAAAGTGGAGCCACATTAATAACAAAAAACACTACATAGGTTATCTATAGAATCATATGAACTTGGATTTTCTGGTTAAGATTTTTAGGTTGTTCATCTTGTAGGTAGAGAAAGGAAAAGTAGTTATGCTACAAAAAATTAAAATCTTGTTATTAAAAACCAACCTTAGCTGCTTTTGGGTATCAAAATATGCCTTTGATTTGAACTATGATAGCAATGATCATGTCTAATTAGCCAGGTCAATGATGCTATTATTTATTTATTTTTTTACTTTTTTTATTTATGATGTTTGCATGTAAATTTGTTTTTTGGTGCAAAAAAGGAGAGAAAAAATCCAAAAGGCAAGATGACACCATGATCATTTTGTTTCAAGTGTTCATGTCAATATAGTTATGATGAATTTAAAAGATGAGTAATTGTAAATGTTAGAGTTTATAGGACAATTTGAGAAGGTATAGGAAGAGATAAAGAGGGTTTTACAAGGATGAGCAAAGGTAGAGATCAAGTGGTTTGCAATGGGTAAAAGGAGAAAGAGATTGGTTGTTTAATAATGTAATCTTTACTTTTTTCATGTGTTTGGTTTCTTAATTATATGAAGATTTTTATTCGTGTGTTTGATTTCTTGATTATATAAAGATTTGAGAGGAGGATGAAGAGATTAAAGGTGATAGTAGTGGAAAGCTTGAGAATTTTTTATGAAAAAGAAGGAAGAGAAGGTGGTTTTGAAAGAAGTGTTGGTGGAAGAGAAGGAAAAAGGAGGAATATGTGGTTGATCTTAAAGAATGGCATAATGAGTAGGCTGCATAATTTGGTTAATTAGGTGGGGGTATAATTAACATTTCATGACATTCTGTTTAAAATAACATAATTGGTCTAATGTAAAATTCTTTAAAATTTTTGAGGATTCAATTAAAAATAATGGTTATAGGACTTGATTAATATATTTAAAAGTTATTAGACTTATGGGGTTATTATTTGATGACATATGAAAATTTAGCATGGCTATAATGGTTGATGGCTTTTTTAGACACAATTAGTTTAGGATGAGCATGCATTTCACAAAGACAATTATGCATGAGTTTTTTTAAGGTCTAATGTGCATATGTGTGCCTCTTATTGTGATACATGAATGCATGGTGTGGTTGGAGTTTCTTAGCCTTTGGTTTGAAACCTTGAGCCTTGGAAACCTTAGCCTTTAAAGGCTTTCCATTGACACTTAGATTTATAAGACTCTTAGTCTTAGAATATTGAGCTTTAGAGCTCCCACAAGTACTGCAAGATGAAGAAAGAGTAGAATTAATAAATTTAGGGGAACTTAATGATGTAGAGGCTTCATTATAAAAACCAAGTCCAAATTTTTTACTTGGAAATCTTTGAGAACTTAAGAGATTATCAAATTTTTCCTTTTCTTTGTCAAATTTGGAAATGAAATTCTTTAACTATAAAATATTTTTTAAAAGTAACTTGTTTTCCTTTTTAGTTTTATTAAAATCATTTTTCAAAATTAGTGACGCTTCCAAATCATGAGATAGTTTTTCATTGAGGAAATAAGACTTGCAAATTCCAATGTCTATTTTTCAAAATTCTTTAACAACTTTAATAATTTTTATTTATAAAACTTTTCTTTGAAAGTAATTTTTGACATTTCAAAACTAATTTTCTAATTAAGAAGCTCTCATTATTAAGATCCTATTTATCATCAAACTTATCATCATACAAAGTATTATAAAAATTTCCACAAGAAGAACTTGATAAGAGAGGTACCTTAAATTTTTTCTCCGAGGCCATTTGATGCCTCTTGTTGTTCCTCCTTCATGTTAGATTCGGAGGAGTCATCCCAATTGGCTTTGAAAGCTTTTCTCTTCTCCTTTGCTCCATTGGACTTGTGCTTAAGCTTAGGACATTCATCTTAAATGTGATCGAGCCTCTTGCACTTGAAGCATATGCCTTTTATAGCCTTATTGAATCCTCCTCTCTTGGATTCCTTATGATTGATCAAGTTTTCTTGAAGTACTCTATGAAGTACTTAGTGAATGATGCAATTTCCTCATCATTTTCATTGAGTCTTCAAGGTCATCTTCATCACTTGAGTCTTATGATGCTTTGAATGCAAGACTTTTCTTATTTTCCTCTTTTCCTTCTTGCTCATCTTCCATTTGCCTCAAGGTAAGCTCATGAGTGAGAAGCTTACTGATGAGGATGTCAATTGAAAGCTTGGAGAGATCATGAAATTCTTCAATTGAAGTCACCCTTGACTCCTAATCCTTTTTGGGTAGCACTCTTATAATCTTGATATTAACTTCTTCTTTAGAATAGTGCTTGTCCAATTTATTTAAAGTGGTCAAGAGTGCATTTAATCGATTCGTCATTTTGGTGATGCTTTTATGAGGTTTCATCTTGAAGAGTTCATACTCATAAGCATGGAGTTAAACTTTCTTAGATCTCACATGGATGTTGCCTTTTTTATGATTTTCTAAGGTCTCCTATATCTTTTTGGCCATAATGCAATGTTGAAGTTTGCCTTCTTTCTTTCTTGAGATGGAAGTAATAAGAACTGACTAACCCTTTTATTCTTATGGTTCTCATATTTTTCTTATTGAGATCACTCCTTTATTTCCTTTGGAACTTAAAAGTGCCTTGGGGTGGGGGTAAATAAGGCAAATGAAGGATTTTAGAAAAATTATAACGAATTTAAGGAATGAACAAGAATTAAAAGAAAATAGAGTAGGAAGAATAATGAACACAAAAATTTAAGGAGTTTGGATTTTTAAGAATCCTACGTCTCCACCTAACTTATCCCTAAGTTAGGATTTTTCAATACCTATAATCTTATTCACAAGATTGAGATTACAAGAGAGGCTCACTTTTTAACCTTACACAAATAAGAGTTTTAAGGCTAACTCTTTAAACAAACAAACAGTAGTTTTTAGGCTCACTCTTAAACTAATTCCTAAATATTTTAATGGCTAAACACTTAAACCAATTCCACTAGAAATATACCTCACTTCCCTTCTAATAAATCCCAAGAATTAGATGAAAATAAAGTCCTATTTCTATTACACAACCAACTCTCACAAGAGTTAATCAATACAATGACTATCGACAGCAAGAAAAATGAAGCTTAATGAATGCTTAAAGAGTTTTTGATAATAAAAAAGTAATGTAATGTGTGTTGTTATTATCATAACTCTAGATCACATATATATGGGTTAAGTTTAAAAAATATGGCTGTCGGAGCCAATAATTATGTCTCTAGTGTCTTTTTTTTTTCAAAAAACTCAAGGATATGACCGTTGGATATTTACTATCAACACGGAAGCAAAGCTTCAATTGTAGCCTACTATTGAGACAAGCTTTTTGTCACCATGGTAGTCGTGCTTCAGTCACAACCTACTATTCACATTATGTCTCCAACGTCTCTTTTCTTAATTTTAAAAATATATCCATTGGGCCATTACCATATAAACAGAGCTTCAGTTGCAGCCTACTATTAAGCTTGGCTTTTTGTGAACATAGCAGCCTTGCTTCAGCTTACTATTGAGCTCACCATGGTAGTATTGCTTCAGTCACAACCTACTGTTGAGCTTGGCTTTCTGTCACTATAGTAGCCTTCCTTCAATCATAACTTACTATTGAGCTAAATTTTTACTTGGCTTTCTTTGAGAGTAATATTATACCTATGCTTATAATAACACTCAAATAAAACATATTAAATGCTCAAAATTAAGTTTGTTAAGATCAAAATTAAGATTGATTATTGCTAAGGTCAATAATCTCCCCCTTTTTGATTTTGACAAACTTATTTTGAGTTTGAGAAGGATAATATAAAGTGAAGTGTGTGTTGATTTGAATCCCAATAAGCTATATGAATTATACTCCCCTTTAATTTATGCATATTATAAAAATAATGAATTTAAAGAGTAAGGAATTCAAATAATGAAAAATATCAATGGAATGAGAATAAAACCAATTTTAAAAATAATGAAATTTTAAGAATCTCCCCTTTTGTGTTATACAAATATCAACTCAACGACTCTAGCTTAAAAAAAATTTCAATTAAAAAAGATACCAATTAAAATATTTAATATATTTGGTTATTACTCTACTTTTTGGATATGATAGGGAATATAAATTTGTAAATCATCCCTTTTGACAAAAATAGAAACAACATAAAATATAACATGAGAGATATAAGAACATGGCCTAATATGACAAATATGTTAAAAACATAAAAAACGTAACAACATAATCATTTAAATAAATTCTAGGCAATATGAAGGAAATAATTTCAAACATATTAAAATAAATAAAACTAGTAGCACTTACAGTGCATGTAGTACTACTTAACACATCAGAAACATAGTACATATTTCACATGATCCTATAGAACTTAGTTCTAAAGGAAATAAAAGACCAAGAACTAAAACAATGAAAACAAAGATAGACCAAATCTTTAAAAAAAATTATGTCCATCTAGTCCATTGTGAGATGAGGATGAGGATGAAGGCATTCCATTTTTATATCCAATTCCATGAGTGTTTCCATGGAGTTTTTGAGAGTCAAGTAGACTATCTAAGCTCTCCTTTCCTCTTTCGAATTTTGAAATAGAATTTTTTAGCTCTATTACCTTATTAAAAGGCTTATAATTCTCATTACTTGTTTTTTTGAGTTGCTCTTCTAAGGAATTTGAACATTTTAAATCACAAGCATGTTTTTCATTAGATTTAACAATCTCAGCAAAATCATTCTTTAAATTTTTGAAATCTTTGGTTAAGCTAGTTAACTTGTGCTTATAATGCTTCTTCTTAGATAATAAGCTTTTGTATTTAAGCATGAGTTTGCTCACAATAGAGCTCTCATAATCATCATCATCATCATAATCACAATAATCATAATAAGAGGAGTTAGAAGTAGATGGCACCTTAATTTCATTTTTAAGAGCCACAAAGCAAAGGTTGGCAACTTTTCTCTTCCTCTTCTGGTTCGAAGGATTCATCCTAAGTAGTTTTGAAAGATATTCTCCTTTCTTTTCTTCTTTTGCCTTTATGCTTGAGCCTTGGACATTCACTTTTGATATGTCCATGCTTCTTGTATTCATAGTATAAGACTTATTTATTCTTTATGAAGGCACTTCTATCAAATAATGGTTTAAAGGACTGAAAAGGAAAAGATTCACTCCCCATGATCTTTAATTCTCGTAATTAAGTACCTAGAACTCAAGCTCTAATACCAATTGACAATGCCTTAAAAGGGGTGGTGAATAAGGCAAATGAAGGATTTTAGAAAAATTAAAATGAATTTAAGGCATGAATAAGAATTGAAAGAGAATAGAGTAGGAAGAACAATGAACATACAAATTTAATGAGTTCAGATTCTTAACAATCCTATGTCTCCACCTAACTTATCCTTAAGTTAAGATTTTTTAAAGCCCATAATCTTATTCATAAGATTGAGATTATAAGAGTTTGGGGCTCACTCTTCAACCTTACACAAATAAGAGTTTTGAGGCTAACTCTTCAACCAAACAAACAACAGTTTTTAAGCTCACTCTTAAACTAATTCCTAAGTGTTTTAATGGCTAAACACTTAAATCAATTCAAACTAGAAATATACCTCACTTCCCTTTTAATATATCCCAAGAATTAGATGAATATGACGTTCTATTTCTATCATACAACCAACTCTTACAAGCGTTAGTCAATACAATGAATATTGATAGAAAGAAAAATGAAGCTTAATGAATGCTCAAAGAGTTTTTGGTAATAAAAAAGTAATGTAATGTGTGTTGTTGCTATCACAACTCTAGATCACATATATATAGGTTAAGCTTAAAAAATATAGCTATTGGAGCCAATGATTATGTCTTTAACATCTATTTTTTTCAAAAAATTCAAAGATATGAGTGTTGGATATTTGCTGTCACCATGGAAGCAAGACTTCAATCATAACCTATTGTTGAGATAAGCTTTTTGTCACCATGGTAGCCTTGCTTCAATCACAGCTGATTGTTCACATTATGTCTCCAACGTCTCTTTTCTTAATTTCAAAAATATGTCCCTTAGGTTGTCACTATAGAAGCAGAGCTTTAGTCGGAGCCTATTATTGAGCTTGGCTTTCTACCACCATAGCAACCTTACTTTAATTGCAAATTACTATTGAGCTCACAATGGCAGCCTTGTTTCAGTCATAGCCTACTATTGAGCTTGACTTTTTATCACTATAGTAGCCTTGCTTCAGTCATAGCTTACTATTGAGCTGAATTTTGACTTAGCTTTTTTTTAGAGTAATATTGTACCTATGCTTATAATCACACTCAAATAAAAACATATTAAATGCTCAAAATTAAGTTTGTTAAGATTAAAATTAAGATTAATTATTGCTAGGTTCAGCAGAACTTGTATAACATCCCTCCCTTCTAGCTGAAACCAAACATCTCATCTAATGTTGGAACTATCAGAGAGGTGCATTACCCGATTGCTAACCATACCATTTTATAATAATCAATTAACACAATATTTCTTGAATTGTAGAGGTCTTACTTATTTAATATTGTATTTAACTCCAAATATTTCAAAGATGGCAAGTAGAATTTGATTTCATAACATAACATACGTATATATAATAAAGTGACCCATCACTTGTATAATAACATCCATATTATGGAATACATGAACACTAAATATCACTGATAACCTTATCTCAAAGTCTTAATTCAAGATTGGGTGTGTATCTATAGGCCTACGTAAGAGCCTATATATATAATAAAGTTTCCCATCACTTGTATAACAACATCCATATTGTGGAATACAAAAGTATGAATTTTAAATAAATGTAAGCAAAATACATGAACACTAAATATCAGTGATAACCCTATCTCAAAGTCTTGATCTGAGGCCAGATGTGTACTATAAGCCTACATATCTTTGGCCTAAGGCACACTCTCATACACCCATCTCAAGAGAAAAAATAAGATGAAGTATAGAATAGAGGGTGTGGCTCGTCCATATTAAAAAAACAAATAATAAGAAGTTCCAAATTGACTCAAATCTAGGTCAGGGTGACATGCACATCCTAAGAAGTCTTATAGAAAATTCGAATCATGGTGTAGACATTGTCTAAGTGTTCTCTCTGATAATAATTATATGAACAAATGCTTCTATAGGCTTAATAGCTAATTTGAAGGTTAACTTTACATCCACATTATAACATATAATGTATCTTATATAGGTCTTGGTCAAGGTCATCTCAAAGGTCATTGTGGCCCACTGTACTGCCATCCTAAATATCTTTAGCTATACAAAACAAAGTATATAACTTTTATTGGAAAATATAAAAGAAAAATGATTGTGAGTAATTTCGTAAGGAAATTACTCAGTGAGTATAACAACATCAAGAAATAACTTATACATTAAAGAGCAATCAAAGATTTAAAAATAATTTAAGAATATAGGATATCAAAATAAAGGAGTGCTTAACAAATAATTAAATAGCAAGGTTCAACATAATTTTCTTACCATTTTTGTTCCAAAAATATAATGTTTATGTTTTAATCTTAAAATTCAAGTACAATGCCTTCCATTAGAACGTTAATTAATTTTTTGCTTTCATAAGCTTGTTTTTGTATCTTCTCAATCATATTGACTGTATTATTTAATAAAAAGTTTTTGTATTGAAGTGCAATAATTGTTGTATATTACAGTTTGGATATGAATATTAACAATCATAGTGTATTTCCAAATAGTTTGATGGTACCATTATCATTAGCTCCTTCTTGGAGTACAATAACTCATTGCTCTTTCTTAGAGTACAATATCTCATCGCTCTTTCTCAGAACACAATATCTCATCGCTCATTTTTAGAGTATAATATATCATTGCTCTTTCTCAGAGCAAAATATCTCATTTCTTTTTCTTTGAGCAAAATAGAATCAACATGCACACTTTTCAACCACATATATTTACCTAAAGGCATAATGAATTTATGTACTGTCCTAAAGATATTTATCAATTCATGTTACCCAACACTATCTCAATTGAACATATATTTCCTCTTACTCAAATTCTTATACTCTTATATAATTATCATATATATATCACATGAACTATTAGTTAATTTCTCCTTTTTTTATTCAATAGTGTAATTTGAGTATTCATAAAAATTCTTATCATTTGAGCATACTTGATGTGATATTTTGAAATATACCCATTTTAGGTTTTTAAGGAATTTTCATGACTGTAGTCTCTATGATGGAGATTTGAATTATACTCATAATTTTTTATTTTCTTAAACATTGGTAGTATTTTTAGTATATTCATAAGTTGTCATTTAAATCAATTTAGGCATTGATATAGGTCATTAAGGCTTCGTCTTAGTACTGAGGCATCACCTTAATGTACTAAGGCATCATCTTATTTTTTATAGTGTCACCTTATTGTACTGCAGTGTCATTTTAGTAATTTTAATTTTTTTTTTAAAACAATTCGACAACAACCTAAATCGACCAAACTTAACTTATTTTTGCTAGAAAATTTTAGTAACATGTTTTGACCATTATTCCATAAAATCATAGGTGTTCACCTATTTAACTTGATTTGTAACCTTATTCTCCCAAAATCTTCACATCAAAATCTTGAAACTAATTATTTGATTTAATATTATTTTTATTTAACTATTTATTATATATATATATAGAATTCACGTTTGATTTGGAAAAAATATTTTAAAGTGTAAATAACAATTACATTCATTAGGCTATCAACATGAAAAAAATCCATAAGTACATTCCCAAATTCACCACATATTCCATTGTTTATACTTTGAAATTATCTTCTTCAAATTTTTAGCCTTGTGTGTTTAGAGCAATTTTCAATTAGTTTCACATCGATTGGATATGTGAGTAAAGAGATATATCAAAAAAACTTTGGTAGGGTTGAGATGTTTATAGGATTTGCGCAATAAAGAGTATAGCTCCAAAACACCATCTCAATAGCAAAATGTAGTCTTTGTTATTTGTAATAAATTTGTAGGAGACACATTAACGTTTTGATAAACATAAAAATTAGTGCATTCATTGTTATGAAACTCTAGATATGGCTCATACGAGTTTACTCTTCACATTAGATCAATAGCTTTGAATTTCTAAAGTTTTTCAAAAAATTGTTTGTTATGTTTCCGATTTGTAATTTGACTAAATAGAAATTATAATTTACTGCATAACCAATGTTTAACAAGAACTTAGGCATTTAATAAGCTTAAAATATCAATAATAATATCACCAACAAATCTGAAAAGGTTTTGAATAAGAAGTTAAAAGATAGAATCAAAGGAAATGCACTTACAATTTTGAGTTGAAAACCAACTTGAATCCTCCTTAAACTTGCGGATCACCTATTATTAACAAGAATTCTATGATACAATCTTCTAGAGTAACTAAAACCAATATGCATATTTTTATCAAAATCAAACCCTTAAAGGAATATTATTATGCAAGGAAATCTCACCTAGTTGAAGCTTAATTCTAGAAAAATCCAGCTTTACACAATATTCCTCACCACCAACTTATTTCCTAAGGATAAAAAATAATAAAACACTGGAACTAATAAAATCCAAGTGATGCATGTCTTTGATTAAGCTAAATTCATAAAGAAAATTTGACATGCAAAGGAGATCTTACCAACCTTGTGTTCTTTTAAAATTAAACCAGCCCTTACTCTCTTCTCTAACTCCATCTTTTTCTTCTTCTTTAAGTTTTTTTTAGAGTAAAAATGCTCTTCCTTTCCTTCCTCTTATATTTTTAAACAGAACTTCCTATTTTTTAATAGAGATAAGTCTCTCTTTGTATAAGACTCTTCTTTCTATTTTTTTTAACATTTCATCAACTTCATGCACATAGGTCCTCTTTTATTTTAAATATAAATTAATCCACCTGATTAATTATTTTAATCAATTAGAGACTGAATTTAATTAACTTGTTCATTTTTAATAACCAAAATCTTCACCTTAAATGTTCGAGGACATAGATGTTATAATTCTTCCCCTCTAAAAAGCATTTCATCCTCAAAATTCGAATGGCACTCTCACCTTCATGACATAATTGAAGATAGTAAGTATGGGTACTATTGTCTAATGTTCTCTTCTTTTTCCCATGTTGCTTCTTCTTAAGAATGATTTTTCCATAGCACTTTAAATAAAGAAATTACTTTATTCTTTAGTACCTTATGATCATTGGCTATAATAGCCACTAGATCTTTTCTTTCAATTCCATAGGTTATTCTTGCAAAACATGTGTTAGATCACTTCAGTATCTTCTCAACATTAACACATGAAATATGTCATGTACTCCAGCGAACTTGGGCGGTAGCGCTAACCAATAAGCTATGGGTCCTACATGCTCCACCACTTCATATAGTTTGATATATCTCGGGCTTAATTTTTCTCATTTATTGAATCTAATCTCACCTTTCCATGATGATATCTTTAAAAATGCTTTATCACCCATAACATACTCAATATCAGCTCGCTTGAGATTTGCATAGCTTACTGTTTATCTTGAGTCACCTTGAGATTAGCTTGGACCACTCAGATATTGTTTATGGTCATTTGGACTAACTTTGGACCAAATAATTTTTCTTCAAATCCTCAGTAGATTGGCATTCTACACTTCCTCCTATATAAAGCCTCAAATGGTGCTATATTCTGATTAGTCTGGTAGCTGTCCATGAAGCCCTGACACTTTAAATAGGGTGGAGTATCCATGTTTGACACTTTTTGGACACCAACACACACCCGACACGACTGTACATATGTCTTATTATTTTATTACTTTTTATATTTAAGACATGACTGAGACACATGTAGAACACGACATGACACTTTTTAGGACACAACGGGGCTAAATTTGAAATTATAAAATATGATAAGGACTATTTTTTGTACAGTAATGTATGTTGGCCACTTTTTATGCATGCCTTATATATGACAATGATAGATAATTAACTAAATGATTATATTAAGTGTTTAAATTTCATGGAGCTTCTATTTTATCACACTAACTTCATTTTTTTAAAAAAATCATTTTTATATAATAGAAAATTATAAATATACATGTTTGCTCATGTTGTGTCCTCGAATTTTAAAAATCATCGAATCACCATGTTTGTGTCTTATCGTATCCATGTCCCATATCCATCTCTGTGCTTCTTGGGTAACTGTTATTATAAGAAAACTCCATCAATGACACTTGTTTATCTCAATTTCCATCAAAGTCTAAAGCACTGACTCTTAATATATCCTCTAGTACTTGTATAGTTATTTCTGAATGTTTCTCCGTTTAGGGGTGAAAAGGAGTACTAAATCTTAATTTAGTACTTAAAATTTCTTGTAAGATCGATTAGATTCATGGAGTGAATCTTAGGTCTCAATTTGACATAATACAAACTGGTACTCCATGTAGTTTTACCACTTCTTTGATGTACAGTTCCACCAACTTATTCAAATTATAACTTATCTTGATTGGCAAGAAATGTGCTGACTTGGTCAGTTGATCCACAATTACCTATACAATGTCATTTTCTTACTGAGTCTTGGAAAAACCACCTACAAAGTCCATCTAATATGTTCCCATTTCCATTGTGGTATAGGTAGAGATTACAACAAACTAGCTAGTTGATTGTGCTTAACTTTAACTTATTGAAAAGTTAGGCACTTATAAACAAAATCTACTATGTCTTTCTTCATCCCTTGCCACCAATAATGTTCCTTTAGGGTTCTATACATTTCTTGTACTGCTTGGATGCATTGCATTAGTAGAGCAATGAACTTCCTTCAAAAACTCTCTTTTTAAGTTATCCACATTCAAAACAAATATTGTCCTCTTGAGTCTCAATACTCCATTATTGTCATAAGTCACTTATTTTTTTTCCATTTGAAATCTCTTTGTACAAATTTTATGCTTCACTATCAACCATTTATGCTCACACAATCCTTTCCATAAATAGTGGCCTTACTTTTAAAGTGGCCAAAATACCTCCTAAAGTGTCTAAAGTTAACTCTGCACCCAAATTTCTTAGTTCTAATAACAATAATTCTCTTATTATGCATATATAGTACAAATTTCTTATTTATTTTTAACTAAGTGCATCTACCACTACATTAGCTTTATTAAGATAGTACTCAATTGTGCAATCATAATCCTTAAAAAATTCCACCCAGAATTCCTTTTAGCTCTAAATATACTTTATACTCTTGTGATCAGTGAAAATCTGACACTTTCACCATATAGATAGTGCCTCTATTTTTTTACTACAGCTAATTCTAAATCATATGTTGTATATTTTTGCTCATGAGGACTTAGTTGCCTTGATGCATAAGCAAAATTCACATTTATTGAACTTCGCATATAATTGGTTATTTTTCAAAATCTCCAACACTATTCCTAAATGCTCTTAATATTCATGTTTTGACTTCCAATACACTAGAACATCATTAATGAACACAATTACAACCTTGTATAAATATTACTTGAACACTTGGTTCATCAAATCCATAAATGCAATTGGTGCATTCGTTAGTCCAAATGGAATTACCAAGAACTCATAATGTTTGTATCTCATTCTAAAAGTAGTTTTAGGAACGTCTAACTCCTTAATCCTCAATTGGTGACAGTTAGACCTCAAATCTATTTCAAATAGTAACCTTATTTAGTTATTTATAATCAATGCACATTCTCAATGATATCTTTGATAATTATCTCATATATCACACTCATCCCTATTAGCATACTCATAATTACAAGATCTACTTTATCACAGGACTTACGATTGTTATGTATGGAAAATATAGATGACATGAATAAGAATGTAGCACTAGGATCAACTAGAATACGTGTTAACTTATTAGATATATAAGTCATACCCATTATTGTCTTTGGTGCATTCTCAGCATCACATCCGGGTATTGCATACACTCTTATTTATTGCACATTCCTAAGTGCATTCACTTGTTTAGTAGCTCCATTTTGCAGTTATGGAGCCATTATATTGCTCACTTCACTTTAAATAAATGTAAGTCTAGCCGGATTTGGTGGCCTTCAAGCTCTTCTATTTCTTAGAGTATTTGATCCTTGAATATATTATTCTCCTAAAAATTTTTATAGGCACTCACCAGCATTGTGTCCTATTTTGTTAGACTTGAAACAACACACTCACTCTTACCACAACTACCAAAGTGGTCCTTTTCGCACACATTGCACCAAGGGATAGTATTTCTTTTAAACTGAGCATTAACTGGCCTGGGTGGTGCCATTAGTTATCTTGCAGACATACCACTTCCTTGAGGCCCATTATTTCTTTCTATCCTCATGTTATTTCTTAAATATAAAGAGAACCTTGACTTTGTATTTCCATTTCTCCTTCAAGGATGTCTAGAGCTTCCTTTCTGATGATAAGGCTTTGAACGACTTATAGTCTCTAATTCCTTATCTAATCTCTCTTGCTCCATGGCTTTCTCAACCCAACCTCTGAAAGATGTGCCAGTATACAAGTTTAGCTTCCCACAAAAGGAGATATGTAATCTAGCTCAAAATTTCTTGATTTCCATTTCCTTAGTGAGGTAAACATCTTTAGTGTACTTGTATAAGTCTTCAAACTTATAGGTATACTCCTTGACAGTTATTGAACCTTTAGCTAAATTGACCAAGGTTATCTTCTTCTATTTTTGATATGTTTTAATCAAATATTCTTTATTGAAATCTTCTTTAAACACTTACCAAGTGAAAGATTCTCCTAATAGATTCTTAACTTAAATTAACCACTCATCTAC
Source organism: Mallotus nudiflorus (assembly GCA_947683625.1). Lineage (NCBI taxonomy): Eukaryota > Viridiplantae > Streptophyta > Magnoliopsida > Malpighiales > Euphorbiaceae > Mallotus > Mallotus nudiflorus. The sequence continues at coordinate 8,957,361 of CANTUR010000207.1, forward strand.
CTTATTAAAAATTAGGCCATATACATTTTTAGCCTTCGTTTCATCTATTAGCTATAATTTGGTAAAGGCCTTATCCAGTATCTTGACCTACTTGTTAGCTTGTCTAAGGTCCAACATGCCATAAAAATTGTATGCCATATATTTATTGGCATGTTCAATAATATCTCCTAACTTCTTATATTTTTTTTCTCAAGCATCATAGTTGCCATTATATGTGCCAAATTAGTAGTGTCAATACATAATACTGGTGGTGCTTACAGATTTGGCACATACATTTGCATTGCAGGCGGCTGAGGTTAAAATTTATTGTGTCTCTTTTTGTCACATTCTCAAAGATTGATGTAGACACCACTAGTATTAAACTATCTTGTTGGCTAGTCGCTCGAGCATTTAATGCTTCCTTATCATTGCAAACTAGCATTGATGATGGAGCTAATTCTTGTTGTGATGCTTGATTCCTATTTGAATGACTAGCCCATTCTATAATATCATTCCTATCTTGTGGGTCTCCATGACCTCGACCTTTACCTCAACCACGACTATGACCATGACCACGACCTCAACCTTTTTTAAGACTACCTCTAATTCTTGCCATTTATTTTAAAATTGAAAATCAAACACTTTAATATCACTTGCCATCAATCTCAAATTCATAACTAATATCCACCAAAATTAATATTCCTTAATGTTTATAAAATCTAAAAACCTAGAGCTTTGATACCAAACTAAACTATAACACCCTTCCCCTCAAGCTCCTTATTGGGACATCCTATATGATGTCAACACTGTTAGATAGGTGCGTTACCTAACTGCTAACCACACCATTTCATATTAATCTATTAATATAATATCTCTTGAATTGTATAAGTCTTACTTATTTAATATTATATTTAACTCCAAATAATTCAAAGATGGCAATTAACATTTGATTTCATAGCATTTGATTTAATAACTTAACATATATGTACATAATAAGGTGTCATGTCACATGTACAACAACATCCATATTATGGAATATAAGAGTACAAGTTATACAGAAATGTAAGCAAAATACATGAACTCTAAATATCACTAATAACCATCTCTCAAAGTCTCAATCTAAGACTGGATGTGCATCTTTGGGCCTAGACATCTCTGGCCTAAGGCTTACTCTTATACTCCAATCTCAAGAGCAAAAGCAAGATCAACTATAGAACAGGGGGTGTAGCCTGGCCATATAAAAAAGATAAAAAGAAGATGTGCCAGACTAACTTAAATCCATATCAAGATGACTTGCAAATCCTTAGAAGTCTTATTGAAAACTTGGATCATGGTGCACATAATGTCTAAGTGCTCCTCTTTGATAATAAATATATGAATAGAAGCTCCTATAGGCTCAACAGCTACTGTGAAGACTAACTCTGCATCCACATCATGACATATAATGTATCTTACATGGGTCTTGATCAAGGTCACCTCGTAATCATCGTGGCCCACTACATTGCCATCCTAAATATCTCTAGCTATATAAAGAAAAATATATAGGCTATATTGAAAAATATAACAAAGAAATGAATGTGAGTAATTTTATAAGAAAATTACCTCGTAAGTATAACTACATCAAGAAATAACTCATACCTTATGGAGCACTTAAGGATTTAAAATAATATAAGAATACATGATATCAAAATAGAAGAGTGCTTACTAAATAATTAAATATCAAGGTTCAATATAATATACAAATTATCTTAGCATTCTAGTTTTAAAAATATAGTGTTTATGTTTCAGTCTTAAATTTCAAGTGAAGTGCCTTCCATTGGAACATTAATTGAATTTTTGCTTTCATAAACTTGTTTTGTATCCTCTCAATCATATTGATTGTATTATTCAATAAGAAATTTAAGCATTAAAGCACAACAACTCTTTTTGTATATTACAGTTTGGATATGAAATATTAACAATCATATTGTATTTCCAAATAGTTTGAATATACCATTATCATTAGCTCCTTCTTAGAGTACAATAACTCATTGCTCTTTCTCAAAGCACAATATCTCATTAGTTTTTTGCAGGGCAAAATATCTCATCGCTTCTTCTCACAGCCAATTAGAATTAATATGTACACTTACCAACCACATAAATTTGACCCAAAGGTATAATGAATTTATGCACTATCCCAAAGACAATTATCAATTCATGCTGGCCAACACTATCTCTACTAAACACATATTTCCTCTTACTCAAATACTTATACTCTTGTATAATTATCATATATATAACATATGAACTATTAGGTAATTTCTCCTTGTTTTGTTTAATAGTGCAATTTAAGTATTCACAAAAATATTTGTAATTTGAACATACTTGATGTGAAATTTGGAAATATACTCATTATTATTTTCAAGGAATTTTCATGACTTTAGTCTCTATGATGAAGACTTGGATAGTTCTTGTTGACCGTAGCAAGTTAAACAATCTTGATTTTGATCTTAACATACTTAATTTTGAGCAATTAATGAGTTTGCTTCAAGTGTGTATAAGTTAGGAACAATTTAGAAGTCAAAATAATAATGAAATACTGAAGAAAAATGATTCTAGAAAGTCATTGCAAGTACTATCTCGATCTGACTCATCATAGGGACTAAATTACACAATAAGCTAAAATTTGGGTTAAAGTCTCGATCAGGACCAAAGCAATCCTGAGCAGGCCCAAAGAGAGCAAAAATTGGCAAAACGGGTAGTACCTATCCCAATTGAATGTCCTGATCGGGACAGGGTAGTCCTGATATGGACATAGCCATCTTAATAAGGATCAGGGTAGGTTTTCAAATGTAACGACTTAAAATGACTATTTGAGGCTTGTCCTAATTGGGATTGATGATATCCCAACTGGGACCTAACAAAATACAGCTCAAAAGTCCAAATCTTTATTCAAATGGACTTGGATAATGTTGGGAATGAAATTATTGCTTCTAACAACTATAATTGAATTGCTAAAGTATAAATAATACCTTTAAAGATTTTTTTAAGGTTAGGAAACTTTTCCATTCATTTTGTATATTCAAGCAATCAACTAAGCTCTCAAAACTCATATTCAATTCAATTTTTAATATTGTATACTCTTATGAGAGTTAGTGAGTGTTAGAATAAATATTCTTCTTCTATTTTTTGGGATTAGAAAACAAGAAGTGAGATTCTATTCTAAAGGAATTGGTTTAAGTGTTTAGCCATAAAAACACTTGGGATTTCAGTTTTAGTGTGATCTTTGAAAATACTTGTAATTTAGTTTTTGAGTGAGCCTAGAAAACTCAAGTTGTAAGGTTATAAGAGTGAGCCATAAAACTATTATGTATTATCAATGTTGTGAATAAGATTATTGGTGATTGAAAATCCTAACTTAGGGATAAGTTAGCTAGAGACGTAGGATTGTTGTTGAATTTGAACTCCTTAAATCTTTGTGTTCTTCATTCTTCCTTCTTAACACTTCTTTTAATTCTTGTTCAAACTATTTAATTTCTCAATTTTTCTCGATAGTCTTATTCACCCCCCCTCTAGGACTCTTTCAATTGGTATCAAAGCTTGAATTCTAGGTGCTTTATTACTAGAATACAAGATCATGAGGGAGTGAATCTTAAAATATTTCTTCACTTAGACCATTCTTTGATGGTAATGACTATCCTCATTGGATGTTCAAAATGGAGCTATACCTTGATTTTGATTCTATCAAACTTTAGGACATTGTCCTAAGAGGTTGGGAATCACCTACAACTATCATTGATGGTGTGATAACTACTATTTCAAAAAACTAATAGAGTATTGATCAAAAGGAAGAAAATCATAAAAATAAAAAGGCTATGATTACTCTAGTCTCTTCCATGATAAGAGAAGAAGGGGGCAAGCTTCAACATTGTATGTCGGTTAAGGAAATGTGGGAGACCTTAGAAAATCACTATGAGGGAAACATACAAGTGAGAAGTAAGAAAGTTCAACTTCATATGTGTGAATATGAACTCTTCAAGATAAAGTCTTAAGAGTCAATCACAGAGATGAATAACTGACTCAATGCTCTTCTTACAACCCTCAAGAAACTTGGTAAACATTTCACTAAGGAAGAGGTAAACAATAAGATTCTAAGAATCCTACCTAAGAAGGATTGGGAATCTTAAGTTACTTCAATTGAGGAAGCTCAAGACCTCTCCACTCTATCAATTGAGGTGCTCATTGGTAAGCTCTTGACACATGAGCTCACAATTAAGCAAAGAGGTAAAGAGCAATAAGAGAAAGAAGAAAACAAGAAGAGTATAGCTCTAAAAGCTCTTCAAGAAGATAGCAAAAAGGAAAGCATAAAAGATTCTAGTGATGAAAATGGTGACATTTCCTTGCTCACTAAGAACTTCAAGAAGTTTTTGAGAAATAAAAACTTCTCAAGAATAATGGACTTTAACAAAAAGTTTGAAGAATATGGGAAGAAGAAAATTAAAGAGGTTAGTTGCTATGAATGGAAGAAATTGGGACACATTAGAAGTGAGTGCCCTAAACTCAAATTCAAGAACAAGGGGGGAAAAGATAAGAAGAATTCATTCAAAACTACTTGGGATGATTCCTCCGAATTCGAAAAGGAAGAGTAATAATAAAAAATGGCTAATCTTTGCTTCATGGCTCTTGAAAATGAAAATGAGGTACCATCTAATTCTTATTCTTCCTTTGATGATTATGATGACTATTGTGATAATGATGATGATGATGATGAAAGCTCTATTGTGAGCAAATTATTAGTTAAATGCAAAAATTTATTATCTAAGAAGAAACAATATAAGCATGGGTTAGCTAGCTTAACCAAAGAATTTGAAAGTTTAAAAAATGATTTCACTAAACTTGTTGTTTCAAATTAAAAACTTATTAGTAATGCTAAATCTGCAAATTCTTTGGAAGATCAACTTAAGAAAGCAAATGATGAAAATCATAGGCTTTCTAAGGAGGTCTTAGAATTAAATAATTCCATAGCTAAATTCAAGAGAGGAAAAGAAACTTTAGACAGTCTTCTTGACTCTCAAAAAGTTCATCGAGATACCCATGGAATTGGATATAAAAATGGAATGCCTTCATCATCATCACACATTAATTTCATAAAAGCCTCACATGATTCCACTCCTTCTACCTCCAAAATAAATGAGATTTAAGCTTTTAAAGCCAAAAGATCTCATGTGTTGAATAATAAAGGAAAGTCTCATTAGGCTCATCCTTCATCAACACAAAGAGGTAAGGATCAAACTAGAGCACTTTAACCCAAGCATGCTTACATGTACACTAGGAACAACATTCATAGGCATGCTAAAAAGTACAATGCACATAAACATGTTAAATATACCTATCAAAATACACATTGCCATTGCCAATGCATGTCTCACTCCTTGACACAAAATTATAAGAGATATACACCACCATAACACGTAAGACATACTTCAGATACTAGGAAACCATATCATCTTAGGAGAAACAAATTTGAAAATGTTGTATGCTTATATTACATCATCAAATGACATATTGACAATGTATGTTTCTATAGAAGACTACATATGAATTTACTTCCTTTAGATTATCTCAAAACTAACCAATCTAGACGAAGAAAGTTTTGGGTCCAAAAGAACATTTAAATTATTTTGTGTAGGTGTACTTGAGATCCATAAGAACAAAAAGCAAGTGGTATCTTGATAGTGGATGTTCAAGGCATATGACGAGAGATAAGGAGCAATTCAAAAAACTTAATGCTAAGGATAGAGGACATGTTACATTTGGAGACAATACAAAAGGAAAAATTATTGGCATTGGAGAAATAGGTAATCCTCAATGCTTATCTATACATCATGTGTTGTTTATTAATGGTCTTAAACATAATTTGCTTAGTATAAGTTAATTATATGATATAGGAAATAAGGTGACTTTCTATCCTAGAAATTGCTTTGTTAATAATCTTAATGAAGAAAAAATAATTTTTACTGGTGAAAGAGTAGATAATGTTTATGTTATTGATTTAAATAAAATTGATAACAAAGATGTCAAATGATTAATTCCTATTTCCCATACATATGGATATGTCATAGAAGGTTAGTGATAACTAATCTCTGGAACTCCTGGGCTAGACGTCCTGCAAAGCAAAAAATAGGGGGCAAGGTGAGAGGTGGGGGGAATCCCCACAAACACTCCGATGCCCAAGTTAGAGAATAGGAGCAGGGAGGAGGTGAGATAGCTTGAATGTGTGTGAATGAGATGTCCTCTTATGAGGGGTATAGGGTTCTATATATAGCAATACTCAAACTTAGGAGGAATGGGATTCCTTATGGATCAGTGAATCATAATCTTTGTAGGAGAGTGTTCCTTCTTCGGTTAGGATTTCTCTTTGAAGTAGTTCCTTGGATGGATCTGTCTTCTCCCTTGTCCATGTGTTCCTATTTAGGGGGGTAGAGGACCCCTACTTAGGTGGGAACATTCTAGATGGTATCAAGAGTCCCCCCCCCCCCCCGGAGTATTCAGATATTTATGTCTGTTGTGTCCCGAGTAGGATGCAGATGCCTTTATGTGGGTTATAAGAAGCAAGTGAGCTGAGGTGTCCAGCCTTAGTCATAATAAGCAGAGCTTGGTGCCAAGTATTTAGGTTGGTCATCATTGAATCGTAATCTGTGGAATTGGGGTACCTGACGAGTGAGTATGATCACTGCAATAGATTAACCCGTCCATTTTGGAACAAGACGGAACCAGTCGTCACTGGATTTGTAGATGCTCGGCTCAGGGGCATGAGGCTTACATGCTCAGAACTTCAGTACTATGGAAGCGACTTGAGGGTGCCAGCTTTAGTCATTGGACTTATGTGAACGAGACTTAGATGCTCAGCTCAGGGGCATGAGGCTTACATGCTTGGAACCTCAGTACTACGGAAGTGACCTGAGGGTGCCAACTTTAGTCACTGGACTTATGTGAACGAGACTTAGATGCTCGGCTCAGGGGCGCGAGGCTTACATGCTCAGAACCTCAGTACTATTGAAGCGACCTGAGGGTGCCAACTTCAGTACTAGAAAGGATGTTTGTAGTATTGATGATCTTATAGATGAAAATGAGAATATGGATACACAAGAAGAAAATGCTTGTACTATTGATGATCTTATAGATGAAAATGAGAATATGGATACACAAGAAGAAAATGCTAGTAAGCCTTTAGAACTTAAAGGTCAAAGCAGGAAAGAAAATGAACAGACATCTTAACCTACTTTAAAGGATGGATTTCCAAAGGATTAACAATTTAAGAAAGTTCATCCTCAAGATCTCATTATAGGTGACACTACAAAATGGATAACTACTAGATCTAAATTAAAGTTTATTGTTAATTTAGCCTTCATTTCTCAAATTAAGCCAAAAAATGTTGATGATGCATTGAGTGAAGAATTTTGGGTCCTTGCTATGCAAGAAGAGTTAAATCAGTTTGAGAGAAAAAAGGTTTGGACCTTGGTTCCTAGACCTAATCATCATGCTATTATAGGCACCAAATGGGTGTTTAGAAATAACATGAATGAATAAGGTGTCATAACTAGGAACAAAGCTAGACTAGTAGCTAAAGGTTATAATCAAGAGGAAGACATTGATTATGATGAAACCTTTGCCCCAATTACAAGGTTAGAAGCTATTAGGATGCTACTTGCTTTTGCATCATTCATGGATTTTAAAATTTATTAAATAGATGTTAAAAGTGAATTTTTGAATGGTTTTATTGAAGAGGAGGTATATGTTGAACAACCTCTAGGTTTTGAAAATTTTAATTCTCCAAATCATGTTTTTAAACTTTCAAAAGCTTTATATGGATTGAAACAAGTTCTAAGAGCTTGGTATGAATGATTGAGTAACTTTTTACTAGAGAAAGGTTTCTCTAAAAGAAAACTTGACACAACTCTTTTTATAAAGAAATCCAAAAATGATTTGTTAATTGTGCAAATTTATATTGATGATATCATTTTTGGTGCTACTAACCATTGCTTGTGTGAGGAATTCTCCAAATTAATGCAAGGAGAATTTGAAATAAGTATGATAGGAGAATTTAAATTCTTTCTCGGATTACAAATCAAGCACTGTAAAGATGAGATTTTCATCAATCAAACAAAATATGTAAGAGACATTTGCAAGAATTTTGGAATGGATGGAACTAAAACAAGCAAAACTCCAATGAGTACCACAACCAAACTCAATAAGTATGAGCATGGCAACCCGACTGATGAAAAATGATTTAGAGGTATGAATGGATCCCTTCTTTATTTAACTGCTAGTAGACTTGACATTATGTTTGCTACTTTATTGTGTGCTAGATTCCAATCAAGTCCTAGAGAGTCTCATTTAAATGCTATTAAAAGAATTTTCAAATATCTTTATGGTATAATGCATTTATAACTTTAATATTCTAGAAGTTCTTCCTTTGACTTGATTAGTTATTTGGATGTAAACTTTATCAGTAGTTTACTAGATAGAAAGAGCACTTTTGGAACTTGTTAATTTTTAGGATAATGTTTAGTTTCTTGGTTTAGCAAGAAACAAGTTTTGGTTGCCTTGTCCACACCAGAAGTTTAATATATTATAACAAGTCTTTATTATTCACAAGTGCTATATCAAAAATAATAATTGATGGACTACATATAAAACTTGATCACATTCCCATCAAATATGACAATACAAGTGCTATTAACCTTAGCAAGAATCCCATTCAACGCTCTAGAACTAAGCATATTGACATTAGACATCATTTCTTATGTGATCATGTTTAAATTGGTGATATCACACTTGATTTTATTGATACAAATAATTAACTTATTGATATCTTCATAAAACCTCTTAATGAATAAAGATTGAACTTCATTAAACATGAACTTGGCATGATTGATTGTTATAGTTTATCTTGATTTTGATAGAACCTTAAGTTTATTTTATGCTTATTTTTACTATATGCTACATGCTTATTTGATATTTTTGTATTATTTCTCCTCTTTTGCAAAATTAATAATTAATTTATGAAATTTTCATTATCTTAATTATTTATTAGCAAAATATATCCTTCTTAAAAATGAGTCTTTTTCATTTCCTAATTTATATCCTTAAAAAACTATCAATTTTGTCCAATTAACGCAAATTAATTTTTGCAAGGACCTAATTATAAGACTATTTGGACCTAATTGAACAAATTCCCAAAACTTTTCTAGAAAGGACCCTGGTCCCTCCCAAGACTAGATCATGTCCCGATTGGGACATGATCTTTTAATTTTTATGTTTTTATACAAAACTCATCTTGAACAGGTGTCCCAATTAGGGCATTACTCAGGATTACATGTCCCAATTAGGATGGGAGCATGTCCCGACTGGGACATGGCTCCTGACAGGATACGGAATTCAAAATTTTTTACTTTTTTGACTCTCCAATAATAAAAAAAAAAGAATTTTTAGGTTCCTATTCAATTCAAATTCAACTTCTACACTATTTCCAACCCTAATCTCATGCCTATAAATACCACTCTACTCAAAATTGATTTTTCATCTCAAAATAAGTCTTTTCTCTTTACATATTCTACTTTAATTCACTCATGGCTCCAAAAAAACCTAGCAAAGGCCCCTCATCTTCTCAAGCTCCTCTCCCTTCTAAGAAGGATAAACACAAAAGATCACATTCTCCATTTTCTTATTCCGTTTAAGAGATTAAGAAAAGAATGTCTCTTTTTTAAAAAAGGATCTTCATTCCCTCATGTTTCATGCATGAACTAATAATCAAGGCTTTAGGATGCTTTGATGAAGTCCAAGATCTTCTCCTGAAAGGTGGCTTTTGTAACTTTGCTTTCACTCCTCTCCCATCCTATCCTTCTCTCATCATTGAGTTTCTTTCATCTTTCCCTCTTCACTCTGTAATATTTGATGATGATAACCCTTATTTCTTAATGAGATTTAAATTGGGGGGAAAGATCGCTTTATGTCTTATCAAGAGTTTGACACTCTTTTCGGATTCTCTCAAGAGGGGTACATTCAAGTTGACCCTCATTGGATTGCCTCCTCCTAATAAGATTATATCAAGGCTCCAAATGCACCTTAATTTTTCTCTGGACACACCAAAGCTTCCTTCATCAAATCCAAAGCACTTTGGTATGTTCATTATTTTCTCACCTATTCTATTAATGGTAGAGCTCTATTTAATGAAGTAATCTCTCTTGATGATCTTTTTATTCTTTATTATCATCATAACAATGAGAATATTATGTTAAGAAGATTTTTACAATTGAGAATTTGGCTAATTAGTGATAGTTAAACCAGTGCTATTTGTATTGGTATGATTATTACAAAATTAGCTCAATTCTTCAATATTAATCTTGATTCTCTACCATCTACAAAACCTTTGCTTCTTGATATTACCTCCATTCGAAACTCCAAATAATTCACTTCTATTAATGGCGTTTGGGTTTGGAACATGGTCTTAGAGCTAGTGAGAAAATTAAATCTATATTCCAAGAGTTAGAAGAACAAAAAGGTCAAAGGGAAGGAGAACAAGAGACTCAACCTCAAGTTGCCCCTCCATGAAAGAGAACAAGAAGTGAAGCAACTTCAAGTTAAAATGCTCAAGCTTAAGAGGATGAACCTTAATGGGTTGGGCAAATTTTTTAGCACATATCTCTTATGGAAACCAACTTCAATGCACACTTTGATGAAGTTGAGTCTAACTTTAATATGTGTGTCAATCAAGTTGATGATAATATTGCTCATCTTTAACATGATGTACATCACATCTATGAGCAATAGGGCTACTCATGCACCTATCCTCCTCCTCCTTTTCCTCCTCAAGAATAAACCATATTTATATTTTTTATTTGTTTTATGTTTAGTTTATGTTTGGTTTATTTTCACTATATGAGCCTCTAGCTGTCATTTTAAATTTTATTCTTATAATATCATGTTTATATTTATTTTATTTTTTGTTTATTTTAAGTATCTTATCCTTGTACTATATCCTTTTATGAATTAAATTTCTCCTTTTTTAATTGTGGTGTTTGACTTTATTTGAGTTTATTCTTTTTGATTTTTGACAAAGGGGGAGAAATATTTGAGTTTAATTTAATAAACATGATCATTATTATGTTTTTTTTAATTTTTTTAATAGACATGATCATTATTGTTATCTTTTTTATACATACATGTAAAGTCCATTTATGTAAAAAAAAATTCCTCTTAAGAATTGTTTTGATCTTTAATTAAATTTGCATTTATACTTAGTTAATTTCCTTTTAAAAGATGTGTTTGCATTAATGACATAACAATGTGATAGTGTTTCCTTAATATAAAATTTTTTCCTCATTATTTTAGGGGGATAAAATTTACTTAAATAACATTTGAATTTCATAAATATTTTATGTGTCTTTGCTTTTTCATTATTTTGGTTCATGGTCTTTTGTTTCCTCTATTTTTTAATAAAGGGGGAGAAAAAAACAATGTGATATTTATGCTTAATGCTCATAATTGTAATATGCTAAGTGTCATATGATTCATTGACTAGCTAAGCTCTATATGATCATGTTTGTACTATTTTGTGATGCATTATGTATGTTTGAAATTATTTCCTTTATGCCTTAAAGGACCATAATTTTTTTCATGATATGTTTTATGTCATAAGTTATGTTTCTTATCATGTCCATGTATATAGGGAGAGAAATAAAGAAATATATTTGTTCTCATTTTATGTATTCATTATTATCACAAATTATTTACACACTATACACTATATTTTTTATTTAACTCAAAATAAGTTTGTCAAAATCAAGAAAAGGGAGATTGTTGACCTTAACAAGTTAAGTAATCTTGATTTTGATTTTAACAAACTTAATTTTAAGCAACTAATGAGCTTGTTTCAAGTGTGTATAAGTTAGGAACAATTTGGAAGTCAAAATAATAATGAAATACTGAAGAAAAATGATTTTAAAAAGTCATTGTAAGTACTATGTCAATCGGACTCATCACAGGGACTAAATTGCATAACAAGTTGCAATTTGGGTTGAAGTCTCAATCGGGACCAAAGTAGTCCCGAGGAGGACCAAAGAGAGCAAAAATTGGTAGTACCCATCCTGATTGAATGTCCCGATCAAAACATTGCTAAGGGCAGGGTAGTCCTAATCAGGACATGGCCATCTCGATCAGGATCAGGATAGGTTTTTAAATGTAACAGCTCACAATGGCTATTTGAGGCTTGTCCCGATCAGGACTGATGATATCCTGATTGGGACTGATGATATTTGAACCGAGACTTGACAAAATGCAGCTTAAAAGTCCAAATCTTTATTTAAATGGACTTAGATAATGTTGGGAACAAATTATTACTTCTAACAACTATAATTAAATTGCTTAAGTATAAATAAGACCTCTAAAGATTTTTTGAGGTTAAGAAACCTTTCCATTAATTTTATATATTCAAGCAATCAATTAAGCTCTCAAAACTCTTCTTCAATTGAATTTTTGATATTGTATACTCTTGTAAGAGCTAGTGAGTGTTAGAATAAATATTCTTTTATTCTATTTTCTAGGATTAGAAAACAGGAAGTGAGATTCTATTCTAAAGGAATTGGTTTAAGTGTTTAGCCATTAAAGCACTTAGGGTTTCAGTTTTAGTGTGATCCTTGAAAACACTTGTAATTCGGTTTTTGAGTGAGCCTAGAAAGCTCAAGTTGTAAGGTTGTAAGAGTGAGCCATAAAACTCTTGCGTATTATTAATCTTGTGAATAAGATTGTGGGTGATTGAAAATCCTAACCTGGGGATAAGTTAGGTGGAGACGTAGGATTATTGTTGAATTCGAACTCCTTACATTTTTGTGTTCTTCATTCTTTCTTCTTAACACTTCTTTTAATTCTTGTTCAAACTATTTAATTTCTTAATTTTGCTTGATAGTCTTATTCACCCCCTTCTAGGACTCTTTCAATTTTCATAATTTTTTATTTTCTAAAACGTTCTTAGTATTTTTGGTATATTCATAAGTTGTGATTTAACTCAGTTTAGGAACTCATATAGGTCACTAAGGCATTGCCCTAGTATTGAGGCATCACTTTAATGTACTAAGACGTTCTCTTATTTATTGTAGTGCCGCCTTATTATATTGTGGCATCACCTTATTAATCTATAGTTATTCTATTTTTTTTAAATCAATTCAACAACAACCTAAATACACTAATATTAACTTATTTTTGCTAAAAACTTTTAGCAACATGTTTTGACAATTATTCCATAAAATTATAGGTGTTTTTTCACCTATTTAACTCAATTTGTAACCTTATTCTCCTAAAATTTCACATCAAAATCTTGAAACTAATTATTTGAGTTAATATTATTTTCAGTTAAGCACTTATATATACTTCAAAAGATTTTAAATGAATATTGAATTTCAAGTAATTTTGCATGCTAATTAGTGTGTATATATATATATATATATATATATATATATATATATATATATATATATATAGTTTAGAAAAGAATTCAAGTCCAATTTGAAAAACTTAGTTCAAAGTTTAAATAACAATGACATTCAGCAGGCTGTTAGCATGATAAAAATCCATAAGTACATTCAAAAACTCACCAAACATTTCATGGTCTATATTTTAAAATTAATTTCTCCAAATTTTTAGTCTTGTGTGTTTAGAGGAATTAGCAAATTTTTTCACACCAATTGGATGTGTGAGTAAAGAGAAATATCAAAAACGCTTTGGTAGGGTCAAATTATTTACATGATTTATTCATCTTAGGAACATCATCTAAACAATAAATTTAATTTTTATTATTTTTAACAAATTTGTAAAGGACGCATTACAGTTTTCACAGGCATAAAAATTATTACATTTGGGGTTATGAAACTCTAGATATGTCTCATACGAGTTTATTGTTTACACTATATTTGTAGCTTCGAATTTCTGAAGTTTTGTAAAAATTTATTTGTTGTATTTTTGGTTTGTAATTTGACTAAATGAAAATTATAATTCATTGCACAACTAATGTTTAATAAGAACTTGGGCAATTAACAAGATTAAAATATCAAAAAATATTTGACCAACAAATCTCAAGAAGTTTTGAACAAGAAGTTGAGAGATAGAACTCACAATTTTGAGCTGAAAACCAACTTGGATCCTCCTCAAATTTGTTGATCACCTATGATAAACAAAAATTCTATGATACAATCATCTAGAGTAGCTAAAATCAATGTGCATGTTTTGATTAAACTCAAACCCTTAAAGAAATGTTAACATGCAAAAACATCTCACCTAGTTGAAACTTAATTCTAGAAAATTATGCTTTTCCCACTATTCCTCACTACCAAACTGATTTCTTAAAGATCAAAAATAATAAAACACTTGAACTAATAAAATCCAAGTGATGCATGTCTTTGATTAAGCTGAATTCATAAAGAAAATTTAACATGCAAATGAGATCTTACCTACATTGTGTTCTTTTAAAATTAAACTAGCCCTTACTCTTTTCTCTAACTTCTTCTTCTTCTTCAAGTTTTTTTTAGAGAAAAAATGCTATTCCTTTCCTCATGCATTTTTAAACACAGCTTCCTCTTTATATATATATATATATATGGTAGAGACATATGTCTCTTTGCATGAGACTCTTCTCTTTATTTTTTTGACACCTCATTAACTTTATGCACATATGTCTTCCTTATTTACTTTAAATATGAATTAAGCCCTTTAATTAATTATTTTAATCAATTGTAGACTTAATTTAATCAACTTACTTATTCATTTTTAATAACTAAAAATCTTCAATTTAAATGTTTGAGGACAGGAATGTTACAACTTGGATGCCTGCCACTACATTAATAAGAGGATTCTACCCATCAACAATCATATCCCATAATCAAATGAGATCACTATCTAGGTATAACTCCATTTTGTGCTTTTAAAAGGGGTAATCTTTCACATCAAAAAATGGTCTATAGGTTTGGAAAGAAAGAAATTCACTCCCCATGACCTTAAATTCTAACAATTAAGTACCTAGAATCCAAGCTCTTATACCATTTGAAAATGCCCTAGAGGGTGTGAATAGGGCTAATTAAAGTTTAGGAAAAATTTAGAAATTAAAAGGAAAATCAAAAGGATATAGGAAGAATGAGTAAGAGCAAGAAATAGAAGCTAGAAACAAGCGATTTAAGGAATTTGGTTCCTTAATGAACTTATATCTCAACCCAACTTATTCCCAACTTAGAATTTTTAACCCTATACCTATCTATTAATTTAGATTGTCTATAATAAGAGCTTTTGAAGGCTCAACTTAAATGTTTACAACTTGAGTTTTTAAAACTCACTTATAACCTTCACTAAGTGTTTTTTGGGTTCATACTTAAACCTATCCTAAGTGTTTTCAAGGTTCACACTTAAACCTTCTCAATTGAATTTTCAAGGCTAACTCAAAGCCTTTACAAAAAGTTATTTTTAGGGGATCAATAATAACCCAAAGAGAAAAAACCTTACTACCCTCTTCTTTAACCCCAAATAATGAGTGGATGAAAGAGTTCTGTCTCTAAAACTCACCCAACTCTTACAAAAAATGGTATATTCAAACTCAATAAGAGTTTGTTAATAAACAAAGAATATACAAAGGAAAATTATAAAAGAAACAATTATAACTCAATGACTTATACATAATAAATTTGTTCCTTAAATTCTCTAATTCTTTAAATGATGTATTGGGATTGTATTTATAGTGGATAGCCCAAAATATAGTTGTTAGAGCTTTGATTTTTGTTCTAACATTTCTTCATCTTCATTTAATGTTTTTTTTAGTTTTTAAAACAATGCTCACGACCATGATATACTTGTCACGATCATGACGTTGAGTTTTATAACCATTGGAGCTCCAAAATAGCCACTATAAGAGTTATTAGGACACATTAGTGATGCTCATGATCCATGTCATGACCATGATATACCATGTCACGACCATGATATACCATGTCATGATCATGATATGCGATGTCACGATCTCGACTATGCCCATGAGCGTAATTGCCTCTTTCACATTCACTTAAGTTTTTCTTGCTCTAAATCATGATTGGGTTGTTCCCAATCGTGAGGACCTTGAGGGTCACTGCCACTTCAAATGACATGAATTTGACTCTCATTTAGCTTGTGATAATGCTAACGATCGTGATGCCACTAGTGACCATCCTTATTTTCATGTTTTAAGCACATTTTGAGCCCTATAATTTCATCCAATGAATGTAATCTTAAATTTAAGTAAAATACATACTTAAATACACATATTAGTAGGCACAAATTGATTGTTAATGTAAAAACTAAGGGTAATTTAAAGATTGATCATGGTAAGATCAATAAAAATAAACAAGTTTCAACATAGAAACTTAACAAAAAAGTTTTTAAAAAATTATTGTACTATTTAATAGTTGATTTATGAGAGAATAAGCCACCTATTTATAGATTGGCACAACCCATCAACTCTAGTTAATTAGAAAATAAAATAAAATCCTCAGTAAGTTGGGAAGTATATTCAATAGTACTTGTTGTCTAAGAAGCATAGACATGGACATGAGACACAGATTTGATACGACATGGACACGACGATACGATAATTTTTAAAATTAAAGGACACATATATATATGTGTGTGTGTGTGTATGTATGTGTATATATATATATACATACATACATACATATTATTTTCTGTTATATAAAGATGATTTTTTTTTTAAATGCAACTAGTGTGATAAAATAGAAAAATATATACATACATACATACATACATACAAATGTGTATTATTTCTATTATATAAACATGATTTTTAAAAAAAAAAATGAAACTAGTGTGATAAAACAAAAAATCCATGAAATTTAAACACTTAATATAATTATTTAGTTCATTATTTATCATTGTCATATATGAGGCATGCATAAAAAGTGGCCAATATACATTACCTGTACAAAAAATAGTCCTTATCATATTTTATAATTTCAAATTTAGTTTCGCTGTGTCCTACACGTGTTCAAAAAATATCAAACATAGATACTCCACTCTATTTGAAGTAGCGGTACTTCATAGGTTGTTGTTATTGTTGTTTTGCTTTCCTATTTAAGTTTAATTTAATAAGAGAATAATCTTATATATAATTAGGATTTTATTTGATTCATATTTTAGTTTTTCTATTTTGACTAGGATTTAATTTTTCTTATTTTTGCTAGGATTTTATTTTATTCCTACCTTAGTTAGAGTTAGATTCCCTATCTTACTAAGGATTTTATTTTATTTTCTAATTAACTAGGGTTAAAAAGGTGGTTTGTTCTCTCATAAATTAACTAGTGAATAATACAATAATTTTTTTTTTTTAAGTTTTAGTTGAAACTTATTTATTTTCTTTTAAAATTCAGTTGTGTGCTAATCTTATTATTTTACGCTAGCTCGCTGCATCATCTTCACCCATGGCGGAGGTTTCTTCCCAAGGTCTTGATCACATTGGGAAGCCATTCAGAGAAGATTTTTTTTTTTTAATATAATAAAAATTTGAATATAAATATTTTTGCTTTTAAAAATTTATAGTTGACAATGATCCATTAGAATAATGATTTTTATAAATTACAAAATATGCAGTTTCCAGTGTAGTTGCCATGAAAATGCCCACCGTTACTTTTCTTTGCTAAATTTTTAAAAGAACTATCAATTGTTTTTGGTATTTTCTATTAATTGTCAATCAATCATTATCATTGACAAATGAAATTTCTTTGTTTTCTGTGGTATTGAAAAAATTGATTTCTTGTAAGAAAAGTCTAATTCAATGGGAAAACAATGTAATGTTGATTGTTGATCGTGTTCAGCATGGAACTGAAGAGTAGAACTAGATATCGGAAACCATTTTCCAGATAAACAAAAATTGTCAATAAAACATTACTAAGTTTGTGAACACAAAATTAAATAAGCAATTTTCAAATATAATGAAAATAATCTTTGAAATTACAATTCTTCTTAATTTAACCACCAGCCACCTCTGGCCTTTATCATTTGTGACATCATCATAAATTAGTTTTTTTTTTTAATTTCTTACGTTAGGCAAGAATTTTTCCTTTTAAATATATATTATACTCAAGGAATAGAAAAATAGGAGAAGTTCTTCAGTCAATATCATAATTTATTAGTGCTATGAAGACAAAATTTTTTTAATTAAATAAAATAGATTTTACCATAATTTTTTTTATTTCAAATGTAATACATGCATTGATTATTTATGCTATGTTTGAGAAGTTGAAATGCATCTATACAACATAAATGTCGGATAACATTTTTTGGTCAGTTTTTTTATTTTTTATTTTATCAGAATTGATGCAAATTAAGAAAATTTCAATTTAAATTAGAGGTTAATGAATTCAGCCATACGAGGAATGTTAAAAAAAAGAAAAAAGAAAGAAACTATCAGATAAAATTGAAAAAAATTACAAAATTTGTTGGATTGGAAACATTTCTCTTGAAAAATTAAACTTTTTATAAATATACATAATCCATAAATAAATTAATTCTACCACTAATAATTTCTTTTATATTTGATGTTTTGGCATTGAGTAGGTATACTGATTTTCAATATTTCAAATTCTGAGTCAAACAAACTTTATAAAGAAGATAAACTCTTTGGATGATTATTGCTGTTCACACATAAAATTTAAATTTGAAATCTTATCTATGTGTGCACAGGAGGTGGGGAAAGCGAGAGAAGGATAGATAAAATTACTTTATTATTATATAAAAATTAGATATTTTATTATTTACAAATAAAATAAAAAAATATTTTAATATAATTCTTATTTAATTGAAAGTTTGTCTGCTATTCTAATTATGTTAACTTTTGTTTTATTTTTAATAAAATATAAATTTATTAAAATTTTAATTGTAGTTTTATTAAAGTTTTTTTTTTCTATTTTAATTAGTTTTGCTTCTATTTTATCTAAATCAAATTAAATAATATAATTTTATAAGTCTTATGCAATTAAATTTTATTAAAGTCAAAATTAACAAATTTTGTAAACTAATTAAATACAAAAACATTCACATCAAATACATTAATAGGGTGTTATATAGTTATTTAAATAAATATTTATTAAAGATTTAATAAATTATTATATTATAACCTTATCAAATTTGTAAAATTAGATTATTATATGGTAAAAATATTGAAAAAGTTTTGAATAATTATTCAAAAGGAAAATTTATTAAGATTGTAACAAATTATTATATTATAATATAACTCTATTAAGTTTGAAAAATTAGGTTGAGATATGTATAAAATAATGCTTTTTATTTTTAAAAATTTTATCAAATTAAAATTAAGAAAAAAATTAAAATTAAAATAATTAATATTTTTTTTATGTCTTTAAAAATTAAATATAATCATAGTTTAAATATCACTGTAAAAAATAGTATTAACTATTTTTTTTAAAATTATGATTATACTTAATTTTTAATAAATAAAAAAATTTTAAGTGGAAAAAATATTAACATTAAAAAATTGAAAAAACAATTCATAAATGTTATTATCTTATTTAAAATAAAAATACAAAATTAACTATAAATTAAATTTTTTTTATCAAAATTTTAAAAAATTTTACTTTTTAATTATTAAAAAAGCATGTAAGAATATTTAATTTAAAATTAGAAATTATTTTAGAAAACATGACTTCAATAATAAAAACATTCACGTGTGAAACACGAGATGCATATATACTAATATATATAAATGTATTGGGGAAGGGAGGGACTCACAAATTATTCTATAAAAATTGGACGATTTACTAATTTATCAATTGAAATTAAATTAAAATTAAAATTTAATTGAAATAGCATTTTCAATTTTGATTAGGTTAATTTTTATTTTATTATGACATAAATTATAACTAAATATTGAATATTAAATTAATTAAATTTTAATTCAAATAAAATAAAATTATATTTCTTACTTTAGTTAGATGAACTTTTATTTGAACTAATATAAATTAAATAAATAGCATAAGTTTAGAAATTTTATTAAAGTCTAACAAAAATACTTATAATTAGTTAATTAATTTTAGTTATTTAAATAATTAATTATAATAATAATTTAAAAATAGTACAAAGAATTCTATATATATAGAAATACTAAAATTAAAATTATTAAAAAGCTAATCTATAATTACTCAAAAAAGAGAAAATTAATATTAAAAATATAAAAGATTTTAGAATAGAGAACATGAGCCTTAAAAAAATATATTTTTATTCATAATATATTTTATTCGAAATTATTTTTAGAAAAGAGAAAAACATTTTAGAATAGATTTTAGAATAGAGAACATGAGCATTAAAAATTAAAATTCATAATATTTTTTATTCGAAATTATTTTTAGAATAGAGAAAAACATTAATTATAAAAAAAAATTAAAGGATTGCTGTATAATTATTTAAATAAAAATGTTATTGAAATTATAATAAATAATAATACTATTACGTATGTAATTTTGAGTTGTACAAGAAAACATTACTTTTATCATTTTTAAATAATAATAATAATAATAATAATATTAAAATCTATATTTAATATTATACATACTATCACCAATCTAAACAATTTTCTTCTTGAACTGCATCGATGTCTTTTCTTTATGTATATTTAATAGTATGTTCCTCTCTCTTTAGCGGTCTGGTAACCAGACCAAAACAATGGCATAAAAGAAATGGTGGAACCAAGGCAAATGCACTTTTATTTTTGTTTATCAGAGAGCAAATGGGACGAGGATGTGGCTAAACCCTTTCGAATTATGGTTGGGATGTCAATGAAACAACACACGATTCCAAAATCAGTCTTCATTATTAAAAAATATATATATTGATGAAATATTATATAATTATTTAAATAAAAATAAATTATAATTGTAATAAACTATAATTTTATTAAGTTTATAATATTGAATTGTTATATAAATAAATAATATTTTTATTATTTTTAAAAATTAAATAATCATAATAATAATAACAATAGTATTAATAATATTGAAATATACATTTAAGATTTTATATATCATCACAAATCTAAATAATTTTTTATTAACTTGCAAAACTCATAATTATTTACTAATATTTTTATAAAATCTAAACTTGTTACTATTCTATTTAAATCAATGTTTACATTGATTTAGAGTCAATATTCTTATATTCTTCTCATGCAAGTTGTGGTTCTTCATTTAAACAAATTTGAATTTTCTACGTTCCCAGTCTCCAATCAATTTATTTGCAACGTAACTCATTCTGGATGTGCTTGAATTGTTCTTCCAAGAAAAATTGTGTCCTTCTCATTCACATTTTTATTGTTTCACAAGCAATCACCCTTCTCAATCAGTATAAATAAAGACAACAATAGCCTGCATAGAACAATATAATCAAAGCAATAAGCCAATAATAGATATGGATTCTCCAGTCTTGCCATTTCTGTTCGTTTTTCTGTTGTCATTCTCATGGGTAGCTTCAGCTGATAATAGCCATGAAAATTTTCTTGAATGCCTTAACCTTTATTCTCAAGACTCCACCTCTATATCCCAAGTCATTTATACTCCAATTAACTCTTCATATTCATCTATTTTACAATTCTCCATACAAAACCCCAGGTTCAACACATCTACCACTCCTAAACCTCTGGTTATCGTTACTCCATTGAATTTATCCCATGTTCAAGCTGCCATCGTCTGTTCTAAAAGACATGGCATGCAAATCAGAGTTCGAAGTGGCGGCCATGACTACGAAGGACTTTCATATGTTTCTGTTCTTCCATTTGTCATTGTTGATCTAATCAATCTTCAATCGATCACTGTTGATGCAGTAAACAACACTGCATGGGTTGAAGCTGGTGCAACAATTGGCAAGTTATACTATAGCATTGCTGAGAAGAGTAGAACTCTTGCTTTTCCAGCAGGTGTTTGCCCTACTGTTGGTGTTGGTGGCCACTTCAGCGGTGGAGGATATGGCACGTTGCTGCGAAAGTACGGTCTTGCTGCAGATAATATAATTGATGCAGTATTAATTGATGTTAATGGTAGAATACTTGATAGAGCTTCAATGGGTGAAGATCTTTTCTGGGCGATTCGAGGAGGTGGAGGAAACACCTTTGGAATCGTTGTTGCATGGAAGATAAACTTGGTTCCAGTTCCATCTACTGTCACCGTGTTTACCGTGGAAAAGACCTTGGAACAAAACGCAACATATCTTGTCAATCGATGGCAATCTATAGCAGATAAGCTTCATGAAGATCTGTTTATAAGAGTCATTATAGAGAGAGTTAACTCCACTAGTCAACGAAACACAACAGTACGAGCAGCATTTAATTCCTTGTTTCTTGGTGGGATCGACAGGCTTCTCCCGCTGATGCAAGAGAGCTTCCCTGAACTGGGTTTGGTGAGGGAAGACTGCACCGAAATGAGCTGGATCGAATCCATCCTCTACTTTGCTGGGTTTTCAAATTCATCTCTTGATATTTTGCTCGATAGAACTCAACCATCTCTGAGGTATTTCAAAGCAAAATCTGATTATGTCAAAGAACCTATGCCTGAAGTTGCACTGGAAGGCATATGGGAAAGGCTTTTCGAAGTAGAAGCCGGTGCAGGTCAGCTGATCTTTAGTCCATACGGAGGAAGAATGAGTGAGATATCAGAATCAAGCATTCCATTTCCACACAGAGCTGGAAACTTATACAAGATTCAACACTTGGCGTATTGGGAAGAAGAAGGAGTCCAAGCAGCTCAAAAGTATATAAGTTGGATTAGAAGGCTATACAGTTTCTTGGCTCCATTTGTCTCCAAAAACCCAAGAGCAGCATACATCAACTACAGGGATCTTGATATTGGTGTGAACAATTTAGGCAACACAAGCTACAAGCAAGCAAGCATATGGGGTATTAAGTATTTCAAGATTAACTTTGATAGGTTGGTGCATGTGAAGACAATAATTGATCCTGCTAATTTCTTTAGAAATGAACAGAGCATCCCAACTCTCTCATCTTGGTAATGATATATATGTATATTTATTAGATATAGATAAAAGTTGTTTAGCTAATAATGAACATTTAATAAGGATGTTTATTGTATTCTTTATTGGGACATCCATATATGTGTACGTTCATGGTAATAAGTCTTTGTGTGGAATTAGTTTTCATGCATAATCTAATAAAGTTCGTTTGTGTATCATAGACAAGATTCAGTTGTATGTTAATATATTTAAGTTGTAAAATAAATTTTAATTTGTATGGAGGGTTGATTTATATGTGTCCTTGGACCATTCATTTGATTGGTTTGAAGACGCACAATTTTTTCATTTTTATTTTGTAAGCTGTTTGCTTTAATTTAAAGAAACTGTAACAATCCCAAACTTATTATTATTATTATTATTATTATTATTATTATTATTATTATTATTATTATTATTATTATTATTATTATTATTATTATTATTGTGATATGTAATATATTTTTTTAATTTAATCCTTATTATCTCATATATATTTTTAGAAAAATTTACTTTATGTAAATAATAAAAAAGTTCATTAATAATTATAGTTTCACTAAATTTTTATTTTTATGAATTTAATCTTACGGTATAAGAATAATACTTGACTAAAATTTTATTATTTTTTACTCTAATAAATCTACTATATTTCAATTCAGTAGTACCAAAATAAATAAATAAAAATAAATTATCATTTATCTGTTAATGATATCAATGAATAAGATTTAAGTCTTTATTTGATATTGAGAACGTATTTTTTTTAATAATTAGTCAAAACTGTAAGTTTTAACTTATCATTTTTGTGATTCAACTCAGCTTAATTTGAATTAATACGTGTGCAAGATTTGACCGAACTTTTAATTGATATATCAAATTATAAACATTTAGTAGAAGGAAAAGTAATTTATCAAAGCTAGGTACACATGAACAAATTGTAAAAATCACTAAAAATAATATATTTTTTTCTTATTTGCAACTGAGCATATTGATTTTAGGTACATTAGAATAAAATGAAGCTTATTGTATATTGTATTAAAGAGAAACAAAGGGTGGAATACTCTGTTCAACCATAGCCTTCACCTTTGTCAACCTTAAAAAATTGTTCTTGAAATACTTGTGTCCCTAAACTTCGGCTTCTTGAACATTTATCAAATTGCTTGAATTGCTAGCAATGTCAAGATCTCTATAGTTTTGATATGCTTCCCTTGGATCCTTAGTAACATATGGAGTCATTGCTTCATATATTTCTTTGTTCTAACCATTTCAAACCATACTGAATCTTGAATAGCTACCCAGCTCTATGTGGGAATGGTGTCTCAGTCTCTGAGATCTCACTCATTCTTCCCCCATAAGGGTTCCATTGCATCTATATATTCCCTATTTTAAGCATCACCTTCCATATCTTTTCTATACTTGATTTTGGAATCGGTTGTTTTACGAAGTCAGATTTGAATTTCATGAATGCGAGCGGCTTTGGAGGCCTATCAAGCAGAACTTCAATCGATGTTCCATTAGGGAAATCGTCCTAGAAGAGTGTGGACTCCACCCACTTCATTTCATAACAATCCTGACGCTGTAAACCTAGTTCAGGAGAGCTACAATTCATCGTGGGAAGAAGCTTGTCAATTTCTCCAAGAAACATTCCATAGAAAAGAACCTCAATGCTACCACTTGAGGCAATTGGCTTTGTTCTTATGAAAATATCATTATCTAGAGATGGAGCAATCTGTTGCCACTGATAAATTATATCGGTTGCACCTTGTTCTAAGGTTCTTCCTATTCTGAATACAGTAACTAAATTAGGAACTTGAACCAAGTTGATCATCCATGAAAGAACAACACCAAAGCATGCTACACCACCACCTCTTATTGCCCAAAATAGATCTTCTCCCATTGATGCTCTATCCAGGATTCTACCATTGACATCGACTTTTTTTGCATCAACAATATTATCAACAGACAACCCATATTTTCTCATCAAGTTGCCGTATCCTCCTCCACTGAAGTGACCCCAGTGCCAACAGTAGGGTAAACCCCAGCAGGAAAAGCAAGTGTATCGCTTTGGTTGGCAATGTGGCAGTAAAGTTCACCAACAGTAGCTCCTGCTTCGACCCATGCACAACCTTTATCAACCTGAACATCAATAGCTCTAAGATTAAACAAATCAAGTACAACATATGGCACTTGAGATGTATAGGAAAGGCCCTCATAATCATGCCCACCACTCCGTATCCTGATTTGCAAGTCAATATGACAGTGGCCTGGACATGAGACTCATGCTTGGCAGCTACGATAGCAAGGGGTCGTAGGGGTTAAAAATCTACGGTTTTTGATGTAGGCTTCTAGTGTAGAGTTAAATGAAGAATTAACGGGCATCAAAATGGCTTCAAAAATTGGGTAAGAGGCATTAGCATGATTGTTACCAAGGCATTGGATGAAGTTTTCCAGGGAGGAATCAGAGCTTGCTAAAGAAAATGAATACAAAAGTATAAAAAATCCTTAGATTGTTAGAAGGCTCGAAGTTTTCTTCATCTTGAGAGATAATACAATGTTTTGTTAATGTTTTCATATGTATTTATAGACAATGAATAACAAAACATTTTGCAATTTTGAGACTTAATTTCCATAACTTACCATTTAAAATGGATATTAAGGATTAAAATTATTATAGTAACAGTTCTAGCATGAAATTTATGAAAAAAAAAAAAATGTTACATTTAGATTTATTTTCCAAAACATACAATTTGATGTGGATATCAATAAAGCATTTGAAATTATTGTAGTAGTTCATGGGTAATATCTTGAAGTAGTTTTACTCTTATGATAAGATTTGTAGTATATCATTCAATTGGGAAAATTATATGTTCTATTATGAACTTTGAGACAATTATCAATTAAATTCTAATTTTAAAGTCATTTCAATTTGCTACTTCAACTTTGTAAACTATATAAATTCTATCCAATTTTACTTAAGGGATCTAATTATAATTTTAAAAATTAGTTTTAGATCCTATAAATTAAAAATTACTTTTAGATCCCTTTAAAGAATGTAATTGTGATTTTAAAAATCCATTTTTAAGAAAAATAAAATTTCAAAAATATTTTCAAGTTTTAATTTTGACATTTTTTGAAATAAATTTAAAAATAAATTCTAAAATTTTTTGCATAAAATTTTAACATTTTATGTATCAATTAAAAATAATAAGAAAAAAGTGATAACTTGTGAATCTTTTTATTATATAAATTAGTATTAAAAAAATAAAGTGAGCACTTTTAACTATCACTATAAATAATAATAAAATTTTAATTTTTTCATATTTTTCATAGAAACTAAATATTTTTATATTATTGAATAATATTTTTAGTGTCTCAAAATTCTCTTTTTTTTTTTTTTTTTTTTTTTTTTTATCTAATACTTTTTAGGTTTGATCTCTATTAAAAAATTTCTTAATAATGTTGTTAAAAGTTGAGAAGTAAAATCTAAAAAATAAATTAAGAAGTTAGTGAAAAGTTAAACATTTATGAAAATACTAAAAAATTATACGTCAAGAGTAGCAAAGTTAGAATTTAAAAACTTCTTCTTACATTTTATTTTTTTATAGGAAAAAGAGGATAAAAAAATTTTAAAAGTGTCAAATTTATTTTATAGGGACCTAAAAGTAATTTTTTAAAAATATAATTAGATTTTTCATATAAAATTGGATAAAATTAACACAATTCACAAAGTTGAAGGAGCAAATTGAAATGACTTTTAAAGTATAATTCAATTGATAATTAATTCAAAGTTCATGATATAACGAATAATTTTCCCTTTTATATTTTATCAACAAAAGTAAGATATATTTTTATGTTACAAATCTTACCATTATATATATATATATGGGAACGTAAAGAAAATCATGTTGTGGTTTCATAGTTTTGCACTTTTAAGTATGTGTTTCATTTTTTAACAATTTGGATTTTGTATTTGTCGCCATTTGACAATTTTCAGTATATGAGACTAACGTCATTAAATGATGTACAACCTAATTAAAAACAATTAAGTAGAAAGTATGGAAAACCATCATGTGGTTTCAAGATTTTACAATTTTAAGTATGTGTTTCACTTTTTTTGACAATTTTGGATCCTGTGTTTGTCGGCGTTTGACGATTTTCAGTATATGAGACTAACACCATCAGACTCATTTAACAGCTTGGCCTCATATACTGAAAATTATCAAACGACGATAAATACAAGACTCAATTTGTCAAAAAATGAAACACATATTTAAAAGTGCAAAACTATGAAATTACATAGTACTTTTTCATATTTGTCCTTATATATATATATATATATATATATATGACTTTAGTATATGATAAATAAATAGGAACCTCTTTTTGTTTTTTTTTGAGATAAATAAGAACCTCTACTTAAATTCAAAAGACAAAGAAAAAAAAACTGAATTTGAAGTCTTCCAATATTATTTTCTCAATTTAGCTCTAGCGAGTTTATGACCAACTGAAATGGTTTAAAGCATTGTCAGGAAATGAAAATAAAATAATATGGTCAGTAAAAAATAGTTAAATGATAACTTTTCTTTAAGAATAATCTGCATGATTCATTTATGTTGTCGTCAATCATATATATATATATATGTCCTTGTTATGTATTCCATTGAAATTTAAGTCATCTGAGCTCTCTATTAAAAAAAATCAAATAATATGAAAAATAACTTATAAATTGAATCAAACTTTAATTTGACAAAAAAAAAAAAAAAGGGTTAAACGTACACAAAATCTAGTGTAACTTTGAAATAAATTAAGAAAATATAGATTCTTTTCTCTTAATGCTTTATTTTTTTCTTAAAATTTTTATTTTGGCCATCAATGATCATCTTTTCAATCAGTGATGATTCTTTCTATTTTTATTTAATTTTTTTATTAAATAAATATAAATCTTTGATTTTTTTTATTGAAATTGTTGAATCTTACATAGAGTTATTATCTTTAATGGGATCTTTGTGGCCCTTAATGGGGTTTTTATGGTTTCACTTAATAGAGTTTGCATATCTTCTTATTGTGAAATATTTGTTAGCATTTTTGGAATCAGACTCATTCAAACATCAGAGAATTGACTTATGGCTAAGTAAAGCAATTTAGTGGAGTGTACTGACCGCCAAATTGTAAATCAGAAGAGCTCTGTCAATGCGATAAAAAAATAGTAATAAGAAACTTCTTAATTTGAATGAGGTTTTAGTTTAATATTTCCTAATTATACTGTTTATTTATTTATTATCAAGATGTACTCTTAATTTTCAATGAATGAAAGGTTGATCTTTTTTGCAAAAAAATAAAATATCAATTTTTTTGATAAGTAATAGTAT
Source organism: Mallotus nudiflorus (assembly GCA_947683625.1). Lineage (NCBI taxonomy): Eukaryota > Viridiplantae > Streptophyta > Magnoliopsida > Malpighiales > Euphorbiaceae > Mallotus > Mallotus nudiflorus. Next base: position 8,985,779 of record CANTUR010000207.1, read on the forward strand.
TTTCAAATGTCTTTCAATTTATATATGGCAAATTATATTATTTTGTTAAAATTGTACGATTCTTATTAATTTATTTAATTAAATAGTTTAGATAAAAAAGTACATTTAATAGGGTGTTGTTTAAAAGTTATCAGATTAATTATCTTTTTTTTTTCACAGAAAAAAAGCCATTTATAATTTTATTAAATACTGCACTAATTTGTGATATTACTATTATGCTTTTTCTGATCAGCAAATTATTTTCATTTATTAATATTGAGGTGAAAAAGCACTTGAAATAAGATTTTAAAGTGATGAAAAAACCTCCCTACAACTAAGCAACAACATTAAGCGTACAAGTTCAAAAAAAAAAAAAAAGAGGCTAAACAAAACAAACAAGACTTCCTACAACTACAATGGATCCAAAGGATACAACTATAGATTTTGTTTGTGCTATATTTGAATTTTGAGTTGAAATATGTTAAGGCCATTAAATTAATAACCCAATTTGATTTAATTAAAAATTTCAAAGTTCAAAATCAATGAAAATCCCAGCTTATATAAGTGAAACTTAATAACTAAGATGAAAGATTCTAGAGATGGAAACAATTATTTAAACATAACTTGGGGACGAAGATTGCGTTTGGGAAGTTACTGAATTTATTTCCCTAGGAATGGAAGACTCTTGAGCGCTCAATGGCATTATTTTCTAGTTCGTAATCAATATACTACCCCAATAAAGCAATTGAGTGAAGAATCCAATAGTAAAGCCAAGGTCAACTGCACCAAGAAAATTATTCAAAATTAAATATAAAAAAAACTTAAGATTTGGCATTTGAATTGAATTGGATTCTTGAATTTTCATACTTTACAGAAAATAAAAAATTAAATTAAAAAATAAAAAAGGGAAATTGAAGGAAACATGTTACAAAGAAACACGCTTAGCATCCAATACATCAAAAGAAGGACTTAGTTGGTTGAGTCCTTTGATCAAATACTCCATATGCTTATCAAGTTGAAGCTCTAACCTAAAAAAAAAAAAACCGTCAAACTCATAAAAGAAGAAGAGGAATGATTAAATGAAAATGAATACAGTTGGATACATGAGGGATTGGGCTGTTTAAGGAATATTGGTGAAGGGATCGTAGATCTGGAACACTTGCTCTTGAACCATCCATTGCTCATGTTGGCTCATTGTTTCTCTTCACCTATTGCTATTGTTATTACTACTAGTCGACTCCATTTTTCTCTTCACTCGCTTGTTGCTCACTTTTCCCTTATGTAAACAATGCAAATCCTTTTGACTCAATGATCTCACAAGATGTTGGTGCTGGGGGAATGAAAATGAAGAAGGCTAGGGAAAGGTGATGGCGGGAGATAGAGACAGGGGGTGTGTCAAATGAAAATTAGGTTAAGGTTGTGATATTAGGTTAGAAGTTATTTGTGTTAATCTTTTGTAACTTAGTAATGGATTATGTTACAAAATATTAATATAATTCTTTTTATATTAAATTTGTAATGGATTTTTAATCCATTATAAATTTACTAAAAAAATATGCTAATATTTTGTAATGGATTTGTAAGCTGTTACAAATTTGTAACATATTTGTAACTATAAATTTTGTAACAGATATTTTCATTACAAATTTATTAAAATATAAAAGAATTATGTTAATATTTTATAATGAATCAAAAATCCATTACAAATTAGTAATGGATTAAAAATCCGTTACAAATTTGTTAAAAGAATAAAAGAAATATGCTAGTATTTTGTAACGGATTTGTAAGCTGTTACAAATTTGTAAAATATTTGTAATAGAATTAATTTGTTACAAAATTTGTAACAGATATTTCTATTACAAATTTACAAAAAATATAAAAGAATTATGTTAGTATTTTGTATCGTTACAAATTAGTAACAGATTTTTAATCCCTTACAAATTAGTAATAGAGTAAGAATCCATTACAAATTTACTAAAATATAAAAGAGCTATATATGTTAATAATTAGTAATAAATTTTTAAGTCGTTACAAATTAGCAACGGATTAAAAATCTATTACAAATATACTAAAAATATAAACAAGCTATAAATGTTAATAATTTGAAATGGAAAAATCCATTACAAATTTGTTCAACATATAAAAGAACTATATTAATATTTTGTAACAAATGTTTAGTCCATTACAAAATTGTAATGGATTACAATCTGTTACAAATTTGCCAAAAAATAAAAGTGCTATGCTAATATTTTGTAACGGATTTCTAATCCGTTGCTAATTAGTAACAGATTTGTAAGCCGTTACAAATTTGTAACATATTTATCACAAAATTAATCTGTTACAAAATTTGTAGCAGATATTTCTGTTACAAAATTGTTATTAATAATTTGTGTCATATTACTGTGTGTTTTTTAACCAATTTAGTAATAAAAATAAATTCATTACAAAATCCATTATAAATTCCGTTACTATTTCGTTACAAATTTTATTTTGTAACGGATACTATTCTGTTACAAAATTTGTGTTACTAAATTTATATTTTATTACAAATCCCTTGCAAATTTGTAATAGATTATATCCGTTACAAATATTTGTTACTAATTAGACATTTTCTTGCAGTGAGTTGGAGAAATAATTTGGGGAAATAAATTTTGCAACTATAAAAGGACACATAATGATAGAAGGAGGGGGATGAACAATCAATCAACCAATCCAATCAATCTACCAATCAATAACTACAACCAATCAACATCATTATATCAACAATCATCATCAAACAAATTTTCCAATTTCAATTATTGTTAGCTAAATTAGCAAATCACTATTTATTTCTTATTTTACAAGCTCTCCTTTATTTCTTTGTTCAACTCAGTGTGTAATAGTTTCCTATTCAATATAAAATTTCATTTTCATTGTCTCTTCAACACTCTTTAATTAAATTTGAAGTTGGAATCCAAACGAATTATGGTAAAGGAGTTTGAAAACCTATAAAATGTCTGAAAGAAGTTAGAAATCAATTGAGGAAAGTTTCCTTTGGCATGCTCATAAAAATTCACTAACAATATTTTAGAGAAACAATTTTCGCATGCTCGGTGGGACATGTTTTAACAAGATGAACATATTTGAAAAAGAAATTTTTGAAGTTGGTCACTGGTTTCACCTGTAAAAGCAGGTAGTTTATAGAAATAAATGAATGAAGGTTTGGTGCCTTAGTATTACTCTTGGATTAAGGGACCTCTTGGCTATTCAGGCCAAAATTTAAAGATCATTAATACCACTATTAATAAAGACATTAGTGCTCAAAATGTTCTCATAGAAGGAATGAAGTAGATGAATGACTCAATATTGTAGATAAAGAATTATGTCCAAAGCTTTATCCAAATCAATAATTCTCTTTACAAAACTCTACAAGAGACTATAAGTTCATTTGCCAAAATAAACAAACAACATTCTAAACAAGAAAGAGAGAATTTTGCTCTAAAAATAATAGTTCAGTATTCGAAAGAATTTGAACATTCATTAGCTAGATCAAATTCTGATAGAATCTAGAATAATGATGATGGCAGTAGGATAAATCTAGGCATACAACCTGAAATTTATAACTAAGAGGTTGTTTAGCAAGAAAGAGGTTTAGGGGCTAATATTTCTCTTGAGGAAGAATCAATTCCCCAGGGCTACACACCAAATCCCTAAGCTCAGATGCCTTTTCACAAGCCTATATGTCACTTCCCTAGGGACTAGAACAAAGCACATGAGGTGACATTTCACTTGAGGAACAATCAATTTTTTAAGGCTAAACACTCGTTCCTTAGGGTCAAATGCTAATGCATCAAGCCCATTTATCTTATCCTCAACCCTAAGAGTAGGAAAAAGATAGTACTTATAGAGAAAATTCACTTTTTTCAATGGCATCAACTAATCTTGTCAATATGGATTTAAAAACATTAGTGGATCTAAAAAAGAAAATAGAGAAAAAAGAGGTGGTTTAGCCTTCTAACATGTATCCAAACATGTTTAGATGTTATTGGAGGCTACTTCCTCATAATAAATTTTTAGCACAAGATAAAAGACCACCTGTCCTAAATTGCTTCAGAAATAACCATAAATACATGTCAAAGAAGGATAAAATGCTTATACAATGTAGATTTATGGTGTCATCACCTATTGCACTAACCAAACAATGGTGCAGGGTGAAAAATAAAAAATTTCCCTAGCTAATAACTCTTACTTATAAAAGAAAGTTATAGAGACAAAGAGCAATTGAAACTAAGCAAAAAGAATATGAGGTTCAGGCTAAATTTAGGCCTAAACCTAAAGAGGATTCATCTTTTAAGACAATGATGCAACAAGTTGAGGAGGAGATGTCATTGAGATTTAGAACACTCGGAGGGTAGCTTCTCCAAGAGAAGAAGAGAAAAATTGGAATGGTGTTATAATTAAGGTATTAAGGTCTTAAAGAGACCTAAAGGGGTGAATAGGACTATCGAGAAAAATTGAGAAATTAAAAGAATTCTTTGTAAGAATTGAATGAAAGTTAAGAAGGAAGAATGAAGAATAAAAAGATTTAAGGAGTTCGGATTTAACAACAATCCTACGTCTCCACCTAACTTATCCCCAAGTTAGGATTTTCAATCACTCACAATCTTATTCATAAGATTAATAATACACAAGATTTTTATGGCTCACTCTTACAACCTTACAACTTGAGTTTTCAAGGCTCACTCAAAAACCAAATTATAAGTGTTTTCAAGGATCACACTAAAAATCGAAATCCTAAATGTTTTGATGGCTAAACACTTAAACCAGTTCCTTTAGAATAGAATCTCACTTCCCATTTTCTAATCCTAAAAAATAGAAGAACAAGAATGTCTATCCTAATCACTCACCAACTCTCACAAGATTTTATACAAATAAATGAATTTTAGAAGAGTTTAAAGAGCTTAATTGAATGCTTGAATGTATAAAATGAATGAGCAAGTTTCTTAACCTCAAAATAATCTTCAGAGGTCTTATTTGTACTTGAGCAATCCAGTTATAGCTATTGGAAACAATAATTTCATTCCTATTATTATTCAAGTCCTTTTGAATGAAAATTTAGAATTTTTATTTGCATTTTATCAAGTCTCGATCAGGATATCATCAATTCGGTCAGGACTAGTACCAAATAGTCATTACGAGCCATTGTATTTGAAATGCTGCCTTGATCCCGATTGGGATGGGCATGTCCCGATCGGGACTACCCTATCCCGAGCCATGTCCTAATCGGGACACTCAACTGGGATGGGTTTTGCTAATTTTACCAATTTTTCCTCACTTTGGTCTTGCTCGGGACTACTTTGGTCCCAATCGGAACTTTAACCAAAATTGTAACTTTTTATACAATTTAGTCTCTATGATGAGTTTGGTTGATATAGAGCTTGCAATGGCTTTCTGTAATCATTTTTCTTCGATATTTCATTATTATTTTAACTTCCAAGTTGTTCTTAACTTATACACATTTGAAGCAAACACATTTGTTGCTCAAAATTAAGTTTGTTAATATTAAAATCAAGATTGCTTAACTTGCTAAGGTCAACAATCTCCCCCTTTTTGATTTTGGCAAACTTATTTTGAGTTTAATAAAAAATATAATGTGTAGTGTGTGAACAATTTATAATAATGAATATATGGAATGAGAACAAATATATTTCTTTATTTCTCCCCCTATGTATATGGACATGATAAGAAATATAAACGTTATTTCTAAATGACATATAACATGACAAGAATTATGGTCCTTCAAGGCATAAAAAGGAATGTTTGAAAATGTGAAGGAAATAATTTCAAATATATGCAATGCATCACAAAATAATACATACATTATTATATAGAGCTTAGCTAGTCAATTAATCATGTGACACTTAGCATATTACAATCATGAATATTCAAAAATTTATTATTCTATCTCCCCGTTTGTTAGACAATAAAGGAAACAAAAGACCATAAACCAAAACAATGAAAAAGCAAAGATATGAAAAATCTTTATGAAATAAATATGTCATTTATTCAATGTTTTCAAAAAAATTTGATACTAAGGACATACTATTACATAGTTATGTCACTTATACAAACACATCTTTTTAAACAAGATAATTAACTAAGTATAAATGAAAACTTTACATGAAAACTTTGTTAAAAATAAAAATAATTCCTAAGAGGAATTTATACATTAATGAAATTTTGTATGTATTGTAAATAATCATGTTATTATCATGTTTAAACATAAAATATTAAACTCAAATATCTTCTCCCCCTTTGTCAAAAAAATGAAAAAATGATTATTTTAAATAACTTTAAAAAAATGAAAAAGGAGAAATTGCATTAATTAAAAAAAATGCAATAACGATAAAATACTAAAAATAAATGAGAAATAAACTAAACATAAATTAGGATAGAATGAGCCTAACATAAAATACTAATAGGTAGAGGCTCATATACCAAAAATAAACCAAAAGAAAATCAAAAATAAAACAAACGGAAATACAAATAAAAGCTATTCTTGAGGAGGGAAAGGAGGAGGAGGATAGTTGCATGTGTAGCCTTGTTGCTTATAGATATGATGAATATCATGTTAAAGATGAACAATATATGCATCAAAGCGCATATTGAAGTTAGTGTCGACTTCATCAAAATGAGCAATGAAGTTGGTTCGATGAGAGACATACACTAAAAAATTTGCCCAACCCATGAAGGTTCATTATCTTGAGCTTGTGCACTTGAGGTTTCTTCACTTCTCGTTCTCTTTCTTAGAGGAGCAACTTGAGGTTGAGGAGTTATTCTTCTTCTTCTTAACTCTCTTGCTCATCTAACTCTTGAAACATAGCTTCAATGCTCTTACTAGCTTTAAGATCATGTTTCCAAACCCAAACACCTTTGATAGAAGTGAATTGTTTAGAGTTTTAAATGAAGGTGGTATCAAGAAGAAAAGATTTTGTAGAGGGTAGAGAATCAAGATTAATATTAAAGAATTGAGCAAATTTTATAACAACCCCACTAATACAAAAAGCATTAGTTTAACTATCACTAATTAGCCAAATTCTCTATTGTAAAAATCTTCCTAAAGCATAATACACCCATTTTTATAAAGACAATAAAGCATAAAAAGGTCATCAAGAGAGATTACTTCATTAGAGTGGGCTCTACCATTAATTAACTAGGTGAGAAAATGATGAACATACCAAAGAGCTTTAAATTTGATGAAGGAAGCTTTGGTGTGTCCAACAGAAAATTGAGATGCATTGGGAGCCTTGATATGATCCTAATAGGAAGTAGTAATCTAATGGGGATTTACTTGAATATGTCCTTTTTATGAAAACCCGAAAAGAGTATCAAACTCTTAATAAGTCATAAATCAATCTCCCCCCCCCCCCAATTTAAATCTCATAGAAAAGTAGGGGTTTTAATCATCAAATTTTGTTAATCGAAGGGTAAAAGAAGAGATAAATTCAATGATGAGAGCGGGACAATAAGGAAAAGGAGAAAAAGCAAAATACAAAATTCCACCTTTAAGTAGAAGTTCTTTAACTTCATTAAAGCAACCAATAGCCTTGAGAGTGTCTTCATGCATATAACTTGAAGGAATGAAAGCCCTTTTTGAAATAAGGACATCCTCTTCTTGATTTCTTATGAGGAATAAGAGAAAGGAGAGTGAGTCCTCTTGGGTTTGTCCTTCTTTAAAGAAGGAGGAGCTTGAGAAGATGAAGAGACTTTGCTTGGTTTTTTTGGAGCCATATTAAGAGAGTTTTAAAGTGGAATGTGTAAAGAGAAAATAGTAGTTTTGAGATGAAAAAAATCAATTATGAATAGAGTGGTACTTATAAGCATAAGATTAGGGTTGGAACTTACATGGAATTTGAATTTGAATTGAATAGGAACCTTAAAATTCATTCCTAATTGTGATTAGAGAGTTAAAAAGGTGAAAATTTGAATTTTCTTATCTTGTTAAGAGTAGTGTCCTAGACAAGACATGCTCCCATCTCGATTGGGACATACAATCTTGAGTGATGTCTTGGTCATGACATCAGTTCAGGATAAGTTCTATGCAAAACATAGAAAATGCTTAATCATGTCCCGATTAGGACATGATTTGGTCCTGCTCGGGCCCAAGGTAATTTTTTAAAAAGTTTAGGATTTGTTTCAAATAGGCCCAAAGTGATTTTCAATTAAGTCCTTACAATATAAACTTGTATAATTTGGACCAAATTGATGAATTTTGAAGGAAATAGACAAGTAAGTGAGTTAGAATTATTTTAGGAAACATTTTATTTTACTAAAAGAAATAATTAATTTAATGAAAATTTATCAATCAATCATTAATTTTGTAAAATAGGAAGAATAAAATAAAGAAATGAAATAAGCATGTATCATACTAAACATAAACAGAAAATAAACTTAAGGTCCTATCAAAATCAAGACAAATTAGAACCATCAATCATGCCAAGTTCATGTTTAATGAAGTTCAATCTCTCTTCATTGAGAAGTTTTATGAAGATATTAGAAAGTTGATTACTTGTATCAACAAAATCAAGTGTGATATCACTAATTTGAACATGTTCACATAAGAAATGATGCTTAATGTTAATATACTTCATTCTAGAATGTTGGATGGGATTCTTACTAAGGTTAATAGCACTTTTATTGTCACATTTAATGGGAATGTGATAATTTTTATACCATATTCCATCAATTGTTGTTTTTGCCATAAGACTTATGAACAATAAAGACTTGCTACAATATATTTAACTTCTGCAGTGGACAGGGCAATCGAAACTTATTTCTTACTAAACCAAGAAACCAAATGTTGTCCTAAAAATTAACAAGTTCCAAAAGTACTCCTTCTATCTAGCAAACTACTAGTAAAGTCTACATCCGAATAACTAATCAAGTCAACGGAAGAACTCTTAGGATACCAAAGTCCTAAATGCATTATTTCATAAAGATATTTAAAAATTCTTTTGATAGCATGCAAATGATATTCCCTAAGACTTGATTAGAATCTAGCACACAAACAAGTAGCAAACATAATATCGGGTCTACTACTAGTTAAATAAAGAAGAGATATGCTCATACCTTTAAATCGCTTTCATCAACCGGTTTGCCATTCCCATCCTTATTGAGTTTGGTTATGGTACTCATTGTAGTTTTGCATGTTTTAGTTCCATCCATTCCAAACTTCTTGAGAATGTCTCTTGTATATTTGATTTGGTTAATGAAAATCCCATCTTTACATTGCTTGATTTAAAGTCCAAAAAAGAACTTGAGTTCTCCTATCATACTCATGTCAAATTCTCCTTACATTAGATTAGAGAATTCCTCACATAAATAATGGTCAGTAGCACCAAAAATAATAATATCATCAACATATATTTAAAAATTAATAAATCATGCTTGGATTTCTTTATGAAAAGAGTTGTGTTAACTTTTCCTTTAGAGAACCCTTTCTGTAGTAAGAAGTTTCTCAATCTGTCATACCAAGCTCTTAGAGCTTGTTTCAATCCATACAATGTTTGGACAATTTAAAAACATGATTTGGAGAATCAAAATTTTCAAAACCTGGAGGTTGTTCAACATACACCTCCTATTCAATAAAACCATTTAAAAATGCACTTTTAACATCCATTTGATAAAGTTTAAAATCCATGAATAATGCATAAGCAAGTAGCATTCTATTAGCTTCCAACCTTGCAATGGGGGGAAAGGTTTCATTATAATCAATGCATTCCTCTTGATTATAACCTTTAGCTACTAGTCTAGCTTTATTCCTAGTTATGACACCTTGTTCATTCATCTTATTTCTAAAAACCCATTTGGTTCCTATAATAGGATGATGTTTTGGTCTGGGAACTAAGGTCCAAACCTTGTTTCTCTCTAATTGATTTAACTTTTCTTGCATGGTAAGGACCCAAAATTCATCACACAAAGCATCATTAACATTTTTGGGTTCAATTTAAGAAATGAAAGCTGGATTAATAATAAACTTAAGTTTAGATATAGTAGTTACACTTTTTATAGTGTCATTTATGATGATGTCTTGAGGATGATCTTTCTTGAATTTCCAATCCTTTAGAAGTTCATCCTTTAAGGTAGGTTGAGATGTCTTCGCAATATCCACCTTACTTGGACCTTCAAGTTCCAAAGGCTTACTAGTACTTTCTTCTTGAGTTTTCATAATCTCATTTTCACCTACAAGATCATCAACACTACAAATATCCTTTCTAAGATCAAGTGAGTTTAATTCATCAAATACAACATGCATTGGCTCTTTAACTATTGTAGTTCTCTTATTAAAGACTCTATATGCTTAACTAGAAATAGAATAGCCTATGAAAATTCCTTCATCAGCTTTGGAATAAAATTTTCCAAGACTATCCTTAGTATTTAATATAAAGCACTTGCATCCAAATACTCTTAGATATGAGATTTTGGGTTTTCTATTGTTCCATAGCTCATAAGATGTTTTGTTTAAAATTGATATTTTGAAAACTTGATTTTAAATGTAACAAGATGTGTTAACGGCTTCCCCCAAAAGTATATAGGTAAATTATACTCATGAAGCATTGTTCTAGCCATTTCCATGAGAGTTCTATTTTTCCTTTCAACTACCCCATTTTTTGAGGAGTTCTAGAAGAAGAAAATGTATGTAGAATACCATTTTCATTACAATAAATTTTGAAAATATCATTTTCAAATTTAGTTCTATGATCACTTCCACTGGATGAAATATAAAAACCTTTTTCTTTTTGAACTCTTTTAGCAAAATTTTTAAAAGCTTTAAAAGCATCATTCTTATGAGCAAGAAAACACTCCCAACTAAATCCATATGTATTAGTCTAAGTGGTCTAGAAGTGGACATTACATTTTAAAGCTTAAATGAGGACTTAGATTGTTTTCCCTTTTAACAAGCATCACAAGGTTTATCCTTAGTGAAATCAAGCTTAGGTAAACCAATCAGAAGTTCATATTTAAAAAGATCATTCAAAAGCTTAAAATTTGCATGTCCTAATCTTCTATGCCATGGCCATGTGTCATAAGAAATAGAGATTAAGAATTTTATATCTTTGTTATTAATTTTATTCAAATCAATAACATAAACATTGTCTACTCTTTCATCACTAAAAATAACTTTGTTTTCATCAAGACTATTAACAAAGCAATTTCTAGGATAGAAAGTAACCTTATTTCCCATATCACATAATTGACTTACACTAAGTAAATTGTGCTTTAGACTATCAAAAAACAACATATGATGTATAGATAAGGATTGAGGATTACCTATTTCTCTAATGCCAATAATTTTTCCTTTTGTATTGTCTCCGAATGTAACATGTCCTCCATCCTTAGCATTAAGTTTGTTGAATTTCTCATTTTCTCCCAATATGTGCCTTGAACATCCATTATCAAGATACCATTTTCTTTTTGTTCTTATGGAATTTAAGCACACCTACACAAAATAAATTAAGTGTTCTTTCAGACCCAAACCTTTCTTGGTCTAGGTTGATTAGTTTTAAGATAATTTAAAGGAAGTAAATTCATGTATATTAATCTATAGAAACATACATTATTAGTATGTCCTTTAATCATGCAATATGAACATACTACATTTTCAAATTTGTTTCTCCTAAGATAAAAAACTTTCCTACTATGTGCATCATGTCTTTAGTGTTGTAGTGGTATATATCTCCTATTATTTTATGTCATTATGTGAGACATGTATTGGCAATGGCAATGTGTTTATAGTTATATCTAACATGTATATATGTATTATGTTGAGTAGCATGCCTACTATGATTATGTCTAGAGTACATATAAGCATGCTCGGGTTGAGGTGCTCTAATTTGAGCCTTACCTCTTTATGTTAATGAAGGGTGAGTCTTATGAGACTTTCCTTTATTATTTAACACATGAGATCTTTTAGCTTTGAAAGCTTAAGTTTCATTTGATTTGGAGGTTAAAGGAGTGGAATCATGTAAAGCTTTTACGAAATTAATATATGATGAAGATGATGAATACATTCCATTCTTACATCCAATTGCATGGGTATCTCCATGAAATTTTTGAGATTCAAAAAGACTATCTAAAGTTTCTTTTCCTCTTTTAAATTTATCAATGGAATTATTTAATTCTAAGATATCCTTTGAAAGCTTATGATTTTCATCATTTACTTTCTTAAGTTAATCTTCCAAAGAATTAGAAGATTTTACATCACTAATAAGTTTTTTATTTATTTTAAAAAGTTTACCAAAATTAATTTTTAAATTTTCTAATTCTTTAGTTAAGCTTCCTAACTTATGCTTATAGTGTTTTTCCTTAGATAATAAACTTTTGCATTTAAATAACTATTTGCTCATAATAGAGCTCTCATCATTATCATCATCACCACAATAATCATCATAATCGTCAAATGAAGGATAAGAAATAGATGGTACCTCATTTTGATTTTCAAGGGCTATGAAGTAAATATTGGCCACTTCTTGTTGATCCTCGTCCTCTTCAGATTTGGAGGCATCATCCTAAGTAGCTTTGAATACTTTCTTCTTATCTTTTAATCCCTTGTTCTTGAATTTGAGTTTGGGACACTCCTAATGTGTCATAGTTTCTTGCATTTATAGCAAGTAACCTTTTTAGTTTTCTTTTTTCCATCTCCTTCAAACTTCTTATTGAAGTCCCTTGTTCTTGAGAAAATTTTCTTTCTTAAAAACTTCTTAAAGTTCCTAGTGAGCATGAAAATGTTACCATTTTCATCACTAGAATCTTTAATGTTTCCTCTTCACTATTGTCTTAAAGAGCTTTTAGAGTAATGCTCTTTTTCTTTTCTTTTTTCTCTTTTTATTCTTCACCTCTTTGCTTGATAGTGAGCTCATATGTTAAGAGCTTACCAATGAGCACATTGGTTGATAGAGTGGAGAGGTCTTAAGCTTACTTAATTGAAGTAACATGTGATTCCCAATCCTTCTTAGGTAGGATTCTTAGAATCTTATTGCTTACCTCTTACTTGGAGAAATGTTTTCCAAGTTTCTTAAGGCTTGTGAGGAGAGTATTGAGATGGTTTGTCATCTCTATAATTGACTCCTAAGGCTTCATTTTGAAGAGTTTATATTCATACATATGAAGTTGAACCTTCTTACTTCTTACTTGAATGTTGCCTTCATGGTGGTTTTCTAAGGTCTCCCACATTTCTTGCCTCCTTCTTCTCTTGTCATTGAGAAGACTAGAGTAATCATAGCTTTTTTATTTTTGTGATTTTCTTCCTTTCAATTAATACTTGATTGACTTCTTACAATAGTAGTTGCCACACCATCAATAATAATTATAGGTGGTTCTCATCCTCTAAGGACAATGTCCCAAAGTTTGATGGAATCATAATCAAGATATAATTCCATTTTAAATTTTAGTGAGGATAGTCACTACCATCAAAGAATGGTCTAAGAGAAGAGGTGTTTTGTCCTTCACTCCATATGATTTTGTATTCTAGTAATGAATTACCTAGAATTTAAGCTCTGCTACTAATTAAAAGAGCCTTAGAGTATGGTGAATAGGACTATCAAGCAAAATTGAGAAATTAAAAGAATTCTTTACAAGAATTAAATGAAAGTTAAGAAGGAAGAATGAAGAACAAATTTAAGGAGTTTGGATTCAATAAAAATCCTACGTCTTCACCTAACTTATCTCCAAGTTAGGATTTTTAATCACCCATAATCTTATTCACAAGATTGATAATACATAAGAGTTTTATGGCTCACTCTTACAACTTGAGTTTTCAAGGCTCACTCAAAAATCAAATTACAAGTGTTTTCAAGGATCACATTAAAAATTAAAATCCTAAGTGTTTTGAGGGCTAAAAACTTAAACCAATACCTTTAGAATAGAATCTCACTTCTTATTTTCTAATCCTATAAAATAGAACAACAAGAATGTCTATTCTAATCACTCACCAACTCTTATAAGAGTTTATACAAAGAAATGAATTTTAGAAGAGTTTAGAGAGCTTAATTGAATGCTTGAATGTATAAAATGAATGAGCAACTTTCTTAACCTCAAAGTAATCTTCAGAGGTTTTATTTATACTTGAGTAATCCAATTATAGTTGTTGGAAATAATAATTTCATTCTCATTGTTATTCAAGTCCTTTTGAATGAAAATTTAGAATTTTGAGCTATATTTTTTTAGGTCTCAATTGGGATATCATCAATCCAGTTGGGACTAGTATCAAATGGCCATTACGAGCCATTGTATTTGAAATACTACCTTGATCTTGATTAGGATGGGCATGTCCCAATTAGGACTGACTGCCCTATCTCGAGCCATGTGTCGATCGAGACACTCAATCGAGATAGGTTTTGCCAATTTTATTAACACTTTGGTCCCACTCGAGACTACTTTGGTTCTGATCGAGACTTCAATCGAAATTGTAACTTTTAGTGCAATTTAGTCTCTATGATGAGTTCGGTTGAGTTTTATGAAATCATTTTTCTTTGATATTTCATTATTATTTTAACTTCCAAGTTGTTTATAACATATACACACTTGAAGCAAACATATTAGTTGCTCAAAATTAAGACTTCTTAACTTGATAAGGTCAATAAAGTCAGATCAACCTAAGATAGTCATTCGAGAAAAATCATCAGGAGAGGTAATCAATAAAATAGTTATTTTTCCAATTATTGTTGATAGTAAAAAATTCCTCAATATCTTCTTTATGAAAGATTCCAATGCAATACTGAATATGGGGAGAGATTGTTTTACCTTATAGTTGAAGAAAAAAATACATTTCCCGCTATGTTGGAAGATGAAAGATAAATAAATAAAATAATTTACTTGTCTCTGGCCAGGAATTTGCCACTTAGTGGCAATTTTTAACTTTTTTGGGTTTTAAAAAATTGGCTTGATAGCCATTGTTTTTAATAAATAAAGTTTGAATTCTATAACTTTTAGCATGTTTTTATTTATTATTATTTTCTTTGGTGTGTTTCTTTAGTGTGTGAATAAGTGTTGTGATATGTTGATGAAATCTCAGCATCATAACGACTGAAATTCGAACATCTTGGTTTTATGAGTAATGCATTGATGTGGTATATATGCATGTTGTGATTAGTGATGCAAAATTTGAAGAATTTGACTAATGGAAAACAAAAATGCAAATACAAAAGCAAATGACCAGAGGATAATAGATTCATCTTCCTTGTAAAGAGATAACCAAAGAAATATAAGGAAAAGATGCAAACTGACTGTTAATAGTCGGGGTAAATTAAAATACCCAAGGTGCATAACAATAAAGATGAGTTGTAAAAGGCAAATGCAGACAAATTGCATAATTCCTAGATCCCTAAGCAAGAAAAAAGTAAAATAAATGGGCCAAAAAATAATTAATTTGGCCAAAAGAATAATAGTTGCCTTAGAAATATAATTTGTTATCATGAGAGTAGACAATATATTGGTAATTCACTGCTACAATAAATAAATTTTCCTTGTGGTGGTATACATGTAAGCATGAACAAAAATAGGGTGGTTTGAGGCATAAGGTGTTTGTGGTTTTCATAAGCCATGTGCTATTTTAAAATGTTTTGTTTAACAACTTATGGTAGAGTGGAATGTTGTACCAAGTTTCACTAGACCAAAATTTTGAAACATGCAGGATTCATAAAGGAAAATAAGCAAAGCATATTTTCCTCAAGGGAATTAACTTATTACTACAAAGTTAAAGATGGACAATATGACCATCTAAAGGAAAATATATTTGGCTTGATAATGCTAAAATAAATAAATAAATAAGGGTAGAGTTTTTGACAAAATTTTGCTAAAATAAAATATGAAAAAATGTTTTAGAAAGTGAAAATAATGTGTTTTGGTTCATTTCACCAAGGCAAATAAAGTTGTTTTCTCCAAATAAAGGTGCAGGGTGTGCTTGATAAGGTTATTTTGGCTTGGGTGGCTAAAATAATTTGAATTTTTACCTAAAAGTTGGGTTACGAAAAATCATGATAGCACTATGTGGTTAATCTAAAAGTTTAGGCGAAAAGAAACTCAATTTTATTTTAGCTAAATCCTATGAATGAAAATTTGAAAATTTAAAAAGGATGTGCAAAGATTAGGCCTGGTGAAGGTGAATTTTAAAGTGCCTAAATAAATGATAAGTGCTTAAGTCCTTGAAAAAAAAAACAATTATGCCAAGTTTTGAACTAAAATAAAAGCATCTAACTAGGCTAAAGAGACAATCTAAATTTGGCAATCATTTGCAACCTAAGAAAATTGGCTTTGGGAAATAATGTTCAAGTGGCATAGAAAAAAAAGAATAAATGCTAGAGTCAAAGTTCTAAAAATGGCCAAGAAATTTACTGAGCTCATCAAAGTTTGCTAAAATATTGTGAACTTTTAACAACCATGATATAGGGTACCCATACGAATTCTTGCCAAAAAGAATTGAAGTGAAAACAAAATTTGGCATGAATGTGCCAAAGAAAAAAAAGGCAAGAATCGGTTCTCTAAGGCAAGATATGCATTTTTATTTTTTATTTTTTGCTCTAAAAGCCAAAACTACATATATACTAAAGAATTATTGGTTCTACAAATAATGATTGCTTTTCACAATATTATTTTGGCATTTCCTACTAAAGTGAAAATCCAATGCTAATTTGGAGGCTTAATTCCACTCAACATATGCATAAATATTTTGCAAAATTAGCTTGGTGAAAAATGAAAAAAAATTCCTTGTATTTTGGTTAAAATTAAAATAATTCATAGAGAACCAAGTTCGGGTGAACCTAGCACTACCAATTATCTTTGCTAGAATAAAGAGCATCAAGCAAAATTGTGACCATTTTATAGATTAATTAATAAAATTGAAAAGCATTCAGTAATAAAAGAATCCTCAAGATCTTTGAATATGGTATGAATTTTATTAAAAACCATGAGAACATGTATTTTCTCTTTTAAAGTCATCAAGTTGAGGCTTCTAAATTTTAAATATCAATAAAAGTAGTTGAATTCTCCAGTGAAAAATTGAAATTTTTGGCTGAGAGATAGCAAGGCATGGCCATTTACTTTAAGTTCACTAACAAAATGGTCAAAGTAGAGCATCTAAATAATCATGAGTGAATTCGTGTTTTGACAAAACAAGAACATGCTTGACTTGTAAGGTCACAAAATAGACAAGTTACAAGTCATTAGATCATGGTTTAAAAAAACAAAATAAGCTAAAATTAAATTGAAATTTTGGCTAAAAGGGAGCAAGTGCAAAAAGTGCCAGGACCACCAAACAAAATGCCAAATTAATTGTGAGTTAAAAGCTATTTAAAATTTGCAAATTAAATTTTTTTTTCTAGCTCAAACATTAACATCAAGCACATTTTCCCCAAGTAAAGCTTGCATTATGCCATGCTAAAGTACAAAGCTCCAACCAAAAATTGGAAAACTCAAAGTAAAGAAAAACTGATAAATTATAAGTACTAAGTTTTTCGGCTAAAGAGCAAATTGGCTAAATGCCAATTTAAATTTTCTTGAAACAAAAAAGCTTGACTAATGGAAAATCAACAATCAATTTTGGTTAACCAAGAATTTGGCCAACACAAATGCACAAGCAAAAATTGCATTTCCTAAAAACAAAAGGCCACATTTTATTGGTGCAAGCAAGATGCTAGATCACAAAATAAAGAAATTAACCAAAATGCTTTCAAATTAATACATGAATCTTCAGTTAGGAATAAAATGCATAAAGTGTTAGTTAAGGTTTTTTAGCAAAGCTAATTAGCAACAATCAATTTTTTGGCTAAAATAAAATTCAATCATCAAATTCACAAGTATGTTGAAGCCAAATGCATTTTCCCAAGTTTAAGATACACAATTTGGAGTTCAAAATAATATATCACAATAAGATCACAAAATAATTTCAAGATTAATCTTCAACAACATAAACTCAGGAATGAAGCAAAAGAAAAAAAAATACCTCTTCTTCTAAAATAGGACTTAATGGATTTGTCTAAGGAGTTAAAGATGATCTTTTTGGTGAAGGAGTGATGGCTAGAGCAGCTGAAATAGATGGACTATTCACTGTGATTTTTAATGTAAGAGAAGTTGGTCAGAGATAGGATTATGTCGACGTTGGGATCTCCTCACGATGACGCTGCATGTTTGTGTCAATAAGGTGAAGCCGTTGGTGTAACAACGATGAAGATTTATGATGAAATAACAACCTTGTCCTGGCTAGCTTCAGCGCTAGGGAAAGCAGCATCGTGCGAATGAGCAACATCGTGCAAATGAGCAACATTGTCTTACTGCTTGTAAAGACCAGTTGGAGAATAACAGTAGCGGAGACGATTGACGACAGTGAGGTGACAGCCTGTATAGATCCAGCAACAGCTTGGACAATGGATGAGGAGGTGTTGGCATGATTAAAAAAAAAAGAAGAAAAAGAAAGAAGAAAAAAAAGGAAGAAAAAAAGAAATAAATAAATTTTTTGGGGAAAGTAAAAACTTAGGGTTATTGAGCCATGGGAGTTGTGAAAATTTGAGAGAATAAAATTGGGTGTAGTAGATTTTGAGGAATTAATTGACTGGGTATTTGAATTTTGAGAAAAATTTAGGGAAGAAATTAAAGATTAAGGAGAATTTGAAGGATGAAACACTGGATTTTCTTGAGGAGTTAGGGAACTTGATGAGCAATTAATTAATTGATTCTCATTAATTTCTACAAAATTTGAATTTGAATTTTTTGCTAAAAAGAAGAAGAACCTGGTTGAGCATGAAAGCTTGGGGAAGTGGATGAAATTTCATAATATGTTACAGCTCATTTTTTCCACTTTGATGATGTCTGTACTGGGTCTATTTTTGAAAGATTGGAGAAGAGAGTTTAAGCTACATAAATATTTATGGGCATTTATTTTACGTGCAAATTAGCCTTGGGCCTAGCCTAAGATAATTATATGTGGAGGGTATTGTTTATGCCATATTTGAATTTTGTGTTGAAATACGTTAAGGCCATTGAATTAATAACCTAATTTGATTTAACTAAAAATTTTAAAGCCTAAAATAAATGAAAAGCCTGGCTCATATCAGCGTAACTTAATAACTAAGGCAGAAGATTCTAAAGGAGGAAACAACTGTTTAGACATAGCTTGGGAAAGAAGGTTGTGTTTGGGAAGTTACGTGAATTTATTTCCCTAGAAATGGAAGACTCATGAGCTGGAGAATTAATTTGGGGAAATAAATTCTACAACTATAAAAGGACGTAGAATGATAGAAAGAGGGGGACAAATAATCAATCAACCAATCCAATCAATCTACTAATCAACATTTACAACCAATCAACACACAATCAACATCATCATGTCAACAATCATGATCAAACAAAATTTCCAATTTTAGTTATTATCAGTCAAATTAGTAAATCATTGTTTATTTCTTATTTTACAAGCACTATTTTATTTCTTTGTTCAACTTAGTGTGTAATAGCTTCTTTTTTAGTACAAATTTTCCTTTTCATTATCTCTTCAACACTCTTTAATTTAATTTGAAGTTGGAATCCAAATGAATTATGGTAAAGGAGTTTGGAAATTTAGGAATATAATAACATTAGAAGTCATAAATCAATTGAGGAAAGTTGAGGAAAATTTCCTTTGGCAGGCTCACACAAATTCACCAATAATCTTTTAGCATGCGACAAAAATTAGAGAAACAAATTCTACAACAATAATAGGTCATCAATACCAAATACAATAACATTAGAGGAACTAACATCGATCCTTGACAAAACCAAGAAAAAGAATCCACCCGCAGTAACATGTATTAAGTTCTATTTCGTTTCCTAACCAATGAGCAACTTTTAATACAAACTGAGCTCTACAATAAATCAGTAGCTATCTTTATCTTCTCCAAAGTAGTAATCTTTGACTTACCCAACTTGTTATGGGTCAATTTCAATTACTGCAACCACGTAGTCGCTCTCCCTCTTAACTTGGCTACCAAATGCACACTCTTGGTTTCTAACACTCCTTTAAACTCTAGAATTTTGTCAATAATGGCTAACCAATCAAGAAACTCTTATAATTGTAAGCTGCCATGAAATTTAAGAATTTCAGTCCTCATTCCTATCTTTTAGTGCTTACTATCCTCCTCTACTGCTGCCCTACATCTTCTGTGATGGTCCTCCTCATAATATTCTTCTTATTCCTTATAGTTATTCACCTCTACATCTGAGTTTTTTTAGTGGTTATTTTTATAATGGATTGGATTGGCTTTATTTTGATTACCTAGAATCACATCTATCCTCCATATCAACTATTCAACTACCTACTCGAACCGATCATCAATCATCTCATGAACTCGCTACTTCATATCACATTCATAAATATTATTAAGACATTGCTATTTTTTAGGAGGCATGATTAACTAAGATCAGTTTGGCTCTGATGCCAATTGATGTAGTGGAAGCTATAAGTAAAGGGATAAAAATTGAAAGTCTGTTGATTAAAATACTAATTTTCATAAATTTAATCTTCTATTTCCTTTTATTTCAAAAATACCAAGAAACATGCATTAAACTCGTTGATTCAAAGAATCCCTAGATTGGAAAAAATAGAAATTTGTATTAATATCATCCAAAAACTATCTCACACCATAGAATAAGATGAATAAATAATGTATAAGACAAAACCCTAAAAGAAAAGGGCAAAAAAGGCCAAATAAAAAGTAAAATAAGTAAATCCAAACACAAAATTTTAAAGCCTAAAAAGAAGCTTCAAATAGTCAAAGTTGGCCCTAAAACCAAGTTGTGATAAATGAATCCTATCATCCTTATAAATCTTTGAATAAGCTTCGTTTTGATATATTGTGGGCCCTATAACTCAATCAATGTTAGAAGTTATGGCCTTTTAAAGCACTATTGTGCACTTTATCCCTTTTATCATAATCCAAATGTTTCATGAATTGTAGAGCTATCTAGTCTGCATCATTTACAATGGCAAGTCTGTAAAAATTCAAGTTCGACACCTGATATTGTGAGGCAATTACTCCTTCAAACAAAATCTCGTTACAATGACTCCATATTGTCTAGTTGATGGCATAAAATAGACACCATAAGAATCATCTCTATAAAATCCATAAATGAAGCTCTTTCAAAATTCAAATCATTGAAAGAGAGTGAATGGCATAGCCATCTGAACACCCCACTACCGAGTAAAATTAGTAGCATCTTACTCTCCAACTATAGTGACATTCTAAATATAATTTTCTAATAACAATCTTACAATTATACGTGGTTCAATTCCAATAATTTTGTGAGAATTTGATCCAGTTATAATCAATTCCACAAATTTTAAAATTTGGAATTGCAAATGAATTCTACAACATGTTCATTTAAATCAAATACACATCATTTTTCATTGCAAATGAATTTTACAAAATTTTATGGAATTCATTTATACCAAACATACTCTTAATAAAATTTTAAAAATATTACTATAAAATCATTTCTAAAAAATATTATCTACTTCAATATATATATATTTTTTATAAAAAATTTATAAAATGTATGTACAAATTCAAATTTAATGTGTTTACTTTAGATTAAAAATTTATAAAATTTATATGAAATTTAAAATATTTAAATTTTTGAATATATTTATAATCGAACTAAATTCTAACAAATTATTTTTAAAGTAATTGTTATTTTATCATGTAACATTAAGTTAAAAAAAATTTTTATTAAATAAAATATTAATTTGAATTCTACATTTATATCAAATACAATATAAGAAATTGTAAAATTCATTTGAAATGAATATCGTAAAATATTCATTTAAATCACATGTATGAAATTAATAATAGATAAGTTCAATTCTAGAAAATGAAATTTTTTTTTGATGAAATCGAATAAAACACTATAAATAAATTTAATGCCAAAATTTATTAACTGGTCTATTCTTTTTATATCTTATTATTTTTTGTGGGAATAAGAAAATGTTTTAAGTGAATAAATTACTGGAAAGGATTATATAATAACTTTTAAATTACGTTTGGATATTTATTAGAATATTATATATAATTGAACATAATAAATTGATAAAAGTTGAAAGATTCGACTTCTTAGGAGTAAAATTGAGGACGAATGAAATCATTAATTCTTTATAATTTCATTAGGCATGTAATCTATGATATTATAGTTTTATTTTCATTAAAAAAAAAATAAATTGAATAGTGCGTAGAATAAAACAAAAACTAGTATGTATAAATTGCCTTCCTGGAACACATGACGTAGGGGATTTTTTTTTTTTTTGATTTTTTCATAAATAATAAAAAAATATAATTCATCTTTTTCTTTTAAAAATACATAATAATTATTTTTAAAATATATGATCATTTTAAACTGTTAAAATAACAAAAACAATCAAATAAAATAATTATGAAAACAATCAAAACAACTAAATAAAAAAAATTATAACAACTAAAGTATCCAAATAAAATAACTACCAAAATAACTGAGAAACACCAAAATAAAATTAACTATGAAAACAATTGAAATATTAAAACAATTGAAATAACCAAAAATAAAATCACACACTCTTCAAATTAATGAGAACCCATGAATTGATTCTATTAATATCCATAGCAACAGAAATATAAATTCAAAAATAAAATAAAAAATAAGAAGAAAAAACACAAATCCAAACTAAAAAAATCACTCATTAAATTAAAAAGAATCCATGAATTGACAAAAGTTTATCAACACCCATAGTACAAAAAATAAAAATTAAAAAATTTTAAAAAAGAAGAAGAAGAAACATCAATAATAATGGAATATAGCTAAATAAAGTGTGCTTGTCTTTCTTCACTTATGATTAGAATGGAATATGATTTTAAGAAAATCCAAAAACAAAATAAGAAGAAGAAGAAATGAAAAAAAATTTTAAAAAAATTACGTTATTGAAACACGAAAAAATACAGTTGAAAAAAAAATTATATATTTTAAAAAAATTAGATAAAAGTAGAGTGTCATTTTTTGAAAAAAAATAAATAAAGCCTAACGTAAGAATCAATCCATATATATCCAAATTTGGATCAAATCATCTAATGCTAAAACCTTGAATAGTGAAAAATCGCACATAGTTAAGAACTTCATATTTTTGCCTTCCACTATACGCTAAGAGAGCAAAAAAAAAAACTACTGAGAAGCAAAAGTTTGTCAAACTACAAATCATCAGCTCTCTAATTGCAGAAGAAGGGATTGGTATGAATCATCATTCTACCCTTTTTGACAAAGCACCGATATCAATCATTAAAAATTTATGTTGAGATGATAGTTCTCCCTTATAGCTCTCTGATAGCCACGGTGAAAGTTATTTTGCAGTTCTTCTTGCTTTCTTGTGCTGTGTTAGTGGATATTGAGCAACACCACCATACCCACATCCAGCCGTACGAAGTCAAAGGTCACATCAGGTCTCCCAACAACATTAAAATCTGGACATCCACCAACATCCAAGCTCTCGATCTGCGCTATGAATGGAGCTCGAATCTGAAGACTAGTTTCCTGTACAAGCTTATAAAGGCGGAAGATGTTGACAGAACCTATGTTCGCTTCCATCCAAACATCATCAAAGTTCCCTGGTCAGAATCATGAATTGTGTTCTGTGTTGGTCTCTTAAGTTCACGGCTTGAGAAGGAGGAGTGTAAGGCTTAATCTCAACAAGCGGCTACCCAATTTCTGCCAACTGTGTGGTTTTCTCGACCATAGCTCAAGAAATTGTCTGACGTCCACGTCAGAGGAAGCTTCGCGGGAACTTGCTGAAGTTCTAATCTATGTTGTTCTGTCAATTCCAATAGGTTTTTGGTGCAGATAGATTAATGAGGTGCACCAGTGCGTTCTAATGGAAGTGAAGTCCAACTTTCAGCTAATCTTTCACTCTCTAGATGCAAGCCATCAACTCAAGTATGTCCTGCCTGAAGACGAGCGCATCAGATCGCTGATCAACACTGTGCCGCTGCTACTGTTGTTTCTACAAGGTTCTGTTACTGTTCACCTCAACCATTGCACTGGAGCTACAAACTTTGAATTGATATCAAATGGCACTGGGCTTAAATTAGTCCTGGCCCTTTTCAATTTAAAAGTAATCCAATGGCTTTGGGCTTCTCTTGCTCAAGGCCTTTCAAAATATGTACTCTTATAAATCTAATCTATTCTACTTTATTTATTTATTTTTTATCAACTATTGATGGAATTGAAGTAGAGAGGGGATTTAAACCACTGCTTTAAAAGGGTTCCAATTCTGTGATTGAAATTGTCTAGTTCTAAGGAAATTGGTAATAACTGTTTTTAACCTAGACGTATTGTTTTAGTACTTAAACTCATGACTTTCAAAGTAATTTGTCTTTCTTTTATCATCCGAACCAGATAAAAGAAGGTTATTTTATCTTATTTTGATTAAAAAAAAATTACAAATCATCCGTAGATAGGTCTAGAAATATATACAAAATATTTTTTTGTACTAAAGTACAATGCAATGGATGATTAGACAGGTACAATTTTTTTTTTTACCAAAGTACAAGGGAGAGAAATTTCTATGTCCTATGGTATACTTGGTTTTTTTTTTTTTTTTTTAAAAAAACTTGGCTGTTAGGCTAAGAATACAGGATCACATACAAGTAAAATTTATTGAGGAAATTTTATTAAATGAACCATTTGTAATGATTTTTGGCTCTATATTTCTTCTTGATTTGGAACTTTTACTTTATATATATATATATATATAAACTTTCTCTACAACTTCCAAACTTATTTGTTCTTTTTTGAACTCCTCTTAATTTAAGATGGTGTATATATTTATTTAATTTTTATATTATAAATAATTTTAATTTTTAATTTAATTAGCTTAATTTCTTATGGGATCTTTGAAAATTTTGAATGAACTATTTAAAATTAATCTAATTATTTTCTTTCAATAAAATCTTTACTTTTATTAGTATTAATAATAATAAAATAAGAATTCTTTGATATATTACATAATTCTTTTTTCATTGTTTTTGTTGGTTTTTATTTTTTTCAGTTATTTTTTGTTATTTTTAATTGTTATTTTTCGTTATTATTTGTTGTGATTTTTTTTATTTGTTGTAGTTAGATTGTTGTGTATAACTTTTGAAAGCTGTATTGATTTTATTTAAATTAAGCATAAAGAATTTAAAAATTATGTAATATAGTTCATTAATGAAATTGTGTTTTCAGAACTATTTTGTTATTATTAATTACGTAAAACCGTCCACAATTTTATCTGGGTCTTCTTCTTTCCTCGGTCTGTTGTCAATTGCTTCACTAGAATTATTTACAACTACTACTTTGATGGCACCACAATCATCTTGTTGGTTGATTCTTGACATTGGTTGTTTCAGTGTTAAAGATTTGATAACCAAAAATTCCCAAGGCAAGGATATGCAAGAAGGAACCAAGATGCAAAGAAGAATAAACAAATTCATGGTGTTGATGTTCAAGGGCAAAAAAAAAAAAAAAAAAAAAAGATTTTGATCGATTAAAAAAGAGAAAAGGAAGAAGATTTTGATTGATTGAAGAAAATTTTGAGGGATTGAAAAAAAAATAATTAAAGAGAAAATGAAAGATGGTGAGCGGTTAAAGAGGGTGAACATTTGAAGAAGAGGAAGAAAAAAAATGAAAAAAAATCATAATTGAAAGAATATCTATATTTATATCTATATCTATATCTACATAAATATATAATATCTAAGTGTATAAATTTTTCCACTTAGGACAAGTTATACCATATACTAACACGTAGCCCTCTCCCTCTGCTTCCACATTCTCACGCTTTTTTTTCCCTCTCATTTCATGCTTCCAGCATCTCATGCTCTTTTTTTTTTTTTTTTGTTTTTTCTTCTCTTCAGTTTCTTAACATGTTTTAGTGTAGAGATCTTTTTTTATCAGTTCACTATGTTGATAATGAAAAGAAATAAAAAAAAAATTGGAAGAGTTGCAACATTCTATAATTCCTGTTTTTGTGCTTCCAATTTTTTTCAATTTTGTTTTCCCAATTTTATTTTGATTTGAGAGATCATCAGTTGATCAAAACAAAATACTTTCTCTATATAAACTTCTATTGTGATTCTTCTTTGTGTCAGTTTTTTTTCTTATTACCATTTCATCTTTGGAACCTGATCGTTTGAATTTGTCAACCACTGGACCAGTAGTGACAATTCTAGGCTTTGCCAATATTATTTTGGGAGCTGAGGATGCTGGTGATGGACTCGAAGAGTTGGTAGCGCTAGTAGAGCCAGCCATTTGATTGAAGTTCTAATTTTTTTCTTTTCTTTTCAAGCAAGGAATTTGATTTTTTGGCTGCTTAAAAGCTTAGCTCTTTCTTATACCTTTGCTGCTCTACTAATGAAAATAAATGCAATCTTACTACAACAAACACACCATATGCTCTAGATCAAGTTCATAATTCGACTTTTTTTTTTGGGTTAATGTTTCCCCTATATTTTTGAAAACTAATTAAACTGGAGAAAATATATATTGAAAAGGAAGTAGCTCTTCTTTTGGGTCTTATGTCGTATGTTCAGAGGTTTTGTTCACTGATTTGTAGAGACCGTTAAAATTTTGTCAATTGCGTTAGGTTCTCTCCAGATGGCACTAAATTCACCAGTGTAAGCTTTGATAAGAAAGGTGTAGACAATGGGATTTAACGAATGTCTAAGATTTTAGCAACCATGACACTGTTTGAACTCAGTGATCAAAAGAACACATGACCATATCATAAAGATATAACGTAGAGATGAGGAGTCACCACCTAAGGTAATAATTGACATAACTGATGAGTGATGGTAACTCGATTCTCTAAAAGAAAGTTAACACCACAACCAAGAGATTCTAGATATAAAATATCAATTTCTTTCAGTCTTGTATGCATTTAAAATTACTTTATTAATTACTAAATTATTCTCTAATTACATGCAATTTCGTATAAACCCTAATTTAAAATTCATCTAACTCTAAGGTAACTAGTTATGAAATAACACTTAAACAATAAATTCACATAAATCATAACGTCCTTAAATCAGTCTAATCTACATTGATTTTAATTAAGTTAGCTAAATCTACATGGGATTTAACGAATGTCTAAGATTTTAGTAACCATGACACTGTTTGAACTCAGTGATCAAAAGAACACATGACCATATCATAAAGATATAATGTAGAGATGAGGAGTCACCACCTAAGGTAATAATTGACATAACTGATGAGTGATGGTAACTCGATTCTCTAAAAGAAAGTTAACACCACAACCAAGAGATTCTAGATATAAAATATCAATTTCTTTCAGTCTTGTATGCATTTAAAATTACTTTATTAATTACTAAATTATTCTCTAATTACATGCAATTTCGTATAAACCCTAATTTAAAATTCATCTAACTTTAAGGTAACTAGTTATGAAATAACACTTAAACAATAAATTCACATAAATCATAACGTCCTTAAATCAGTCTAATCTACATTGATTTTAATTAAGTTAGCTAAATCTATATGTTTTTTACAAAGTGAAATGGAAAACTAATGATGACCCTAATTCATTTAATTATTTACGTGAGCCTAAGTCTATTTATTTTATTTTTAAGAATAATGAGGGTAAGTCTATAAATTTTATGGCCAATTGATTGAATTGGATTATTGGGCCTAATTCTAATTTTAAATTAAATGAAATGATCATAAATCTATTTTATTTAAAAAGGAAATGCTTTTAATGTGCTGAACTAAGTCCAAATTAATTTTAATTAAACTAAAGTGGATATAAGTCTAAATTAATTTTAAAGTTAATTAAACCTAAAAAATCAAATTTAAAATCTTATTAATTGAGTTAAAACCTAACATGAGTTTGAGGCCCAAAATGAATTAAAAATAAATAAAGGCCCAAAAAACATAAAACATATCAAAACAATCAAATAAAAAAATTAAACAAGCAATTAAAAAATTATTTCTTCTAAAAAAATACCTAATTTGATTTCATGTAACCTAAGAATTAATTTATTGCCATCATTGATTTTATTAGGATTTTACCAAATAAACATAATTTACTAATTAATTTTAGAACACAAGAAAGTAGATATTCACAATTTTTCTCACTATTGAGGCTATTATAATCTACATGAATAAATTAAATGCAAACAAAATAAAACATAAAACATTAACAAAATAACACAAAATAATATAAATAAAATAATCCTAAAATCTATGTGTAATAACTACATATACAAATCCATGACATCCTATAGATCTTTAATTGATTTAAATTGTACAATCACATCTCCTTCACATTTTGCTCATCACCGTAGCTAAAAAAAAAAGAAATAGAAAAAATGATTAGAAAAGAATGAATAAAGAAAATAATAAAAATAAAACAAAGCGAGTTAATAAAATAAAAAGAAAGAAAGAAAAGATAGAGATGATAATGCAAATGCCGTTTGATTGCTTCTCATAAAAGGAATTGATCACTGTTTTGGAATAAAGTCAGTAGAGTTTCTTGTCTTCCTTCTTCAAGGCTCATTGCTTTTTGTTTTTAAAAACGCAAAAGATTTTTTAAAAGCTTTCTCTGTGCTTTCTTTTCGAATTCTTTGTTTTTCTCTCAAATTTTTTTTAGCGGTCAAAGTCTCCTCTCTTTTTTTAATGAAAAACCCCTGTTTTTTTTTTATATATATATTTGCCCTGCTTTCTAAAATCTAGGACTCAAGCCCCTTTAACTTGAAATCCCGCAGGTTGTTAAAAAGAAAGATAATCCTCTCTGCCATTTCAAAATTCCAAGATAAAAGACTTTTTATCCTTTTGAAACCTTCCATAAGTTATTAATTGGAATGGATAATTGCTTTTGCAATAACAAAAACTTTAGGATAAATTAAAAAGAACAAAGATAAATGTGTAGGATTTCATTTATCCTCTTTTTTTCTTTAAAAATTAATTAAAAATTAATTTTTGACCAATTAAAATTCAAAAAATAGAAAAAAAAATGGACTCAGAACCATATCGGACTGGTACAATTACAATCGGAATTATATATTTTTTATCAAAAAAATGAAATTCTAATAAGAATTCCAATCGGAATTCTACATTTTCGATCGAAAATGTGGAATTCCGATCCAGAATTTACAATTCAACCCCTCTTAAATTTTCCTATATTTTGAATTTGACCCATATAAGAAACAAAAGACTTTGCAATTAAGCCCTTGAAAGCTTTGCAATTTAGCCCTGAATCTGAAATTCAAAATTCTAAAGATCTATTTGTAATGAATTATTGTCATCAAATCATTTGTCTCATATGCGTATCAATACATTCTAAAATTGGGTGCTTATAAAAGGCATACTATTTGATGACAGTGCTAATTTCTTTTTTTTTTTTTTTTTAGAAAAATGGATTCCTAATTTAGTGAAATCAACTATGTGTAACTTAACTTAGCTTTTGGCTATGTAATGGCAGCCGCTGCTTGAGATTATCAGAAGGTTAGCAAATTTTCATGTTCTGTTTATTTTTTTATTTTTATTTTTTGTAATTTTAAATTTAGCTTATGAATATCTAGGTAGATTTTTGTTTACTTTAATTCTTGCAAAGTCTTGTTTTTTTTTTTTTTCTTTTTTTACAAACTTTTGTGACACTAACGGTGATTATAAACAAAGAAAGATGCTTTTTTGAGTTTTGTTTCTCTGTATGCATGCAGAATTGGGATATGTATTTGGTTGCATTGATGTTTCAAGAATTGCTTGCTTAAGAAAAGTCTCGGGCATCAACTTTTATTAACTAAGAGGTTGATCTTGATGAGTTGATGGATGTATGCAGTAAGTGTACTTGGTTCTTTCATATTCATTAATCTATTACGTACGATCAGTCCATAGGTGACATAGGTAAAACATTTAAATGTGTGTTTTTTTTTTTTTTAATGTTTGGCCATTTGAGGGTTAAGTCTTTGAATTAAATTGTGTGTTTTGTCAATTACGGTGTGTAAAAGAGGGAAGAGTTTTCTTTTCATTTTGTTTTCTCAATTTCATTTCTCTGTGAGAACCCAATTTCCTAATCATCTTTTACATTCTTTTCTCTTGCTGCAACCTTTTGTCATTCATATAGCCGAGGCTTCATTAGTTATTTCCCTGGATCCTACCCCGACGATGACAATTCTAGCTCCTCTATTTTCTCAGATGGCGATGCTTGAAAGTCTTGGTGCTTCTCCTTCATCGCCTGCAATTTCATTGTTTGAAAGGTTAGTTTTTTTTTTCTTTTGATCTTTTACATTTCTTAGGATTGAAAAGATGTTATGTTTCTATGGTTTGAATTGTTTCTCTGTTATTATATGTAATTGGATTATTTCTAGATTTTTTTATTTATGACCTATGAGTAATTTTAATTAAATTGGGTTTCTTATGATGACGTGCTCACTGCTCTCAATCAATTTCGAAGTCAAGTCAATAAAATAAAATTTAATTTTATGTATTGGTAGCAACTGAAATGATGTATGAGAAAGAGTTGGTCTTTTTGTGCTATTTGTAACTGTTATTTCTAGATCTTTTAATGGAAATTGCCTGTTTCCATGAATTGGTTTTGGATGTCTAGATGTTCATGTTGTTTAGGCACATATATATGTAGGCTTCTTTGTGCATGTAAATTTTGAAAAAGATTACAGTCTTAAAGTTTGATGATGGTATGATAGGGATTCAATTGGGAATCATGTAACAAGGTCAGAGGATGGTAAAACTCTTTTAAGAATTTCATTCCTGACATCGCTAATACATGAGTTACTCATGTCTGGCTTCCTCTAACTTCTTAGTTAATTGCACCTCAAGGTATTTCTCTAGCAAATGCTATTACTACTTATTTCAAAATTTTGGATATGGGATTCAAGGGAAAACATATGACTGATTTCATTTTAAGAATCTTTGAAGCCATGAAACCTTAAATGTTGATTTTCTTTTGACAAAGTTATAGGCACGTTATTTGCCTTCGTTTTAATATTGAATCAGGGTATATGCTAGGAAGACTGTATGATCTAAGTGCATCAAAATATGGAAACCAAGATGAATTAAAGTCACTAATTTAGGTTCTTCTTAAGAAAGGCATTAAATGTTTGGCTAATATAGTGATAAATCATAGAATTGCTGAGAAGTAAGGTGGGAGAGGAATTTGGTGCATCTTTGAAGGCAGAACTATTAATAATCGCCTGGACTAGGGACCTTGAGGTTGTGAATTTGATCATAGATTCTGGTGTTATGCTCTTATACAAAACATGAGAGGAAGAGGAAGAAGTAGAATCAGAGTAGTAGCATGAATATTCCTGCAAAAGTTGCATATAAATTTCCAGTTTTACATGCTTCTAACTCTCTCCGAGGTGCTCCTTGAATACCCAATTGTCAATTGCTCTTTTCTCTATCTTTTCTTCTTTTCAAGATCTTCTTAAAGAAGCTTATTGCTTTCATGTATTTTATTTCAAATTTCACTTCGTTTAGAGTGGGGAATTTATTTTTCACCAGTTTACTTTAATGGTTCTTTAGTTTTAGGTGCTCCTAGAACTAGGTTAGTACCATTTTTTACTTAGAAGAGGAAATTAGTAATTGGGTTTTAACAAAAGATGGCTTAGAGTTTAGAGAGAAGCAATGTGGATGTTGAGGATAAGTTAGTGGTTGTTAGGCCTGCCATTGAATTGTATACTGAGGAGGCAATTGATGCCCTTAAAGCTGGAAAAGTCATTACAGTGCCCACAAATACTCTCTATGGACTTGCTTGTGATGCTTGGTATGTGCTTCTTCTTCTTCTTCTTCTTTTTATAATGCTATTTATTTTTTTCATTTTTTTATTGGGTTTAATTTTTTGATGTGTGCTTTTTATGCTGGTGAGTGGAGATTATTGTTGTTTTTGTTAGGTTGTGATTGTGTATTTTGGACACTTTTTTATTAAAAAGAAGGAATTAGCAAATTTGTTATGGGGGAAAAGAAGATTGCCAAAATAGAGGACATTAATCAATAATTAATGAAAATGTTGAATTGAACCTGCATGATGTTTATATGTTTTTTTGGACTTCAACTTTGTGTTTACATGCTAAGATGTTAAACAAACAAGCCATTCCTTATTATACAATTCACAAAATTTTATCTTATTTTATTTCAAGAATAGTTTGACTCTACAGCGGCTATAATATGTTGGTTTTAAGACTCTATAGTGGTTGTCAACTTATTAAATAAAAGATAAGTGAGATACTTGGAAAGGGGGTGGACCTAGAGAGGCAAGACAGTGCTCATCTTGAAACAACGAAGTAAATATCTAACTATACTTCATGAAATGGTTATGGATGCTCTATCCCTCTATAGCACAGGGTTAAACAGAGAGAATGGCTAACAAATTGATAATACAGAATGATTTATGAAAATTTTCGGGATCTTTATACATGTTGTTATTATATGAATTTGAACACTCCTCTCTGGTTGCATATACTTCTGGAATATCTTAGATTTTGTTAGGAATATAAGTAATTGATCCAAATTGAGCAAAATCCATGGATGCCTTAAAGCTAAATTTTTTTTTGTGTGGTGTGTTGTTCTGGGTTGGAGTTCAGTTGTCAATGTTATTGTATCAATATTTTGAATACTGAATTTAAGGGATGGAAACATCTCTATCTATCTTTCAATATTGTTGTTCTGGGTTGGAGTTTAGCTTTTGTTGCAACTGCTTTCCCATTTAAGCTATTGTGAACAGTTTTCTGTTGTTCAACAGAGTTTGATTATCATCTTTTTACAACTTAAAGCTTCAATGCTTCAAGGACTGGAGCAACAAATTCCCTCAGCCAATCTTTGCTAAAAAATTCTTTGTAAAGTGGTCAATGTTCAGTGAAGGGTGAGTTTGATAATTGTAACTATATGTTTGATTTTTTTAAATGAATCCTAATATTGTTTCCATAACCCATATTGAAAATGAAGGAATTTGGAATACCATTTATAGTTCAACTAATATTTGCTAATTTTTTGTTTGCAATGTGGGTTGCAGACTGAACCTGAAACAAATGAAGTTTATGCACAGATTACACTACTTCCTAATTCAGATGTGAGCTCTTTACTGATATTGATCTATAGTTAAAGGCAATGCTCCTGAATGCATTTCGTTTTTATAAATTTGCTATGTTGGTCTCATTATGATTATTTCTCTTTTAATCTGCAAAATGATATGATGCAATTTTATAGCAATTTATTAGCAATAAACCTAAATTTATTTTTCACTTAATATCTACATAAGTTGGCATCTATATGGTATGTCTATGAAATCATTTTTTTAGTTTTTTCCCTTATATCTTTGATGTTCACATCCTATTTTGATTACACAATAAATAAATAAATTCAAGTTTCTCTTGATTATAAGTAAGTGGATTTAGTGTTTTTTAATGCAGCTATTACAAGGTTAATTCACCATTGGTGGAGAGAGATAAATTATTCTTTAACAGCCTTCATTTTTAATTAAGTTTTAAGTTTGCTTTCAAAATTTTGTGCATTTTACATTTTTTTTTTAAGATGAGTATACTTCTTCTCAGTAATCAAATTGAAATAAGAGAGAGGCTAACTCCATCGGACACAACCACATCGGACACAACCACATTTTCATCTCCCATAAAAGACATCACATTCACCTTCATACTTGCTTTGGCTCTTTTAACTTCTGTTGCTTTTATTATATTTATATCATTTAACCTCTTTTAAAAAAAAATTATTATTATATATATATATATATATATATGGATTCTTCATGGAAAGGGTGACGGTGCTCTTGAACTTATGAATGTTATCCTTGGATCTCCTTTTTGTATCAGTCCATGTTCCTTTTTTTTTTTTTTTTGAAAACGAATATTTGTGTTTCTATAATTCATGTTATTTAGGTATTTGATTTATTTATTGTTTGGTAGTGGATACCATTGTTGCTATTCTTTCAAATTATATGGCATTAATTGGTTATGTTTAGTGAGTATTTCAGAGAGTGTTTTTTTTTTTTTAATGTTTATTTTTAAAAAAGAAAACCAAGAAAGAAAAAAGATTATAGTGATTGTAAGTGTACTTTGCATGGTACTCTTTAATATTCAGACTTTTTTTTTATGTATTTTTTTTTGTTGCTTTTTCTATTACATTATGTTCAACACTTGCAAAAGTATCTCATGTGTTAGTTTTATGAGAGAGAGGTAGGGAAAATTCAAATTAGCTACGTAAAAGTTACAAATGAGAAATTATGTTCAATTTTTATTATACGAAATTTGCATATTTATTTAATTTTATGAGCTCAAAAAATAATACTCGGCTTTTGATAATTTGAAATTTAATTTCTTAGGAAGATTAGCAGAGGTATACTCGGTTGTTATTATGTTAAATTAAAGAGGAGAGGAATCCATGGGGATCCCATATGGTTGCACTATTTTGGTGTGTGTTTACTTTTCTATTTTTTGCTTTGGGTGATGCTATTATTACACTTAAAAGGAAGAGGTCTCATGTGCCTTTATGGGTAGATTTTTGGTCATGTTCTTCCATTAATGGTCCTTTTCTATCAAACTTCAATTATCTAATTCTAAATTTCATTTATTCTTTGCAAAAATAGTAAGCTAACTCAACTTCTTAAAAAGTCTTTACATAATGCCTTTCAATTGCAAAGTATTACCATGTTTTAGAGGCGACCAAAAAAGTTTTAAAAAAATTGATTAAAATTTTGGGTGTTGGACGCTTACATATTCAATAGTTTTTCATGTAAATGTAAATTAGGTTATTTTTTTAAATTAGTACTGGAATTATTTTGAAAGGTACTTTAACTGAAATTTAGTGGATTGATAACTAATACTATAGAATTTATTGATTTATTCATTATTTTCTAGAAGTCACTTTTTCAGTTTAATTGTAGTTTGTATTTTTTATTGTCTACTATAAGGGATATTTAAAAGAATTTAATATGTTACGTTTTTTAAATATAAAACAATATATATTTATAATTAGTATTTCACAAAAAATTATTTTAAAAAATAAATTCACCAATGCAATGCATCCAAATAAGCAATCAAAATTACAAAGATTATTAATTAAGTATTAAATAATTAATTAAATAATGAGTAATTAATTAGTTATTTTAAATTAAAATTAGTTGCAAAAATAAGTGATAAATTAATTATAAATTAAAATAATTTAAAAGTCACCTACACAATTAAATTGATTTTTCATTAAAAACTTTAAAAGTTATAATTATATAGTAAGTGACTAAATAATTATATAAGATTAAAATTAATTACATTATTAGATTGAAATTCATTTCAGTATTAAAGTCTAATTTATTATAAAGGCATCGATAGTTTAATCTTTTTCCTTTTTATACAACTAAACTTTCAATAAAATACAAACATCAACATGAACGTCAACATCTTGATTATTTACAAGCATCTTGATTCTTTATTTTCACAAACATGATTATCTTATTATTTTCTCACTAAATTTAAAAACCAATTAATTTGAACACATTATTCCATATAACATTATTTCATATTTAAAAATAAAATATTATTTACAAAAATTAATTTTTTACTCATGGCGTGAGCCACCCTGCTAGTTTATTAAAAAAGATAGTTTTGAAATAATAAAAAATTAATGACTTTTTTTAAAGAATAAAAAGTTATTTACATATCAGTCTCATATACGATTTGTATCTGATAATTTACTAGACTCCTATCGAGCACAAAATTATTCCTTAAAAAAAATAAATTGAAATCACATAGATGAAACATTTGTTCATGAAATAAAACCTGATTGTTGGATGAGTGTATCCAATAACTATTTCCTTGATTAACTACACTAAGTCGAACCAGATATTTACTTTAAGGGATTTTAAATTTTTATTTTTTATTTGTTTTATGCCTCTGATATTTGATAGATACAAAAATTATGATTATTATAGAATTTAAATCGGATGGATTTCTAAGATAACAAATTAGCTCTCCCAACGACCATCTCTTAGTTACTCTAAATGCTTTCTAAAAGTCATCATCATCATTTTTAGTCTCAAATTAATATTATTACAATGATACACATATCTCATTCAAATCATGTTTATTAATTATTGGTTTAATATCATTGACATATATGTCATTTTTGGTGAATAATTTGGAAGGCTGAGGGGGTAACCACAGGACTATTTTTGTGGAAATCTAGAGAGTATGGTTACCCTCTTAGGCTTCCAAATATATATATAAACATGATACGAAAGAAATGTGTATAATTGTATAATAATATTAATTTTTTAGTCAAAATTCCAAAAATTTGAGCGGCAAATGCTGCAAGACAATAAAAATTCTATTTATTAGTTATCAGTCATTGTTGGACATATTATTGGATAATCAATTCACAAATGACTGAGTATATAAAAATTTTAAAAAATGGTACGCTAATCAATGTCAAAATAAACCAAAATTATGAAGTTCTCTTGTTTAAATGTTCATCTTCACAAATGCTTATAATATTGATTTATATTGATTAATAAAAAAAATTATTATCCCTCAAGAGCTAATAAAATATTTGCATAAATTTATAGTGTGGTTAACAAGTCATTGATTGCAAAATCATCACTAAAGATAGATGTATTCTTTCCTAATTAAAGTTGTTGGATACTTTTATATCATCTTTATAGTCTTGCTTGGATCTAATCATATTAGTTAGAGTTCAATAAACTCTAAATATCATACTAACAAAAGAAAGATTTATTCAAAATTGGTTTTTAAATTTCTAACCTAACCCATCAAATTATAAAAATTATATAAATTATTAAAATGTGAGAGCTAAAAAAGCTGGAACTTAAAATATGTAGTACTAATAATGAAATATATAACACGATATTTTAAGTAAAAAAAAAACTATTGTTAGATGAGAAAAATACCGCTCTATGTAGGAAGATATTATACACATTATATGTATATAAACTATGATTAAATGGGAGTCATAGTTTGTTTGTTTGTTTGGTTTTCTAAGCATGAGATATTATGGGAGGATTCCAACTGTGTGAGGTATCTTTAAGCCTATATCACATTCAAACTAATCCCTTGGTTTATCTAAGCATGAGGTATCCTAAACGGGTCTCAACTGAAGGAAGCACTTTTAAGCTTATACCACATTCAGACTAATCCCTGTTTGACTCGGAATGAATCCCGAAAGACGGCAGAAGTCTACCTCTAGAGTGTTAAAGTAGCTATGTACTCAGGACTCGAATATAAGACATCTGGTTAAATTAGAAGAGTCTCTCATTAACTCATCAACACCTTCTTAGGTAGTCTGATTAAGCTGGAAGAGTCTATTACTAACTTATTCACACTCTCTTGGGTAGTCATAGTTATATGTATCCTAATCTATTAATATTAAATTTCACAATCTTGACAATTTAAAATGCATATTCCTATATAAAAATTGTCAATAAGCCAGTGAGAAAAGTAACAAAGCGGTAATTCTTTTCCAAGGATATTATAAGGTATGAGTTTAATTCTTACCATTATTGATTTAAAAGTGAAGGGCTGTTCCTATCGTATAGTCTATTGATGATAATGTTATATCACCTCCCAATTAAAAAAAAGTAAAATAAATTAGCAAGATCAGATATTCAAATAAATTAGCAAGATCAGATATCATACTATTCATACATATACCTCTGAACCTATCAAAGAAAGGCTGAATAATAATAATAATAATAATAATAATTTATTATTATTATTATTATTATTATGTTTCACTGGATCTCTTTTAACTGATGTATTCGTTCGTGTTAGTTAATTTCCTTGATTGTTTTTCTTTTTATTTTGCTTAAGAAAAGACATCTTAGCAAAAACCGTCTATATTAGTTTAAAAAAAAAAAAAGATTTTCATAGATCCGATGGCTCTTTAGTGTGCCAATTCCATTTCCATAAATTTATGAAATTCTCAAAATAATTTATTCATCTTATTATTATTAATTCGTAATTGTTGTTTTATTCAAGAAGGCTCCAAATTTGAAACTCCTTAATTACAAGTTTCAAAACCTTTTACAAAAACTGAAAGATTAGACTTTTGAAAATGAATTCAGAGACAATAATGTAGCACATGTAAACGGTGTTCGAACGTATGCATGACAATGCATAAATTATTAGTTCTAGATAGCCATTCATCAATTACATGTTAAAATTTTAGTTAAAAAAGAAAAAAATTACAAGTTAAAATTAAAATGCCAAAGGCAAATTGTGTTCCTTCTCTCATTCTCACTTTGAATATTTCTGGTGACTTGCATGACCCTCTTAACCTCTTTTAACCAATTTCAATAATATTTTTCAGTCATAGTCCATCTCCATATAAATTTCCAATGCTCCATCTTGCAAGATCACAGAACAATATATCACACAAAACTAAAATGGCATCTTCCAGATCATTACTTGTTTCATTATTGCTTCCAATTCTTTTGCTCTCCATTTCATGGACCGCAACTTCAACAAACCATTCTTCAGCTAATGATAAAAACTTTGTTCAGTGTCTTTTGAACTATTCTCAGCCTTCTCATCCTATTTCCACTGCAATTTACACTGCTAACAATGCTTCGTACTTCTCTGTCTTGCAATCTTATATTCGAAATCTTCGATTCAACATGTCCTCAACCCCAAAACCACTCGTTATCGTTACTGCATTGCATGAATCTCATGTTCAAGCTTCGGTCATTTGTGCTCGTAAACATGGTTTGCAGATGAAAATCCGAAGCGGAGGTCATGACTTCGAGGGCATTTCTTATGTCTCAGATGCTCCTTTCTTCGTCCTCGACATGTTCAATCTTCGAACTATTGATGTTGATGTAGAAAGTGAAACTGCTTGGGTTCAAGCTGGAGCAATCCTAGGTGAAGTTTACTATAGAATTGCTGAGAAAAGTAACGTTCATGGATTCCCAGCTGGCGTTTGCCCTACAGTGGGCGTTGGTGGTCATTTGACTGGTGGTGGTTATGGTAACATGATGAGAAAATACGGCCTCTCTGCCGATCACATCATTGATGCGCAACTCGTTGATGTTAATGGCAGACTTCTTGATAGAAAATCAATGGGAGAAGATCTTTTCTGGGCTATAAGAGGTGGAGGAGGGGCTAGTTTTGGAGTAGTAGTATCATACAAAATTAACATTGTTCGCGTTCCTCAAGTAGTAACGGTTTTTCTAGTTCCAAGAACTTTAGAACAGAATGCAACAGATATTGTCAATAAATGGCAACAAATTGCATACAATCTGGATGATGACCTCTTCATCAGGATTACCGTGGATGTCATTAATGGAACTCAAAGCAATGGAAAGACAGTAAGAGCAACATTTCTGGCATTCTTCCTTGGGGACTCAGCACGGCTGCTTTCAATCATGAACAAAGACTTTCCTGAACTGGGATTGGTTCAATCTGATTGTATCGAAATGAGCTGGCTGGAATCGGTCCTGTTTTGGACAGACTTCCCAACTGGAACACCAACTACTGCTTTGCTCAGTCGAACACCGCAAGTGCTGACACACTTCGATAGAAAATCAGATTATGTAAAGAAACCAATACCAAGAGAAGGGTTGGAGAAGCTTTGGACTAAAATGATGGAGCTCCAAGTGCCATATTTAGAATTCAATCCATACGGTGGAAAAATGGGTGAAATTCCATCAACAGCAATTCCATTTCCACATAGAGCTGGAAATTTATGGAAGATTATGTATGCAACAAACTGGGATGAGGATGGAACAAAAGCAGCAAACCACTACATAGACTTAACAAGGCAGCTATACAACTTCATGACTCCTTACGTGTCAAAGAATCCGAGGGAAGCATTCCTTAATTACAGGGATCTTGATCTGGGTGTCAATCGTAATGATGGAAAGAAGCAAAGTTACTTGGAAGGGAGAGTTTATGGAATCAAGTATTTTAAAGACAACTTCGACAGGTTGGTTCATGTTAAGACTAAGGTTGATCCTGGAAATTTCTTTAGAAATGAACAAAGCATCCCTGCTTTTCCTTATTGGAACAAGTAGGATCTTTGATCTCCATGTAAGGATTGATAGGTTTCTTTCATTAGCTATAATTAATTGCTTTGGTATGCAGAAATTTATACATTGTTAATTTTATGTTTTAGAAGTTAATTATTGATGATGTTAAATTATTTGGAATATATGTTCCTTCTGTTGTATATTGCATAGTTGCAAAATTGTGTACTTCCCTTTTGTTTAATTGCTTTTTATGTTTGGAAACTTATTGAATGCTAATATTCAATTTTTTTTTTCTTTTCAATTAGAAGAAGAAATTAATTTTACTAGAAATTAAGATTGTGGATGCCAAGAATGACATGACTAATCGAGGCTAAGTATGTATTTTGGACATGAACTAACTGAAAAATTAATATAAGAAATTTCACAATTTCATCGACCTTTTCATACCAAAAACTGTAACAAAATGAATTAAATTAATTTCAATTCACCAAACTATTGATTACTGTTGAAATAAGTTGATAAAAGTAAGTGATATTTTAAATTCAAGTTGTCGAGTATATAGTCATATTAAATTAATTGTTGAAAAATATTTATTATCCTATGATCCTAAATCAATCGAATTGAATTAGTTAGAATTTAATAAATTTTGAATACCATTATTATATTATTTTAAAAATAAGGTGTTAAATCAAACCATATTTTATCAAACCAAAAAATGGAAAGAAAAGTGATTTTATAGTATATTAATTCGTTCTATTTATTATAATTTAACAATACATAAGTAATTTGATAATTTAAAATGAGGTCATTCTTTTCACTTTTTCACTTTTTCACATTTTAAGTTATAATATTTTATTAGTTTACATAGTATTTAAAAATAAATGTCATATTTGATAAAAAGATGTGTCAGCCCATTACAAGAATGTTTCAATAATGCATTTTTATTATTAATTAAGTTTTAAAATTTTTTAATTCGTTTAAAAGGCTAAAAATATAAGGAATGGTCAATTTTGCCCTGAAGCATCAATTGCTAATCATAATATTGACGAGATTTTCTATTATGTTTTTTTAAATCATTTTAGTGAAACTAATGAAATGAACAACTGATCTAAATAATTTCTAGAATTTGGACAAACAAAATATTCTATTAAGATTACACTAGCAGAATAGATTATGGTGATTTGTCATGCACCGTGATAAGATTGAAGTGTACATGTGCAAGTTTCTAGTTTTCTTATATTACTTGTCAAAAATTGTACATTGCGTTACTTCTTGAAAAAACTATAATTTTCCTATTAATTAATTTCATTATTTAAACTTTGAAATTAAGATCCAAAATATTATTTTAAATAATTTTGTAAGAGTTCCAAAAGTTTTGAATTTCTGAAACGATCTACTTCAAAAATTTGTTAGAAACAAATGGAGATCAATATGTTTAGTACGTGAAAATTTTTAAAATTTTTAAATTTTAATATTTCAAGCAGATCCCCTTTTCACTATGTTACTAGTTAGAACTGAATTGAATTGAATTTTCACAAATATTTTACTTATTAAAAGAAAATACAATGTAAAATAATTTTTTTTAGATAAGCACGAGATGTTTTCATGCTTTTATTCGTATTTTATGGTTGGTATAGCCTAAAAAAAATGAATTGTTGAGGAACCATAGTCCCTCGATTAATTAATTTACAAGTTAGAAATCAACTGAATTCTTACAAATATTCTACATATGATAAGAAAATGCAATATGAAACAATGTCATTTCTTTAACCTGACTGAGTTGATTTGTCAGCAAAACATTGGCTATAGTTTCAAAGAACCATGGTACCATAGTTGTAGCTTTCAGAGTTTTTGTAAGACTTGGTACTTCAGTTGTTACTTCCATGCCAATAGAGAGGTGTTAAAGAAATCCAATAGTTTTGAATTTCTGAAATGATCTACTTCACAAAATTTGTTAGACACAAATGTAGATTAATTTTTAAATTTATAATTTTTTGATATTTGATGTAGATGCGGGTATTTTTAACTCCCAAACTCACAAATATTTTGTTCATAATAAGAAAATGCAATGCAAAATAATATTATTTTTAGACAATTACAAGATATTCTCATACCATGGCATTGTGATATTATTTTTAGACAATGCAATGCAATGCAAAATAATATTATTTTTAGACAATCACGAGATATTCTCATACAACATTAGGTATGTTGGGATTGGCCTAAAATATTTTGAATTCCTGAGGATCCTTACTCTTCTATTTAATTAATTTATTAGTTAGAATTGAACTAACTCTTACAAATATTTCACACATAAT
Source organism: Mallotus nudiflorus (assembly GCA_947683625.1). Classification (NCBI taxonomy): domain Eukaryota; kingdom Viridiplantae; phylum Streptophyta; class Magnoliopsida; order Malpighiales; family Euphorbiaceae; genus Mallotus; species Mallotus nudiflorus. The sequence continues at coordinate 9,028,091 of CANTUR010000207.1, forward strand.
AAGTAAAACCAATGTGGAATAATGTTGTTTCTTTAATGTGAAAGGATTTCTATAACAGAGAGGGTTTTGTGAGACATTGGCTATAGTCTCATACCACAGTTGTAGTTATCAGAGCTTTTGTGAGACTTGATAATTCAGTTGTTGCTATTTAGGGGATGTGCTGGTCCCTAGCTTTTGTATATTTATTGGTAATTGGCTAATTGGGAGAAATATTTTTCATTTTGGAGGGTAGAAAGATGCATGAGTATCTACTTTCAGAAAATTGTAAGCTTTAAGGTTGAGCTTTGAGGTTAATATCTTATCTAGTATTATGCATGGATCAGAGATTTTCCGAATTGACTTGAAATTCGGAGAATTTTAAAAAATTATGTGGATTAGATTCTAAAAATTTAAATTTTCATCTCAAATTGCTCAAAATTTTGAAGTAATTCAGAATGAAGATTCAAAACAAATGGAGATTTTAAAATATATTTAAAATCAATATTTAATAAATTTATAATAAAGAATATAAATTTTAATATCATATTAAATATAATATATTTAATAATAGTACTAGTTTTTTTTATAAATTTTATTTTTATTTTTTTATTTTAATATATATATTTTAAATAATTTTATAACTTGAATGTATAAAAGTATTGTATGTAAATTTTACGATAAAAATTTTATCTATAAATTTAAAGTTTATATTATGATATAAAATGTATGTTGAAAATTAACTTTAAAAATATCTCATTAATTAGTGTATTTATTTTATCTCGAAAAATTAATTAGTATTATCAAATATGACACGTTAAGTTAACACTTTAATAGTAGATTGTCTAAAATACATTATTTGGATATAAAAATTGTTAAGATGGTACTATATTTTATTTGTAACAAATAATTCTAGATTTTTAATCTTATCAACCATTGAATATATATATATATATATTCAGGTTCATTTTTTATTCTTTAGTCTGAAAAAATTATGATCGGTTCATTTTTTATTCTTTAGTCTGAAAAAATTATGATCTCCATACCCATCCCCATAAAAGTTATAGGATGTTTTGGTTTAAAGAAAGTCAAATGGTTAACAGACATTTTCAGTTCTAGAGATTTTCAATTTAGTTTATCAAGACAATTAGAATTGTTTAAGATTCATGCACAACCCTAGTCTTATAGACCTTTGATTTTACACCCCTTCTTACCGGCACCTTCATTAGATAACTATACTATAGAATCACCTAACTAGGGTACTGTTAGCACAACTTTGCAAGTGTACGGATCATGACAAGTAATAAAGTAATAAGTAAGCATCGTTCCCACGAGAAAAGGGTACTAAGTACTAACTATCGATCAATTTGCCTTAGCTAGCACAAATCAAATTAATTTGCAAGAATTAAATTAAATTAAATTAATAAAATAGACTATCTACTCTAATTAATATAATTAAATCAGTGAGGATAAAATAGAGATTGAGTTTGTTTTACTAGTTAGGACTTGAATTATATAATTAAATTCAATAATTTTAATGATCACAGTCAAGGGTAAATTACTCAAATTACTTAAAGTTTCTTCCAAGATCATTTAAACATGCCAAAACTAATTACCACATATTTTTATGATTAAGTCAATTAATTAGCGCTTATTAAATTCCTTAGCAATTTATTAATCCCCGAAGGATTTGTCTGCTTTTGTGATCGAGGTTCTGATACAGGTAGCAGCATAGAGGAACAAGCCCTCCAATTTATGCAAAAATTTTACAAATTACGGTGGTAGCAATTTTGTAATTTTAAGCAAGTTCCAATATTGAATTTAGGCAATTGAAAAGCCTATTTCATATGTAAATAGATCAACAGTTTGAAGTCACTAGTTTTACTTGTGAGATCCATCATTTTTCGGCCAAATTCTCTTATTTAGGCCCTTAAATGGGCAATTTTATGATTTCCTATTTTAGGGTTTTATTTTTCTATTTTTTTAGGGTTGTTTTAAGGATTTACTATTTAAGCTTTCCTTATTATTATTGGATGATAATTTTATGATAATTTGAATTCTTTTTTGTTCTTCCAAAATTTCTTAAAATTTTGATGCCTGTAGCCTAAATCGCTATAGAAGGTTGATTATTGGTAGTCATATGCAATTCAAAAATATTCAATTATTATTATTCACCCTTCCGCTACGTCAGTTTGGTATTAGAGCTGTACTCCTTGGACAAGATGTCTTGCAGAAGACAACAACAACAACCATAATTACAACGTGTATAAGAGGTTTACGAGCATGATAATTTACATCGTATCGAGCAGCGAATGGAGCATATGGATCAATGAATTGACACCCTCATGGAATAACTCATGATAAGGATGGAGGAGTTGTTGTTAGTCAATCGAAATAGGGAGCAGCCGAATCAGGATCTGAGATGGAACCCTAATGTTAATGATCAAAGGAATCCTTTTACTGAAGGAAACAATGATGAAGATGACGATGGTAATGGGTATTATGAGAATCCCCATAGACGTTTGTGACAACATGTAAAGCTTGATGACAGGCGATGATGGGAAGTGGGCATATGAACTAAAATACCTAAATTTCATGGTACCCAATAACCCGAAGAATTCCTTGATTGGGTGGCCACAGTAAAAGAGGTAATGGAATTTAAGGGGGTGTCAGAAAATCACCAAGTACCATTAGTGGCAATGAGGTTTCGAGATAGAGCAATGGCTTAGTGGCAGCAAACTAAACAGACTCGAGTCAGGTTGGGGAAGTCTAAAATTACGACTTGGGAGAAGATGAAGAAACAATTGCGTGCTGCATTCTTACCTTATAATTATCAATATTTACTGTATTAAAGGTTGCAGAATCTAAGGCAAGGGGCTCGTTCAGTTGACGATTATACAACTAATTTTATTAATTGATCGCTCGAAATAAGGTGCATGAGACAGAGGACCAATTGGTGGTGAGGTATTTTGGGGGCCTAAAGGAATAAATTAAGGATATGGTGAACATGTTTGATCCTATGTCTATTTCCATAGCACACTAACGAGCCTTGCAGATTGAGAGGAGGCGTCTGGGTGGTTTTGTGCATAATAGTGGGCAGGGAAACATGGGATGAGGAGCTGGTATGAGTCATACAAGTGGTAGTGTGACCACTAAGGCTAACAATAGACCAGCAACTGCACCAAGGCCAAATGGCATCAAGTGTTTTTCATGTGGCGAAATAGGGTAAAGGTAGATTGAGTGTAGAAACAGGGGAAAAAGAGCCATGTTTGCTAATTCAGATGAGCACCATGATGAAGAGGAGGTTGCAGACTTGATAGGAGACCCAGTATTTGATGCAGATGCGAGGGATGTGGAGATTGTGACTGGAGATGTAGGCACAACATTAGTTATGCGGAGGTCCTACCTAATGCCAAGGGATATTGATGAGGAGTGACTACGAAATAATATCTTCCATTTTACTGTACTATTAAAGAGAAAATTTATAGGTTTATGATTAATGGGGGTAGCTGTGAGAATATAATTTAAGTAGAAGTAATTCAGAAATTGGGAATTACGACTGTCAAGCATCCTAAGCCATATAAATTGGCATGGTTAAAAAAAAGGGTGAGGTAACAGTTTCAAAACGTGCCTTAGTGTCCTTTTCCATCGGGACAAAGTATAAGGATGACGTTTGGTGTGATGTGATAGCCATGGATGCATGTCATCTGTTGTTGGGGCAACCGTGGCAGTTTGATAGAGGCGTGATTCATGATGAAAAGGCTAACACCTATAACTTTATTTTTGAAGGAACAAAAATAGTGCTAGTCCTTAAGAAGGATTTTGAACAATCTGAAACAGTGCAAGGTGAAAACAAGAGCTGTGTTAATTTATTAACCTTGTCGCAATTTGAAAAAGTAGCACAACAATATGAAATTATTTATGTCCTATTTAGGAAGATGGTGGATAGAGAGATGATGGTTCCTAATGTAGTTTTACCACTTCTGGAAGAGTTCGGTGACTTGTTTCCGGAAGAATTGCCTGAAGGGTTATCTCTCATACAAGACATCCAACATTAGATTGACCTTGAACTAGGGGCAGCTTTTCCAAATCAACCACACTACCGAATAAGTCCTAATGAGCATGAAGAACTGAGGAGACAAGTAGAAGAGCTGTTGGCTAGGGATACATTCATGAGAGCTTGAGTCTTTGTGCTGTATCGGCCTTTTTAACACCAAAGAAGGATGGTTCTTTGCGGATGTGCATAGACAGTTGGGCCATCAATAAAATAATGATCAGGTATCATTTTCCTATTCCTAGACTGAATGACTTACTTGATCAGCTTATTGGGGCCATGATTTTCACTAAACTAGATTTGAAGAGTGGCTATCATCAAATTCAGATTTGAGCTGGTGATGAATGGAAAACAACCTTTAAGACAAGAGAGGGGTTATATGAGTGGTTAGCAATGCCGCTTGGGCTATCAAATGCACCAAGCACTTTTATGTGTGTTATGAATCAGCTTCTGAGGCCTTTCATTGGCAGGTGTGTTGTTGTGTATTTTGATGATATTATGATTTATAGTGCTAAACTGAATGAACATTTGTAGCAGCTACGGGAGGTCCTAACTGTGCTGCGTAAAGAGAAGTTCTACGCTGCAATTAAGAAGTGTGCATTTTTCACTTCTAAAGTGTTATTTCTTGGCTATGTTATTTCTGGAAAGGGGTTGTAGGTAGACGAAACAAAGATTGAGGCTGTGAAATATTGGACAACACTTACCACTATAATTAAGGTGAGAAGTTTCCATGGGTTGGCTTCATTTTATAGGCGTTTTATTTCACATTTTAGCAGTATTATGGCGCTTATCACTGATTGCATAAGGCAATTTAGGAAGTTTATATGAACTGATGAGGTAGAAAAGGCATTTCAGTTGATTAAAATACACCTTACCACGAGCCCTATCTTAGTGTTACCTGATTTTAATCAACTTTTTGAGCTACATTTAAATGCTTTGAAAGTGGGAATTGGGGTTATTTTAAGAAAAAATAGTAGGCCGGGTAGCGTATTTTAATGAAAAGTTAATAGGGGCCAGAATGCGCTATAGTACTTATGATGTTGAGTTCTATGCTGTTGTGCAAACTATTAAGCATTGGCGTCATTATTTTTTTTAGAAAGAATTTATTTTGTATATAGATCATGAGGCGTTGAAGCACTTGCATCGGCAAGATAAAGTTTTTGCTAGGCATGTGAGTTGGGTGGCTTACCTTCAAAAATTCACTTTTGTTGTGAAACATAAGTAAGGGGTTACCAACAAGGTGGCAGATGCATTGAGCAGATGAAAGACATTATTAACCCAAATGTCCATTGAGGTATCAGGTTTTGAATCTTTTACAGAATTACTTGAGACTGATTCATACTTTTATGTTATTTTGGATAAGATTAAAACAGGCGAGCGAATAGATTTCCCAGTTCATAATGGATTTTTATTTAAGAGCAATCAACTATGTATCCCAGACTGCATTTACGTTTGAAGATTCTTTAGGAATTGCATAGTGAGGGACATGTAGGGTAAGATAGAGCTGTGCAATTGGTTAAGGCTCATTATTTTTGGCCTACCATTCGCAAAGAAGTTGAAAGGTTGGTGGGGCAGTGTCGAATTTGTCAAGTTTCTAAGGGAGTAGTATTTAACGCAAGTGTTTACATGCCTCTACCAGTTCCTTCATAGCCTTGGGTGGAACTCAGCATGAATTTTGTGCTAAGATTACCACACACACAGCAAGGTAATGATTCTATCTTTGTGGTAGTTGATCGATTCTTAAAGATGGTGCATTTTATACCATGTAAGAAAACAACAGATGTTGTTCATGTAGCTCAATTATTCTTTAAGGAAATATACAGGCTGCATGGCTTGCCTATGCCTATCGTGTCAGATAGGGATACCATGTTCCTTCATCATTTTTGGCATAGTTTATGGAAGATGGTGAATACGTATTTGAATTTAAGTAGTGCTTATCATCCACAAACAAATGGACAAATAGAGGTGGTGAACTGATCTTTAGGTAACTTGCTGAGATGCCTAGTAGGTGAACATGTGAAGAGTTGGGATTAAAAGCTGTTCAGGCAGAGTTTGCCTATAATCATGTAGTCAATAGGAGTATTGGATTCAACCCTTTTGCAGTGGTGTATTCAATTGTGCCTAGGGGACCCCTAGACTTGATTCCTCTTTCATCAAAGATAAAAGTAGATGGCAAGGCAGCAAGTTTTGTTAATGGGTTACAAGAAGTTCATCAGTCTGTCCATGATGACCCGGTGCAAGCTGCCTCCAAGAATAAATAAGCTGCTAACAAGAAGAGGCGACATGTCGAGTTTGATGTGGGGGATTTTGTGTGGGCTGTTATGACCAAATACAAATTTCCTATAAGTGAATACAACAAGTTGTCTGCTAAGAAGATTGGACCAGTAGAGATCATCGAGAAGATTAATCCTAATGCCTATAGATTGAAGCTACCTAGCTATGTTCGGATTATGGATGTGTTCAATGTTAAGAACTTGGTTCCTTTTGCAGGTGATTCATCAGATGAGTCAGATTCTAGGGCAAATTCTATCCACCCTGGGGAGAATGATGTAAGCAGCAACATAGAGGAACAAGCCCTCTAATTTATGAAAAAATTTGATAAATTACAGTAGTGGCAATTTTATAATTTTGGGTAAGTACCAAGTATCAGATTTGGGCGATTTAAAAGCCTATTTCATAGGGAAACAGGCCAACGGTTCAAAGTCATTAGATTTCCTTGTGAGATCCGTCGCTTTTCGGCCAAATTCTATCATTAAGGCCCTTAAATGAGCAATTTTATGATTTCCTATTTTTAGGGTTTTATTTTTCTATTTTTATTTAGGGTTGTTTTACGGATTTACTATTTAAGCTTTCCCTGTTATTGTTGGATGGTAGTTTTATGATAATTTTAATTCTCTTTTGTTCTTCCAAAATTTCTTGAAATTTTGATGCCTATAGCCTAAATTGCTATAGAAGGTCGATTATTGGTAGTCGTGCGTGATTCAACAATATTCGATTATTATTATCCACCCTTCCGGTACGTCAGGTTCTTAAGTTTTTTAAGTTAGAAGCTAGTAAATTACTCAACTTTCATTGATAGCAATCTACCCATAAACATGCAAACAATTAGGCCCTTAATTAAATATAAGATATTAAGCACAACTTATAAAATTAACTAAATATCAAATAATTAATAAGAAATAAAAATCCCAACAAGTCTAACTAGCTAATCCAAAACCAAACTCTAAGATATAGTTTAGCTATTCATAAGAAAAGAAGAAAAAGGAAAGATAAAACTCATTTCAAGCATACTTTAATCTTCAAACCTTGTTAAGCTCTTCAATTCCACACTTTGCCTTCTTGGCTATAGTGTTCAACCTCAAATAGCTCCTAATAACTCTTTTATATCCCCCTTTATAGGAAAAGTTTGATAAAAAATGTACTTGCACTTGAATTCCTAAGCTTTTACTGAAAAGGAATATTTTTTTGCCCGATATAGCCTAGACACGACCATGTCACGTCCTATGCTCTCCAGCACGGCTTCCAGTATGGCCATGCTATAACTGTGCCGATCTTCAGGTTCCTTTTAGTAGTCAGTATGACATTTAGCATGCTTATGTCTATCCCGTGTCTCATATTCTTTACAGTCCAACAACATATACGACTTCCAACATGGTCGTGTCTTAAAACGTGCTACCTTGATTCATTTAGTGTATGGTAAGGGTACAAGCACACCTAAGCCATGACCATGTCACTCCAATCCTTGACTATATTTGAATTCCTTTTTAAACTTTCCTACAAAAAAGGGAAACACTTATTAAATACTTAATTAAAACTCCTAATTTGACTAAAATAAAAAAAAATAATATGAAACTAAATGAAGGTTTAAATTAAGCTAATGCCTAGTTAAACCTAAATTCTTCCTAATTATAACTATTTATTATTCAAAATTCATTAAAATTCAACTAAAAAACATATGATAAATTACACACATCAAATTCTCCCACACTAAAGATTTATTTGTCCTTAAGCAAAAATTAAGTTTATAAATTTAAACACTAGCACAACTACAACCAAAGAGTTACAATTTCTAAGATATGCAAGTCGACAACACTGAGACTGAAAGATGTTTACTAAAGAAGATAATCAGACAAAAATGCATCACGTATGAATAATTTTCTAATCATAATCCAAGCACATAACCTATGTGAAATCCAATGAACATAGCCTTAGGATAAAACCCAAATTGGTTGTGAATATGTTTTACGTTCCATTTCACAATATCTTTTATTTATTTGATGAGTGCATTTTACGCATCATCTCATCTCTTTTTTTCTCTAATAACATTTTCCCACTTTTAGTAATCCCTTGTTGTTCACACACTACTAAGCGTGGGTAACGCTAGGTGAGTCCATTGAATATTCTTACTCTAATTAAAGCACTAAAGTAGATTTAGAGCATATACAAATTTAGAATTAAACATTGCTCTTACTTAAAAAAGAGAGATTTTTTTAAAATATAAAATTTCATTTAATCTCCCAATTTCATGCTCAAATTGAATCTTTTGGTTCATGCGTAGGTTATAAGAAATAAACTTCTCATACATAAAGACTATGTTCAACTATCTTAATTAATAAACTATTCAATATTTCGATAATTTAATTGAAAATGCACACTTATATATTGTTGCCCCATAATCGCAATTGAGCTTCAATTTTGTACAAAACCAAAACAAAAAGTTTTAAGGATAAACATCACAATAAATGTGGAGAAATTGAGTTTAAAGTTAATGAATTTTATCATTCATTTTAAAATTTTTTATTTTCTTAATTTAACTAATATGCATGCAAAAATAAAGAAAACACACAAACATAAAAAGCATTATCCTAACATTTGATGTCCTCCCCCACACTTATCTATGACATTGTCCTCAATGACAAAAATATTAAAATGAGAAAAAGAAAAGACTTCCTTAGTAAGCGTTTTCTTCCTTTAGTACTTGCTCCAAATGTTGGATGTCCAACAAGATAAAATAATAAAAATTAAGAAAAATAAAAGAGAAAACCAAATTAAAAATAAACTTAAACAAATGAAATAAATCAAAACACATTGGGTTGCCTCCCAACAATCGCTAATTTTAGGTCATTAACTTGACTCCTTTAATATGAAGCATAATAGGTGCAACCAAACATGAGAAATTGTTCTTAAAAAACATCTTGTTTTCCGTTCTTTTGCTAGGCTCCCTTATGCCTAAGTAATGAAGTACGGACTCCACACACTAAATTTTTTGTTCTAAAATTACTTGAAGAATGTAAGGCTTTTCATATGGGTTCTCAAATAGTCCAACACCTTTCATGGATTCCTTATATATGACCATAATAAGTCATGGAATATATGCACTATCAGTTATAAATGGCTTATCTTCATCCCATGTAGATTCAAGAATTGTTATAATTTTCTCATCAAACTCATCTTGAAGTTGAGTTGAGTGACTTTGTACTTCATTATCCTTTATGTCTAGAAATTAATTCTTACACTTGAAGACTTTTTTGATTTCCTCGATGATAATCTCTTCTTGCTCATCATCTATGCATAACTTAAAAGTGACTTTATCATTTTGACTAGAAGTATTCTCATCATCCGACACACTTTCTCCTTATGCCTTTTGCTTTAAGCAATTTATGGGAGTACACTTTTGGTCTAACTTTGAATTGATTTGCCTGAAACTCTCCTTATGTCTCCTAAGATTCTCCTTAATTCTACGGTTTTCCTTGGTTTGTGCTTGAATGAATTGCTTTAACTTGTCCTCTAAGTATAATTCTTCTATCTTTTTTTATTTTTTGAATGAAATTTTCCAACATTACCTTAAGATTTAACTAAGGTTCTTGTTGATAACTCTAAGTATGATCCATACAACTGCTCTAAGATGGGTTGTAATGAGGTGATAAAGGTAAATATGAATAATGTTAGCAATGTGTTCCATCGTGGTTCTCTTCACACCAATTACAAACTTGAAAATAAGATGAAAAATAATTAAATTGCATATATTCTACATTATATACAAGATGGAAAATAATTAGATCTTAAAAATTGATAAGAAAAGTCATCATTATCCATGACAAATTATTTATCAATAAAACAAAGAAAAATAAAACAAAGTGCTCGTCTAATAAAAATGAAAAATGTGTTAATATTAGTAATGCCAATCCTCGACAATGACACCAAAAATTGTTAGCACAACTCCATAAGTGTTTGGATCATGACAAGTAATAAAATGATAAGTAGAGTATCGTTCCCACGCGAAAAGAGTACTAAGTACTAACTATCAATCGATTTTCCCTAGCTAGCACAAATAAAATTAATTTGCAAGAATTAAATTAAATAAATTAAATAAATTATCTACTCTAATTAATCTAATTAAATCAATGGGGATAAAATAGACATTGATTTTGTTTCACTAGTTAGGATTTGAATCATAGAATTAAATTCAACAATTTCAATGATCATAATCAAGGGTAAATTACTCAAATTATTTAAAGTTTCTTTCGAGATCATTCAAGCATGCAAAAACTAATTACCGTTTATTTTCATGGTTAAGTCAATTAATCAAGATTCATTAAGATCCTTAGCAATCTATTGATCCCTGAAGGATTCATCTACTTTTGTGATCGAGGTTCCTAAGTCTTATGAGTTAGAAGCTAGTAAATCCAGGTTCCTAAGTCCTAAGTCATATGATTATAAAAAGGGGACAGGCTGTCTGGCCGAAAATTGGTTGTGTGATACTATAAGTACGGCTTTGGCTAGTCCATGATATAATCTGTATAGCTATGAAATATAATTTTAATGGAGCTCTGGAAAATTGGTATCAGAGCCTTATTTTTTCATAAGGTGGAATTGTTATAATTCATATGAAGATTGAAAGAGAAGAAATTCTTAAACATGACAGAACCAGAAAGCTCTTCTGTTCCCTCTTCTACTCCCTCTGTAATATGCGATTATAAGTATGTGCCAACTAAGTCTGTTGCCGTTACCCTATCACCCCCCATCAACCAAACCACCCAGAAAAAGACCGACTACTTGTATGAATTTACTTACCTTCCTGAAGATCAAAAGATTGAAGAATCAAAATTCCCCCTGTTGAAACCTTATGATGCCTTTTCAAAATCCAAAATAAATTGGAAACAATCTTTTAAAGCTCTTGTAAACCGACCCACTTCCTCTATAAAAGAATATGTTCAAGCCTCCAGCTTTGATCAACACCATATACCAGCCTCTCAGACAGAACAATTTGTGACCTTAGAAATTCCTCCAGAATTTCTAAGAACTTGGCTAAACCAGGGATATACTCATATCCACTTTGGAGCTATAAGGTTAGGACTCTCCTACCATGGCAGAGCAGGGCAACCTGTTTTCTCTAGGATCTCTCTTTTAGATTCTAGATATAAACAGTATCAACATGCTATAATTGGGACCGTAGAGACATCTTTAAATGCTGGCTCAGTATTCTTTACATTTTTCCCAAATTATAATCTGGCCCTTTCTGATCCCCATGCCTTGACAGCTTTAAAAGTCCAACTCCAAATCCTTGGTGCTGAACAAATTTCCACAGCCAAAGTAGCCACCCTTCACTACCAAATTGTCTACCGTCTCCAAAACCATACTATCAACTTGTCACTACCATGTGTCCAAAATGATGCTTTGTTTATAAAAGCAGACTCTCATAATACTCCCACGTGCATTCACACACCCAAACAACTTTCTAGGAATGATTTGTTAAAATTATTCCCAGAAAAGTGGATCACCAATTATGAGAAGTTGCATGAGACAGTGGAGCCAATTCAAGGTACAGACCCTGTGCATATCAAAAGATCTGATGGATCAGTTGATACGATCTTTAGGAGAAAACAAGAGATTGCTATAGTTTTTAATACACAGTTCATGATCAATCCTTGGGATCCAGAAGATAACATCCCTGTAGCCTCTTTTGATAATTCTGGAAGACCAGTCTATGCTTTTAAGCATAATGGTCACTGTTATTTTGATTATTGTGATTGTGATGATTGTTATGCTGCATCCTATTTTGATGATGATGAGAAGAAAAAGAAAAAGAAGAAGTCTCCAGGAAAATATAGTGAAAAGGAATTCAGAAGAAGATATGAAGATGGAGATTCAAGCATCTGCACTCTGGGACAACCTTCAGGAAAATATGATTATCTTGTATCATATTCTCCTCCTGCTTGATACAAACCACCAGCTACTCAAACTATTCCTCCTGAACCTTGCAAACCTCAAATACCTCCTTCCCAGCCAAAACCTAAGGCAACTCCTCTCCCATGTTACAAAAAAGCTTTGAAATGGGTAAGAAAAGAAAACTCAGCTGAGATTCAAAAGCCAAAGTCTTTACCCCAAATTTGTATGTTCCAACCCACAGATTTTCCTCCATTAACCAAAGAAACAAAAAACCAAATTACCATGCAACCTTTTATCCTGGAATCAAACATTGTTGATGCAGATGGCAGACCTAGACAAACAACTCCGGCTGAAGCAGTAGTCAACTGGCAGACACAAAATGCTTGTGCTCAAAATCAAAAATTGAAGCTTATTAAAGAAAAGATTGATGGAGTTGCTGAACATATGAATTTGGCAGAAAAAAAGTTCCAGGCCTTTGAAAAACGAATGACAGCCGTTCATACAGAATTACAAAGGCAGATAGAGATGAAGCACCAGGAACTTATGCGAATCATCAGCAACAAAGGCACATTGAATAGCATTCAAATGAAAGAAACAGAAATTTTAAACTTGAAAGCCCAGGTTAACCAACTTGAAAAGGATCTTAAAAGAAAGAAAGAAGAGTTGTCCTCATAAACCTCTTCAAAATCCTTCTCTCCAGATCCTTTGGGTCTTTTGTACAGTCCTTATTCAATTCCCAGTTCACCATACACAACCTCTTCCACCCAATCTTTATTTCCTGCACTAACAGCCCCCTTGAATATTCCTCCAAATTTTCAAGGATTCAAATCCTCATCAAAAACCCCCTCTCAAACACAGTCCTCTGATGAAACAACAGCAAAGAAAGGAAAAACAGTCCATTTCTCTCAAACTGAGAAACCTAAAACAACACCTTCTGAATCATTACCAAAAAATACCTCACCAACCTCATCACTAAAAGAGCCAGAACACCCTCTAATGATGGTGAATCCTATCTCTTCCTTTTTGGAAAAATGTGCTGAAAATGTCATGCCCAGCTTTTCAATTGAATCTGATTCAAAAGAAAGTCCATCTTCTGAATCTTCAGAAAGTGACTCTGATTCGGATTATGAAATACCCTACCAATTGATGGCTGATGATGCTACATCTTCTAGAGGACCTCAAGTTAAAGAAGTTGATGATCCAGAAGAAGAATTTGAACAGCCCAGAACACCGCAGACAAATTTCCAAAAAAATACTGGAAATTACTTCACCCTGGATGATGTTCCTCCTTCACAATACAGGAATAGATTTCTGGAATTTAGAGCATGGATAACTGGACAAATGCTTATTCCTGGAGCAGAAATCAGGGTTGTTATTGAAACATTTCTTGCAAAAATGGTGGGAAAGCTAGCAAACTGGTATGCTTCTCTCAATGCTTATGCTAGAACCCAGTTGATGGATGCCACATCACCGGAAGATTTCCTAGGACTCTTGCATTATGAGTTCTTAGGAAAATGGGATGATGATCTTGAAGTTGCACGAAAGGAGTATTACCAGATGAAATGTTGTTTACTGCAAAGAAAAGATCTAGAAAGACATTTCCAAAATATGTCTACTAGATTTTACCTGTTAGGAGGCACTGCTAATCCTGATTTAAAACAAGCCTTTTTGGCTTCTATTCCTGAGATTCTTGCATCTCGAATGTTTTTAATCCTTCAACAATCAAATTACAAAGTTGGAGATGTGCCAATGGGACATTTGTATCAGATCATGATTCAGGCTCATACACAGTTATGTGATCAAAGGAAGATGATTAAACTGTATCTGGGCAGTAGGAAGAATCCCTTGGGAAAACTTTCATGTGACAGGCCTGATTTGCAGATCAAATGCAAAGATACTGATGTTTGTGTTTGTCCATCAAAGAAGAAGAAACATTTCTTCAAACTGAAGAAGAAAGGGAAAAGATCCAAGTTTAAGAAATGGAAGTATTACAAGAAGAAAAAGTTCCGTGGCAAGGAAAAAACTGACAGATGCTACATCTGTGGGAAAAAGGGTCATTTTGCAAAAAGCTGCCCTTCAAAAACAAAGAAGACTGAGCAAATGATTCAACAAATTCAGCAGATCACTAAAGTAGATTTGAATGATGCTGATCTTGAGTCTCTCTTTTCAGAAGAAGAAGAAGCTTCACCAGAATGTGTTTTTGCTATAGGCCAAGAGGTAGACTCAGAAATTTCCAGCTCTGAAACAGAGTCCTGGAATGACCAGTTCTTAATTGGTGGTGATAATAGAGACATGATAGCCCTAACTCATGAAAAACATCCAATACCTTTGTTCCTTATCCAAATTTACCCAACCAGTTATTCCAAACCCATAAAACTTGTAGCCTTGATCGACACTGGAGCCAAAACTACCATTCTCAACCCAAAAGCCTTGCCTAAAGAATGTTGAAAACATCATTCTGAGTATTTCTCTACAGCTAATGGAGAATTATTTGAAACTAGCCTTAAAACCAGACACCCAATAAAGATCCAATTCTTTTCAAATTATTACACCTGGACACATGTTCTTGGATCTTCTTTACCTGGAAAAGATATTGTCATTGGCTTTGATGTCTATTGGAAGATGAAAGACTTGAGAATTCTTCCAAATGGACTCAAGTTCAAGAAATACTTTCAACCATTCACCAATATTTCATCTATCCTTTTTGTTGACCAAACCATTTCTCAACCAAACCTTCAAACTATTCATGAGTTCTTATTAAAAGAATGCAGTGCTCAGTCTCATACAGAGTTTCTTCAGAAATGCTCATCACCATTGTGGAAAAATGAGGAGTTCTTCATCTCCTTACCTTTCAAACAAAATGAAGATGTCAACCCAACAAAGGCAACTCATCCAGGAATGACTCCCTCTGATCTTAAATTGGCAATTGAAGAATGCAACCAATTGGAAGACCAAGGCCTAGTTGCTCCCACAAAATCAGAATGGGCATGCCAAGCTTTTTATGTAAACAAAAGATCAGAACAAGTTCGTGGGAAGAAAAGATTGGTGATCGACTATCAGCCTTTGAATTTCTTCCTCAGGGATGACAAATTCCCTTTGCCAAAAATTTCCTCATTATTTGCATTTTTGGCGGGAGCTAAAATCTTTTCAAAATTTGATTTGAAGGCTGGATTTTGGCAACTTGGAATCAAAGAGGAAGACAGATACAAAACGGGCTTTTGTATTCCAAACAGACACTATCAATGGAATGTGCTGCCTTTTGGACTCAAAGTAGCCCCATCACTATTCCAACGAGCTATGATCAAAATCTTTGAGCCCATCCTCTCCAGTGCTCTTGTTTATATTGATGATATTCTTTTATTTTCTACAGATATAAAAGCCCATGAGAAACTGCTCCAACAGTTTGCTAATCTTGTACGACATTATGGTGTTATGCTTTCACCCACCAAAATGTTCATTGGTCAAACAGAGATAGATTTCCTTGGAATGAAATTCAAAGAAGGGAAGTATCTTCCAGGTCCTCATGTTGCAACAGAACTGGATAAATTTCCAAAAGAAAATCTTTCTGTCAAACAAATCAGACAAGTTCTTGGCATTATCAATTATTTCAGGGATTTTATTCCTCACTTGACAAAGAAGATAGCCCCTCTCAGAGCTCTTCTAAGAAAGAATCCTCCACCATGGTCCTTAGAACAAACAGAAGCTTTTGAACAACTCAGAATTTGCACAAAGAATCTTCCTGATCTCCAGATTCCCTCCACAGGAAAAAGAATTCTTCAACCAGATGCAAGCGATCAATTTTGGGGAGCTATTCTTTTAGAAGAAGATGACAATAAGAAAAAACAGATTTGTGCTCATGCTAGTGGAAAGTTCACAGATGCAGAATGCCATTATCACTCAACCTTTAAAGAGGTCTTAGCAGTTAAATATGGCATAAGAAAGTTCGAATTCCATCTAATTGGTCATCATTTCAAAGTTGTGATGGACTGCTCATCATTTCCAAAAATGCTTGAATTCAAAGGAAAGACTCTGCCCTATCCTCAACTTCTCAGAATGAAAGAATGGTTCAGTAAGTATGACTTTGAAGTAGAACATATCAAAGGAGAGGATAACCTGTTACCAGATCTTTTAAGCAGACCACCTTTCTCTTGTGAAAAACCCTTTCAGCTAAAATTTCTTCCCATGCTATACATGTATCAAACTATTAATGCCAACTTTCTTGAAAAAGGTATTCCTCCATCCTTACCATCACACATTTCCATGACCATCCTTAATCAAAAGGCAAGAACTCAAATTTTTGAACTTCAATCCGGAATAATCAGAAAATATGGGTCAGATTTTTTTCATAAATTAGGCTTTCATCCTATCTATCCTTTCACTTGTATTTTCAGCTTCCTAAACCAAAGTCCTGGAAACCAATTTTATTGGCCTCCTGAATTGTTAATCCTGTTTTGGTATCTTTGTCATCTATATTGGATCTCATTTGATCTTCAACCATTAAAGCTTGCAAGGTATATCAGCCTGCTTGAGAAGAATGAAGGTCTGAATCCACATTTGTCAACATTTCTCAAATGGTTCCAGAATTTGTCAAGATGGAAATCTTATTTGACAAATGAAGCTTATACTCAACATGTGGCACCTCCTCTCGAATGTCATACTATCATCACCTTCAAAAGGACTTTCTTCAAAGCTAAAGGTGTTATCACTATTGTACCATGTTTCAATATCTATGGGACTTATAGACACTCAATGATGCACTATATTAACATAGATACCACAGATCCTTCACCATGGAGAGAATTTCAAAGACACATATTCGAGAAAAATGGTATTATTCCAAAGGAGATATGGCCAAAGATATCTGATGATGCCCCATGCGAAATATTTCCTCCTGATTATGGGAAACAGCTGTTAGCAGACAAAGAATATTAGGAAAAGACACAAAGGACTACATCAATTCCGTCTCATATGCAAATTGATGATCCTTATCAAGCCAGCTCATCTAATCCTTATCAAGACAGCTCATTTGATCCTTATCAAGCCAGCTCATCTGCAGAACAGATATGGTTAAACTCTTTCAAATCAAATAATTCAGAGGACCCACGTATGCCAATAGCAGGACACTCACAGGATCCTGATGAAGACTTTTACCATAGTGAAGACAGTATTGAAGATAAGAATCTATCTCCAAGTCACGAGCCAATTAGTCACAAATGGTTGTAATTTAAAGATGTTACTTTTATCAGTGGATATCTATCCATGTTTGTCTGTTTATCTTTAGTTGTTTGTTTGCTTGTAGGAATTCTTTTATCTCAGCTCCTTCTCTATATAAGGAGCTTTCTATCTTAGTTAGAAGGCAGAACCCTTCTTGTAAAAATTTTCAGAAGCTAAATAAACCATGGCCTTTTAAAAGTCTTTCTTCTTCTCTAGCAGTTAGGTTATGAATTACAATTATTCCACCTATCTAAATTAAGGAGTATGCTCTGTACTTGCCTCTATGAAGGATCTGGTACATCAAAAACTTAATTAAGAAATTGATCCAGTAACCAACTCTATTAAGATTATAATTTATAGTTGTATAGATTATAAAAAGGGGACAGGCTGTCTGGCCGGAAATTGGTTGTGTGATGCTATAAGTACGGCTTTGGCTAGTCCATGATATAATCTGTATAGCTATGAAATATAATTTTAATGAAGCTCTGGAAAATTGGTATCAGAGCATTCTTCTCAAGCAGGCTGATATACCTTGCAAGCTTTAATGGTTGAAGATCAAATGAGATCCAATATAGATGACAAAGATACCAAAACAGGATTAACAATTCAGGAGGCCAATAAAATTGGTTTCCAGGACTTTGGTTTAGGAAGCTGAAAATACAGGTGAAAGGATAGATAGGATGAAAGCCTAATTTGTGAAAAAAATCTGACCCATATTTTCTGATTAGTCCGGATTGAAGTTCAAAAATTTGAGTTCTTGCCTTTTGATTAAGGATGGTCATGGAAATGTGTGATGGTAAGGATGGAGGAATACCTTTTTCAAGAAAGTTGGCATTAATAGTTTGATACATGTATAGCATGGGAAGAACTTTTAGCTGAAAGGGTTTTTCACAAGAGAAAGGTGGTCTGCTTAAAAGATCTGGTAATAGGTTATCCTCTCCTTTGATATGTTCTACTTCAAAGTCATACTTACTGAACCATTCTTTCATTCTGAGAAGTTGAGGATGGGGCAAAGTCTTTCCTTTGAATTCAAGCATTTTTGGAAATGATGAGCAGTCCATCACAACTTTGAAATGATGACCAATTAGATGGAATTCGAACTTTTTTATGCCATATTTAACTGCTAAGACCTCTTTAAAGGTTGAGTGATAATGGCATTCTGCATCTGTGAACTTTCCACTAGCATGAGCACAAATCCGTTTTTTCTTATTGTCATCTTCTTCTAAAAGAATAGCTCCCCAAAATTGATCGCTTGCATCTGGTTGAAGAATTCTTTTTCCTGTGGAGGGAATCTAGAGATCAGGAAGATTCTTTGTGCAAATTTTGAGTTGTTCAAAAGCTTCTGTTTGTTCTGAGGACCATGGTGGAGGATTCTTTCTTAGAAGAGCTCTGAGAGGGGCTGTCTTCTTTGTCAAGTGAGGAATAAAATCCCTGAGATAATTGATAATGCCAAGAACTTGTCTGATTTGTTTGACAGAAAGATTTTCTTTTGGAAATTTATCCAGTTCTGTTGTAACATGAGGACCTGGAAGATACTTCCCTTCTTTGAATTTCATTCCAAGGAAATCTATCTCTGTTTGACCAATGAACATTTTGGTGGGTGAAAGCATAACACCATAATGTCGTATAAGATTAGCAAACTGTTGGAGCAGTTTCTCATGGGCTTTTATATCTGCAGAAAATAAAAGAATATCATCAATATAAACAAGAGCGCTGGAGAGGATGGGCTCAAAGATTTTGATCATAGCTCGTTGGAATAGTGATGGGGCTACTTTGAGTCCAAAAGGCAGCACATTCCATTGATAGTGTCTGTTTGGAATACAAAAGCCCGTTTTGTATCTGTCTTCCTCTTTGATTCCAAGTTGCCAAAATCCAGCCTTCAAATCAAATTTTGAAAAGATTTTAGCTCCCGCCAAAAATGCAAATAATGAGGAAATTTTTGGCAAAGGGAATTTGTCATCCCTGAGGAAGAAATTCAAAGGCTGATAGTCGATCACCAATCTTTTCTTTCCACGAACTTATTCTGATCTTTTGTTTACATAAAAAGCTTGGCATGCCCATTCTGATTTTGTGGGAGCAACTAGGCCTTGGTCTTCCAATTGGTTGCATTCTTCAATTGCCAATTTAAGATCAGAGGGAGTCATTCCTGGATGAGTTGCCTTTGTTGGGTTGACATCTTCATTTTGTTTGAAAGGTAAGGAGATGAAGAACTCCTCATTTTTCCACAATGGTGATGAGCATTTCTGAAGAAACTCTGTATGAGACTGAGCACTGCATTCTTTTAATAAGAACTCATGAATAGTTTGAAGGTTTGGTTGAGAAATGGTTTGGTCAACAAAAAGGATAGATGAAATATTGGTGAATGGTTGAAAGTATTTCTTGAACTTGAGTCCATTTGGAAGAATTCTCAAGTCTTTCATCTTCCAATAGACATCAAAGCCAATGACAATATCTTTTCCAGGTAAAGAAGATCCAAGAACATGTGTCCAGGTGTAACAATTTGGAAAGAATTGGATCTTTATTGGGTGTCTGGTTTTAAGGCTAGTTTCAAGTAATTCTCCATTAGCTGTAGAGAAATACTCAGAATGATGTTTCCAACATTCTTTAGGCAAGGCTTTTGGGTTGAGAATGGTAGTTTTGGCTCCAGTGTCGATCAAGGCTACAAGTTTTATGGGTTTGGAATAACTGGTTGGGTAAATTTGGATAAGGAACAAAGGTATTGGATGTTTTTCATGAGTTAGGGCTATCATGTCTCTATTATCACCACCAATTAAGAACTGGTCATTCCAGGACTCTGTTTCAGAGCTGGAAATTTCTGAGTCTGCCTCTTGGCCTATAGCAAAAACACATTCTGGTGAAGCTTCTTCTTCTTCTGAAAAGAGAGACTCAAGATCAGCATCATTCAAATCTACTTTAGTGATCTACTGAATTTGTTGAATCATTTGCTCAGTCTTCTTTGTTTTTGAAGGGCAACTTTTTGCAAAATGACCCTTTTTCCCACAGATGTAGCATCTGTCAGTTTTTTCCTTGCCACAGAACTTTTTCTTCTTGTAATACTTCCATTTCTTAAACTTGGATCTTTTCCCTTTCTTCTTCAGTTTGAAGAAATGTTTCTTCTTCTTTGATGGACAAACACAAACATCAGTATCTTTGCATTTGATATGCAAATTAGGCCTGTCACATGAAAGTTTTCCCAAGGGATTCTTCCTACTGCCCAGATACAGTTTAATCATCTTCCTTTGATCACATAACTGTGTATGAGCCTGAATCATGATCTGATACAAATGTCCCATTGGCACATCTCCAACTTTGTAATTTGATTGTTGAAGGATTAAAAACATTCGAGAGGCAAGAATCTCAGGAATAGAAGCCAAAAAGGCTTGTTTTAAATCAGGATTAGCAGTGCCTCCTAAGAGGTAAAATCTAGTAAACATATTTTGGAAATGTCTTTCTAGATCTTTTCTTTGTAGTGAACAACATTTCATCTGGTAATACTCCTTTCGTGCAACTTCAAGATCATCATCCCATTTTCCTAAGAACTCATAATGCAAGAGTCCTAGGAAATCTTCCGGTGATGTGGCATCCATCAACTGGGTTCTAGCATAAGCATTGAGAGAAGCATACCAGTTTGCTAGCTTTCCCACCATTTTTGCAAGAAATGTTTCAATAACAACCCTGATTTCTGCTCCAGGAATAAGCATTTGTCCAGTTATCCATGCTCTAAATTCCAGAAATCTATTCCTGTATTGTGAAGGAGGAACATCATCCAGGGTGAAGTAATTTCCAGTATTTTTTTGGAAATTTGTCTGCGGTGTTCTGGGCTGTTCAAATTCTTCTTCTGGATCATCAACTTCTTCAACTTGAGGTCCTCTAGAAGATGTAGCATCATCAGCCATCAATTGGTAGGGTATTTCATAATCCAAATCAGAGTCACTTTCTGAAGATTCAGAAGATGGACTTTCTTTTGAATCAGATTCAATTGAAAAGCTGGGCATGACATTTTTAGCACATTTTTCCAAAAAGGAAGAGATAGGATTCACCATCATTAGAGGGTGTTCTGGCTCTTTTGGTGATGAGGTTGGTGAGGTATTTTTTGGTAATGATTCAGAAGGTGTTGTTTTAGGTTTCTCAGTTTGAGAGAAATAGACTGTTTTTCCTTTCTTTGCTGTTGTTTCATCAGAGGACTGTGTTTGAGAGGGGGTTTTTGATGAGGATGTGAATCCTTGAAAATTTGGAGGAATATTCAAGGGGGCTGTTGGTGCAGGAAATAAAGATTGGGTGGAAGAGGCTGTGTATGGTGAACTGGGAATTGAATAAGGACTGTACAAAAGACCCAAAGGATCTGGAGAGAAGGATTTTGAAGAGGTTTATGAGGACAACTCTTCTTTCTTTCTTTTAAGATCCTTTTCAAGTTGGTCAACCTGGGCTTTCAAGTTTAAAATTTCTGTTTCTTTCATTTGAATGCTATTCAATGTGCCTTTGTTGCTGATGATTCGCATAAGTTCCTGGTGCTTCATCTCTATCTGCCTTTGTAATTCTGTATGAACGACTGTCATTCGTTTTTCAAAGGCCTGGAACTTTTTTTCTGCCAAATTCATATGTTCAGCAACTCCATCAATCTTTTCTTCAATAAGCTTCAATTTTTGATTTTGAGCACAAGCATTTTGTGTCTGCCAGTTGACTACTGCTTCAGCCGGAGTTGTTTGTCTAGGTCTGCCATTTGCATCAACAATGTTTGATTCCAGGATAAAAGGTTGCATGGTAATTTGGTTTTTTGTTTCTTTGGTTAATGGAGGAAAATCTGTGGGTTGGAACATACAGATTTGGGGTAAAGACTTTGGCTTTTGAATCTCAGCTGAGTTTTCTTTTCTTACCCATTTTAAAGCTTTTTTGTAACATGGGAGAGGAGTTGCCTTAGGTTTTGGCTGGGAAGGAGGTATTTGAGGTTTGCAAGGTTCAGGAGGAATATTTTGAGTAGCTAGTGGTTTGTACCAAGCAGGAGGAGAATATGATACAAGATAATCATATTTTCCTGAAGGTTGTCCCAGAGTGCAGATGCTTGAATCTCCATCTTCATATCTTCTTCTGAATTCCTTTTCACTATATTTTCCTGGAGACTTCTTCTTTTTCTTTTTCTTCTCATCATCATCAAAATAGGATGCAGCATAACAATCATCACAATCACAATAATCAAAATAACAGTGACCATTACGCTTAAAAGCATAGACTGGTCTTCTAGAATTATCAAAAGAGGCTACAGGGATGTTATCTTCTGGATCCCAAGGATTGATCATGAACTGTGTATTAAAAACTGTAGGAGTCTCTTGTTTTCTCCTAAAGATCGTATCAACTGATCCATCAGTTCTTTTGATATGCACAGGGTCTGTACCTTGAATTGGCTCCACTGTCTCATGCAACTTCTCATAATTGGTGATCCACTTTTCTAGGAATAATTTTAACAAATCATTCCTAGAAAGTTGTTTGGGTGTGTGAATGCACGTGGGAGTATTATGAGAGTCTGCTTTTATGAACAAAGCATCATTTTGGACACATGGTAGTGACAAGTTGATAGCATGGTTTTGGAGACGGTAGACAATTTGGTAGTGAAGGGTGGCTACTTTGGCTGTGGAAATTTGTTCAGCACCAAGGATTTGGAGTTGGACTTTTAAAGCTGTCAAGGCATGGGGATCAGAAAGGGCCAGATTATAATTTGGGAAAAATGTAAAGAATACTGAGCCAGCATTAAAAGATGTCTCTACGGTCCCAATTACAGCATGTTGATACTGTTTATATCTAGAATCTAAAAGGAATATTTTATACCCGACATAGCCTATACATGACCATGTCACGTCTCATGCTTTCCAGCATGGCTCTCAATATGGTCGTGCTGTAACCGTGTTGATCTTTAGGTTCCCTTCAATAGTTGACATGGCATCTAGCATGCCCGTGTCTATCCCGTGTCTCACATTCTTCACAATCTAGCAGCAGACACGACTTCTAGCATGGTCGTGTCTCAAGCCATTTAGAATTCATTTTTAAACTTTCCTACAAAAGAGAAACACTTATTAAATATTTAATTAAAAATTCTAATTTAACTAAAATAAACCAAAAATAATAGAAAACTAAAATGAAGATCTAAATTAAGCTAATGCCTAGTTAAATCTAAATTCTTCCTAATTATAACTATTTATTTATTCAAAATTCATTAAAATTCAACTAAAAAATATATGATAAATTACATACATTAGGTAGCAATGAAAAGGGAGACATCACTTTCAAGTCATAAACCTGCAAACATTATAAAAACAATGAAACATCCAATCAATACAATAACTTCGTCAAAGATGGCAAGAGAAGATATATATATATATATCCTAGCCTTTGGGCACTAAAGTGTATTATAGAGGCATACTATATACATAACAAAATCAATCTCAGTTACACTCCATAACAAAAGCTAAAAAAACAAAAAGATTAGACATAGGATATAACTATGTCCAGGATAGGGAAACCTGAGTCTCCACAATGGTTGCATAAGTAGCTGTACTAACGATACAACCACCATCCAGAAAGTCCTCTAAATCTACAAACATGCGAAAATCCATTGAATGGGCTTGATGGAAGGTCTCCGGGACAGTATAGCATCAACATCATGACATATAGTATAACGAATTATGGTCTGTTCTCCCATTATGTCATAAGTCATAGCCACCCACTGTACAACTATTGCAAAATTTACATAATTTAGCTTTAATTAAAATTTAGGCTGAAGAAAAAAAAATAAAATGGAAATGAGTATTTTCACAGGAAATTAAATTTCACAAAATTTTATGAAATTCATTTATACCAAACACACTCTTAATATAATTTTAAAGTATTATTATAAAATCATTTCTAGAAAAATATTAGCTACTTAAATATATTTTTATTTTTTATAAAAAATTATAAAATGTATGTACAAATTCAAATTTAATGTGTTTACTTTAGATGAAAAATTTATAAAATTTATTTGAAATTTAAAATATTTAAATTTTTGAATATATTTCATAATTAAACTCAATTCTGACAAAAAATTTAGAAACTAATTATTATTTTATCATGTAACACTAAGTTAAAAAGGTTTTTTATTAAATAAAATATTAATTCAAATTCTAAATTTATATAAAATATACTATAATAAACTATAAAATTTATTTGCAAACATATCGTAAAATATTCATTTAAATTATATCTATGAAATTAATAACTGATAAATTCAGTTCATTTGAAAATGAAATAATTTTTTTGACGGAATTGAATAAAACAATATAAATAAATTTGATGTCTACATTAATTACTTGGCTGCTTTTTTTTTTTTATATCTTATTATTTCTTGTGAAAATAAAAAAAATTTAAGTGAATATATTTCTGGAAAGGATTATATAATAATTTTAAATTACATTTGGATAATTATTAGAATATAATATGTAAAAAATAGATATAATAAATTGATAAAAGTTGAAAGATTCCACTTCTTTGGAGTAAAGTTGAGGACAAATGAAATCACTAATTCTTTATAGTTTTATTAAGCATGTAAGTTATGATATTATAGTTCTATTTTTAATTTTGTTTATAAAATAAATAGAATAGCTCGTAGAATAAAACAAATCCTAGTATGTACAAATTACCTTCCTTGAACACTCCTGATGTGGGGGATTTTTTCAAAAATAATTAAAAAAATTCAATAATGTAGTTGACTTTTTTCTTTTAAAAATAGGATATTTGATAATAATTATTTAAAAAATATAGTGATCGTTTAAACAACCAAAACAAGAAAAACAATAAAATAAAATAACTACAAAAAAACCAAAACAACTAAATAAACATAACTATGAAAATAAAAACAACCAAATAAAATAGCCACCAAAACAATCAAATAAAAATAACCACAAAAATAACCAAAATAACCAAAAAAAAAAATCATACACCCTCCAATTTGATGAGAACCCATAAATCGGCAAAAATCTATTAATACCCATAGCATTAGAAACCCAAATTCTAAAAGAAAATGAGAAAAAAAAAATCTATCAATACACATAACACTAGAAACATAAATTCAAAAACAAAATGAGAAAAAAAAAAAAAGAAACATAAATCTAAATTTAAGAATCACACATCAAATAAAAGACAACCCATGAATTGACAAAAAATCTATTAACACCTATAGTACTAGAAATATAAATTCAAAAATAAAATTGAAAAAAAAAAAAGAAACATCAATGAGAATGGAATATAGCTAAATGAAGTGTGCCAGTTTTCTTTCCTTTACAATCATAATGGAGTGTGACTCAACTCAAATCTAAAAATAAAATGAAAAGTAGTAGAAGAAAAAGAAATGTAAAATAAAAAAAATTGTTTTATTGAAACACAGTTAAAAAAACCAATTATATATTAAAAAATATAGATTAAAGTTGGTGTAGTGTGCAAATTTTGTTCTTTTAAAAAAAACAAAGCCTAATGTAGGAATCACATATCCATATGTGTTATATAAAAGTGACCTTTTAGGAAGCAAATGAAAAAAATAATAAAATAAAATACAATGAATATTGAATCAAATGGTCTAATGCTAAGGCCTTGAATAGTAAAAAATCCTGCGCATAGTTAAGAAATTTTACTAGATGACCTATTTTACCCATCTGTTATTATTATTATTTTTTAAAATTTGAAACCTTTGCTTTTCGGTTTTCGGTTTTCACTTTTTTTTTTAAACATTTTTTACTGTTAACTATGTAACTTTCTCTGTAACTTCTAAAATTGGTTGTTCTTTTTTTGGACTCCTTTTAATTGAAGTTGATTGTATGTATTTATCAAAATTTTATATTCTAAATAATTTTAATTTTAAGTTTAACTAGCTTACTTTCTTAAGGAATATTTGAAAATTTGAATTAACTGTCTAAAACTAACCTAATTATTTTCCTTTTTATAAAATCTTCGCTTTTATTAATATAAATAATAAAAATAAGAATTTTTTGAATTTTTATTAGTTTTTTTTGGTGTTTTTGTTGCCATTTGTTATTTTTTTAGTTGTTTTTTGTTTTTTTTTTCAATTGTTGTTTTGTTGTTGTTTTTTGTTTTTTTTTGTTTTATTTGTTGTAGTCAAGTTATTGTGTATAACTTTTGAAAACCTTATTGATTTTGTTTAAATTAAGTGTAAACAATTTTAGAATTATGTAATAATGTTTATTAATACAATTGTGATTTAAGAACTATTTATTATTGTTAATGTAATATGTAATTATTTAAAAATATCTATAATTTTATCTAGATCATCTTCTTATTTGGTTTGTTGTCAATCGCTTCACTGGGACTATTCACAACTGCTACTTCGGTGGCACCACGATCATCTTCTTGGTTGGTTCTTGACGTTGATTGATTCAATGTTAAAGATTTGTAAACAAGATAATCAAAAATTGCCGGACAAAGGATGCAAGAAGGAACCAAGATGCAAAGAAGAATAGCAATTTCACGGTAATGATGTTCAAATACAGAAAGAGATTTGATCACTTGAAAAAAAAGAAAAGGAAAAAGATTTTAATCGGTTTAAAAAAAAAATCAAAGCGAAAAGGAAGAGGGAAAATATAAGGAGAAAAAGAAGATGAAAAAAAAAGAGTAGAAGATCAGAATTGAAAGAATATTTCTTGAAAAAGTTAGTTTTGAAATAATAAAAAATTAACTTTTTTTGATATTTTATTTAATTTTTGAGTTATCTGTAGTAACTTTCCAAACTATCACATTTCAAACTTATTTACATATGAGTCCTACATAAGTTTTTAACTAATTAATATTTTACTAGACTATTAATGATCACAAAAAAAAATTCCACAAAAAAAAAAAAATTGAAATCATTGAGAAGAACATGAATTTATCAAATAAAACCTGATTGTTTGATGAGTCTATCTAATAACTATTTTCTTGATTAACTACACTAAGTCCAACCAGATATTCACTTTAATTTTTTTTATCTTATGCCTCTAATATTTGATAGATACAAAGGTTATAATTATTCTGGAATTAAAGTTGGATGGTTACATAAGGGAGATCTAGAGAGTATGGTTACCCTCTTATCCTTCCAAATTATATATATATATATATATATTAGAGAGTATGGTTACCCTCTTAACCTTCCAAATTATTCTCTAATAATTAATAAACATTATGTGAAAGAGATATGTGTATAATTGCATAATAATATTAATTTTTTAGTCGAAATTCCAAAGATTTGAGCGCCAAACACTGCAAGAAAATAAAAATTCAATTTTTTTAGTTATAAGTCATTGTTGGACATATTATTGGATAATCAATTCATAGATGACTAAGTATATACAAATTGAACAAAAAATGGTATGCTAAATGAAGATAAAGTTTGTAAAATGTTATTATGTGTTAGGATAAGTATAGAAACAATTTAGCGGCTGCTATTTGAGTTTCAACCACTAATCAATGTCAAAACCAACCAAAATTTTTAAAGTTCTCTTGTTTAAATTTTCATCTTCATAAATGCTTATAATATTGATTTATATTGATAAATAAAAAAATTATTATCCGTCAAGAGCTAATAAAAAATTTGCATAAATTTACAATGGTTAATAAGTCTTTGTTTCGAATGTTTTCGCATCTAGGAACAATAATTGTGTAGCTCATGATTTAGCTTCACATGCTTTTACTTTAGATTCTTCTGAGGGTTTATGGCTTTCTCAGCTTCCCTCTGAGATTCATTTTCCTGAGATATCACTTTAGTTTTCTTCTTCTTAATGAAGTTTTAAAATAAAAATAAAAATAAATAATAATAATAATAAATAAATAAAAAAAGTCATTGATTGCAAATCCATCACTAAAGATAGATTTATTCTTTCCTAATTGAAGTTATTCATATTAAATTAATTGTTAGATATTTTAATCTTATTTATAATAATGTTTTGATTAAATTAGATTAGTTAAAATCCAAATTAAACTTTGAATATCAGACTAGGAAAAGATAAATTTATTCCAATTTGGTTTTTAAATTTCTAACGTAACCCACCAATTTATAAATATTCTACAAATTATGCATAACACGATATTTTAAGTAAAAAAAAAAAAAACAAAAAAACAATTGTTAGATGAGAAAAATACCACTCTATCCAGTGAGATATTATACACATTAAATGATAGTCATAGTTATTATATATCCTAATCCATTAATATTAAATTTGACAATCTTGACAACTTGAAAAGCATATTAACATTTATGTTAAAAAAAAAAAAAAGCATATTAACATTAATATAAAAATTGTCAAATAAATTAGCAAGATAAAATATTTGACTTCTCGAAAAAAAATAAATTGTCAAAAACAGCCAAATTTTTTGTGCTTCGAGAAGTAACCCTACACCACATTTGTCGACAACCCTCATGTGGTCAAACATATTACCGTCTGCTTTTGCAGATACCAAGTGTGGCGGCCAGCAGCACATCTACATCTATATTTGCTTCTGCATCTACCCACTAAGAGCAATGGCTGTGTTCATTTTTATACAAGTGGATTTGCATCCTAATTATTTTTAAAATTTAATATTCGAGATATTTTTTTTATAATTATTTAATAATTATTTAAGTTTCCTAATGCATCTCTAATGATTATATATATATAATCATTAGAGATGCAATACGAAACTTAAAAAATTATTAAATAATTATGAAAAAAAAATCTATATATATATATATATATATATAAAGGAAAGGTTTAATAATAGCAGCAGCAATAATAATAATATTATTATTATGTTTCACTGAATCTCTTATAGCTGATGCATTCTTTCGGGTTAGATAATTTTATTTATTGTTCTTTTTTTTGTAACTTAAGAAAAGACATACTAGCAAAAACCGTTTACATTAGAAAAACAAAAGAAGATTTTCGTAAGTCTGATGAGTCTTTGGTGAGCCAATTCCATTTCCATATATTTATGAAATTCTCAAAATAATGTATTTATCTTATTATTACTCATTATTAATTCGTAATTGTCATTTTCTTCAAGGAGGCTCTCTGAATTTGAAACTCCTTAATTACAAGTTTCAAAACCTCTTACAAAAACTACAAGATAAGAATTTCGAAAATGAATTCAGAGACAATATCTAACTAAATAAATAGCACATGTAAACGGTGTTCGTACGTATGCATGACAATGCAGCCATTATTAGATAGCTAATTATCAACCTTAAAATGTCAAAGGCAAATTGTGTTCCGTTCTCATCTTTAATTTGAATCTTTCTGGTCAAAAAAATTATTGGTGGGCGACTTGCATGACCCTCTTAACTTCTTTTAACTAATTTCTATAATATTTGTCAATCATAATCCTATATAAATCTCCAGTGCTCCATCTTGCAAGATCACAGAACAATATACACACAAAACTAAAATGGCATCTTCAAGATCATTACTTGTTTCATTATTGCTTCCAATTCTTTTGCTCTCCATTTCATGGACTGCAACTTCAACAAGCCATTCTTCAGCTAACGATGAAAACTTTGTTCGGTGTCTTTTGAACTATTCTCAGCCTTCTCATCCTATTTCCACTGCAATTTACACTCCTAACAATGCTTCGTACTCCTCTGTCTTGCAATCTTATATTCGAAATCTTCGATTCAACATGTCCTCAACCCCAAAACCATTCGTTATCGTTACTGCATTGCATGAATCTCATGTTCAAGCTTCGGTCATTTGTGCTCGTAAACATGGTTTGCAGATGAAAATCCGAAGCGGAGGTCATGACTACGAGGGCATTTCTTATGTCTCAGATGCTCCTTTCTTCGTCCTCGACATGTTCAATCTTCGAACTATTGATGTTGATGTAGAAAGTGAAACTGCTTGGGTTCAAGCTGGAGCAATCCTTGGTGAAGTTTACTATAGAATTGCTGAGAAAAGTAACGTTCATGGATTCCCAGCTGGCGTTTGCCCTACAGTGGGCGTTGGTGGTCATTTGACTGGTGGTGGTTATGGTAACATGATGAGAAAATACGGCCTCTCGGCCGATCACATCATTGATGCGCAACTCGTTGATGTTAATGGCAGACTTCTTGATAGAAAATCAATGGGTGAAGATCTTTTCTGGGCTATAAGAGGAGGAGGAGGAGCTAGCTTTGGAGTAGTAGTATCATACAAAATTAACATTGTTCGCGTTCCTCAATTAGTAACTGTTTTCCGAGTTCAGAGAACTTTAGAACAGAATGCAACAGATATTGTCAATAAATGGCAACAAGTTGCATACAATCTGGATTTTGACCTCTTCATCAGGCTTACCATGGATGTCATTAATGGAACTCAAAGCAATGGAAAGACAGTAAGAGCAACATTTCGGGCATTTTTCCTTGGAGACTCATCACGGCTGCTTTCAATTATGAACAAAGATTTTCCTGAACTGGGATTGGTTCAATCTGATTGTGTCGAAATGAGCTGGCTCGAATCGGTCCTGTTTTGGACGGACTTCCAAACTGGAACACCAACTACTGCTTTGCTCAGTCGAACACCGCAAGTGCTGACACACTTAAAGAGAAAATCAGATTACGTAAAGAAACCAATACCAAGAGAAGGGCTGGAGAATCTTTGGAGTAAAATGATGGAGCTCCAAGTGCCATCATTAACATTCAATCCATACGGTGGAAAAATGGGTGAAATTCCATCAACAGCAATTCCATTTCCACATAGAGCTGGAAATTTATGGAAGATTCAGTATGCAACAAACTGGAATGAGGATGGAACAGAAGCAGCAAACCACTACATAGACTTAACAAGGCAGCTATACAACTTCATGACTCCTTACGTGTCAAAGAATCCGAGGGAAGCATTCCTTAATTACAGGGATCTTGATCTGGGTATCAACCATAATGATGGCAAGAAGCAAAGCTACTTGGAAGGGAGAGTTTATGGAATCAAGTATTTTAAAGAGAACTTCGACAGGTTGGTTCATGTTAAGACTAAGGTTGATCCTGGAAATTTCTTTAGAAATGAACAAAGCATCCCTGTTTTTCCTTACTGGAACAAGTAGGATCTTTGATCTCCAGATAAGGATTGATAGGTTCCTTTCATTAGCTATAATTTTTTGTTTCAGAAGTAAATTATTGATGTTAAATTGTTCCTCCTGTTGTATATTGCATGGTTGCAAAATTGTGTACTAGTATTCTATTTCCACCTGTCGATTATTATAATAAATTATATGTATACTTCCCTTTTGTTTAATTGCTTTTTATGTTTGGAAACTTATTGAATGCTAATATTCATTTTTTCTTTTCAATTAGAAGAAGATATTAATTTTACTAGAAAATAAGATTGTGGATGCCCAAAATGACATGACTAATCAGGGCTGAGTATGTATTTTGGACATGAACTGACTGAAAAATCAATCTAAGTAATTTCAAAGTTTCATACCTTTTCATACCAAAAACTTTATCAAAATGAATTAAATTAATTTCAATTCAAAAAACTATCGATAACTATCGAAATCAGCTGATAGAAACAATTGACATTTTAAATTCGAGTTGTGGAATATATAGTCGTACTAAATTGGTTGTTAAAAAATATTTGTTGCCCTTATTATCTATGTTGCACAGACACTTTTATAAAGAGCCGTGTCCTGTGTTGGACACATTTTTGACATTGACATGTCTCGAAAATTTATCCGACATGTTTCAGAGGCGTTTCTAAAAATAAAAAAAGTATTAGGGCAATTAAAAAAAAAGGATACATGTATCCCCGTTTAAACATACGTATCTTTTATAATTAGATGAAGTAGAATTAGAAATAATATTCTTAAATAAAGATGTCAATGAGAACATTAGAGTGAAAATGTTAATTATATAAAATATTTCATAAACTGAACTTGTTATTATAAATGAAGTTTTTATATATTAATGTTACTTACGAGTATTATGATTTTATTGTTAATTGTTTAATAAAATTAAATGTAAAATTGTTTATTTGTTATTGAAAAATTGTATATAATTGAGGTATTTTATTGTTTTATTTACATTATAAGATAATATGATTACATTTTTTTGCATTTTCGTGTTTTAAAATTATTTTTAGAGTTAAAAAATATTGCTATCCATGAAAAATATATTTTTGAATTGAATCTATTTTATAATTTATATAAAATGAATATTATAATTTTTTATATTTATAAATTAACCCTATATTTTTAATAATTATAAATTTGCCTCAATATCTATATCTCATATTTATTTTAAAAAGTCATTTTTCCATATTTTTATCCTTATTTTCTATGTCTCTATTCTCATATCTATACTACCTAGCTTATGATCTTAACTTTGAACTAGTTAAAATTTAATAAATTTTGAATACCAATATTATTTTAAAAAGTAAGGAATTAAATCAAACCATATGTTTTATCAAACCAGAAAATGGAAAAAAAAAAAAAAAAGATTTTATAGTATATTAATTCGTTCTATGTATTATAATTTAACAATACAAAAGTAATTTTATAATTTAAAATGAGGTCATTCTTTTCACTTTTTCACGTTATAAATTATAATATTTTATTATTTTACATAGTATTTAAAAATAAATGTCATCTTTGATAAAAAGACGTGTCAGGCCATTACAAGAATGTTTCAATAATGCATTTTTGTTATTAATTAAGTTTTAAATTCGTTTGGAATGCTCAATTTTAGCCTCAAGCATCAATTGCTAATCACAATTCTTGCAAAATCTTGAATTTGTCTTCACCATCAACGAATAAAAAAAAACAAGGACACACGTATGTCCCGTATTCTTTTGACTATGCTCGATAAAATAAAGAGGTGACTATGCTCGATCTGCTTGTTCTCTTTTTTCTTTTGAAACCAATTTATCTTCTTTGTTTTTTTAAATTTCGTTTTTTTTTTTTATCAAATTGTTTTCTTCATGCTTATTTTTTTTCTTTTGTTTTGCAGATTTTTTTTTTTAAATCTTGGCGATCGAGCATAGTCACCTCTTCTCCATTATTTAGCGATCCACTTAAATAGTCGCATTAAAAATTTCTATATTTTTACTTTTAGAATATTCAATTCGTAAAAATCATTTTAAAGCTCTTGAATTATAATAATTTTTTCTATTAATCTCATATCATTTTATTTCATTGCTTTAAATTTTTATATTATTATTTATATAGTAGTTATTGAGCCTATATACTATAATTTATGTATGCATTGAGCCCTTATACTATTATTTATATCACTATTGAGTCCCTAAACTATTGTTTATGTATGCATTGAGTCAATATATTATTATTTATTTAATGCATTTGGCCCCTATAGTATGAAGAACATATCCATGAAATTTATCAAATTGGGGCTCAATAGCTATATAAATAATAATATATGAGCTTAATGCAATGTAATAAAAGGAGAGATGCTCAATATAAAAAACCACTATAGTTCAAGGGTTTAAAAATGGATTTTGCCTATTCAATTTTGCCAGCAACTCAAAGCTCTTTACATTTCATTAACTTAAATAGTTGTATTAATTTTTTTTTTTTAACTTTAGACTATTCAACTTTGGCATCAACTATAAACTCTTTGCATCTCATCAACTTGAATAGTCGTATTAAAAATTTCTATATTTTTAATTTTATACTATTCAACTTCACCATCGACTCGTAGCTCTTTTGCCACTTGGTTTCACACCTCATCAACTTGAAGACTTTGCTATCAACTTGAATAGTCATATTAAAATTTTTTATAATTTTAACTTTAGACTATTCAACTTTATCATCAACTTGAAACTCTTTGCATCTCATCAACTTGAGGACTTTGTCATCAACTTGAATAGTTGTATTCAAAATTTCTACATTTTTAACTTTAGATGCTTCAATTTTGCCTCCAATGGTTTGTTTTGAAGATTGCAAAGATGTTAATGATCATCAAAGCATCAAGATTATTGAAGATTTGAAAGATGGTGCCCACTCAACTAGTGTTTTACATGTTCAAACGACTGTTATTGGTTCTTTTGCTTTAACATGACATGTTTTTTTGATGATATTCCATTCCTTTCAAATTGATCCTTGAAGTTTCTCATGATTTCATCAATTCATCTACTAAGGAATTCATCAATTATGAATGTCTAATGTGCAATCTCCCCTCCATCCATCATAAAGGTGTACTAAGACTTTGCCTTTACTAAGGCAACACCTATAAAATAAAGAGTTCATATGGCCTTCAACCTTTGCAATTAATGGCGAATTTAATTTTTAAAAGTGTTATTGGGAGTGGGTAGAAGAAGTTCTTGAGACCAATAAATCACTACTCATCAAAGCACGAATCTATGATGCTGTCTTCACTTCTCTCTTCATTTATGATAAATCTTCTAATGTCATGCAGTGCTTTTGTGATCATTGGAGTCCTTCCACAAATTCTCTTTATCTTTATAATAGAGAAGAATTAATTTCTTTATTGGACTTAAATTTACTTGGAGGTCTTCCAACTATTGATTTATTTTATGATGAAGCAATTCCTTCTACTAAAGATCTTTTGGGTCGTGACTTTTTCTTCCTTGCAGTTGTAGATACTTCTTCCATGCCTACCGCAAACTTTTGTACAAAGTTGAAAACCATTATGTATTAACTATTGGTGATTGGATCAAATTTTGGTTTCAAGGCCTATCAAGATATTTAGAACCTCCTGAGAATGATTAAAATCATTTGAAGAGAACTTCTACTCCAAAGAAGACCTTTTGCCCTTCTGGAATCATTGACAAACCATTACCATGTGATAAGAATCAGCAAAGACCTTTTGATTTGCTTGGATTAAAGGATCATGATTTACAAGAAGAGATTTACTTAGTAGCATTCCTTTTATATTGGCTTTGCAAATTTGTTCTTCCTCATCAATCTT
Source organism: Mallotus nudiflorus (assembly GCA_947683625.1). Lineage (NCBI taxonomy): Eukaryota > Viridiplantae > Streptophyta > Magnoliopsida > Malpighiales > Euphorbiaceae > Mallotus > Mallotus nudiflorus. The sequence continues at coordinate 9,063,403 of CANTUR010000207.1, forward strand.
CCAATCTTATCCATCTTAGCACTTTTAAAGTTGCTAGCATGATGGCTACAGGAGATTTTTTTTTCTTAGCAGTTCTTGTTTTGGTAAGAATTTATTATAGACTACATTAAATATCCACATTTCCTAACCTGAAGGATGATAATATTTTCTTTCTAGTGCATTATATTTATTGTTGGTTGGCAGATAAGTATGACACTCATTTTTCTCTAAAAGATAGAAGTAAAGAAAAAAACATGTCTTCCTATAGTGGACTGAGGATGGCTCAATTCTACAAGAATCTTAAAGTACAAAAGCTTTTTGAAGGAGTATTTTATAGAAAGTATCAAAATTTTCATAAAAAAAATTATTAGTTGATGATAACTTTCTTTGTGAAAAGTCTTCCATTTGGGTAGGGTATTTGATTAATCTTTGATCATGATACCTAGCTTCTCATTTTGAAGACATGCTTCTATATCCAACCATACAGTCTTCATAGATTCAGTAGAGAATTTATATTTTTTCAAGATGTTCCTAGAGCCTTTGAAGATGCTATTAACACACCATCTTTGAAGAAATTCCTTCAATTTTGGAAATCTCTTACAAAAGTTGGGAGTTAATCTAAAGTCATAGTACCACGTAAAGTTCTTAAGGATTTCTTTCATGCCACTAAAAGATACATTGACTGATGGTCCAAAGAATGGTCTCAAGCTTTTCATTCCACCAAACACAGTCCTTTTGATGCACCACTTGATTTATTCAAATCAAGTAGAATTCTAAAGCATTTCCTTATGATCAACCAACAAAACTAATAGTTGAAGTTGAAAAAGAACCATTTTCCACCATGTTAAAAAAGAAAAGGGAGTTCTTAAATAAATAAGGAAGTGATGAATTAAATCCCAAGAAAGCATGTATTTCTTCAATAGAAAAATTCCTTATAGAAGAAAATGTTCAACACATCCTTGATAAAGAAGCGTGTAATCTTGAAAGTAGTCCTAATCATGGTTTGAAAAGAGTTAAAACCCAAGAAAAGGAACTTGTTCATTTAACTGACTTAGCTCACCTTGATGATCTTCCCAACTCTTCCTACTTTCGAAGCACTCCTTTTAATGTAAGCTTTCTTTTCAATATTTATTTATTTTTTTTATTCTTTATCTCCATTTTAATAATTTGATTTTTTAATGTCGATGGAGATGAAAACAACATTCTTGAACAAAGTACATTTTCTATAAACTGTGCTCCTACATTTGACAAGATTATTGATAAAATGGAGGCTGTAAATCAGTTACCAACTGAAATTCAACACTCTAGAGGAAACATTGCTAACACTAAGAGTAGATAAATTATAAGAAGCTAATGGTATTGCTTCTTCCACACTTTATTAATTTCATGGGGAAGATTTCCTTTTCAAACGTCGTTGTGAACTTGCTGCTTATACATGGAGAGATTTGTGAAGCAAAATTACTAATGTAACTTTCTAAGATGTTTCTTCTTCAGATGTTTATTCAAAGTCTTTGATGAGGTATAATTTGTTGAGGAAGTTAATATCTCTTATCCAAAGCAATGATTTGAATAATACCTTAAGAAGATTAGAAAATTTGAGGAACTGAACTCTAAGTTGTCTTGAAAGCCATCAAAGGTCCAACATCTTGTAACACTTGGAAAACTTAAGGAGAAGTGTGATGAAATGAAAGCTTTAGAGAATACAACTTTTAACAAATACCACTCCATTGAACATGAATTAATCCAAGTTAATAAATAGCTCAAGAAGTTGACTTGTCAAAAGAAAAAACTCAAAGTATCCTTGCAGAATGTTGAAAGAGAATTGCTTAACAAATAAGAAGATATTTCTAAAATCAATGATGAAATATCTAAAATTTCAAATACCCCTTTTCATGATCTAGCAAAGTAATGCTTTTTCCAAGAACTTTAAGATTTTCTTGAAAGAGAATATGATGATTGGAAAGACTTTGAATGGAGGCTTTAGAATTTTGTTTAGACTTTTTTTTTTAACATTGTTTTATTTGGATGAATTTGTCCCTTCAAACTTTTTTTTATTTTATACTTATTCATTTTAATTATATAATAGAATTTCTTCATATAATTTAATTATTATGGAAAGTATTTTTTTTTTGTGATTGAACTAAGCAAAATACTAAGTTACCTAAGTACCTTCTTAAGAATTCTTAAGAAGGATCAAGTAATAATGTAGTTCAATTTTTTTTTGGTGTGACTGAACTTAGCAAAATACTAAGCTGTTTATGTGCCTTATGAAGAAGGATCAACGTAGTTCACTTTTTTTATTTGCGGTTCACAATTTTAGCTCATGTAGGCCAGGAGCTACATTGAGCCTTAATTGTAGTATCTTTTTCAATAGTTTGCCATTAATAGGTCGAACGTGCACTCCATCTTTATCTTGTATGCTCCATTGGAGTAGACTTCTTGCACAACATATAGTCTGTCCGAATTTGAAAGAAATTTATTTCTCATGCGATGAGATATAATGATTGACCTTCTTATTGCAAGAACGCGATCTCCAACTTAAAATGATCATGGCCTCACTTTCTTATTGAATGGTCATGATATTCTAGCTTGATAACATTCTAAACATTATTGAGCTTTAAGTCATTTTTCATCCAATGCTTCCAATTCTTAAAGGTGCAGACTAACATTCTCTTCATTTGAAAATCCTTTTTGAATTACAATCCTTAAAGAGGGAACTTATTATTCTAATGGAATAACAACTTCCATACTATAAAATAAGTGAATATGGAGTAGCTTGTGTTAGTGTCCAATATGTAGTTCAATATGCCCATAATGCTTCTCCTATCTTTTCATGCCAATCCCTTTTTGAATGACTTACAATCTTTTCAAGAAGATTGCACAAGATTTTATTAAATGCTTCAGCTAGCCCATTTGTAGGTGCATTGTACATTGAAGAATAATGTTGACTGAAGCCAAACTGTTCACATAACTTATTCATTGCCTTGTTATAGAACTCTTTGCCATTATTAATTATGATATACCAAGGAATACCATAACGATAAATAATATTTACTCTAATGAAGTTCATAATAATTTCCTTATTTGCTTCTTTGCATGATATAACTTTAGCTTATTTAGAGAAGTAATCTATTATAGCTAGAATATAAAGATGACCAAATGAGCTCTTTGGCAAAGGTCTTACAACATCAAGTCCACAAGCATTAAAAGGCCAATATGCAACTATATGATGAAGTGGTTCTGGTTGTTGGCATATCACATTTGCATAAAATTAAAACATATCTTGCTTAGTCCATACAGTCTTTAGCCATTGTAGGCTAACAATATCCCATCCTTTTGATTTGAAAGTAATGTTTTAGATTGGATTGATGAGCTTTACATATCTTATAATGTGCTTCCTATAATGCCTTAGTTGCTTCTTCTTCTCCTAAACAACGTAAGAGAATGCTATCAAAGGAACGTCTATAAAGGGTTCCCTTATAGTATATGAATCTAAGAGCCCAACGTTTAACCTCATTTTTATGGCGCATGTCATTTGAAAATTTTCCATATTCTAAATAAACAATGAGTGGTTGACGCTAATCATCCCTATCAATTTCATAAACAAAAACAATATTTACTTCATCTTCTTCTTCAATTTCAATTATTGATAAAATAACCATTCATCAATAATTTGGGACTTTGATTCCCTCATCTGATACAACTAGTGTTGATTCCAAATTAGCTAAGGCATCTGCTTCTTAATTCTCTTTATATAAAACATGCTCAACTAAGAAGGTGTTAAATAGAGTTAATGACTTTAAGGTATATTTGATATAAGGCATTAACTTAACTTTCTTTACTTTATAGAGCATGAGAAGTTGATTAATGATCAATTGAAAATCTCCAAAAATTTTAAGATTTAGAATTTACATATTGATTTCCATCTCTAATCCCAAAATGAAGGCTTGATACTCTGCCACGTTATTCGAGAAAAGTTCTTTTCAATCGATTGCATTGGGTAAGAGATCTCCTTCTGGGCTAATGAAAAATACCCTAACACTTACACTGTTGTGCCTAGGTGCTTCATCAAATAACTTAATCTGGAAAGTCTTCAGATAACTCCTAGTCATTGAGAATTGGATGACCAGTAAGAAAATCTACATGAGATTGGCCTTTAACTGCCTTATGAGGAATGTAAACAATTTTAAATTCTTGTAGTAGAAGTGCCTATTTAGCTAATCTTTATGACAAAACTGGCTTGAACATAATGTGTTTTATAGGTTTTGCACAAGAAAATAGATGAACAAAATGAGCTTGCAAATAATGCCTTAGCTTTTTATGACAAACATTAAAGCTAAACATATTTTTTTAATTGGTGTTTATTTTAACTTGACACCATTCAATATTCTACTAAGATAGTAGAGCACATCCTCTTTTCCTTCATCATTCTTTTGTCTAGCAAAACTCCTAATGAGCACTCTTGTGCATATATATAAAGGATAAGAGGATGTCCTAAAATTAGAGCTTTTAAAATGGGTGTACTTAAAAGATATGTGTCAGCACCCAATTTTGGGATGCAATTGTGCACGCGTGTGACGAAAACCCCTATGATGAAAATCTAATCAAGAATTGATATATGGTTTCGAGTTTCGCAATTTAAAGTACTAAATTGATATATTTTTATGGATTTAATTACAAATTGGTTTTTTAGGGATTTAATTGTAAAAATTAGAAACTTTCTATGACCTTTTTTGTAATTTTTTTAAAAAAGGGTTAATTGGTCGGCATTTAATGCAGATCGGCATTGTGTAATGCCAATTGGCATTACAAAATGTTGTAATGCTAGTCGGCATTAAGCAATGCCAAAATGACATTACGAACGTCAGTCGGCATTCAAGAGTGCCGATTTTCACTAAAAATTGATTTTTACACTCAAAATTAAATTTTTTTGTCATTTTTAATTTTTTTATTGGTCCAGGACACCACGTGTCCTTGCGTGTGAGTCTTTAATTTTTTCAAAACTCTATCACTCATCATCTCATTATCTTGATATTGAAAATTCAAAAAATAAAATGCAGACTTCTGAGAGACTCTTGATCTCACTCCCAAATATAGTGCAACATCCCTACATGATCACAAGAGCTGGGGTTGCTAGGCTAGGCTTTAAAAGCTAAGAGACAGAGTCTATGAAGCGGGATAAAAAAAGAGCTGCAAAAAAAATCCTAGTTATTTTCTTTATTATGTAGAAAGCCACACACCTTAACTCTTCATCTGTTTTTGATTTTAAAGCTTCAGGAAATCAGTTCTTTGCTTTTAAAGTTCGGAAAATCAAGAAAAAAACAACAACAGAGTCAATCTCAAAATGGTGACAATCCCAATCTGAGGGTGTTCAAACAACATTTTAACATCATTCCTTACTTTTTTTCTATTCTTTTTATTTTTATTTAATTTATTAATTGAATTGTTACTTATTAAATTTTTTTGTGTGTTTTTTTATGGGTGTTTTGTGATGCTCTGGATGTGAGGTTGGTGATGTGAGATTTTGGCAGTGGCTACATCGAAGAATCCATGGGATGCCATGGATTGAGTTTTATGAAATCCTCATAGAATTTAAAGTTTATTATTTTTTGTGATATTTTGTTCATTGCTTTTACTGGGTTGCAATTAATTTGCTTTAATTTCCAGCACTGTATTTTGTAATAGCCCTAATTGAGGGAAATCAATGGAATTTTAAGTCTTTGCACTAAAAATTGATTAGTAATCTAGGCTCAATTTGGTAAAATTCAATCAAAATTAATGATGGTAGTAGACTAATTTTAAGGTTTTATGAAATTGAATTAGGGTTTCTTAGAAAAATCATGTAAATTTATTGTTTTGATTTATTTTTTAGTATGTTTGTTGGATTGGGTTTGTTTTTATGTTTTTATTCTCTTTGAGCCTTAAGCCTACGTTAGGATCAAACTCATTTAATAAATAGACTTAAAAATAGTTTTTTTAGGTTTTCATTAATTTAAAATTAATTTAGGCCCATTTAGGTTAAATTAGATTTAGGCCCACTTTTAATTAATAAAATTAACCTAGACTTTAGCCCACTAATATATTTTATTTCTTTTTTAAAATTAATTAGACCTTGGGCCCATTTCTAGTTAATTAAAATTAATTTAGATTTAGCTCAGCCCATTAATTTTATTTCTTTTAAAATAAATAAAACTTAGGCTCCACTTTTTATTTGATTTAAAATTAAGTTAGACTTAGGCCCACTTAATAATCTAATTTCTTCTTCAAAAATTAGTAGACAATAGGCCCATTTTCTTAGTTAATTAAAACAAGTAGATTTAGGATCACTAATTCAATTAAAATGTAGGCCCATCTTTAGTCCATTTATTTGTAAATAAAATATGTAGAATTAGCTAACATTAATTAATAAAATATAGTTTAGACATAGGGACGCTGCCTTTTGTATGCATTTTTACATTTGATTTTATGACTTATTGCCTTTAGGTTAAATGGATGTTTAATTAGGGTTTAAATAAAATTGCATGTAATTAGAAAATAAGATAGTAATTCGTAAAATAAATCTAAATGAACACAAGATTGAAAGAAGTTAGTATTCCATTCCCAAAATCTCCTAGTTGTGGTGCTAGCTTTCTTTTAAAGAATTGAGTACCACAAAAAAAATTTGTCCTCGTTATTACCTTGGGTGGCAACTCCTCATCTCCACGCCATGTCTTTGTGATAATGGTTAGTGTGTTCCCTAGGGCCATGAGCCCAAATAATGTCGCGGTTGCTAAAATCTTAGACATGCGCTAAACCTCTCCTTTTATAATGGTGACTCCACTGCGGATAAGAGATACTGATTCTGCTTGTGTTCTTTAGAATTATTTTATTCTTATATTCATTCTGCATGTCCCTATTAACCGATAGTGTTGGTTTATGATTCTATGATTCCACTAGCTTCATGGAGTTGTAAATTGGCTAACCATCACTCTTAGCCTTAACTCGGTTCAAGAGAGATTACTGGGCTAATCTGGCCAGAGTCTGTAACCTAAGTCCTAAGGGGGGGGGGTAGTCTTCTCTCTAGTTTGCAAAGGATGTTGGGCCCTTCTGACCTTGGCTTGTAACTCAAGTCTTAAAGGAGGGCATCTTGCTAAGGGAATCTTAACCTTTAACTAGACCCTAACCACATATAATGGCTTAGTAACTTTCCCTAAGATTACCCAAATTGCTTATGAATGTTGCCATAAGGTATTTTTATCTATAAAAGCCCAAGCCTATACTTTAGAAGCTCATTTAGGTTAATAAAGATTGGACTAATCTTTTATACTTAGAAATATTATTTCTATGCTTTACCGCTTTGAGAGATTTGGCATGTGCATTGGTTCTTGATATCCCCTACTGATATTAGGCCCAAGACCAAAAATCCTAGGAAAAGAGACTCGCCATTGAACACGTGTGTGGGAGGAATAAGGTTGGAAGGATGAATGTTGTACACTTGATAGATTCTTGCTATTTGCTACTTGTTGTATAGCATGTGCATCATGCATACATGCACTAACACTTTGTTTTGTAGTCATCATAGATTCACCTAGGTCTTATCATATTTAGGGATGGATAGGTGGCAGACTAAAAAGGATAGATTGAAGTCCTAAAGCCATAACAAAAGAGATCCTGATTAGATTGGAGAAGAGTCCTATCAATCCACTTTACTTAGAAGCTAAACCAACTACACCTGAACCTATAGAGATAGAACAACAATAAGGAAGGAATTAGACCTTAGAAGATATAAAGGGAGCTTTAATGGACAACATGAAGTCTATGATGCAAGATGAACTAAGATAAGCATTATCTGGACTGATGCAACTTGCTATAGCTATCATACCACCACCAATAATTGAGCAGCCACCTGCTGCTACAATTATCCTACTTACTGTAGATGCTCCACTTACTGCTAATAATGTTGGGGGGAAACCTATTGTTAGAAATCTGCCTACTATTGATGTGAAGCTAGAGGATGTTGAGAACTACATAGTAGAGAAATCAAAGAAAGAGTCACTTGAACTAGAGCAAGACCATGAGTCTAAGCAGATGCGAGTGCTAACCTAGAAGATGTCTAAGACGGAGGAGATAATTAGGGGACAAGGCATGGGATATTCATTTGACTTTGATGACATATTGTAAATGGAAGATGATAGGCTGCCTGATAAGTTCAAAATGCCATAACTGCAGAAATTTGATGAAAGAGGAGACCCAAGGATTCATCTCAGTCAGTACAGAACCACTATGAGTACTACTAAAGCCCTATTAGTAGTAATCACTAGGTTGTTTGTGTTGTCTTTAGAGGGGATGGCTGTAAACCAAGGCCCACTGAGGCTGCCAATAGACTAACAACTGCACTAAGGCCAAATGGCATCAAGTGTTTTTCATGTGGCGAAATAGGGTAAAGGTAGATTGAGTGTAGAAACAGGGGAAAAAGAGCCATGTTTGCTAATTCAGATGAGCACCATGATGAAGAGGAGGTTGCAGACTTGATAGGAGACCCAGTATTTGATGCAGATGCAAGGGATGTGGAGATTATGATTGGAGATGTAGGCACAACATTGGTTATGCGGAGGTCCTACCTAATGCTAAGGGATATTGATGAGGAGTGACTATGAAATAATATCTTCCACTTTACTTATACTATTAAAGAGAAAATTATAGGTTTGTGATTAATAGGGGTAACTGTGAGAATATAATTTAAGTAGAAGAAATTCAAAAATTGGGAATTACGACTGTCAAGCATCCTAAGCCATATAAATTGGCATGGTTAAAAAAAGGGGGTGAGGTAACAGTTTCGAAACGTGCCTTAGTGTTCTTTTCCATTGGGGCAAAGTATAAGGATGACATTTGGTGTGATGTGATAGCCATGGATGCATGTCATCTGTTGTTGGGGCAACCATGGCAGTTTGATAGAGGCGTGATTCATGACGGAAAGGCTAACACCTATAACTTTATTTTTGAAGGAACAAAAATAGTGCTAGTCCCTAAGAAGAATTTTGAACAATCTGAAACAGTGCAGGGTGAGAATAAGAGCTGTGTTAATTTATTAACCCTGTCCCAATTTGAAAAAGTAGCATAGCAATATGAAATTATTTATGTCCTATTTAGGAAGATGGTGGACAGAGAGATGATGGTTCCTAATGTAGTTTTACCACTTTTGGAAGAGTTCAGTGACTTGTTTCCAGAAGAACTGCCTGAAGTGTTATCTCCCATACAAGACATCCAACATTAGATTGACCTTGAACTAGGGGCAGCTTTGCCAAATCGACCACACTACCGAATAAGTCCCAGTGAGCATGAAGAACTGAGGAGACAAGTAGAAGAGCTGTTGGCCAAGGATACATTCATGAGAACTTGAGTCCTTGTGCTGTACCGGCCTTTTTAACACCAAAGAAGGATAGTTCTTTACGGATGTGCATAGACAGTTGGGCCATTAATAAAATAATGATCAGGTATCATTTTCCTATTCCTAGACTGGATGACTTACTTGATCAGCTTATTGGGGCCACGATTTTCACTAAACTGGATTTGAAGAGTGGCTATCATCAAATTCGGATTTGAGCTAGCGATGATTGGAAAACAACCTTCAAGACAAGAGAGGGGTTGTATGAGTGGTTAGTAATGCCGTTTGGGCTGTCAAATGCACCAAGCACTTTTATGTGTGTTATGAATTAGCTTCTGAGGCCTTTCATTGGCAGGTGTGTTGTTGTGTATTTTGATGATATTATGATTTATAGTGCTAACCCGAATGAACATTTGTAGCAGCTATGGGAGGTCTTAACTGTGCTGTGTAAAGAGAAGTTCTACGCTGCAATTAAGAAGTGTGCATTTTTCACTTCTAAGGTGCTATTTCTTGGCTATGTTGTTTCTAGAAAGGGGTTGTAGGTAGAAGAAACAAAGGTTGAGGCTGTGAAACATTGGCCAACACTTACCACCATAACCGAGGTGAGAAGTTTCCATGGATTGGCTTCATTTTATAGGCATTTTATTTCACATTTTAGCAGTATTATGGCACCTATCACTGATTGCATAAGGTAGTTTGGGAAGTTTGTATGAATTGATAAGGTAGAAAAGGCATTTCAGTTGATTAAAATACACCTTACCACGACCCCTATCTTAGTGTTGCCTAATTTTAATCAACCTTTTGAGCTACATTTAGATGCTTCGAAAGTGGGAATTGGGGCTGTTTTATGCAAAAACAGTAGGCCGGTAGTGTATTTCAATGAGAAGTTAATAGGGGCCAGAATGCGTTATAGTACTTATGATGTTAAGTTCTATGTTGTTGTGCAAACTATTAAGCATTGGTGTCATATAGATCATGAGGCCTTGAAGCACTTGCATCAACAAGATAAAGTTTCTGCTAGGCATATGAGTTGGGTGGCTTACCTTCAAAATTTCACTTTTATTGTGAAACATAAGTCAGGGGTTACCAACAAGGTGGCAGATGCATTGAGCAGACGAAAGACATTATTAACCCAAATGTCCATTGAGGTATCAGGTTTTGAATCCTTTGCATAATCACTTGAGACTGATTCATACTTTTATGTTATTTTGGATAAGATTAAAAGAGGTGAGCGAATATATTTCCTAGTTCATAATGGATTTTTGTTTAAGAGCAATCAACTATATATCCCAGACTGCAGTTTGCGTTTGAAGATTCTTTGGGAATTGCATAGTGAGGGACATGTAGGGTGAGACAGAGCTATGCAATTGGTTAAGGCTCATTATTTTTGGCCTACCATTCACAAAGAAGTTGAAAGGTTGGTGGGGTAGTGTTGAATTTATCAGGTTTCCAAGGGAGCAATATTTAACACAAGTGTTTACATGCCTCTTCCAGTTCCTTCACACCCTTGGGTGGAACTCAACATGGATTTTGTGCTAGGATTACCACACACACAGCGAGGTAATGATTCTATCTTTGTAGTAGTTGATTGATTCTTAAAGATGGTGCATTTTATACCATGTAAGAAAATAACAGATGTTGTTCATATAGCTCAATTATTCTTTATGGAAATATACAGGCTGCATGGCTTGCCTATGCCTATCGTGTCAGATAGGGATACCAGTTTCCTTTGTCATTTTTGGCATAGTTTATGGAAGATGGTGAATACGTATTTGAATTTAAGTAATGCCTATCATCCACAAACAGATGGAAAAATAGAGGTGGTGAACCGATCTTTAGGTAACTTGCTGAGATGCCTAGTGGGTGAACATGTGAGGAGTTAGGATCATAAGTTATTCAGGCAGAGTTTGCCCATAATCATATAGTCAATAGGAGTACTGGATTCAGTCTTTTTGCAGTGGTGTATTCAATTGTGCCTAGGGGACCCCTCTACTTGATTCATCTTCCAACAAAGATAAAAGTAGATGGTAGGGAAGCAAGTTTTGTTAATGGGTTACAGGAAGTTCATCAGTCTGTCCATGACCACCTGGTGCAAGCTGCCTCCAAGAATAAATAAGCTGCTAATAAGAAGAGGTGACATGTCGAGTTTGATGTGGGGGATTTTGTGTGGGCAGTTCTGACCAAATACAGATTTCCTACAAGTGAATACAACAAGTTGTCTGCCAAGAAGATTGGACCAGTGGAGATCATCGAGAAGATTAATCCTAATGCCTACAGATTGAAGCTACCTAGCTATGTTCGGATTGCGGATGTGTTCAATGTCAAGAACTTGGTTCCTTTTGTAGGTGATTCATCAGAAAAATCAGATTCTAGAGCAAATTCTATCCACCCTGGGGAGAATGATGTAGGCAGCAACATAGAGGAACAAGCCCTCCAATTTATGCAAAAATTTGATAAATTACAGTAGTGGCAATTTTATAATTTTGGGCAAGTTCCAAGTATCAGATTTGGGCGATTCAAAAGCCTATTTCATGTGGAAATAGGCCAACGATTCAAAGTCACTAGATTTCCCCGTGAGATCTGTCACTTTTCGGCCAAATTCTATCATTTAGGCCTTTAAACGAGTAATTTTATGATTTCCTAGTTTTAGGGTTTTATTTTTCTATTTTTGTTTAGGGTTGTTTTACGTATTTACAATTTAAGCTTTCCTTGTCATTGTTGGATGTCAGTTTTATGATAATTTGAATTCTCTTTTGTTCTTCCAAAATTTCTTGAAATTTTGATGCCTATAGCCTAAATTGCTATAGAAGGTCGATTATTGGTAGTCATGTGTGATTCAACAATATTTGATTATTATTATCCACCCTTTCGCTATGTCAGGTTCCTAAGTTTTTTGAGTTAGAAGCTAGTAAATTACTCAACTTTCATTGATAGCAATCTACCTATAAACGTGCAAATAATTAGGCCCTTAATTAAATATAAGATATTAAGCACAACTCATAAAATTAACTAAATATCAAATCATCAATAATTGAGCAGCCACCTGCTGCTACAACTATCCTACTTACTGTAGATGCTCCACTTACTGCTAATAATGTTGGGGGGAAACCTATTGTTAGAAATCCGCCTACTATTGATGTGAATCTAGAGGATGTTGAGAACTACATAGTAGAGAAATCAAAGAAAGAGTCACTTGAACTGGAGCAAGACCATGAGTCTAAGCAGATGCGAGTGCTAACCTAGAAGATGTCTAAGACGGAGGAGCTGATTAGGGGACAAGGCATGGGATATTCATTTGACTTTGATGACATATTGTAAATGGAATATGATAGGCTGCCTGATAAGCTCAAAATGCCATAACTGCAGAAATTTGATGAAAGAGGAGACCCAATTTGGTAAAATTCAATCAAAATTAATGATGGTAGTAGACTAATTTTAAGGTTTTATGAAATTGAATTAGGGTTTCTTAGAAAAATCATGTAAATTTATTGTTTTGATTTATTTTTTAGTATGTTTGTTGGATTGGGTTTGTTTTTATGTTTTTATTCTCTTTGAGCCTTAAGCCTACGTTAGGATCAAACTCATTTAATAAATAGACTTAAAAATAGTTTTTTTAGGTTTTCATTAATTTAAAATTAATTTAGGCCCATTTAGGTTAAATTAGATTTAGGCCCACTTTTAATTAATAAAATTAACCTAGACTTTAGCCCACTAATATATTTTATTTCTTTTTTAAAATTAATTAGACCTTGGGCCCATTTCTAGTTAATTAAAATTAATTTAGATTTAGCTCAGCCCATTAATTTTATTTCTTTTAAAATAAATAAAACTTAGGCTCCACTTTTTATTTGATTTAAAATTAAGTTAGACTTAGGCCCACTTAATAATCTAATTTCTTCTTCAAAAATTAGTAGACAATAGGCCCATTTTCTTAGTTAATTAAAACAAGTAGATTTAGGATCACTAATTCAATTAAAATGTAGGCCCATCTTTAGTCCATTTATTTGTAAATAAAATATGTAGAATTAGCTAACATTAATTAATAAAATATAGTTTAGACATAGGGACGCTGCCTTTTGTATGCATTTTTACATTTGATTTTATGACTTATTGCCTTTAGGTTAAATGGATGTTTAATTAGGGTTTAAATAAAATTGCATGTAATTAGAAAATAAGATAGTAATTCGTAAAATAAATCTAAATGAACACAAGATTGAAAGAAGTTAGTATTCCATTCCCAAAATCTCCTAGTTGTGGTGCTAGCTTTCTTTTAAAGAATTGAGTACCACAAAAAAAATTTGTCCTCGTTATTACCTTGGGTGGCAACTCCTCATCTCCACGCCATGTCTTTGTGATAATGGTTAGTGTGTTCCCTAGGGCCATGAGCCCAAATAATGTCGCGGTTGCTAAAATCTTAGACATGCGCTAAACCTCTCCTTTTATAATGGTGACTCCACTGCGGATAAGAGATACTGATTCTGCTTGTGTTCTTTAGAATTATTTTATTCTTATATTCATTCTGCATGTCCCTATTAACCGATAGTGTTGGTTTATGATTCTATGATTCCACTAGCTTCATGGAGTTGTAAATTGGCTAACCATCACTCTTAGCCTTAACTCGGTTCAAGAGAGATTACTGGGCTAATCTGGCCAGAGTCTGTAACCTAAGTCCTAAGGGGGGGGGTAGTCTTCTCTCTAGTTTGCAAAGGATGTTGGGCCCTTCTGACCTTGGCTTGTAACTCAAGTCTTAAAGGAGGGCATCTTGCTAAGGGAATCTTAACCTTTAACTAGACCCTAACCACATATAATGGCTTAGTAACTTTCCCTAAGATTACCCAAATTGCTTATGAATGTTGCCATAAGGTATTTTTATCTATAAAAGCCCAAGCCTATACTTTAGAAGCTCATTTAGGTTAATAAAGATTGGACTAATCTTTTATACTTAGAAATATTATTTCTATGCTTTACCGCTTTGAGAGATTTGGCATGTGCATTGGTTCTTGATATCCCCTACTGATATTAGGCCCAAGACCAAAAATCCTAGGAAAAGAGACTCGCCATTGAACACGTGTGTGGGAGGAATAAGGTTGGAAGGATGAATGTTGTACACTTGATAGATTCTTGCTATTTGCTACTTGTTGTATAGCATGTGCATCATGCATACATGCACTAACACTTTGTTTTGTAGTCATCATAGATTCACCTAGGTCTTATCATATTTAGGGATGGATAGGTGGCAGACTAAAAAGGATAGATTGAAGTCCTAAAGCCATAACAAAAGAGATCCTGATTAGATTGGAGAAGAGTCCTATCAATCCACTTTACTTAGAAGCTAAACCAACTACACCTGAACCTATAGAGATAGAACAACAATAAGGAAGGAATTAGACCTTAGAAGATATAAAGGGAGCTTTAATGGACAACATGAAGTCTATGATGCAAGATGAACTAAGATAAGCATTATCTGGACTGATGCAACTTGCTATAGCTATCATACCACCACCAATAATTGAGCAGCCACCTGCTGCTACAATTATCCTACTTACTGTAGATGCTCCACTTACTGCTAATAATGTTGGGGGGAAACCTATTGTTAGAAATCTGCCTACTATTGATGTGAAGCTAGAGGATGTTGAGAACTACATAGTAGAGAAATCAAAGAAAGAGTCACTTGAACTAGAGCAAGACCATGAGTCTAAGCAGATGCGAGTGCTAACCTAGAAGATGTCTAAGACGGAGGAGATAATTAGGGGACAAGGCATGGGATATTCATTTGACTTTGATGACATATTGTAAATGGAAGATGATAGGCTGCCTGATAAGTTCAAAATGCCATAACTGCAGAAATTTGATGAAAGAGGAGACCCAAGGATTCATCTCAGTCAGTACAGAACCACTATGAGTACTACTAAAGCCCTATTAGTAGTAATCACTAGGTTGTTTGTGTTGTCTTTAGAGGGGATGGCTGTAAACCAAGGCCCACTGAGGCTGCCAATAGACTAACAACTGCACTAAGGCCAAATGGCATCAAGTGTTTTTCATGTGGCGAAATAGGGTAAAGGTAGATTGAGTGTAGAAACAGGGGAAAAAGAGCCATGTTTGCTAATTCAGATGAGCACCATGATGAAGAGGAGGTTGCAGACTTGATAGGAGACCCAGTATTTGATGCAGATGCAAGGGATGTGGAGATTATGATTGGAGATGTAGGCACAACATTGGTTATGTGGAGGTCCTACCTAATGCTAAGGGATATTGATGAGGAGTGACTATGAAATAATATCTTCCACTTTACTTATACTATTAAAGAGAAAATTATAGGTTTGTGATTAATAGGGGTAACTGTGAGAATATAATTTAAGTAGAAGAAATTCAAAAATTGGGAATTACGACTGTCAAGCATCCTAAGCCATATAAATTGGCATGGTTAAAAAAAGGGGGTGAGGTAACAGTTTCGAAACGTGCCTTAGTGTTCTTTTCCATTGGGGCAAAGTATAAGGATGACATTTGGTGTGATGTGATAGCCATGGATGCATGTCATCTGTTGTTGGGGCAACCATGGCAGTTTGATAGAGGCGTGATTCATGACGGAAAGGCTAACACCTATAACTTTATTTTTGAAGGAACAAAAATAGTGCTAGTCCCTAAGAAGAATTTTGAACAATCTGAAACAGTGCAGGGTGAGAATAAGAGCTGTGTTAATTTATTAACCCTGTCCCAATTTGAAAAAGTAGCATAGCAATATGAAATTATTTATGTCCTATTTAGGAAGATGGTGGACAGAGAGATGATGGTTCCTAATGTAGTTTTACCACTTTTGGAAGAGTTCAGTGACTTGTTTCCAGAAGAACTGCCTGAAGTGTTATCTCCCATACAAGACATCCAACATTAGATTGACCTTGAACTAGGGGCAGCTTTGCCAAATCGACCACACTACCGAATAAGTCCCAGTGAGCATGAAGAACTGAGGAGACAAGTAGAAGAGCTGTTGGCCAAGGATACATTCATGAGAACTTGAGTCCTTGTGCTGTACCGGCCTTTTTAACACCAAAGAAGGATAGTTCTTTACGGATGTGCATAGACAGTTGGGCCATTAATAAAATAATGATCAGGTATCATTTTCCTATTCCTAGACTGGATGACTTACTTGATCAGCTTATTGGGGCCACGATTTTCACTAAACTGGATTTGAAGAGTGGCTATCATCAAATTCGGATTTGAGCTAGCGATGATTGGAAAACAACCTTCAAGACAAGAGAGGGGTTGTATGAGTGGTTAGTAATGCCGTTTGGGCTGTCAAATGCACCAAGCACTTTTATGTGTGTTATGAATTAGCTTCTGAGGCCTTTCATTGGCAGGTGTGTTGTTGTGTATTTTGATGATATTATGATTTATAGTGCTAACCCGAATGAACATTTGTAGCAGCTATGGGAGGTCTTAACTGTGCTGTGTAAAGAGAAGTTCTACGCTGCAATTAAGAAGTGTGCATTTTTCACTTCTAAGGTGCTATTTCTTGGCTATGTTGTTTCTAGAAAGGGGTTGTAGGTAGAAGAAACAAAGGTTGAGGCTGTGAAACATTGGCCAACACTTACCACCATAACCGAGGTGAGAAGTTTCCATGGATTGGCTTCATTTTATAGGCATTTTATTTCACATTTTAGCAGTATTATGGCACCTATCACTGATTGCATAAGGTAGTTTGGGAAGTTTGTATGAATTGATAAGGTAGAAAAGGCATTTCAGTTGATTAAAATACACCTTACCACGACCCCTATCTTAGTGTTGCCTAATTTTAATCAACCTTTTGAGCTACATTTAGATGCTTCGAAAGTGGGAATTGGGGCTGTTTTATGCAAAAACAGTAGGCCGGTAGTGTATTTCAATGAGAAGTTAATAGGGGCCAGAATGCGTTATAGTACTTATGATGTTAAGTTCTATGTTGTTGTGCAAACTATTAAGCATTGGTGTCATATAGATCATGAGGCCTTGAAGCACTTGCATCAACAAGATAAAGTTTCTGCTAGGCATATGAGTTGGGTGGCTTACCTTCAAAATTTCACTTTTATTGTGAAACATAAGTCAGGGGTTACCAACAAGGTGGCAGATGCATTGAGCAGACGAAAGACATTATTAACCCAAATGTCCATTGAGGTATCAGGTTTTGAATCCTTTGCATAATCACTTGAGACTGATTCATACTTTTATGTTATTTTGGATAAGATTAAAAGAGGTGAGCGAATATATTTCCTAGTTCATAATGGATTTTTGTTTAAGAGCAATCAACTATATATCCCAGACTGCAGTTTGCGTTTGAAGATTCTTTGGGAATTGCATAGTGAGGGACATGTAGGGTGAGACAGAGCTATGCAATTGGTTAAGGCTCATTATTTTTGGCCTACCATTCACAAAGAAGTTGAAAGGTTGGTGGGGTAGTGTTGAATTTATCAGGTTTCCAAGGGAGCAATATTTAACACAAGTGTTTACATGCCTCTTCCAGTTCCTTCACACCCTTGGGTGGAACTCAACATGGATTTTGTGCTAGGATTACCACACACACAGCGAGGTAATGATTCTATCTTTGTAGTAGTTGATTGATTCTTAAAGATGGTGCATTTTATACCATGTAAGAAAATAACAGATGTTGTTCATATAGCTCAATTATTCTTTATGGAAATATACAGGCTGCATGGCTTGCCTATGCCTATCGTGTCAGATAGGGATACCAGTTTCCTTTGTCATTTTTGGCATAGTTTATGGAAGATGGTGAATACGTATTTGAATTTAAGTAATGCCTATCATCCACAAACAGATGGAAAAATAGAGGTGGTGAACCGATCTTTAGGTAACTTGCTGAGATGCCTAGTGGGTGAACATGTGAGGAGTTAGGATCATAAGTTATTCAGGCAGAGTTTGCCCATAATCATATAGTCAATAGGAGTACTGGATTCAGTCTTTTTGCAGTGGTGTATTCAATTGTGCCTAGGGGACCCCTCTACTTGATTCATCTTCCAACAAAGATAAAAGTAGATGGTAGGGAAGCAAGTTTTGTTAATGGGTTACAGGAAGTTCATCAGTCTGTCCATGACCACCTGGTGCAAGCTGCCTCCAAGAATAAATAAGCTGCTAATAAGAAGAGGTGACATGTCGAGTTTGATGTGGGGGATTTTGTGTGGGCAGTTCTGACCAAATACAGATTTCCTACAAGTGAATACAACAAGTTGTCTGCCAAGAAGATTGGACCAGTGGAGATCATCGAGAAGATTAATCCTAATGCCTACAGATTGAAGCTACCTAGCTATGTTCGGATTGCGGATGTGTTCAATGTCAAGAACTTGGTTCCTTTTGCAGGTGATTCATCAGAAAAATCAGATTCTAGAGCAAATTCTATCCACCCTGGGGAGAATGATGTAGGCAGCAACATAGAGGAACAAGCCCTCCAATTTATGCAAAAATTTGATAAATTACAGTAGTGGCAATTTTATAATTTTGGGCAAGTTCCAAGTATCAGATTTGGGCGATTCAAAAGCCTATTTCATGTGGAAATAGGCCAACGATTCAAAGTCACTAGATTTCCCCGTGAGATCTGTCACTTTTCGGCCAAATTCTATCATTTAGGCCTTTAAACGAGTAATTTTATGATTTCCTAGTTTTAGGGTTTTATTTTTCTATTTTTGTTTAGGGTTGTTTTACGTATTTACAATTTAAGCTTTCCTTGTCATTGTTGGATGTCAGTTTTATGATAATTTGAATTCTCTTTTGTTCTTCCAAAATTTCTTGAAATTTTGATGCCTATAGCCTAAATTGCTATAGAAGGTCGATTATTGGTAGTCATGTGTGATTCAACAATATTTGATTATTATTATCCACCCTTTCGCTATGTCAGGTTCCTAAGTTTTTTGAGTTAGAAGCTAGTAAATTACTCAACTTTCATTGATAGCAATCTACCTATAAACGTGCAAATAATTAGGCCCTTAATTAAATATAAGATATTAAGCACAACTCATAAAATTAACTAAATATCAAATCATCAATAATTGAGCAGCCACCTGCTGCTACAACTATCCTACTTACTGTAGATGCTCCACTTACTGCTAATAATGTTGGGGGGAAACCTATTGTTAGAAATCCGCCTACTATTGATGTGAATCTAGAGGATGTTGAGAACTACATAGTAGAGAAATCAAAGAAAGAGTCACTTGAACTGGAGCAAGACCATGAGTCTAAGCAGATGCGAGTGCTAACCTAGAAGATGTCTAAGACGGAGGAGCTGATTAGGGGACAAGGCATGGGATATTCATTTGACTTTGATGACATATTGTAAATGGAATATGATAGGCTGCCTGATAAGCTCAAAATGCCATAACTGCAGAAATTTGATGAAAGAGGAGACCCAATTTGGTAAAATTCAATCAAAATTAATGATGGTAGTAGACTAATTTTAAGGTTTTATGAAATTGAATTAGGGTTTCTTAGAAAAATCATGTAAATTTATTGTTTTGATTTATTTTTTAGTATGTTTGTTGGATTGGGTTTGTTTTTATGTTTTTATTCTCTTTGAGCCTTAAGCCTACGTTAGGATCAAACTCATTTAATAAATAGACTTAAAAATAGTTTTTTTAGGTTTTCATTAATTTAAAATTAATTTAGGCCCATTTAGGTTAAATTAGATTTAGGCCCACTTTTAATTAATAAAATTAACCTAGACTTTAGCCCACTAATATATTTTATTTCTTTTTTAAAATTAATTAGACCTTGGGCCCATTTCTAGTTAATTAAAATTAATTTAGATTTAGCTCAGCCCATTAATTTTATTTCTTTTAAAATAAATAAAACTTAGGCTCCACTTTTTATTTGATTTAAAATTAAGTTAGACTTAGGCCCACTTAATAATCTAATTTCTTCTTCAAAAATTAGTAGACAATAGGCCCATTTTCTTAGTTAATTAAAACAAGTAGATTTAGGATCACTAATTCAATTAAAATGTAGGCCCATCTTTAGTCCATTTATTTGTAAATAAAATATGTAGAATTAGCTAACATTAATTAATAAAATATAGTTTAGACATAGGGACGCTGCCTTTTGTATGCATTTTTACATTTGATTTTATGACTTATTGCCTTTAGGTTAAATGGATGTTTAATTAGGGTTTAAATAAAATTGCATGTAATTAGAAAATAAGATAGTAATTCGTAAAATAAATCTAAATGAACACAAGATTGAAAGAAGTTAGTATTCCATTCCCAAAATCTCCTAGTTGTGGTGCTAGCTTTCTTTTAAAGAATTGAGTACCACAAAAAAAATTTGTCCTCGTTATTACCTTGGGTGGCAACTCCTCATCTCCACGCCATGTCTTTGTGATAATGGTTAGTGTGTTCCCTAGGGCCATGAGCCCAAATAATGTCGCGGTTGCTAAAATCTTAGACATGCGCTAAACCTCTCCTTTTATAATGGTGACTCCACTGCGGATAAGAGATACTGATTCTGCTTGTGTTCTTTAGAATTATTTTATTCTTATATTCATTCTGCATGTCCCTATTAACCGATAGTGTTGGTTTATGATTCTATGATTCCACTAGCTTCATGGAGTTGTAAATTGGCTAACCATCACTCTTAGCCTTAACTCGGTTCAAGAGAGATTACTGGGCTAATCTGGCCAGAGTCTGTAACCTAAGTCCTAAGGGGGGGGGGGTAGTCTTCTCTCTAGTTTGCAAAGGATGTTGGGCCCTTCTGACCTTGGCTTGTAACTCAAGTCTTAAAGGAGGGCATCTTGCTAAGGGAATCTTAACCTTTAACTAGACCCTAACCACATATAATGGCTTAGTAACTTTCCCTAAGATTACCCAAATTGCTTATGAATGTTGCCATAAGGTATTTTTATCTATAAAAGCCCAAGCCTATACTTTAGAAGCTCATTTAGGTTAATAAAGATTGGACTAATCTTTTATACTTAGAAATATTATTTCTATGCTTTACCGCTTTGAGAGATTTGGCATGTGCATTGGTTCTTGATATCCCCTACTGATATTAGGCCCAAGACCAAAAATCCTAGGAAAAGAGACTCGCCATTGAACACGTGTGTGGGAGGAATAAGGTTGGAAGGATGAATGTTGTACACTTGATAGATTCTTGCTATTTGCTACTTGTTGTATAGCATGTGCATCATGCATACATGCACTAACACTTTGTTTTGTAGTCATCATAGATTCACCTAGGTCTTATCATATTTAGGGATGGATAGGTGGCAGACTAAAAAGGATAGATTGAAGTCCTAAAGCCATAACAAAAGAGATCCTGATTAGATTGGAGAAGAGTCCTATCAATCCACTTTACTTAGAAGCTAAACCAACTACACCTGAACCTATAGAGATAGAACAACAATAAGGAAGGAATTAGACCTTAGAAGATATAAAGGGAGCTTTAATGGACAACATGAAGTCTATGATGCAAGATGAACTAAGATAAGCATTATCTGGACTGATGCAACTTGCTATAGCTATCATACCACCACCAATAATTGAGCAGCCACCTGCTGCTACAATTATCCTACTTACTGTAGATGCTCCACTTACTGCTAATAATGTTGGGGGGAAACCTATTGTTAGAAATCTGCCTACTATTGATGTGAAGCTAGAGGATGTTGAGAACTACATAGTAGAGAAATCAAAGAAAGAGTCACTTGAACTAGAGCAAGACCATGAGTCTAAGCAGATGCGAGTGCTAACCTAGAAGATGTCTAAGACGGAGGAGATAATTAGGGGACAAGGCATGGGATATTCATTTGACTTTGATGACATATTGTAAATGGAAGATGATAGGCTGCCTGATAAGTTCAAAATGCCATAACTGCAGAAATTTGATGAAAGAGGAGACCCAAGGATTCATCTCAGTCAGTACAGAACCACTATGAGTACTACTAAAGCCCTATTAGTAGTAATCACTAGGTTGTTTGTGTTGTCTTTAGAGGGGATGGCTGTAAACCAAGGCCCACTGAGGCTGCCAATAGACTAACAACTGCACTAAGGCCAAATGGCATCAAGTGTTTTTCATGTGGCGAAATAGGGTAAAGGTAGATTGAGTGTAGAAACAGGGGAAAAAGAGCCATGTTTGCTAATTCAGATGAGCACCATGATGAAGAGGAGGTTGCAGACTTGATAGGAGACCCAGTATTTGATGCAGATGCAAGGGATGTGGAGATTATGATTGGAGATGTAGGCACAACATTGGTTATGCGGAGGTCCTACCTAATGCTAAGGGATATTGATGAGGAGTGACTATGAAATAATATCTTCCACTTTACTTATACTATTAAAGAGAAAATTATAGGTTTGTGATTAATAGGGGTAACTGTGAGAATATAATTTAAGTAGAAGAAATTCAAAAATTGGGAATTACGACTGTCAAGCATCCTAAGCCATATAAATTGGCATGGTTAAAAAAAGGGGGTGAGGTAACAGTTTCGAAACGTGCCTTAGTGTTCTTTTCCATTGGGGCAAAGTATAAGGATGACATTTGGTGTGATGTGATAGCCATGGATGCATGTCATCTGTTGTTGGGGCAACCATGGCAGTTTGATAGAGGCGTGATTCATGACGGAAAGGCTAACACCTATAACTTTATTTTTGAAGGAACAAAAATAGTGCTAGTCCCTAAGAAGAATTTTGAACAATCTGAAACAGTGCAGGGTGAGAATAAGAGCTGTGTTAATTTATTAACCCTGTCCCAATTTGAAAAAGTAGCATAGCAATATGAAATTATTTATGTCCTATTTAGGAAGATGGTGGACAGAGAGATGATGGTTCCTAATGTAGTTTTACCACTTTTGGAAGAGTTCAGTGACTTGTTTCCAGAAGAACTGCCTGAAGTGTTATCTCCCATACAAGACATCCAACATTAGATTGACCTTGAACTAGGGGCAGCTTTGCCAAATCGACCACACTACCGAATAAGTCCCAGTGAGCATGAAGAACTGAGGAGACAAGTAGAAGAGCTGTTGGCCAAGGATACATTCATGAGAACTTGAGTCCTTGTGCTGTACCGGCCTTTTTAACACCAAAGAAGGATAGTTCTTTACGGATGTGCATAGACAGTTGGGCCATTAATAAAATAATGATCAGGTATCATTTTCCTATTCCTAGACTGGATGACTTACTTGATCAGCTTATTGGGGCCACGATTTTCACTAAACTGGATTTGAAGAGTGGCTATCATCAAATTCGGATTTGAGCTAGCGATGATTGGAAAACAACCTTCAAGACAAGAGAGGGGTTGTATGAGTGGTTAGTAATGCCGTTTGGGCTGTCAAATGCACCAAGCACTTTTATGTGTGTTATGAATTAGCTTCTGAGGCCTTTCATTGGCAGGTGTGTTGTTGTGTATTTTGATGATATTATGATTTATAGTGCTAACCCGAATGAACATTTGTAGCAGCTATGGGAGGTCTTAACTGTGCTGTGTAAAGAGAAGTTCTACGCTGCAATTAAGAAGTGTGCATTTTTCACTTCTAAGGTGCTATTTCTTGGCTATGTTGTTTCTAGAAAGGGGTTGTAGGTAGAAGAAACAAAGGTTGAGGCTGTGAAACATTGGCCAACACTTACCACCATAACCGAGGTGAGAAGTTTCCATGGATTGGCTTCATTTTATAGGCATTTTATTTCACATTTTAGCAGTATTATGGCACCTATCACTGATTGCATAAGGTAGTTTGGGAAGTTTGTATGAATTGATAAGGTAGAAAAGGCATTTCAGTTGATTAAAATACACCTTACCACGACCCCTATCTTAGTGTTGCCTAATTTTAATCAACCTTTTGAGCTACATTTAGATGCTTCGAAAGTGGGAATTGGGGCTGTTTTATGCAAAAACAGTAGGCCGGTAGTGTATTTCAATGAGAAGTTAATAGGGGCCAGAATGCGTTATAGTACTTATGATGTTAAGTTCTATGTTGTTGTGCAAACTATTAAGCATTGGTGTCATATAGATCATGAGGCCTTGAAGCACTTGCATCAACAAGATAAAGTTTCTGCTAGGCATATGAGTTGGGTGGCTTACCTTCAAAATTTCACTTTTATTGTGAAACATAAGTCAGGGGTTACCAACAAGGTGGCAGATGCATTGAGCAGACGAAAGACATTATTAACCCAAATGTCCATTGAGGTATCAGGTTTTGAATCCTTTGCATAATCACTTGAGACTGATTCATACTTTTATGTTATTTTGGATAAGATTAAAAGAGGTGAGCGAATATATTTCCTAGTTCATAATGGATTTTTGTTTAAGAGCAATCAACTATATATCCCAGACTGCAGTTTGCGTTTGAAGATTCTTTGGGAATTGCATAGTGAGGGACATGTAGGGTGAGACAGAGCTATGCAATTGGTTAAGGCTCATTATTTTTGGCCTACCATTCACAAAGAAGTTGAAAGGTTGGTGGGGTAGTGTTGAATTTGTCAGGTTTCCAAGGGAGCAATATTTAACACAAGTGTTTACATGCCTCTTCCAGTTCCTTCACACCCTTGGGTGGAACTCAACATGGATTTTGTGCTAGGATTACCACACACACAGTGAGGTAATGATTCTATCTTTGTAGTAGTTGATTGATTCTTAAAGATGGTGCATTTTATACCATGTAAGAAAATAACAGATGTTGTTCATATAGCTCAATTATTCTTTATGAAAATATACAGGCTGCATGGCTTGCCTATGCCTATCGTGTCAGATAGGGATACCAGTTTCCTTTGTCATTTTTGGCATAGTTTATGGAAGATGGTGAATACGTATTTGAATTTAAGTAATGCCTATCATCCACAAACAGATGGAAAAATAGAGGTGGTGAACCGATCTTTAGGTAACTTGCTGAGATGCCTAGTGGGTGAACATGTGAGGAGTTAGGATCATAAGTTATTCAGGCAGAGTTTGCCCATAATCATATAGTCAATAGGAGTACTGGATTCAGTCTTTTTGCAGTGGTGTATTCAATTGTGCCTAGGGGACCCCTCTACTTGATTCATCTTCCAACAAAGATAAAAGTAGATGGTAGGGAAGCAAGTTTTGTTAATGGGTTACAGGAAGTTCATCAGTCTGTCCATGACCACCTGGTGCAAGCTGCCTCCAAGAATAAATAAGCTGCTAATAAGAAGAGGTGACATGTCGAGTTTGATGTGGGGGATTTTGTGTGGGCAGTTCTGACCAAATACAGATTTCCTACAAGTGAATACAACAAGTTGTCTGCCAAGAAGATTGGACCAGTGGAGATCATCGAGAAGATTAATCCTAATGCCTACAGATTGAAGCTACCTAGCTATGTTCGGATTGCGGATGTGTTCAATGTCAAGAACTTGGTTCCTTTTGCAGGTGATTCATCAGAAAAATCAGATTCTAGAGCAAATTCTATCCACCCTGGGGAGAATGATGTAGGCAGCAACATAGAGGAACAAGCCCTCCAATTTATGCAAAAATTTGATAAATTACAGTAGTGGCAATTTTATAATTTTGGGCAAGTTCCAAGTATCAGATTTGGGCGATTCAAAAGCCTATTTCATGTGGAAATAGGCCAACGATTCAAAGTCACTAGATTTCCCCGTGAGATCTGTCACTTTTCGGCCAAATTCTATCATTTAGGCCTTTAAACGAGTAATTTTATGATTTCCTAGTTTTAGGGTTTTATTTTTCTATTTTTGTTTAGGGTTGTTTTACGTATTTACAATTTAAGCTTTCCTTATCATTGTTGGATGTCAGTTTTATGATAATTTGAATTCTCTTTTGTTCTTCCAAAATTTCTTGAAATTTTGATGCCTATAGCCTAAATTGCTATAGAAGGTCGATTATTGGTAGTCATGTGTGATTCAACAATATTTGATTATTATTATCCACCCTTTCGCTATGTCAGGTTCCTAAGTTTTTTGAGTTAGAAGCTAGTAAATTACTCAACTTTCATTGATAGCAATCTACCTATAAACGTGCAAATAATTAGGCCCTTAATTAAATATAAGATATTAAGCACAACTCATAAAATTAACTAAATATCAAATCATCAATAATTGAGCAGCCACCTGCTGCTACAACTATCCTACTTACTGTAGATGCTCCACTTACTGCTAATAATGTTGGGGGGAAACCTATTGTTAGAAATCCGCCTACTATTGATGTGAATCTAGAGGATGTTGAGAACTACATAGTAGAGAAATCAAAGAAAGAGTCACTTGAACTGGAGCAAGACCATGAGTCTAAGCAGATGCGAGTGCTAACCTAGAAGATGTCTAAGACGGAGGAGCTGATTAGGGGACAAGGCATGGGATATTCATTTGACTTTGATGACATATTGTAAATGGAATATGATAGGCTGCCTGATAAGTTCAAAATGCCATAACTGCAGAAATTTGATGAAAGAGGAGACCCAATTTGGTAAAATTCAATCAAAATTAATGATGGTAGTAGACTAATTTTAAGGTTTTATGAAATTGAATTAGGGTTTCTTAGAAAAATCATGTAAATTTATTGTTTTGATTTATTTTTTAGTATGTTTGTTGGATTGGGTTTGTTTTTATGTTTTTATTCTCTTTGAGCCTTAAGCCTACGTTAGGATCAAACTCATTTAATAAATAGACTTAAAAATAGTTTTTTTAGGTTTTCATTAATTTAAAATTAATTTAGGCCCATTTAGGTTAAATTAGATTTAGGCCCACTTTTAATTAATAAAATTAACCTAGACTTTAGCCCACTAATATATTTTATTTCTTTTTTAAAATTAATTAGACCTTGGGCCCATTTCTAGTTAATTAAAATTAATTTAGATTTAGCTCAGCCCATTAATTTTATTTCTTTTAAAATAAATAAAACTTAGGCTCCACTTTTTATTTGATTTAAAATTAAGTTAGACTTAGGCCCACTTAATAATCTAATTTCTTCTTCAAAAATTAGTAGACAATAGGCCCATTTTCTTAGTTAATTAAAACAAGTAGATTTAGGATCACTAATTCAATTAAAATGTAGGCCCATCTTTAGTCCATTTATTTGTAAATAAAATATGTAGAATTAGCTAACATTAATTAATAAAATATAGTTTAGACATAGGGACGCTGCCTTTTGTATGCATTTTTACATTTGATTTTATGACTTATTGCCTTTAGGTTAAATGGATGTTTAATTAGGGTTTAAATAAAATTGCATGTAATTAGAAAATAAGATAGTAATTCGTAAAATAAATCTAAATGAACACAAGATTGAAAGAAGTTAGTATTCCATTCCCAAAATCTCCTAGTTGTGGTGCTAGCTTTCTTTTAAAGAATTGAGTACCACAAAAAAAATTTGTCCTCATTATTACCTTGGGTGGCAACTCCTCATCTCCACGCCATGTCTTTGTGATAATGGTTAGTGTGTTCCCTAGGGCCATGAGCCCAAATAATGTCGCGGTTGCTAAAATCTTAGACATGCGCTAAACCTCTCCTTTTATAATGGTGACTCCATTGTGGATAAGAGATACTGATTCTGCTTGTGTTCTTTAGAATTATTTTATTCTTATATTCATTCTGCATGTCCCTATTAACCGATAGTGTTGGTTTATGATTCTATGATTCCACTAGCTTCATGGAGTTGTAAATTGGCTAACCATCACTCTTAGCCTTAACTCGGTTCAAGAGAGATTACTGGGCTAATCTGGCCAGAGTCTGTAACCTAAGTCCTAAGGGGGGGGGGTAGTCTTCTCTCTAGTTTGCAAAGGATGTTGGGCCCTTCTGACCTTGGCTTGTAACTCAAGTCTTAAAGGAGGGCATCTTGCTAAGGGAACCTTAACCTTTAACTAGACCCTAACCACATATAATGGCTTAGTAACTTTCCCTAAGATTACCCAAATTGCTTATGAATGTTGCCATAAGGTATTTTTATCTATAAAAGCCCAAGCCTATACTTTAGAAGCTCATTTAGGTTAATAAAGATTGGACTAATCTTTTATACTTAGAAATATTATTTCTATGCTTTACCGCTTTGAGAGATTTGGCATGTGCATCGGTTCTTGATATCCCCTACTGATATTAGGCCCAAGACCAAAAATCCTAGGAAAAGAGACTCGCCATTGAACACGTGTGTGGGAGGAATAAGGTTGGAAGGATGAATGTTGTACACTTGATAGATTCTTGCTATTTGCTACTTGTTGTATAACATGTGCATCATGCATACATGCACTAACACTTTGTTTTGTAGTCATCATAGATTCACCTAGGTCTTATCATATTTAGGGATGGAAATGTGGCAGACTAAAAAGGATAGATTTAAGTCCTAAAGCCATAACAAAAGAGATCCTGCATAGATTGGAGAAGAGTCCTATTAATCCACTTTACTTAGAAGCTAAACCAACTACACCTGAACCTATAGAGATAGAACAACAATAAGGAAGGAATTAGACCTTAGAAGATATAAAGGGAGCTTTAATGGATAAAATGAAGTCTATGATGCAAGATGAACTAAGATAAGCATTATCTGGACTGATGCAACTTGCTATAGCTATCATACCACCACCAATAATTGAGTAGCCACCTGCTGCTACAACTATTCTACTTACTGTAGATGCTCCACTTACTGCTAATAATGTTGGGGGGAAACCTATTGTTAGAAATCCGCCTACTATTGATGTGAAGCTAGAGGATGTTGAGAACTACATAGTAGAGAAATCAAAGAAAGAGTCACTTGAACTAGAGCAAGACCATGAGTCTAAGCAGATGCGAGTGCTAACCTAGAAGATGTCTAAGACGGAGGAGTTGATTAGGGGACAAGGCATAGGATATTCATTTGACTTTGATGACATGTTGTAAATGGAAGATGATAGGCTGCCTGATAAGTTCAAAATGCCATAACTGCAGAAATTTGATGAAAGAGGAGATCCAAGGATTCATCTCAATCAGTACAGAACCACTATGAGTACTACTAAAGCCCTATTAGTAGTAATCACTAGGTTGTTTGTGTTGTCTTTAGAGGGGATGGCTGTAAACTGGTATTATGGGCTAGAAAAATCTACTAGGGCTAATTAGGAAGAATTATGTACTGCCTTTTTAAAACAATATGATTATAACACTAGATTGGAAGTGTCCATAATAGATTTAGAATTGACAAAGCAGAAATCGAATGAATCCTTCTATGATTTTCTTACTAGGTTCATGAACAAAGCAGGACTAATGAAGAAGAAGCTGGCTGAGAAAGATCAAGTTAGGATGATAGTCCATAATGTATCACTTAATCTAGTTGAGAGATTATAGATGATGAACCCCAAAACATTCATAGACTTATATGATGACGGTCTACAAGTTAAAAAGATTGAGAATGAAAAGAAGAAAAGATTTAGAGGAACTGAAGCCCAAAATTACTCAACTGGGGGCACACAAAAAAGAAGCATTAGTCGAGCTGTGGAGGTGCACGCAGTTCAGCCGCCTAGGAGATTCTCCAACTTTAATCAACCACTCTCAAAAGTCCTAGACTGATTAATCCAGAAAGGCTTACTCTGAACCTTAACCTTTTCCAAACTTCCTAACCCAAATGTCCCAGGATGTGACCCTAATAGCTATTGTAAGTTTCACTAAGTAGCTGGTCATTCCACAGATACCTGTATTCACCTTAAACATGAAATCCAAAATTTGATAGACTCCAAAAAAATCACAGACCTCAAAAAATCCAATCCTAACCCAAACATGAGAAATAATGATTACTAAAACTTCCCAACACCAGCCACCATGATGATTAACTCGGGAGTTAGCGAGGAGAAAGTACTAGAGTCCTTTGAAAACCTTAACCCTCTAAACAGTAAGGAATCTCGTAATGCCTCTAGTGGAGTTGAGGATTTATTGGGACAACCCTCAAGCAAATTTGATTACAAAGTGTTTTACTCTAAGCCACCCTCTACTGATATTCCCATTTAATCAATTGTGCTCTCAATATGGGGTGATAAGCTTGAATAACGAGCCAATATAACAAGAAAAAGAATCATGAACTCTAGAAATAGCCATGAAGAGGAGTTGAGGATTTTCTAGGGCATCCCTCAAGTAAATTTGATTACAAAGTATTCTATTCAAAACTAGCTTTTTATGACATACCCCTTAAGTAGGTTATGCCTACAGGATGGGGTGATGAGTTCAAAGAGGAGAGTAAAGGGTCCTTAACTCCTGAACAAGGGATCAAAGAGCTACTAAGTGAGCATCTGAACAAGTTTAACATGGAGGGAAAAGAAATGTGCATAGTGGAAGAGTGGAAAAATGGAAAAAGGGACTGAATTATTGGGGTTATAGACATCTTGTATGACTCTGACAAGGAAATTCCTATTGGTATTGACGTATGGAGTAATGACCCTAATATAAATCATGTCATTAGGAGTGGGAGGAATTATAAAGCAGAAAAAAAGAAAATTGAGAGAGTCATAGAAAGAGAAGAAGTATAGGATGTAGAAACAGAAGAAGGAGAAAAAAAAGACCTAATTTTAGAACAACTAAAGAAGGCTAAGGCAAATGTCAGCATTTAGGAACTACTGATGCATTTAGGTAGTCATAAAAAATCTCTTATCAAAGCTCTATCAAGCATGAACCTTAAAATAGCAACTACACCTGAGGCTACGGTAGCAAAGGTTATGAAAAAGAAACATGGGCTAATAACATTCTTAGATGATGATTTGCCTTTGGAAGGAAGAAATTATAATAAAGCATTATTTATCCTAGTTGAAGTAAAGGGGAAGTGAACCAACTTTGCAATGGTTGATGATGGTTCTGCTATTAATTTGTGTTCGCTGAAGATCCTGCCTAATTTAGGTTTGAAAGCCAATGACTTAACAGGCTCAAACCAAATAATTAAAGCCTATGATGACAACACTAGGAATGTGAAGAAGACATTCTAAGCTCTGGTTAAAATAGGACTTATGGAATCTACCATTGAGTTCACTATGCTAGATATCCTTGTCACCTATGCCTTATTGCTAGGAAGGCCATGGTTCTACGCTCTGGTAGGAGTACCCTCAACTATGCACTAAAAAAAATTCCTTTATGAAGGAGAGGTTGTGACTATAGAAGCTGGAACTAGTGCAACTATGGTAGCTATACTAGAAAAATAAAAGCAAATGTGCGTTCTTCATGGTTTCGAAGTTGCTGGGATATTTGATGGAACTAAAATGGAGCTAAGGGTTATGAAGATGATGAACAACATGAATTATCAACTTGGACAGGGGTTGGAAAAAAATGAGCAAGGAAGCCCTAAACTCCCAGAATTTAGAAGTCAGGATGACACTAAGGGATTAGGGTGCGCTAAAATGGAATCTGGTAGCAAAAGAGGAAGGAAGAAGGGAAAGGCCAAAATAAATAAGCTCTTAGGGAGAATCGGGCTGATGAGTGAGAATTTTATCAAGCCAGGGGAAGGCAAGTACTATCTGGGTGCTAAGGAATCTATCAATGTCACTGGAAAAGACATTTCTGGGTTAAAGATCTTAAAGGAGTAGATTGTGGAGAACTTGGTAGAGGATAACAAAGAGGAAGTGATGAAGCAGGTAGTTGAGAGGATGTGTAATATTGCTGTTGAGGAGTTGTTGTGTCTGCCACCTATAGAGGAGCCACCCCATGATTTAGCCATTATCATTAGCAATAGTTTTAGTGATGTTTTTTTATGAAGAAATTGATGTAATAACGTTTAGTCTTTATGGGGATGAAAATTGTGTTTTTTTCCATGGTTAATGATATGAATGCTAGATTTGCTTACTTGTGTGATGTGCATCCTGATAGTTCTGTGCATTATAATTTTGATCATTCATGCATGTTTGACATTAATTCAATTCAATTTGACTCATTTAACATGGGCACGAATGATAATCCAAAGAATATTTCTATATCTCATTATGTAACTCCTTAAGAGAGGAAAAATTTTGAGAGAATATCAACAAAAAGGAAGGTAGTATTTGCTTGGACTTATGAAGATATGCTAGGTTTAAATAGGGAAATTATAGAGCATCATAGATAAAATTGGTTAAATAGAAATTGTGCAGGCTAAGACTAGAGTGGACAGAGAAAATAAGTGAAGAGATTGCTAAACAAATTCAGGCTAACTTCTTGGAAGTAGTAGATTACCCCCAATGGTTAGCAAATATAGTCCCAATACCTAAGAAAGATGGTAAGGTGTGGATGTTTGTTGATTTTAGAGATTTAAATAAAGCATGTTCAAAAGATGACTTTCCTTTACCCCACATCGATATCATAGTGGATAGTGTGATATCAAGTGCAATGTATTCTTTCATGGATGGGTTCTCTGGGTATAATTAGATAATGATGGTAGTTATGGATAAGATCAAGATAGCTTTCACTATAGAATGGGGGACCTATTGTTATGAGGTTATGCCTTTTGGGTTGAAAATGTAAGTACGACATACCAAAGGGCAACTACCGCTCTCTTCCATGACATGATGCATAAGGAAGTTGAGGTGTATGTAGATGACATGATGGTTAAGTCAAAAATAAGAGATGGACACTTTAAAGCATTGGACAAGTTCTTGGTGCGCATTGAGAGGTATAATCTGAGACTCAACCTAAAGAAATGCATTTTCAGAGTTAATTCAAGGAAGCTATTGGGGTATATAGTTAGTAGTAGAGGAATCAAAGTAGATTTGGACAAAGTGAAAGCTATTCAGGAAATGCCAGCACCAAAGATAGAGAAAAAAGTGAGAGGGTTTATTGGCAGGTTACAATATATTAGCAAGTTCATTGTAAAGCTTACTAATATTTGTGATCCAATGTTCAAGCTATTGAGAAAAGATCAACCTATAGAGTGGAATGATGATTGTCAGAAGGTCTTTGATAAGATAAAAGAATATCTCACCAATCCACCTGTACTAAGAACATCGAGGCAAGGTAAACTGTTAATTTTATATTTGGCTCTAAAGGAAAAGGCAATAGGGGAAATGTTAGCTTAAGAAGGACTAGATGGGATAGAGCACACACTGTATTACCTCAGTAAAAATTTCTTTCCATATGAAGAAAAGTATGATTTGCTGGAAAAGATGTGTTTGAGAAGAATACGGACAACAAGAAAATTAAGGCATTACTTTCAGTCTTATAGGGTTCAGGCTATTTTAAAGATAGATCCCTTAAGATACTTACTGCAGACACCTGCTTTGACTGGAAGGATTTCTTAATTGCTTGTACTCTTAACTGAATTTGATATAGAGTACATTACCATAAAAGTTATCAAAGGGAGGGCAGTAGGGGAATTCCTAGCACATAATGCAATAGAGGGTGATGAACCATGGAACCTAGAATTTCTAGATGAGAATCTAGTAATTATAGAGCATCAGGAATGGAAGCTCTATTTTGATGGGGCTATAAACAACAAAGGACCTAGATTAGGAGTGATACTAGTTATGCTAGAAGGAGAAACCATACCGATGGCCAAGAAACTGGATTTTAAAGTAACTAATAATACGGTTGAGTATGAGGCATGCATTCTTGGAGTGGAAGCAGCAATGGCAGCTGGAGCAAAGGAGTTATTAGTATATGGGGATTTGATGTTGGTTATTAGCCAGGCTAATAAAGAATGGGAAGTAAAAGAGGAAAAGCTGAAACCCTACATCTGCTATTTGAGGACTTTAATAAAGAACTTCAACAAATGTCTTTTTATCCATATATCAAGAGATGATAATCAAATGGCAGATGCTTTAGCAACACTTTTCAATGTGGGACAGTGTAACTGGATTGACTATGAAACCATTAGTGATCATGAAATCAAGAGCTCTATGCTATGGGGGTGTGCAAATTATGGGAGTTCAAGTAGGGCCCAAAGAGAACCATGGTTTTATGATGTTTAAAGGTTTATCGAGGAAGGAAAATATCCAGATGAAGCCACTTTAAAAGAAAGATATGCCATGTGTGTTCTTGCACGTAATTTTGTAAGTCACGATGGGGTGTTGTATAAAAGAATGCTGAATAGGATATAGCTCAGATGTCTCAAGAAAGATAAAGTAGAAGAGGTGATGAAGGAGATTCACATGGGAGCTTGCAGTTCTCACATGAATGGAATAATCCTAGTAAAGAAGATAATTAAACAATGGTACTACTGGAAGAGCATGGAAAGAGATTGCATTAAGACAGTAAGGCAATGCCATCAATGTTAGATCTATAGGAATCTAAACCACCTTCCTCTAATGGTGCTGAATAGTTTATCATCTCCTTAGCCTTTTACAGTGTGGGAGATTGATATTATAGGAGAAATAAGGCCGACAACATCGAATGGATATAAGTATATAGTTTTGGCAATTGATTACTTCTCGAGATGGGTAGAGATTGAATCTTTTAATACTTTAAAGGTGAAGCATAAGGCCTAGTTTATTGAGAAGAATCTATTCAGATATGGGGTTATACATCATATTGTGATATATAATGGAGTTCAGTTTCAAGTAGAGATGGTAGAGTTGTTACAGAAATATGGGATCGAGCATCATAAGTCTTCACCGTATTGACCTCAAGCTAATGGAGTAGTGGAAGTAGCGAATAACAATATCAAGAAAATTCTCTCTAAGATGGTTAAAACTTACACAGACTGGTCTGAGTACCTTCCCTTTGCCTTGCGGGGATACAAAACTACAATCAGAACTACCACAGGCCAAACTCCGTTCTCTTTGGTGTATGGCTATGAAGTAGTTTTGCCTATAAAAACTAAAATCAAGTCTTTAAGAATGGTTATGGAGTCCAAAACTCCTGAGGGTGAATGGGCACAAAAGAGATATGATCATCTGGTATCTCTAGATGAGAAGAGGATGGATGCTTTGTTTCATACTAAAATGTATCATAGGAGGATAGCAAGGTCATTCAATAAGAAAGTAAGGCCATGGAAAATAAGAGCTAGGGGCATGGTGTTAAAATATTATAGAGCAATGGTGTTCAATCTGAGAGGAAAATTCAAACCGAATTGGGAAGGATCGTACTTAGTCAAGTCAGTTCTGCCAAAAGGAGCTGTTAAGATATCTGATCTTGAAGGGAGGGAATGAGTTCATAGAGCCTGTTAATCTGGATCGCCTCAAGAAATAATACCTATAAAAAATGAATAAAAGTAGTATAAAGAAAATAAAGTCCGCTAACTGGAAAACCTGATAAGGTTAGTTAGGCAAATATTAGGACATTCTCGCTATTCAGAAAACCTGTAAAGGGCTAGCAGGCAAAAATTAAGGAATAAATAAAAAAAGGTCCTACTAATTAGAAAACCCACAAAGGGCTAGTCAGGCAAAAGTTAAGGAAATAAAATATGGATGAAAAATATTCAGTTAGAAAATCCGAAAGGACTAGCTAATAATAGGAGTTATGTCATGTGATGTAGTAAATGTACTCATTTTGGCCTTAATTAATGAATCTTATTGAAATTGAATTTTGTTATAACATTGCATGTTCTATCTTATTTATAATGCATAAGTACTAGAAAGGAAAACATAGCATAAAAGCTTAAAATTAACTCTATGAGACCATTTTGCTTTAGTGGTGCCTCTGTTTCTTCTTCTTCTAAGATTCATCATGGTAAGCTTGAGTCCTCTTCTATCTAGAAAATCTGAGTGGCTCTGTAGCTTATATCATGAACCAAGTTTTGTAGTTATCATCAGTAGCTTTATTAGCATTCAAGGATGTGTTGCGTTTAAGGGTTTTGTAAGGCCATAAGTCCCTGACCTTATAAAAAAAAAGGGAGGAGAGCCTATTGAGTTGAAAACTCGAAAGGGCAACTTAAGCAAAAGTTAGGGCAAGCCTGTTGAGTTAAAAACCCGAAAGGGCAACTTAGGCAAAATTAAGGTGAAAAAAAAGAGAAAGAAAACAATAAAGGATTCTATGTGCTCAAAGAATATGGATAATATGAGGTGATGGAATCTAAAAGAGCATTACCCATTATTAAAAGGATTTTAATGGAAGAAGTTTACCCAAAAGTAGCTACCAGTTCAAGTGATACATAACAGTACTTAAAACAATGCTGAATCTAGAAAGTAATTGCACTACTGAAAGAGTCAGATGCAAGCATGTTGAGAATTAAAAATAAAATAGTCATAATAAGTCATCATGAGCTTTTAAATTGGGCCAAGGCCTCCATCCTCTAGTCGGATCATCCTACTGATAAGTATTTGAAGGCCTAGCAAATGAAGTCCCAGCACTATGAGGATTAATGCCTAAGTTTGCAAGCTGCCGATGAAGCATCTCATTCTCCCACTCCAAACTACTAGAATAACTCTGCACATATGAGAAATGCCATACCATATGCATTTCATGCATAACATGCATACACTTTGCATTTTTTAGTGTATATACTTGCCAACTATTTGTGACCTGCATAGTAAATAACCTCTGAGATAAGGTAAGACCATGTAAATACTCTGCCTATGTTCGAGGAACCTGTGTTGTAAAATTTTCTATTAACATCCATGTCAAGTGTATAGATCATGCAAGAAATAAGTCAGATAGACTCACATGAGAAGTATCTGCTGGAGAAAAGGTAGGAAGCTAAGCATCACTAAAGTGCATATAATGCTTAAGCAGAGTCTGAAGAGTAGGAGCCCAATAAAGCATGGACCTGTCTAGAAGAGAGACATAGCAAAGGATAGCACCAACAAGAACCCCCTCATGACTAGTCCCAACATGCTGAGTGTAGCATGTATGACTAGGTCTGGGCTTAAATCTCTCAGTATAAAGGAGCAGTCTTAGTCCTCTGAGTAGTCTCTATCTCTTCCCCCATCACCTCGGCTATAGGGGAACCAATCTCCTCAAATTGTGAAAAAGAATAAGTAATTTATGGTTCCAAAAGAATAAGAGAAATGATCAAAAGTTACATCAGCTTGGTCAGTAGGAACCTGCTCCAAGAGGTTTTCATGGATGAACTATCGGTAATGGCAAGATCGCTTAAGAAAAATCATGGCATCATATCCCTATAATGCCTCCTTTAACTTTGAACCCCTCAGATGAAAACTGTATAACATTGAGAGAGGAACATCAGAGGGAATACGGTGTCGCGAAGGTCTAGAATGCCACCAATACACTCACTCTCCTAAATACCATATATGGCAGCCATAACTAAGGAGCAGAATCCTCATGTCCTTGAGTCCTATTGTAGCAACCATGAAATCGTAGCTCTAGATGTCATCTGCTCCCTTCAACCAATTAGATTTAATCTACAAAATCATGTTATTAAGTTTAACTTGCATTAAATCATGAACTACTAATGGTTCTATTTTCCTACCAGGTGTCGCTCGATAGTGTTCAGCTGATCGCGGTAAGTCTGTAGAGTGTTCATGATGCTAGATAGATAGGAAGAACCGCATCTCTGTATCAGAGGGAGACTCCTGTCAGAGCTGATAGCATTGGATCAGCCTAATTTCTATACTCCAAATTTGAAAAAAGAAAAAACAAAACGTAAATGCAGGATGTACTAAAAGCTACAGATCATGACATCGCCTCTGTAGATGATATCCAGTCTGTAGTAGAGATAGGCTAATGCTGCAAATCCCTAATCAAAAGTAGCAATTCGATCTAAGTCATGAAGGGGGCTGAGTACAACAATGCTGACCTTGTGACTAGTCTCATAAAAAAGAGTTGTGCCAAGCAATATCAGAAGGAGACACCTCGCCTTATGGGAAATCTGACAAGGAGTGGCGGTAGGAAGATGTCTGAATCCCTCTATTAATGATGAAAGAAGAACATTCTTCTAATTCTTCCATATTGGAGTGAACTTGATCAAATTTCGCACATACTGACTCCATGCATGTTCAGGGAGATTGCAGTAGCTGATGTCGAAGGAAATGGGAGTCCCTCTAAAGGCAATCCCAGTGATCATAGAAAACTCATAGGCAAAATAGTCAAGTTGGCTACAAGAGTATGGAACGTGTGGGTGATGTCCATCCACCACTCAATCAACGAGAATAATGAATGGTGATCAGACCTCCCTCGAGCTGTTGGAAGCCCAACAATAAATTGTCTAAACCCGAAGACCCATACCAGCTATGCCACATTCTCCGACAGCATGTGAAATAATTCATGAGCTATGTGAAAACAACCCATGAATTTCATCGATCGTTGGAAGAATTTTGAGGATATAAATAATAATAATTAATCAAATGATTAAAAAAATTATTTTTTAGATCGAAAAAGTAGAATGTCGATCGGCATTACACAATGTCGACTGAATTCTGGACTTTCGACTTAGTTTTCAGACCTTTCGGTCAGCCATTCAACTAAAATTATGTGTTCCTGGGTTAAATTTAATTTTTTCATGCATTTTTTGAAAGATTTTTAATTTAATTTCAATAATATACACTCTAGTTTGCATTCCAAAACTAAATATTATTACTAACTGTATGAATAAATTTTTGCATAAATAAACAGAAATAAGAAAATGTTACCTCATTGCCCACATCTCTGCACCTATAAAGGTGAAGGCGAGTCAAAGGAAGCATAGTAGAACCCTCTCGAAGTCCAAGGTTGTTCTAACGAAAATGGAGGGGCATAATGGTTGGGTTAGCTAGAATTTTTGTTCCTTTGTGCAGCCTGTGTTGTGGGTCATCTATAGGATCTAACAGATCATGAATCGAACTTCGGATGAGCAAGAAATCAAAAGAAGAAAATCTAAGAAAAAAAGAAGAAGAAGAAGAAATGGAGAGGGAAATGAAAGAATAGCATTAAAAAAAATAAAGGGGGAAGCTTCTTATAAATGGAAAATATCCATTTTGGTCCCTTGACTATGCATGAATTCAAAATCAAGTTTTTCTTTGCAATTTCATCCATAATTGCATTTTGATTAGGATTTAATTCCTAATTAATTCATTTAACTCATGTCATCAATTAAAGAATTATTATTAATTGCATATGTATTAAAATTCTGGATCCTCTATCAAGTGCATAATACATAATATTATTACAGAATTTGATTTTTGCATTTTACATGCATTATCATTTTGTCCAGGATTTTATATGCTATAAATCAGTTATAACATGAATTTTTAAATCTTTTGGTCTATCAGATGCTACACAGTAGTTACAGTATTATTGCTACATGTACCATAAGAACTATAACACATTTCTCGAATCATAAATCACTAAACGTCCTACATGGAATGTAGTGAGAATCATTATATTTATTTTGTTAAACGTCTCACAAAGAATATAATGAAACCCATTGTCACTAGACATCCCAAAGGAAATATAGTACAATTTGCCAGACACTACACAATAGTTAAGGTATTGTTGCTAAATGTTCCATAAGAACTATAACATGTTTTCAAATCACGAGTTGCTAGACGTCCCATAGGGAATATAACGAGAATCATTATGTTTATTTCGTTAAATATCTCATAGAGAATATAACGAAACTCATTGTCACTAGATGTCCCAAAGGGAATGTAGTGCAGTTTGCCAGACACTACATAGTAGTTACGGTATTATTACTAGACATTCCACAGGAACTATAACATGTTTTCAAATCATGAGTTGCTAGACATCCCACAGGGAATATAGTGAAATACATAAGTTTCACTAAATATTCCATAGAAAATATAGTGAAACATATTAAGCATAGCATCTTGCTTAAAATTGCTCAGCAATTTAAGCACCAACATGTCAATTAGGATACAATGAAATACGCTAATTCTTTCTTTCAAAATTGTGTGCTACTATTGCTTTATCGTAATTTTTCAAGCAAATAGCGATAAAGGGGGGCAACTGTAAGCACCCAATTTTGGGATGCAATTGTGCATGTGTGCGATGAAAGCCCCTATGATGAAAATCTAATAGAGAATTGATCTCTAGTGTCGAGTTTCATGATTTAAAGGACTAAATTGCTATGTTTTGTGGATTTAATTGCAAAAATTAGAAAATGTTGAGGACCTTTTTTTCCATTTAAAAAAAGGGGGGATCGACCGACATTTAATGCTGACTGGCATTGTGTATATAATGCTTATGTAATGTCGATCAGCATTACGTAATGCCAGTCGGCATTAAGCAATGCCAATCAGCATTACAGACGTCGGTCGACATTTTAGAGTGCCTATTTTTGCTAAAAATTGATTTTTATGTTGAATATTAATTTTTTTTGTCATTTTTTAATTTTTTATTTGTTTAGGACACTGCGTGTCCCTACATATGAGTTTTTTATTTTTTCAAAACTCCATCACTCATCATCTCATTACCTTGATTTTGAAAATTCAAAAAATAAAATGTAGACTCCTAAGAGACTCATGATCTCACTCCCAAATATCGTGTAACTTCACTGCATGATTACACGAGCTGGGGTTGCTAGGCTAGGCTTTAAAAGATGAGAGATAGAGTCTATAAAGGGGGATGAAAAAAAAAGAACTATGAAAAAAAACCCTAGTTATTTTTTTACTATGTAGAAAGCCACGCACCTTAACTCTTCATCTGTTTTCATTTTCAAAGCCTTAGGAAATTAGTTTTTTGCTTTTAAATTCCAGAAAATCAAGAAAAAAAAACAGAGTCAATCTCAAAATGGTAACAATCCTAATCTAGGGGTGTTTAAACAACATTTTCACAACATCCCCTACTCTTTTTTTATTCTTTTTATTTTGATTTGATTTTTATTTTATTTATTGATTGAATTGTTACTGATTAAATTTTTTTGTTGTGTTTTTTTTATGGGTGTTCTATGAGGCTCTGGATGTGAGTTTGGTGATGTGAGATTTTAGTAGTGGCTACATCAAAGAATCCATGAGATGCCATAGACTAAATTTTATGAAAAACTCATAGAATTTAGGGTTTATTATTTTTTGTGATATTTTGTTCATTTCTTTTACTAGGTTGTAATTAATTTGCTTTAACTTATAGTATTGTAGTTTGTAATAGCCCCAATAGAGGGAAATTAGTGGAATTTTAATTCTCTGCACTAAAAATTGATTAGTAATCTAGGCTCAATTTAGTAAAATTCAATTAAAATTAATGATGATAGTAAACTAATTTTAGGGTTGTATGAAATTGAATTAGGGTTTCTTAGAAAAATCAAGTAAAATTATTATTTTGATTTATTTTTTAGTATGTTTGTTGGATTGGGCTAGTTTATTCTCTTTGGTCCTCAAGCCCAAATTAAGATCAAACTCATTTAATAAATAGGCTTAAAAATGGTTTTTTAGGTTTTAATTAATTTAAAATTAATTTAGACCCATTTAGGTTAAATTATATTTAGGCTCATTTTTAATTAATAAAATTAACTTAGACTTTAGCCCACTAATGTATTTTATTTCTTTTTAAAATTAATTAGACCTTAGGCCCATTTCTAGTTAATTGAAATTAATTTAGATTTAGCTCATCCCATTAATTTCATTACTTTTAAAATAAATAAAACTTAGGCTCCACTTTTTGTTTGAGTTAAAATTAAGTTAGACTTAGGCCCACTTAATAGTCTAATTTCTTCTTCAAAAATTAGTAAACAATAGACCCATTTTCTTAGTTACTTAAAAAAAGTAGATATACTACCACTAATTCAATTAAAATGTAGGCCCATCTTTAGTCCATTTATTTGCAAATAAAATTGTAGAATTAGCTAACTTTAATTAATAAAATCTAGTTTAGACATAGGGACGCTGCCCTTTGTATGCATTTTTACATGTGATTTTATGACTTGTTACCTTTGGGTTAATTAGATGTTTAATTAGGGTTTAAATAAAATTGCATGTACTTAGAGAATAAGATAGTAATTCATAAAATAAATCTAAATGAACACAAGACTGAAAGAAGTTAGTATTCCGTTCCCATAATCTCTTGGTTATGGTGCTAGCTTTCTTTTAGAGAATTGAGTACCACTAAAATGAATTTTCCCAATTATTACCCTAGGTGGCGACTCCTCATCTCCACAACATGTCTTTGTGACAATGGTTAGTGTGTTCCCTAGGGCCTTGAGCTTGAACAGTGCCACGATTGCTAAAATCTTGGATGCATACTCAACCCTACCGTCTATAATATGTTTTAATGCTTTTAAAAGCATTGGTACATGCCTTATCCCTTTTAAAAGGAACATCCTTTTTCATTAATTGACTGAAAGGCTGACATCTTCTTGCTAAGTTTCAAATAAATCTACTAATGTATGCCAACTTTCCTTGCAAGCTTTTAAGATTATGGATGTTTCTTGGTTCTAGCATCTTAAGAATGGAATTAATTTTTGTTTGGTCAATGCTAATGCCTCAATGACATACTATAGACCCC
Source organism: Mallotus nudiflorus (assembly GCA_947683625.1). Classification (NCBI taxonomy): domain Eukaryota; kingdom Viridiplantae; phylum Streptophyta; class Magnoliopsida; order Malpighiales; family Euphorbiaceae; genus Mallotus; species Mallotus nudiflorus. Next base: position 9,105,916 of record CANTUR010000207.1, read on the forward strand.
AAGAATTTAATTGAAGAGACTCCAAAAGCAAGTTTGAGTGGATTAATTTTAAATTGATATTTTCGAAGACGCTCAAACGCCTCTCGAAGGTCTTGCAGATGATTATTAGTCATTTTAGACTTTACAACCAAGTCATCCCTATAACTTTCAATAATATTATGGAGCATATCCTTAAAATTTTTTTGCATTACTTGTTGATATGTTGCCCCTATATTTTTAAGACCAAAAGTCATGACTTTATAGCAATAAATCCCTTTTGGCATTCGAAAAGCAGTTGCTTTTACATCTTCTACATCAATTGGAGTTTGATTGTATCCAGATGACCCATTAAGGAAATATAATCTTTGATAGCTAGTAGTGGCATCAATCACGATCTCAGTGATAGGCAATGGAAAATCATCTTTAGGACAAGCATTATTAAGATCTCGAAAGTCAATACATACTTGAATTTACCCATTTTTCTTTCTCACTGGAATAATGTTTGAAATCCATTTTGGATACTTGACTTCTTTAATGAAATTAATGTTAATTAGGTTATTAACTTCAATTTTAATTTAAGGAATCAACTCAAGTCGATAGTGTCTTTAAGGTTGCTTGACTGGATTTGCACCCTTTTTAATTACTAAATAATGAACTGCTACCTTTAGATCTAAGCTAGGCATCTTTTTATATGACCATGCAAAGACGTCCTAGCATTTGATCATAAGTTTCTTGTAAGCATCCTTTTTTTCATGAGACAAATTCATACATAAAAAGATTGCTCGAGGATTTTCAATAGTCCTTAAGTTAATCTCCTTTAGTTCATCCAATGCAGCCTGGTTTCCTTTTTCAAAGTTTGTTGGAGCTGCTTCTACATCTTCTATAATGGTTGACTCTTCTTTATCATCATCACTTATAATGACATGAAATAATGGCATTACTTTAACTTCTTCCTTTTCTTTTTAATGAGGGATTGGGTTAATGATCACCACTAGTTATTGCTTTGCTTTGAGTACTTCACCTAGGGCTGAGCATTAGTCGGTTCGGTGATGGATAAATGAAATTTAATTAGTTTTTTTAAAGGGAGTTTTACACCAAATTGAGCCAAAAATTATGAAGAAGACATCAGATTGGTAGACCGATTAGTTCAGTTATGTCGATTCAGTTGAACAGTTTAGGTTCGGTTGAATAGTTTGGGTTCGGTTGGGACCAAATTGATGGGCTGGGCCAAAAAAATAAAAAATAAATATATTTACTAATTAGGGTGAAGCCTAATTGCTGTTATATAATTACAAAAGGATAATTGGAGCCAAGCCCAAAGTGTGTAACATAATTACATAGGCTATGTGTCATGTAACTTTCTATACAATTATAGAACTAGATACAAAAAGATAATTAAAGTGATTATAGCAACCAAAATGCTTTAACTTCTTATAATACACTACTTCAATAAAAATTTATAAGGCAAAATTGAAAGCTTCCACAAAAAGTGTATATGCAAAAGGCATGTATATCATTTATAAAAAATATCTAATTGTAGACATAGCATTTATGCACCCAAAAGCTTACAATTCTTGCATTTTAATATAAATATAACAACACATAGTAATAATAAAATCAAACATTGAAACTAAATTAAAATCAACAAGTTAAAACGACTTAACTTTTTAAAGTTTTCAAGTCATTTCCAAATGGCACTAGAATTTCTAGTAATAAAGAGATGTCACCTGAGAAATCTTAGTAAATACATTCACACAATTTGCATAGAAACTTAAGTGGAAGCTTCATCATAGCCTAACTTAACCAAATATTCATAGAAATTCAACTAAAAAAAAAGCAAAAGCAGATACTTGAAAAGTAAGTAGATAGAAATAAAAAATCCAAGGTGGGCTTAAATCTTGATAATATGCAAAATAACATAGTTATTTTACATTCATTTTGGTGACTTTCTCTTTCGTTTGCATTAACATTATGTTTAATTATTTCATTTTCTTTCTTTTCTTATGTTTTTACATTCTCTATATGATTTGTTGGTCTTTTTATGTTAATCTCATGCTTATAGTGGCAATGGAGTGCATTTGAATGAAGTTTGGAATCAAAGGAAGGAAGCTAGGGTTGGTGCCAACTCGTTACAGCAACCCATCGTGTCGACTCATTTTGTTGGTGTCGACTCATCCCATGTTGAATGGCTAAGTTGAGCCATAATAGAAGACTGGTACCGACTCACACCACAGTACTGAGTCATTACAGAGGCATATGGTGCTCACTTATACCACAGTGCTGAGTCATTATAGAGGCACATCATGCTAACTTACACCTAACTCGGCATAATGGGGTCGAGTAGTTAATGCACCCTTTCTTTATAACTCTTCACATTTGACCTCTTTTGAAAAGTGCATGAATTGGAATGCTTAGAAGGTCTATAAATAGATGTATTGACATTGTTTTAAAGGAATGAAAAAAGACATAGAATTGATGGATTAGAAAGTAATGAATAATACTTAGCTTTATTTGTTAGATTAGATAGTGTGAAGGAATTCATACTTTTTTAAGGAATCAAGGAGGCTATTCAATATCAAGTAACATCATGGAGAGCAAGGGAGATTTCATCAACATAATTTCTATATCTTTTTCTCTTTTCTTCTAGTTTACTTGATGTTTAAATTAGTTTCTTATGGTTATTTGACAATTATCAATATGTATCTTGTCTAATTCCTTGTTTATTATAATTGCAAGGATGAATTAATCTATGAACTACATTTTTATCTTTTATGATGTATGAATGATTTAATTTCAATTGAGTGCTTAATTATGTTATATATGCTTGATCACCATATATGATGTATTAGTCAAATGTTCACAATGAGAGTTGGGGGATATTGGTGGAAATGCAATTGAATTCACTTAAAGGTTAGGAAAGTACTTGGAGATAAGAAATCCACTTTGAGGGGTCAAAGAATTGGCATGGAACTTCATGGACACGAGAGTACTTATAGACTCTAGATGGAAATACCCTTAGTTGACAATGAGAGTTGCACTTAAGGATTTTAGGTCACATTCTCTAATTATTGCATGTGTTTATTAATTATCATAGTTCTTGATTAATTCCAAGTTGTAGTTTTAATAAATATTAATTGAATTTCATGTTAGTACATTTAGATTAATTAGAGTAATTTGTAATTCTAAGTAATTTTAGGATAGTTAGAACATTCAATATCTTATATTATAATGTTTTTCCTATCCATCTAAGCATCTACTTGATTAATATAAAATTGCTCTAAATTCCCGAGTGATCGACATCCTACTTGCTCTATACTAAGTCTTAAAGACTAGGGTAATATAATTTGACCCACATTAAATTTTGGCATCATTGACGGGGAATTTGTTTAGAATTTTTATTATTTTAAGGTAGAGAAAAGTTATTTTAGGCCTTAATTTTATATATTTTTTAGTTTAGTAATTATTAATTTGTGATTGTTTGATCACGATCTTACTTTGTGATGCTTACTAGAAGTGTTAATGATAGTACTTTATACTTTATACTTTATACTTCGTGTGTTTTATGTAGGGAACAAAGTAAGAGAAGGGTGAACCAGCATAATTTTAATGAAATAGCTAAACCAAATAGATGAACATTAGCCAAGCATCATTCAAATGTTGCAAAATAATCAGTTTGGAGGTTTACGTGGAGAGGATCCTTATGCTCACATATTGACTTTCCTCAATGTGTGTGCAACTTTCAAAATTAATGATGTGATAAATGATGCAATAAGGCTTTGGCTTTTCCCATTTTAAGTCAAAGAGAAGGCATAATTTTGGCTTGCTAGTTTACCTAGTAAATCAATCACAACATGGGACCAATTGAAGCAATCATTTCTCTATTTCAACATTGTAAGGGTTCATCCTTGTGGAGCAATTGAACTTGCTAATGTTAAAGGGAAAGTCTTTAAGGTTAATGGCCACCGTCTCAAGCCTCATTTGATTGGTGAAGGTATCGATCAAAACAAATCTATCTCTTTAATTACACCTTTAATTAAACAAGGTAAGGTTAAGCTATAGACTATTAAACATAGCAAGGTATTGTTCCACATTTTTATTTTTATTTTTTATTTTTCTGTTTAATTTTGGTATATTTTATATATTATATGTTATATATTTTTATTCTTATTAAGTTTGATTAGAACCACATTGTAATATTAGTAGTATTTATTATATAGCAATTCTTTCTTTTCCTACATTTCTTTCTTTAGTTTATTTTTAATATTTTAAGCGTGGTCAAGATGTTTTATTGGTATATTTTAATTTTCTTAGTTTAGTTTATATACACACAGTCTTTAATTTTGTACATTTACTTTTTTTTTAATTTAAATTAAAAAAAGGGGGGGGGGGGTCTACCGAGGCCATTAGTGACGAGTCGCACCAACGTGTTGACTCACTATCGAGGCCATTGGTGATGAGTCGCACCAACTTGCCGACTCGTTACCAAGGCCAAATGGCAACGAGTCACACAACTTGTGCCAACTTGTGCCATGCATGCCCACATTACCACCATATACATTTATTTTGCATTCTCTTCTCTCATCATGTTATTTTATTTTTCTATTATTAAAGATATATATAGTGTCTTCTTGCTATATATATATATATATATATATATATATATATATATATATATATATATATATATATTTATTTATTTATTTATTTATCTCTTAAAAAAAATAAATAACTACATTGCCTACATACCTAATGATAAGTCATACCCCTTCCCTATAAAGGTCATGACCTTTCAAATCTTTCTTACACCCTAGTTTGCATACCTACATACAATTCTTTTTCTTTTTAATTTTATATTCCCAAATACTCAATTCTTTTATAATTCCTATACTCCACCTTTTCATCTTCTTACGTTTTTACAATTCTCACTACTTATTCTTTTCTTTTCTTTTCTTATTTCTATTCTACATACCATAATCTCTATATATACCTCTTCCTCTAACCGAAAACTACACTCCTATTTCCTTTTTATTTATTTTCTTTACACATTTTATTTTCTTCTCTACACTATAACCCCTTATATTCACCATCTTCTTCATTTCTTCTCTAATCAAAATTAAATGGGTAAGCCAAGGGGTTCTACATAAAAAAAAAAAAAACCTCAAGTTGAAGAAGCGCATCAAGTCGAGGATTTTGCACCCACCTACAAGGTCAAGTTCCCCACTCTTTCATATGAGGAAGGTGCTAGATTCACAACTCTTAAGTTTAGGGAAATCATTAATTATAAGTATATCCCCTCCTCCTTACTTCAAGATGTAAGCATGCATGACTCTTTTAATCAATTATTGACTACTTGTGGACTTAAAAAGTTTGTCTCCATGCAAGAGCATATTTATGATGAGTTAATTATTGAAGTTGGCACTATTGATTACTGAATTTTGCATCAAATTTTATTGAAGAACATTCAAAGGAATGAAGAATTATTCAAGCAAGCTATCAATATTCAAGTTCTATATTTCTTTCCATTAGTTAATGATGTTTATTTTACTTTCTATATGTTGTTTGAATATGTTTATCATGTATTTTGGATAAATAATTATAGTTAGAATTGCAAGGAGGAATGAATCAAAGACCTATTCTCTTTTACTAATCCATCTAAACAAATGTTCACAATATATACTATATGTTATTGTAGTATAGTGGTAAGTATTCTCGCTTGTCACGTGGGCGATCCGGGTTTAATCCCCAGCAACGGTACCAAAATTTGATGCGGGTCAAATTATATTACCCTAGTCTCTAAATCTTAGTATAGAGTAAGTAGGGTATTGAACACTTAGGAATTTGGAGCAATTTTATATTAATCGAGTAAATACTTAGATGGATAGGCAAGATATTATAATATAAGATATTTCTAACTATCCTAAAATTACTAAGAATTACAAATTACTCTAATTAATCTAAATGTACTAATAAGAAATTCAATTAATATTCATTAAAACTACAACTCAAAATTAATCAAGAACTATGATAATTAATAAACACATACAATGACTAGAGAATGTGACCTAAAATCTTTAAGAGCAACTCTCATTGTCAACTAAGGGTATTTCCATCTATAGTCTATAAGCATCTCGTGTCATTGTAGAGATAAACAAAAACCGTGAAGTTCCATGCCAATTCTTTAACCCCTCCATGCTTCTATCTTCTTTAGTCTATTCATTCGTTCTTAACTACTTTTTTAGTAAATAAGATTTCTACTGTCGAAGTAGTACTCCCAATGGCTGGATTCTATGGCCATTTTTAGTTACACAAATAGAAAGTAGAATAATAGAAAAAATAAAAAATTTAGAAGGAGAAAACCCCTTAGAAAAATGGGAAAAACATAGAACAATTGTACCAATAAGAATTAAGGAAGAAAATAAAAATAAAATTATAAAAGGAAAACAAATAAAATCAACACCAATAACATTAAAAGAATATGAAATCCATATTTAGAAAATGTTAGACAAAGGATTTTGTAGTCCCTCTACTAGCCAATATTGTTGCAGTGCCTTTGTAGTAAATAAACATTCTGATTTCTTATCTCCAGGTACTTTTCTAACCTTTACGTGAATTCAATTGCATTTCCACCAAAATGCTCCAACTCTCATTGCGAACATTTGACTAAAACATCATATATGGTGATCAAGCATATATAACACAATTAAGTACTCAATTAAAATCAAATCATTTATACATTATAAAAGATAAAAATGTAGTTCATAGATTAATTCATTTTTGCAATTATAATAAACAAGGAATTAGACAAGATACATATTGATAATTGTTAAATAACCATAAGAAACTAATTTAAACATCAAGTAAACTAAATAAAAGAAAAGAGAAAAAGAGATAGAAATTATGTTGATGAAACCACCCTTGCTTTCCATGATGTTGCTTGATATTGAATAGCCTCCTTAATTATCCTCTTTGATTCCTTGAAAAAGTATGAATTCCTTCACACTATCTAATCTAACAAATAAAAACTAAGTATTATTCATTGCTTTCTAATCCATCAATTTTATGTCTTTTTTCATCCTTTTAAAATAATGTCAATACATTTATTTATAAACCTTCTAAGAATTCCAATTCGTACACTTTTCAAAAGAGGTCAAATATGAAGAGTTATGAAGAAAGGGTGCATTAACTACTTGACACCATTGTGTTGAGTGAGGTGTAAGTCAGCATGATATGCCTCTGTAACGACTCAACACTATAGTGTGAGTCGACGCCATGTGCCTCTGTAACGACTCGGCACCATGGTGTGAGTCAGCACCAATCTTCCATCATGGTTTGACTTAGCCCTTTAGCATGGGATAAGTCGGCACCAACAAAATGAGTCGGCATGATGGGTTGCTGTAGTGAGTCGGCACCAACCCTAGCTTCCTTCTGTTTGATTCCTAAAAGGTCTTAATCATGTTGGAGAGGTTTAGAACGTCCTCTTTAAGTAAAGGACACATAAAAAGAGGAGGAAGATGTTGGGATTGAGCATTCTCCAGAAATGGTAATGTACCTCTTCTAACTTTGCCTATGTAAGGTGGTGAAAGTGGCTCTTTTAGTGGAGAGTCTTATATTTGGGAGCTAATTTTGGAGAATAAAAGGAGATGCAACAATAATTAAGTCTCCTCCGCCAACTCTTTTAGACGATTAAGGGAGTATTTCTTTACCTTTCTTTTTCATTTTGGAATCATATTGGGGACAATGTGCATTTTTAAGTGTAGGGGAGGGAATATTAGTAGTTGTCATTTTATTTGGTGTAAGTCTATCTTTATGATTATGGGTTATGTTTTATTATTTTGTGTCATCTATGCTTAATTTTGCTTAATTTTCTTTTCTTTTATTATGTTAGTAATTATCTTCCTATGCTTAATTCAAAGTTTCATTTAGCATAAATTTTAAGTTTTTCTTTTTATCTTTTATTATTATTTTCAAAATCTAGAGAATATTTAGTCAACTTTCTAATTATGCTTAGAACTAGGATAGTTAGGATTTAAGCTTAGGTTTTTAAGGATTGAAGAGGCTTTAGGGAAACTATAACTATAATAAAAGTAACTAGCTTTTCAATAATGGATGAGGACACTATAAAAAAAAAGAGAAAAAAAAGCTTGTCAATGTGATACATTTGAGTAAATTATGTGTAAGTGAGTATGCTCCTTAATTACACTCATTTGGAAAGAATGTATGACATTACAAGTAATTTCATTTCGAGTAAGTTGTGTGTAAGTAAGTATGCTCCTTAATTATGTTCATTCGAAAAGAAATGCAAATTAGTCCATAAAAATATATAAGTGTAAAAGGAGTGTCTAAAAACTCCATGAGAATTGTTGGTCAATGCGTGTGCTTAATCCTTGTCCCATGGCTATTTTAGTTCTTAAAAGTCCTAAGTTTAATGAATGAGCATTATGGTTAGAAAACTTAATCAGCACCTTGACTTGATATTCTTTGATTTTGTTCTTAATAGTTTGAGATAAATTGTTAAAATTATTGATTATGTTATGAAATTTGTTTTCATTATCATTGTTGAGCATTAGAAGCTTAGTTATTAACTTCCTTTTTCTTAAAATCTTATCTTTGTTGAGATGATTTATTGAGATTACTATAACAATTTTGGAGAAGATAAAAGATTTTTGTTATTTTCTCACTTAGGTCTTTATTTCTTACTTAAAGGCAAGCAAGGTCTAAGTGTGGGGAAATTCGATAATATGCAAAATAACATAGTTGTTTTAGGTTCATTTTGGTGACTTTCTCTTTAGTTTGCATTAACATTATGTTTAATTATTTCATTTTGTTTCTTTTATTTTATTTTTATGTTCTTTATATGATTTGTAGGTCTTTTTATACTAATCTCATGCTTATAGTGGCAATGGAGTGCATTTGAATGAAGTTTGGAATCAAAGGAAGGAAGCTAGGGTTGGTGCCAACTTATGGAATTTGATAATATGCAAAAAAAAAACATAGTTATTTTAGGTTTATTTTGGTGACTTTCTCTTTAGTTTGCATTAACATTATGTTTAATTATTGCATTTTTTTTCTTTTCTTATGTTTTTGTGTTCTCTATATGATTTGTAGGTCTTTTTATGTTAATCTCATGCTTATAGTGGCAATGGAGTGCATTTGAATGAAGTTCAGAATTAATGGAAGGAAGTTAGGGTTGGTGCCGACTCGTTTTGATGCTGTAGACTCATTACAGTAACCCATCATGCTGACTCGTTCTATTGATGTTGACTCATTTTGTTGGTGCCTACACATCCAATGCGGAAGGGCTAAGTCGAGCCATGATAGAAGACTGGTGCTGACTCACACCATGGTACCGAGTCGTTACAAAGGCATATGGTGCCGACTCACACCATAGTGCTGAGTCATTACAAAGGCACATCGTGCCGACTTACACCTGACTCAGCACAATGGTGTCGAGTAGTTAATTCACCCTTTCTTGATAACTCTTCACATTTTACCTCTTTTGAAAAGTGTACAAATTAAAATGCCTAGAAGGTCTATAAATAAATGTATTAACATTGTTTTAAAGGGATGAAAAAAGACATAGAATTGATAGATTAGAAAGCAATGAATAATATTTAGTTTTATTTATTAGATTAGATAATGTGAAGGAATTCATACTTTTTCAAGGAATCAAGGAAGATAATCAAGGAGGCCATTCAATATCAAGTAACATCATGGAGAGCAAGGGAGATTTCATCAAAATAATTTCTATCTCTTTTTCTCTTTTCTTCTAGTTAGTTTACTTGATGTTTAAATTAGTTTCTTATGGTTATTTGACAATTATTAATATGTATCTTGTCTAATTCCTTGTTTATTAGAATTTCAAGGATGAATTAGTTTATGAACTACATTTTTATCTTTTATAATGTATGAATGATTTGATTTCAATTGAGTGCTTAATTATGTTATATATGCTTGATCACCATATATGATGTATTAGTCAAATGTTCACAATGAGAGTTGGGGCATTTTGGTGGAAATGCAATTGAATTCACTTAAAGGTTAGGAAAGTATCTAAAGATAAGAAATCCACTTTGAGGGGTCAAAGAATTGGCATGGAAATTCATGGTTTTTGTTTATCTCTACATTGACATAAGAGTGCTTAATACATGCCACTAAGAAATTAAAGCAAGCACATTTACTTTTCAGCTTCATATAGGTGGAAGCATCATTATAGCCCATAATCATAAATGAACACTGACAATTGAAGGTCATCCACATCAGTATTGATGTTTAATGGGGTTAAACTCATGTAACATCAACACTTGCAATTAAAGGTTAGCCACTTGAGTATTACAGTTCAATGTGTTTAAACTCATTTAATAACAAACACTGGCAACTAAAGTTGTGCCACTTCAGTGTTAGTCATACAGTACACATGACAAAACACATGTAGAGCAATTGAAGCAAACAAAACAGCATAGAATTATGTAGTTAAATTATTTTATAATGCCAATTAAATTTTACTAAAATTTCATGTTAAATGGCACTTGAAGATGCCATAGTTAGGGCAATTCCAACTGTAGGTAACTTTGTCAAACAAAGAAAATAAAAGTATTAAATGAGATTGAGAATAAAAAGCAGAATTAAGAAAAACTCAAAATCAACAAGTCTAACCAAATTACTTCCATATACCTTTCTTAAACTGCTTAACTTCATCTAAGGACTACTTAATTGAGACTGGAGTTATAGACAATCTCATCCAGTTTGCATAACATATTAAAGCTTCCATAATTTTAGATGTTAAAGAACTTCTAAAATAATCAAGTACCCTCCCTCCTATGCTAAAAGCAAATTCGAAGGCTACTATGGATATTGGCACAACCAACACATCAAGTGCTAGAATTAAGAGAATAGGAAATCTCTCAAAATTGATCTTCCACTATATGAGAATTTCAAATGTGCCATCCTCCTTAATCACAAACTTTGAGAGATAGATATTAATTCATTTTTTTGTCCCACTAATTGCAAGTTCCATCCTATGCTTTTTAAATCTAGCTTTTAGCAAGGACATAGATTTCTTTAGAATCAGTAGAACCACAATCAGAGGCTTCAATTAAGTATCCATATTGAGAAATAAAATAAGGAGGAGGTTTGCATAAAGCACATTAGTCATCAAATAATTGAAACAATGTAGCTTTAATATTATAGTACATACTTCCACCCATAGAATCCCTATAAATTTGATTCAGGGAATACTCCATATACCCTAGCTTGTCTCTAAGATCAAGCACATTTCCAATGAAAATCAACAAGTTCATCTTTTGAGGATCCCCCCAATATTTGTCAAATTTGGCTTTTATAGAAAAGGCCATTACTCTTTTACTATAATCATCATCACTTTGCCACTCATTTAAAATATAGAAAAGACAAAAAATTCAAAGAAAAAAGAGTTTGCAATAATATACTGAGAACCAAAAATTCTCAGTCATCTCATAAAAATGATGTAAGTTGCTTGACTAAAAGCTAGTCCATAAAATTAGGTACATTATTCCTTAAGTCTGCTCTAAATACATGCTCACATTCCTCATATATTTCATAGGCTTTGTCAAATAAGCAAGCAATTTTTAATATGACATAGTTTGAATTCCACCTATTGGCCACATGTAGAGTCAATGAACACTTGGACTCTACACCAAGTAAGTTAGCAAATTCCTTAAATTTGTGTAACCTGGTAGGTGAGTTCCTAATATATTTAACTGCTTCTCTAACCCTTTTAATTAACAAGCCAACTTCTTTTAACCCCTCATTGACTATTAATTTTATGATGTGTTATGCATCTTATATGGACATATGTGATTTGACAGCAGATGTGCCCTAAGAAAATAATTTTTTCTCAAAAAAACTAAGTGCAGTGTCATTTGAAGATTCATTATCTACCATCACTATGAAAATATTTTTAACACCCCAATTTAGAAGCTAGTTTTCTAAAATTTTTGCAATGTACTCACTCCTATGAGTAGTAATAGGAACAAATGAAATTATCTTTTTCTAGAGCTTCCACTAAGAATCAATGTAATAAGATGTAATGCACATATAGTTTATGCATTAAATTGAAGTTCAAGAGTTAATTGTTATACATAATCTTTGACTTTGGTATTGTTTCATGAAAATATTTTTTAATTTTAGCCTTACATCTAAGTATGCAAGATAATAGTCTCGGCTCACTGTCCTTCTACTAGGTATCTTGAACCTAGGGCATGCAATAGACATAAAATGTTTGAAACCCTCTCCCTCAACAAATTTAAATGGAAGCTCATCAATAATAATCATGTTTGACAATGCAATCCTAATAGCTTCATGATTAAACTTGTAAGTCCCTATTACACCTATGGTGTTAGAACTATCTATATCAGGTTAAAAAGTGAAAAGGCTCTATCTAATTAACTTAGGGTTAGGGTTTTTCATGCAACTCATCATATGATTTTCTAATAGATGATGTGCCATTTTTTTTAGAGTCAACATTCAAAGATTTAGAACAGTAAATACATCTAGCTTTTACCCACTGCCCTTGCTCAAGGATTTTCTCGAAGTGCTCCCATACCTTGCTTCTGCTATCATCATCCTTTCTCCTTTTTTTTTCATTTTTAACAACATTTGGTTGCTTTGGGGCTTCCACTTCTGCACCACCACCAATAGTAGCTTGATTGCCATTGGAAAGTTCTGCTTGAGTTTCCATCTACATAAATAATATGCAAGCAAAATAGAAGCAGACGAAATGAATCAGAGCCAAAGCAAGCAATAATCACAATAAGCAACCAATAATCAAAACAAGCATTGTATCATTATTAGTAGTAACAAGCAAAATAAAAATAAATTCATCAAAAAGAAGTTATAAATATTTTCAAGTACAATGACAAATTATTTTTTTTTTAAAAATTATTAGTAAAAAAATTATTTTAATAATCAAAATAAATTTTTTTAAAATAAAATATTAGTTAAAAATAATTTATTAGTTATATAATTATTTTAATAATACAAATAAATTATTAGTAGAAAATAAATTATTTTTTAATAATCCAATTAATATTTTATTTTAATAATCAAAATAAATTAGTAGTGAAAAAATTATTTTTAAAATATTTTTTTACTAATAATTTATTTTACATAAACTTAATACTCAATATCAAGTCAAAAACTCAAAGTAACAACAATCTATTATGAATAAAAATTATCAAAAATCAAAGTAACAAAAATATATTTCTAAAATTTTTTACAGAAACAAAAACCCCAAGATCAAGTAAAAAATTTTATCAATGGGAGATTTAAAGACTTATACACCATATTAAAAATTTTACCTTTGAAATGATGTGTGTTCAAATGTTTCTCTAACTCGATTTGTGTTGAAATTATTCAACTTTCACCACGATGATCAATCGATGGTTAAATCTACATATTTAGGGCTTCCACCATTAAGATCTCTCAATGAAATTGAAAAAACACTTTGGAGATCGAACCAAAATAGTCGATTCACCAGTAGTACATGCAAAAAATCAAACAATAGATAAAAAATCCATCAACATCTAATAAAATAATGAAAATAAAATACCAAAAAATTTATAAAACCTTTAGATCTAATAAGAACATTACCATATCTAACTGATCCAACAATAAAAGGCCATTACATGTCGATTTCATCATTGTCAAAGTTAACTTTTGAACATTGACAATAACAAAAACAACAACAAAGCAAGAAATGATTAATTTTTCATAGAACAAACACCAAGTTAAAGAGATTGGAAGGAAACAAATAGATTATAGAGTATTAGTCTTTAAGAGAGAGAGAGAGACCATATAGAGATGAGAAAGTGAGACCTGAACACAGATAGTGAGGAGGATTATACCAGAGCAAAGGAAGAGGTAAAGCTAGAATGGAGTAGACAGAAGAACGACAGTGGGATGAATGGTAACTGAGTTAAGTTCTAGGGTTAGTAGAAGAGAGAAGAGGGGACTAGAAGGTTTGAGAGTTACATAGGGGTGGCGAAAAATGAGAGAGGGAGTGAATGAGAGGATTATATAGGAAGGGATGATACATTTATAGTTAGGGTTAAGGTATGTATAAAAACGATGTAGTTTTATGCCGTATTAAATAGTGGTTTGGTTTTCTGGTCAGTCCAATTATTTTAAAGTGAGAACTGATTTTTGGCATTAATCATAACTGAACCACCACTCACCACTTCTTGGTTACCGAGCCGACCATGAATTTTGGCTCGGTCTAGTTTGGTTTAGGTAGTTCGTTGGTTAATGCTCTCCCTTAACTTCACAAGTTGCAATAACCCATTTGCTTTAATAGATTATATGTGATGGCACTTTACTTTTAATTTCCTTACGTATGACTGACAAAGGAAATTTCTTTTTAGCCTTCAGCTTCAATTTTAATGTTTGGGGTTTGTTAGTTCCTCAATGATTAATGGATGTAATACAATTTGATTTGCAGTGATATATTCTCCGTTTTAAGTTTTTTTAAAAGAAGCTAAAATTATATTGAAATTTTGGTTAAGTTAAATTGAAATTTTGGCTAAGAGGGAGTAAGTGCATAAAGTGCTAAGACCACCAAACAAAATGCCAAATTAATTGTGAGGTAACAACCATTTAAAATTTACAAATTTAATATTTTTGCGCTCAAACATTGACATCAAGCACATTTTCCCCATGCAAAGCTTGCATTATGCCATGCTAAAGTACAAAGCTCCAACGAAAACATGGCAAAACTCAAAGCAAAGAAAAGCCAATAATTAAATGCATAAAGTTTTTTGGCTAAAGAGAATGCCAATTTTAATTTTCTTGAAATAAAAAAAAACTTGACTAATGGAAAAGCAACAATTGATTTTGGTTAACCAAGAATTTGGCCAACACAAATGCACAAGCAAAAATTGCATTTTCTTAAAAAAAAAAAGTTCACATTTTATTAGTGCAAGCAAGATGCTAAATCATAAAAAAAATAAATTTACTAAAATGTATTCAAATTAATACATGAATCTTCGGCTAGGAATAAAATGCATCAAGTGTTAGTCAAGGTTTTTTAGCAAAGCCAATTAGCAACAATCAATTTTTTGGGTAAAATAAAATTCAATCATCAAATTTACAAGTATGTTGAAGCTAAATCATTTTTCCCAAGGTGGAGACGTATGATTATTTGTGAATCCAAACTCCTTAAATATTTGTGTTCATCATTCTTCCTTCTCTACTCTTACTCACTTCTTGCAAATAATTCCTTTAATTTCCCACTTTTGTTCGATAGTCCTATTCACCCCCCCTTTAGGACTCTTTCAAAATGCCATAAGAATCATCTTTGAAAGGATCCATAAGCAAAGTTCTTTCAAAATTCAAATCATTGAATGAGAGTGAAAAGCATAGCCATTTGAACACCCAACCACCGAGTAAAATTAGTAGCACCCTACTCTCCAACTAAAGTGACATTCGAAATATAATTTTCTAATAACAATCTTACAATTATAATTAGTTCAATTCCAATAAAAATTCATTTCATTTTCAAATGGAATTCATTTTTAAATGAATTTTTATTAATAAAAAGTGTTTTTTTTCCAGTGAACATTTTGCTATATTATGTTTCGTATAAATTTATAATTCAAGTTAATTTTTATTTTTGGTCAAAAATACCATTTTAAATAGAAAAATATTCTTTAAAATAAAAATAAGGATGGGTATTTTAGTCATTTTAGAAATATAGACTTAAAAGTTATGGAATTCATTTGAAAACTCCAACCATTTTGTTACAATTTGATATAGCTATAATCAATTCCACAATTTTTAAAATTTGGAATTGCAAATGAATTCTACATATTCATTTAAACCAAATACACATCATTTGGAATTGCAAATAAATTCCACAAAATTTTATGGAATTCATTTATATCAAATACATTTTTAATATAATTTTAAAAATATTACTATAAAATCATTTCTAAAAAATATATTATCTACTTAAATATATTTTTATTTTTTATAAAAAATTTATAAAATGTATGTACAAATTCAAATTTAATGTGTTTAATCACTTTAGATGAAAAATTTATAAAATTTATTTGAAAAAGGTTTTTTATTAAAAAAATATTAATTTGAATTCTAGATTTATACCAAATATAATATAAGAAACTATAAATTTATTTGAAATGAATATCATAAAATATTCTTTTAAATCACATCTACGAAATTAATAATAAACAAAGTCAATTTATTTGAAAATGAAATAAATTTTTTGATGGAACGGAATAAAATTCTATAAATAAATTTGATGCCTAAATTTATTAACTGGTCTGTTCTTTTTATATCTTAATTTTTCTTGTGAAAAAAAAAATGTTTTAAGTGAATAAATTACTGGAAAGGATTATATAATAACTTTCAAATTACATGTGGATACTTATAAGAATATTATATATAATTGAAATAATTTAAAAATTGACATAATAAATTGTTAAAAGTTGAAAGATTCGACTCGTTAGGAGTAAAATTGAGGACAAATGAAATCACTAATTCTTTATATTTTCATTAGGCACGTAGTTTATGATATTATAGTTCTATTTTTAATTTTTTTTAAAAAATAAATTGAATGGTGCGTAGAATAAAACAAAAACTAGGATGTATAAATTGCCTTCCAAGAACACCTGATGCAGGGATTTTTTTGGAATTTTTTCATAAATAATAAAAAAGATAAAAATTTCAAAAATATATTTCATCTTTTTCTTTTAAAAATATGGTATTTGATATTAATTATTTTAAAAATATAGTCGTGTTTTAAACAACTAAAATAACAAAAACAACCAAATAAAATAATTACGAAAACAATCAAAACAACTAAATTAAAATAACCACAAAAACTATAACAATGGAAAAAATCAAATAAAATAACCACCAAAACAAACGAAACCACCAAATAAAAAAAAAATCATGAAAACAACCAAAACAATGAAAACAACCTAAAAAAAATCACACACTCTTCAAATTAATGAGAATCTATAAATTGGTAAAATCCTATCAATACTCGAGCACTAGAAACTCAAATTTAAAAACAAAATAAGAAAAAAAAAAGAAGAAACATAAATCTAAATTCAAGAATCACTCATCAAATTAAAGAGAATTCATGAATTGATAAAAATTTATCAACGCCCATAATACCAAAAATACAAATTTAAAAATAAAAATAAAATAAGAAGAAGAAAAAAAAACATCAATGATAATAGAATATAGCTGAATGAAGTGTACTTGTCTTCCTTCAACAACAACAACAACAAGAAAATTGAAAAGCACAAAAAGAATTTAAAATTGAAAAAAAAAAATTGTGTTATTGAAACACAAAAAAATATAGTTGAAGAAGAAAAAATTTAAAATTGAAAAAAAAAACTGTGTTATTGAAACACAAAAAAATATAGTTGAAAAAAAATAATCATATATTTAAAAATAATTAGATTAAAGATAGTAGAGAGTGTCATTTAAATAATATATCAATAGAAGAAAAAGAAATTTAAAATTGAAAAAAAAAATTGTGTTATTGAAACACAAAAATATATAGTTGAAAAAAATAATCATATATTTAAAAATAATTAGATTAAAGTTAGCAGAGAGTGTCATTTAAATAATATACCGATATTTGGATCAAATGATGTAATGCTAAAACCTTGAATAGTAAAAACTCGCTCATAGTTAAGAACTTCATATTTTTGCCTTCCACTGTAAGCTAATAAAGAAAAGAAAAAAAATCAATTGAGAAGCAAAAGTCTGTCAAACTACAAATCATATGTGGGTAGATTTAAAAAAAGATAATAATTTGTGTTGTGAGTAACGACATAAAGATAATAATGCTCCATTTTATTTTTATTTCGTAATTTTTTTAAAAAAAATTATAAATTATAAATGTTTAAATTCCTACACGATGAATTTATTCGTATGTAATTTATGTTTTAAATTTAAAAAAATTTACCAAAAAATTGAAATATCAAAACAAAAATGAAAAAAAATGTCATTTTATTATTAATTTTTTTTTATAAATTAAGGATGTTTAAATCTTTATATGATGAGTTTACCTGTATATAACTTAGAGTTTAGATTCCAAAAAAAATTATCAAAAGAAGAAAAAAAAAAGAAATTTAAAATTGAAAAAAAAAATCGTGTTATTGAAACACAGAAAAATACAGTTGAAAAATAATAATCATATATTTAAAAATAATTAGATTAAAGTTGCTGGAGAGTGTCATTTAAATAATATATTGATATTTGGATCAAATGATATAATACTAAAACCTTGAATAGTAAAAAATCGCACATAGTTAAGAACTTCATATATTTGCCTTCCACTGTAAGCTAATAAAGAAAAGAAAAGAAAAAAATCTATTGAGAAGCAAAAGTCTGTCAAACGACAAATCATTTGTGGGTAGGTTTAAAAAAGGAATAATGGTTTGTGTAGTGACCAGCGATATAAATACAATAATGTTCTTTTTTGTTTTTGTTTTGTTTTTATTTCATTGTTTTAAAAAAAAATTTATAAATTATGTGTGTTTTAATCCTTACACAATAAATTTATCCGTGTACAATTTATATTTTAGGTTAAAAAAATTTATCAAAAAATTGAAATATAAAAATAAAAATGAAAAAAAAAGTCATTTAATTATTAAAAAAATTATAAATTAAGGGTGTTTAAATCTTTACATGATTGGATTCACTTGTGTGCAATTTAAAATAAAGATTCCAACAAAAAATATATTTTTACCAAACACTTGAAATTTAAAGATAAAAAAGAAAAATAATGTCATTTAATTATTAATTTTTTTTTACAAATTATGGTTGTTTAAATTCTTATACAATTGATTCATTTGTGTGCAACTTAAATTTTAAATTTACCAAAAAATGAAATTAAAAAAATTAAAAAATAAAATTAACTTGAGGACTGAATAGGCATTGTCCCCCACCGGAATAGGAATATATGTCCCGAGTTGTGACATATATTCTAGTCCTTAAAAAAAATATCTGTAGGTCCTTGCAAATTGGAGAGAATGTTTTTTTTTTTTTTAATAAAATTGAAAAGAATGTTGGACAAAAGATTTTTTGTATTAGAGTATATGCAATGGATGACAAGAGAAGTACAAATAAATGTTTTTTGGCATGAGGTTCGATGTAACTTTCTAACTTTTCCTGAAAATTTAATTTGGCCCAAAATGATTTTTTTTACTATTTTAATCCAAAACTTGCAATTAATGTATCATTTAAATCCTTTTTCTAACAGGATTTGGAGAGTGAAACATACATCCATTTGAAGGTGCGTACATGATTAAAATATTGAATCATCAATATAATTAAGTTAAGTATCTGATTAATAATGGGAAAAGTAAGCCTAGAAGAAAGATTAATTCACATTTTGGAAAATTCATCAATTTTTTCTCAATATTAATCATTTCACCTTCTTCCCCTCTCAATCTCAAACCCTAAATAAATTAAACTTTTTTTTTTAGGGATTTAAATAGTGGGTAGATGATAAAGTTCTCATTTTTTTTATTTCTTCATGATTCTAATCATGTAGTTTTTGATATTAGCTTCGATGAGGAGCCAGTATCGTTTGAAGAGGTTCGTGGTGGTCGATATGGTTGCGGTGACCACAACGATGATGACCATGATTGGTTGACTGAGTTACTTGAAACAGAGAAACTATTCCTGAAATTTCCATCCTCTCTTCCCCTCAACTCTCCATTATTCCTAAACACAACTTAAAGCTATTAGGCAATTGATCCTAAATTATGGTAAGAAGCATAGGAGAAGAAGATAGGAAGGAGAAATGGCGTCAAACACAGTGGTGCCATTTTGGAGAGCAATAGGGATGACAATGATAACATATTCAAATATTTACGCCAATCTTGTTAAAAATTGCCTTAAAGAGCCCTACAGGTCTGAAGCTCTTAGTCATGAGAAGGTTCATTTCTCTATCTCCAAGTGGGTCGATGGTAAGCCCTAGAAAAAAATAGTAGCTCCCTCACAAGTTATAATTTATCAAAAGAGAATATTATTGCAAGTGTCACATATTGACCTAATTGTAACGAAAATGATTCTCACTTCTAGAGGGGTTTGAATATAAACCAAAGCATAAATCATTGAAGGCACATGGGAAAGAACAAAGGAGGCTCTAAAAACATAATTGGAAATATTCACACACAATCGAAGAAAACCCAGCTTTGGGAAGAAATAAATACAAAACAAGAAAAGAGCAAACCATCATTGTAATAGCAAGAAAACAGAAAAAAAAAGGCTGGTGGAGTTATAAGTCATTTGATAATATCAGATTTCTTGAATGTGGATATGGTCTAGTGTTCTGATGAAAATGTTTGTGAATGGTGTTTTGGGGATGGGAGATGAACCAAGTGGTGAGGTCATAAAATTTACTCTCTCCATCATTAACATGTTCTTCTTTGCATTTTTAGACAAGATCAAAATAAGAGGTTCTTATAATCCTCTTACCATTTTCTCTTATGCAATTTTTGGCGATTTCAGTTGATTTCTCCTTACTGTTAGGGCTAGAATTCCTGTTGTTATAACTTGTATTTTGATTATTGAATTAAATATTAATTCTATGGAATTTATTGTTAAGTAATTATTTAAGTGAGTATGTGTATAAATATTTGGGAGGAATTATTGAATTTTAATTATTATTTTAGTTAATTAGTGTTAAATTAAATTTTGGGATTTATTAATGTTAATTATTATTTAATTATTAATGAGATTATTATTGGGTTTTAATTAATATTTTATTTAATTAGTGTATTTGGAATACTTTAATGTGTTTAATAATTATTAGAGTGTATTTTTAATATATTATGTGGATTATTAAGTTTAATTATAATTTTATTCAATTGGTGTTAATTAAGTAATTTATAAGTGTTTTAATAATTATTAATATTTGTGAGTTTATTAATAAAAATAATGATTATTAGAATACATGTATAGTTATTCATTTATATGTATATGTATTTGTGAGAAAAGATATTTTAATTAAAAATATTAATTTAAATTGTACTTTATACTTTTAAATAAATATTATATTATAAAGTTTTTTTTAAAAGTACAGTACAAGACCCCCCCCTTCTTTTTCTTCTTCATCTTCTTGCCTTATTTCTTCTCCCACCGTCGGACCACCATACCACCACCACCCACCTGCTGTTGCCGCTCCAGCCACCACCACGATGTTGCCGAGCTACCTGAACCACCAACACCTCCTCCCTCCTTTCTCTCTCTCTCTCCCTCTTTCTTGACGGTGTCAGTTTGGTCTTGGGCTTGTCGACGGCAATTTCGGCAATGACAGGAGCTGACGTCAGTCTCAAATGGAAGTTCATCCTCTGAGCTTCTAAAGCCCTAACTCGATTCGTCCGAACAACTCCAATAATGACCCTGATTTTGAATAATTTGATTTTTTGGTATTTTTGATTAAATTGTTAAATTGAGCATTAATTGTATTTAATTAGATGAAATTGCTTTGAGATAAAATGTTGTTGAGGTTGTAAACTATCTAGATATGATTTTTGTTTATTTTTCTAAAAATTTTGAATTTTCAGGCTCGGAGTTACTATTCTGGCATTGTTTCAGGCTCGGGAATATTTTATTTTTAATAGATTCTACTAATTATTTTGAGCAAGTTTCATTAAGGAAGTTTCTTAAAATTATGTACTGAATTTTTTTAAAAAATTTTGAATGTTTATATAAAAAATGAATTTTTTGGAAAAATTAGTATAAATTAGTAATTTTTATATTTTAGTTGAAATTATTGTTAATGATTATGTCTTGAATAATTTTTGAGTAATAAATAGTATTAAAATAATTTTTATGAATTATTTTCTATTTTTAGCTAATTATTAGTAATTTTCAGAAAAATTTATGAATAATAATTTTATTTATTATTTTTAAGATTAAATGAGTTTTTGGTTATTTTTATTATATATTTGAGCAATTTAAATAATTATTTGTAATTAATTTTATTTAATTTCAAAATTTGGAAGAAATGAATTTAATAATGGAATTGTATTATAAATTTGAATTTTATTATTTATGTTGGAAATAAACATCTTTTATGCTTTTATTATGTAAATATATTGAATTGTGGTGTTTGAATGAATTTTTGTAGCTTATGTCTAAATGTGTATTTTTGAAAATTATTGAAATTTAGTAAATTATTTGATTTTAATTGAAATTGTTGTTGGTTATTATGTTTTAGACTATTTTTGGATTAATAAAAGTATGAAAAATAATTTTTATTATTATTTCCAATTATTAGTTAATTTGTAATAATTTTGGAATAATATATTAATAATAAATTTATTTATTATTTTTGAGTTTTATTATTTTTGTGATGTTAATAAGTGATTTTAATAATTATTTGCCATTTATGCTAATTTAATTGTAAAATGAGAATTTTATTCCATTTATGGATTTTATTAGTAAATATTATTTAAAAACTAAAATTTTATTATTTATTTGGAAAATAAAGGGTTTTAACATTTTTGAGATATTTTGGTGATTTGAGAAATTATTATTTTTTATATAGATTTTAAGATTTTTGGTGAATTATTGAAATTTATATTACTTTGGATTTTGTTGATAAATTGATTATCGGTTAGGTAATAATTGTAATTCAGGGGCTCAACCCGAGATTTTGAGCGTTGTGAATTTTTGAAGTGTGTTTACGTGTAGGAACGATTTTACTTTTAGCAGAGAGATGTCTATTTTACAAAGAAAATTCTGCTGAATTTTTTATAAAATTCTCGTAAAACGTGACATCGGGCTGGTGCTAGATTTTGAATTTTTGTCGAATCGTGTCATAGATTGAGTCATTCTTTAGAAATTCTTGAAGTATAAAATTAGGAATTAGTTTCTAATTAATTAATTATTATTATTATTTTCCATAGCTGTATCGCGAGCTAGGCTGATTGGACCAGGCAAGCCAAACCGGAACAAATGAGTCTAGTAGTATTGTGAGTTATTATTATATGTGTGCATTGCATGTGAAAAATATTGTGAGTATCCACATATTTTTTATAAATATGAATTTAATCATGCTCTATTTCATTAAATGATATTTATTATTGTTAATATTTATATATATGCTTTCACATATATAATTGAGAATATTTATTTTGAATAATGTATGCTATCATATTTTATTATGAAACAATGTTTTGGAGGATAATTGTAGAACATGCCACTTAGTGGGTCACACTTAGTTGTAGAACATGCCACTTAGTGGGTCACACTAGGGCTGTTGCGCAACAGTATGCTATATATTAGGCTTTGAACTTTTATTGATTTTGGATATGGAAATAATGATTATGGTGAATGATGGATAAAAAGGTGTGACTGTGAATCCTCGGTTGACTGTAGGGTATTCAGGGCTAGTTAGCACCAATAGTGGGACTGTGGATCATTACTTGACCTTTTGTGTACTTGGGGCCAATCCACTACTAAAAAGTTGGATAAAGGATATTTTTGGAGTTATGGAAAGCCTATTGGCTAGTGAATTGTAGTGATCAAGGTTGTGGAAAAATTTAGGAATTGTGCTCCGATTCTCCACTCAAAATGCTTCTGCATTTATTGTTACAATAAAAATGGATTTTGAGCATCTGTATGAAATACATGTATATATTAAATAAATATAAATATAGTATTATATTGATGCTTGAGTGTATATGTATTTAGGTTACGTGTATATATATAATAATAATTCACTCAGTGAGGTTTGATCCCCCTTAAATATTTTTTTTTAGAATCTTATACTTCAGACCTCCATATTAGATCTCTTTGTTTGACTCTCTCCTCCCCGGCCAACTTATGTAAATATTAAACTATTACTTTTCTTATATTTTAGTAAATATTGTAGTAGTTGTTCTTTTTGTTGCAGTAGCTAATATTGTATTAGACAATGTTTCTATATTTGAAGAGTTGTATCAATATATTTTATTATGTTATAATATGCAGATTTTTTATATTATTTAAAGTTTTAGTTTTGTGGTATTTTTTGTGGTATGTTTTGTATGCTAAGTCATTACATGAGCTGAGTTTTGGGTGAAAAGCGTTGGTTCCCACAACGGTGAACCTCCATCACGTCTCCTCACTCAAGGGTCCATGAGACATAGGATTAGTACATATTATGAGTTACAATATCAATATACTCCACCACCAGGTTTGAGTAAAACACAGGCAGTAAAGCAATGACTATCGTCGAGTTAGTCGAGATAGTGTGTGCAGTATGTGAGAAGGTGTTGTGAATGCAAAAGACATAACGAAATAATTAAAAATGATAAAACATTGGAATAAGTTTCTCTATCCTCAGTGGAGTCACCACTATATGCAGTAGGGTTCAGTGCGTACCCAAGTGCTTGGCAACCACAACAATGTATGGGCTCAAGGTCCGCTAAGAAATATAATATGGGCTTTAAGACCATATCGGAGATGGGAGTTGCCATTTGGATGAGACCTAGGACACACTTTATAGCAACGGGATCCCACGGAGGCCCCCAACAGTCATCCTCAGATATTGGGTTCAGAAATTGGGTATAGACTTTTGGAATGCCCACCTAACCTTGCGATTGGCTTCCATTTATGTTTTATGTTTTGTTACTCCTAATTATTCAATTATTTCTTTATTTACATATAAATTACAGTTGCCTCCATACAGTTCTCAAAATGTACAATTTGGCTCGTGTGATTAATTAATTCCAATTGCATGCAATTTGGTCTAAAATCAATCACATCATACATCCACAATTAAATTAAAAATATAAAGAAATAAAATAAGGTGCTCATGCAGAAGAAATGGAGGAGGCAAAATGAGTTACAACTCTCATCCATGCAAATACTAAAATAAAATAAAAGCACATAAAGAAAGAAGGAAAGAGAAAAGAAGTACACCCTTTCACATGCAAATAAACATAGATTAATAATAATAATAAAATAAATGAAAATCAAATAAATAATAATAAAGACCTCCTGAAATTAAGGTTAATTACTTGGTGACTAAAAAGTCGCTTAAATGCATTAATCCTGAATATTAAAATCATTAATTCATAATAAAACCTACAAAGAGACCATACAGTTAATCTCATAAAAATAAAGTAATAAGCAAAAATCGAACAATCATATACTCAACCTAACAATAAATAATTAACTAATGAACATCAAGACAACGAATATAAAAAAGGGCCACAAAATGGTAAACAAAAGAAATACAAAAATAATCAAAGCTCAAAAATAATCGAAGCTTTATGAAAAGCATGCAAAATTAGATAAGATAATCAGATTAAAAATAAAGTCTCAAGTAATTGTGCAAAATATTCTTTAATATGAAATGAATGCATTGTCCTAATTAAACCACACAAAAACATGTTTTCCTAATTAAAACACACAAAAACATCTTACATATTTAATGAATATTAAAATTAAAAAGCAATCGGTTTCAAAAAAGCAACAAAGACCAAAATGCTGAAATAAACCAACCGAAATGCACAAAATAAACAATGAAATCTACATAACTATAAATTGACAAGCATGTGAGAAGAAGCAAATTAAAATGAACATAAAGCATTACAAAACTATGCAAAAGTATGGATGAATGCATCAAAAGCTAAATTGTATAACACTAGAAGAAATCACATAATATGCATGGATTAAAACAGAATTGGCATTCAACAATTCAAGCAAAATATCTTAAATAAACACAAAATCAAAATGATATGAAGATGCCTCTTCAATGAGGCATCGCCTGAAGATATTAAGGCGATGGCATGCCGGCTTACATCAAAGTGGCAACACTTCTTTGATGAGGCATCACCTCAGGATATTAAGGCAAAGACATGTCGTCTTACACTAAAGTGGTGATGCCTCTACAATGGGGCATCGCCTAAATTTTGATTCTCAGAACCAAACTTTGTCAAACAAATGAATTAATATTTGTGACTTCCAATCATAAATCACCAAAGGCTTATAGACTAAATACAAACTGAAAGAAATGAATAAGAACTGAAGAAAATCTACTTAAATAAAGAATCAATGAAAAACTATAAAAATGATCACAAGGACTAGTGATCTTACTATTAAAACTGATTTAATTTTCAAAAATATTTGGCCCTCAGAAGTTGATTTTGGTTAAAGAACTGTCAGAATGCAAAAGTAGTCCCTTTTCTCTTGAAATTAAACTTCCTAGGCCTTTTCTTCCCTAATCTCTTTTCTTCTTCTCTTCTCCTTAGCTTTCAAAGTCCACTTCCCTTGATCAATTCGTCTTTTTTTTTTCAGAAAGAGAAAAAGCCTCTCCTTTTTCCTTCTCCCTTTTTCCTTTTTTATTCTCTAACCACCCATTATTATTCTTCATTACTTCCCCTTAATGGCTCCTTTACTCCTCTCCTTTATCCATTCTAAGAGTTTCATTTGTCCTATAACCCCCTTCATTACTCCTATTAATTCTCACATTTATGAAGCAATTAGTGCTCCATTTTAAAAACAATATAATGTCACTGAGGTGGCACCTCTATGAAGAGGCATCACCTTATCAGATTGATGCTGACGATGTGATGCCTCTTCGGTAAGGCGTTGCCTCATTAGCCTTGGGCTGACACAACTTCCTAATGGGCTATATGGGCTTTGGGCCAAATGAGCTTTTAAGTCTTCCTTAAGCTCCTTGGGTTCAGTTTTGTGCCTAGGATCCACTTCCAAGAGAGTTCAAGGCCTTTAGTCCATTTTTATGAGAATTTAGGGTTGGGCTTTGCATTCAGTGCTTATCACTTCTCATCATCCAGATTTCTTATGGGCCGATCAAACTGAGTGTCCACAAATAGAATTATTCTTGCCTAATTAAAGTTATTCACGTTAAATTAATTATTGGATACTTTTATATTGTTTGTATAGTCTTGCCTAATTCTAATTAGATTAGTTAGAGTCCAACAAACTTTAGATATTATACTAAAAAAAGGTAGATTTTTTCAAATTTGTGACGTAGCAGAATGGTGGATTAGTAGCAATTGACAATTATTGAATCGTGCAAAACTACCAATTATCAATCTTCTATGGCCAAACTAGGCTATAAGCATTAAAATTTTCATAAAATTTTAGAAACCATGAAAAGATTCAATTATTATCAAAAACTACCATCCAATAATGAAAATGAAGAGCTTAAATAGTAAACCCTAAAACAATCCTCAATGAAATAGGAAAATCAAACCCTAAAAGAATAAAAACATAAAAATTGCCCGTTTAAGGGCCTAAATGAAGGAATTTGCCCAAAAAGCGATGCACCCCATGAGCAAAGTTGGTGACTTGCGATTTTTGGCCTATTTCCATATGAAATGGGCTTTTGAATCACCTAAATCCGATACTTGGAACTTTTAGAAATTTACAAAAATGCCACTACTGTAACTTATCAAATTTATCCATGAATTGAAGGGCTTGCTCTTCTATACTCGCATCATTCTCCCCAGGGTGGACATAAGTTACCCTCGAATCTAACTCATTTGATGAATCATTTGTAAAAGGAATCAAGTGCTTGACATTAAAGACATCTGCAATCTGAATGTGGCTAGGTAACTTCAAGTGGTAGACATTAGGATTGATCTTCTCAATGATCTTAACTAGCCCAATCTTCTTGGTAGATAACTTATTGTATTCATCTACAGGAAACCTCTCCTTTGTAAGAATAGCTGACGTAGCGAAAGGGCAGATAAAAATAATCGAATATTGTTGAATCGCGCACAACTGCCAATAAACGATCTTCTATAGCAATTTAAGCTATAGGCATCAAAATTTAAAGAAGTTTTGGAAGAATAAAAGAGAATTCAAATTATCATAAAACTTCCATCCAATAATAACAAAGAAATTTTAAATTGTAAAACTTCAAAAAAAAAAACCCTAAACAATGAATAAGAAAATAAACCCTAAAAATAGGAAATAACAAAATTGCCCGTTTAAGGGGCTAAATGATAGAGATTAGCCAAAAAGTAATAGATCTCACAAGCAAAAGTGACTTGGAACCATTGGCCCCTTTCCACATGAATTAGGCTTTTGAATTGCCCAAATCCGATACTTAGAACTTGCCCAAAATTATGAAATTGCCACTACTATAATTTGTCCAATTTTTGCATGAATTGGAGGCTTGTTCCTCTATGCTGCCTGCATTATTCCTGCCTGCATCAACATCCCACACATAATCCCCCACATCAAACTCAACATGTTGCCTCTTCTTGTCAACAACTTGCTTATACTTGGGGGCAACATGCACTAGGTTATCATGGACAACCTTATGAGCTTCCTACAATTCAGTAATAAAATTCTATGCGTTGCTTGTCTTAGTTGGAAGAGGAATCAAATCCAAAGGTCCTCTTGGTAGAACTGAATTGATGTGGATGAGGCATCATTGAAGTTTATGGATGGATTTAATAGAGTGGGTGTGCGCACTTAGGCTTTAAATGGACGTTCGTGGCAGCACCAATTGACCTATGAGGCCCATAATATATCAAATCGAAGCTGACCCAAAGAGATATAATGGGTGCTACACACCTTTTCTATGGTAGTCCATCTTCGGGCCCAAATTCTTTTGTTTAGGGCCTTAAATTTGACTTTAAAGTTTATATCCCTTTTTTGGATTTTTTGGTTTTTCCTTTTTTTTGTTTTAAGGTTTTTTCCCTAGGCACTATTTATTTGCCTCTTTGAGTTTTTTTTGAGACAGTTTTTTATGAATTAAAATAAATTACATACATAATTCTCCCAATTCCTTTGGTATTCTTTAAATCAAAATGGTTTTGGTTTATTATTTTCAAGTATTCTTAGAATCAACAAATTCAATTCTCTTTTAAGGCTTCCGCTACATCATGAATACACTACTAGAAAAGGATTGAATCCACTCCACCTGTTGACTGCATGATTATGAGTGAACTCTGCTTTCTGATCCTAACTCTTCATATGTTCACCCACGAGGCATCTCAGCAAGTTACCCAAAGATCAATTCACCACCTCAATTTGCCCATCTGTTTATGGATGATATGCACATTCACCTACGTGTTCACCATTTTCCATAAACTTCTCCAAAAATGACTAAGGAACTTGGTATCACAATTCGACACTATAGATATGGGCAAGCCATGCAGCTTATATATTTCCTTAAAGAATAATTGAGCAACATGAACATCATCTATCAGTTTTTTTTAAGGTATAAAATGCACCATCTTGGAGAACAGATCAACTACCATAAAAATAGAATCATTACCTTGTTGTGTGCATGGTAATCCTAGCATAAAATCTATGCTAAGCTCCACCCAAGGCTGTGACGGAACTGGCAGCGGCATGTATAGACCTACATTAGATGTTGTGCCTTTAGAAACTTGATAGACTCGACATCTCTGCACCAGCCTCTCAACTTCTTTATGAATGGTAGGCAAAAAATAATGAGTATGAACTAATTGCACAGTTCTGTCTCAACCTACATGCCTTTCACCATACAATTCTTGAATAATCTTCAAACACAAGCTACAATCTGGGACACAGAGCTAGTTGCCTTTAAATAGAAATCCATAATGCACTAGGAAATCTGTCCTTTCACTTGCTTTGATCTTAGCCAAAATAATAGAAAAGTATGGATCAGTCTTAAATAATTTTCTAAAAGATTCAAAACTAGGTACCTCAATGGACATTTGGGTTAACAAGGTCTTTTGTCTGCTCAATGCATCATCCACCCTGTTAGTAACCCCTGACTTATATTTCATAACAAAAGTAAATTTTTGAAGATATGTAACCCAATGTGCATACTTAATAGAAACTTTGTCTTGCCGATGTAAATGCTTCAATGCCTCATAATCTGTATACAAAATAAACTCCCTCTGAAATAAATAATGACGCTAATGTTTAATAACTTGCACAACAACATAGAACTCGACATCATAAGTACTATAGCACATTCTGGCCCTTGATAACTTTTCACCAATATATGCCGCTGGTCTATAACTTTGACTCAGAATAGCCCCAATTCCCACCTTTGAAGCATCTAAATGTAACTTAAAAGGTTGATGAGAATTAGGCAACACTAAAATATAAGTTATTGTAAGGTGTATTTTAATTAAATCAAATGCCTTTTCTACCTCATCAGTCCACATAAACTTCCCAACTTGCCTCATGTAATCAGTAATAAGCACCATAATGCTGCAAAACTATAAAATAAAATGCCTATAAAATGAAGCTAATCCATGGAAACTCCTAACCTCAGTAATGGATGTAGGTATTGGCCAATGTTTTACTGCCTTAACCTTTGTTTCGCCTACCTGCAGCCCATGACCTAATATAACATTACCAAGAAACAACACCTTATGAGTAAAAACATGCACACTTCTTAATGACAACATAGAACTTCTCTCTACATAGCACATTGAGGACCTCTCATAACTGCTATAAATGCTCATTCGGGTTAGTACTATAAAGTACATAAAAACACACTTGCCTATGAAAGGCCTCAAAAGCTAGTTCATAGCATTCATAAAAGTGCTTGGTGCATTCGATAACCCAAACGACATCACTAACCATTCATACAACCCTTCTCTTATTTCAAAGGCTATTTTCCATTCATCCCCTACTTGAATCCAAATTTGATGATAACCACTCTTCAAATCCAGTTTAGTAAAAATCATGGCCCCACTAAGCTGATCAAATAAGTAATCCAGTCTAGGAATAGGAAAGTGATACTTGATAGTTATTTTGTTAATGGTCTGATTGTCTATGCACATTCACTAAGAACCATCCTTCTTTGGTGTCAGAAGAGCTAGTATAACATAAGGACTCAAGCTCTAACGAATATACCCTTTGGTTAGCAACTCTTCCACTTGCCTCCTCAATTCTTCGTGCTTACTAGAACTCATCTGATAGTGTGGTCAATTTGGTAAAGCTGCACCTGGTTCAAGGTTAATATGATGTTGGATATCCCTCATAGGAGGTAACCCTTCAGGTAGTTCTTATGGAAACAAATCATTGAACTCTTTTAGAAATGGCAAAACTACATCAGGGATCACTACCTCTTTGTCTACCATCTTCCTGAATAGGACATAAATAACTTTAACTTTTTACACTACTTTGTTAAATTGGGATAGAGTTAAGAAGCTAACATTTCCTTTTCTCCTTGCACCGTCTTAGACTATCCATGATCCTTATTAAGGACTAACACTATTTTTGTTCCCTCAAACATAAAACTGTAATTGCTAGTCTTCCCATTATGAATCACATCTCTATCAAACTACCATGGTCACCCCAGCAATAAATGACTTGCATCAATGGCTATCATATCACACTAAACATCATCCTTATATTTTGCCCCGATAGAGAAGGAAACTAAGGCACGTTTCGACACTGTTACCTCACCCCCTTTTTTCAAACTTGCCAATTTGTATGGCTTAGGATGCTTGACAGTTGCAATTCCTAATTTATGAACCGCATCTACTCAGATTATATTCTGATAACTACCCCCATTGATCACAAATCTACATACCTTTTCTTTGATAGTGTAGGTAGATTGGAAGATATTATTTCGTAGCCAATCATCATCAATAACTCTAGGCATTAGGTAGGATCTCTGCACGACCAATGCAGTCCTTACATCACCAGTCATGACCTCCTCATCCATAGCCTTTGTATCAAATATTGGGTCTCCTATTAGGTTTGCGTCCTTTTCTTTGTCATATTTCTCATATGAATAAACAAACATGACCCTTTTTCCCTTATTTCTACACTCAGCTTACCTATGCCCTATCTCACCAAATGTAAAAAATTTAATACCACTAGGCCTTGACATAGCTACTGGTTTATTTACAGCCTTTGTGGCCATGCCACCACTCGGACGACTCGCACTAGCACCACTTCTAGTGCTGCCTTATACAGTATTTTTCACAAAGCCACCAGGACATCTCCTCTTAATTTGCAAAGCTCGCTGGTGTGTCATGGAAATAGATATGGGATCAAACATATTGATTGTCTCTTCAATTTTTCCCTTAGGCCCCCAATATACTGAGCCACCAATTGGTCCTTTATCTCATGCACTTCATTCTGAGTAATCAATTAATAAAATTTAGTTGTATAATCATCAACTGAACAGATTCCTTGCCTTAGATTCTGCAACCTCTAGTACATTAAATGTTGATAATTATAAGGCAGGAATATGGCATGCAACTGATTCTTCATCTTCTCCCAAGTCGTAATTTTTAACTTCCTTAACTTGACTCGGGTCTGCTTAGTTTACTGCCACTAAGACATCATCCTATCTCGGAACCTCATTGCCACTAATGGTACTCGATGATTTTCTAGCACCCCTTTAAAATCCAATGCCTTTTCTATTGTGGCCAACTAATTAAGGAATTTTTCAGGCTGTAGGGTACTATAGAATTAAGGGATTTCAATCTGCATACCTGCTTCCCATTGCCGCCTGTCATTAACCTTCATATACTATCTATGATGTCTATAGGGTATATCATAATAACCATCACCATCATCATCTTTGTCATTGTTTCCTTCAGCAAAAAGATTCCTTTGGTCATCAATATTAGGGATCCGCCTTTGATATCATTTCGGTTGCTACTTATTTTGATTGACTAACAACTCCCCTATCCTCGTTGTGAGTTATTTTATGAAGGTGTCAATCTGTTGATCCATCTATTCCATTCGCTAGTCGAATTGTTGCTTTAAGTGACATAAATCATCACGCTCATACACCTCTTCTACACGTTGCTGTTGTGGTTGCTGCTGTTGTCTTCTATGAGACATCCTATTCGAGGAGCACAACTCTGATACCAAACTGATGTAGCAAATGGGTGGATTAGTAATAATTGATAATTATTGAATCATGCATGACTACCAATTATCAATCTTCTATGGAAAACTAGGATATAGACATCAAAATTTTTATAAAATTTTGGAAATCAGGAAAGGATTCAATTATTATAAAAAAATACCATCCAATAATGAAAACAAAGAGCTTAAATAGTAAACCCGAAAACAATCCTCAATGAAATAGGAAAATCAAACCCTAAAATAACAAAAACACAAAAATTACCTATTTGAGGGTCTAAATGAAGGAATTTGCTCGAAAAGTGATGGACCTCACAAGTAAAGCTAGTGACTTGTGATTGTTGATGTAATAAACCTTGTTTTTTATTTATTTTATTAAATAATGAGATATGCAGTGTTAATAAAGTTTAAAAGTTATATTTAGTTATTTTACTATTTTGTGATTTAGTATTACTATGTTATGTTTAATTAAATTTTCTACGTAAATATATTAATTTGGAATTTATTATTTTGGATGTTTAAATTCCATTATGTATATTTATTATTTCCGAATACTATTATTTTAATAATGCTAATTTAGAGCATGGTTATTTTAATATTATTATTTTTAAATACTAATATTATTTTCTTAGTTGACATGATTTTGAGCATTTTTAATATTGTGAGTACCTCATTATTATTTTATTTTATTAATTTACTTTGTTAATATTTATTAATTATGATAGTGATATTTTATTAACGTTATTTTATATTATATTGTGTGTATTATTGTTAATATATGTGTGAGTGATTATATGGTGAGTGTGTGGATATATATATATATATATATATATATATATACACACACACACATAAAAACCATTTCATTCTTCCCTTCCTTCCCGCGACTCCGACCTCCTCTCATCACTGCGCTTCTCCTTCTTCCTCACAATTTTCTCAGTCATTACCAACACTATCATCTTCTCCTTCTCGTCGGCATCGCCATGGAAGACCTGCAGAAGCCGTCGGTGGACAGCACGCAGAGCAGCAGTAGCAGCAACAACAGCGATCACCGGTGACTTCCCGGCAGCGAGAGCTTGGCTTCCTTGGCTTGGTTGACTCCTTGAGCTGTGGAGAAGACGATCCCAAGCTCCATTCAAGCTTAAACTTATTCATTTATAAGTTTTGATTGATTTTAGTTTATGTCAAAATTTTTCTTCATTTTTTTAGCTTGAGTTTAATTGATTTTTTTGATAATTTCTTTTTGAAATATTAATCTATGCATCTTAATCTATTCATAGATATTTTTTATGCATTTTTCTGATTGTGTTTGATTTTTGGTCAATTATTGAATATTTTAATGATAAAAAATGAATTTTCGTTAATTAATTAATTAGATTATGAAATTTGTTAAATTGTTGTTATTATATATTGTTATTGATTTTGATGTTGAGAAATTAAGTTTTGGGAATTTTATATAATTTTTAAGAAATATTTATAGTTTATGTAAATATTGGATAATTGAGTTAAATGAGTATTTGGGTTGAATTTGAAGTTTAATTGTGTGTTTTAGTTTATATTAAAATGTTATTTGATGATAAAATAATTTTTAGGAATTTCTATTATTTTTATGGAAGTTTATATAATTTATGTGTATTTTGGAATTAATAGATTAAATATGTATTTTTTTTTTCATATAGAAGTAATTGGTTAATTAGGTGTATTTGTTGATTTTATTGAATTATATGTTGAGAAATTAATTTTTGAGTAATTATGTGAATTTATATATAACTAGGGGTATTTTGGTAATTTGGCACTAAATTGACTAAAATATAATTAAATCGGTTTTAATAGTTCTTTGAGGTATAGAAATGATTTCTATAAATTATTTAGTATTTTTACCTAATTAAAACTATTTTTTCATAAATTATTTTCAAATTATATATAATATACTATACTATTTTTCTAAATAAATGAGTTTTTATCGGTTTTTAATATGTTTTGGGTTAATTGTGTAATTTGGAGCTTTAAAATGTATTTTGGTCAATATTAATGAATTTATCGAGAATTGTTAATTTTTAATGATATTTTATCACAATTAGGGTTTTATTGAAATTATTGGGTAAATAATTATTTTCAGTGTTTTAAATATTCAATTGCTATATTTTGGTTATTCAAAGGTATTTTTGGTATTTTTGGAATTTTCATGTATTATGTGTTTATTTTGTGAATTGTGAGCCTCGGTCGGAAGAATTGTAGTTTAGGAGTCCGACAAAGGGGTTGTGGCTGTGTTTTTCGAAGTGTGTTTTCTATGCAGGATTGGTCCTACTTTTGTAGGGAGATGTCCATTTTACAGAGGAGACTTTGCCGAAATTTCGGTAGATTTCTTGTAAAACGTGACAACCGGTCCGAGTCTAATTCTGAATTCTTGATTGAATCTGTCTATAGTAATCCTAGAAGTATAGAGTTAGAAGTTTATTCTAACGGTTATTTTTACTTTATCTTTCTAGCTACGCTGGGACCGAGGCCTAACAGACTAGGTCCGTTGAGTCTGTCTCGAGGAGCACACACCAGTGAGTTATTATACTCTATATATATGTATTGCATATAGGATACATGATTTAGGATTTTTCATTTTCATTATATTTTTTAAACAGTAATTTAATTTATGATATGATTTGGTATATTTCGGTTTATTTTTAGTATATTTGGATATATGTCAAAATTAAATACACGTTTTAAATGTATATTTATTCATGATTATTTTATTAAATGATTATAATACTTTAGGTATATTTTAGGTATATTCTTAAACAATTATATGTCATAATATTGATTTATACTTAATTTTTTTTTTAGTTTATTTTTGGTATATTTTGATATATTTCCAAATAAATGCATGTTTTATCATTTAATCCAAACTTAACACATTAGTGGCATACTTCGGGTTTATTTGCCAATATATGTAAACCTAAAATGCATGTTTTAGTACATATGTATGTTTTACATGAATATCTATGCATAATTGTTTTATTAGATGATTTGTGTGATTAGGGTATATCTTTTGTATGTTTAAGTATATTTTTAAGTAAGCGCATATTATACTATTGGTACACACTTAATTGTTTTTAACTATATTAATGGTTTACCTTTAGTATAATTCATACTTTATTATTTTTAACTATATACTTTATATATATATATATATATATATATATAGTTGATTTTATTATTTTGAAAAATCATTTTATATTAATTATTTTCTGAATGAATGATTTATTCTAAAGTGAAGGATATCAATAGAACGTGCTTCCTAGTGGGCAGCACTAGGACCGTGTACGTACCGGTACGATAGATAAGGATTGAGTGAGAGTTAAAATTGGGTGATTATAATTGATTTAATTGATTTGACTAAGATTAGTGGTATGTTAGATAGTGTGATTGCGGGGGTCAATCACACTGACAGTCAGACTGCTGGAGCTCGGTTGACTTAGTGTCTCGGGGCCAGTCTACTGTCCATAAGTGAATTGAATGATCTATTGGGTTGATTGAGATGTGAGGTAGATAGTGTGATTGCTGGAGCTCGGTTGACCAAGTGTCTCGGGGCCAATCACACTGACAGTCAGGCTGCTGGAGCTCGGTCGACTTAGTGTCTCGGGGCCAGTCTGCTGTCCAAATTGGAATAAATGTTCAATTTGGAATCAAGTGAGCCTGTATGGCTAGAGTGATGATGGGATTGTTTGAGGTTGTTATTATTTAGGGTTCTATGGATCCTTCATGAATTAAAACAAACATTTTCTATATTGAGTATATTTATAAAAGCAAAGTTTGGCATTCGCGTGAAATGTGTCTATATACATATATATATAAGAATGCCTGATTGTTATAGTTTAGATTGCATGTATATATAATATAATAATTCACTTAGTGAGGTCTGACCCCCCTCAATTATTTTTTTTCAGGAGATCCCATATCGTCAGACCTTAGTTGTAGAGTTTCTCGCCGGTGTTCTTCAGTCTCGGCTATTTTATGCAAATGTATATTCTTAACTTTAAATTGTATTCTAGAAACTGCAGTAGTAGTGTTATTATATTGAAAGTGTATTATTTTGTTTGGATATTAAATACTCTGAGAATTTGTATTTGAACATTGTACGAATATGTATTCATTTATAAAAGAATTTGGAGTATTTATTATATATATTGATTCAGAAAAATTTTAATTCTGTCGAACTTTTATTTATTTATTGCATGATTTTATTTTCTAAGGCTTGCTACGGGTTCCAGATTCGAAAGAATTCCCATTCCCTAGCGCCGGTCATGGTCCCTGTTTTGGGTCGTGACAGTTGACCCGTTTCCATATGAAATAGACTTTTGAATCACCTAAATCTACTACTTGGAACTTGCAAAAATTTATAGAAATGCCACTACCATAACTTATTAAATTTATCCATAAATTGAAGAGCTTGCTCTTCTATGCCTGCATCAATTTAGTTTTTAAATTTCTAACATAACCCACTAAATTATAAATATTATATAAGTTATTAAAATATGAGGCTAAAATAGCTGGAACTTAAAATATATAGTAATAATAATGAAATAAATAACACGATATTTTAAGTAAAAATAAAAAATTATTGTTAGATGAGAAAAATACCACTCTATCTAGTAAGATATTATACACATTATACGTATATAAATTATGATTAAATAATAGTCATAGTTATATGTATCCTTATCTATTAATATTACATTTGACAATCTTGACAACTTAAAAAGTATATTTCTATATAAAATTTGTCAAAAAAGCCAGTGAGGGAGTGGTGAAGCGGCAATTTCTCTTCAATAGTATTTTGAGATGTAGAGTTTAATTTTTATCATTGTCGATTTAAAAGTAAAAGGTTGCCCTCTATTATGCAGTCCATTAATACTAAGTTCATATTACCTTCCAATTAAAAAAAATTGTCAAATAAATTAGCAAGATCAGATATTTGACCTTTTGGAAAAAAAATGTCAAAAACACCCAAAATCTTTGTGCTTCTAGAAGTAACCCTACATCACATCTGTTGACAACACTCATGGGGCGGGCAGCAGCACATCTACATCTATCTTTGCTTCTGCGTCTACCACCTAATAACTACGGTTATGTTCATTTTTATACAAGTTGATTTGCATCCTAATTATTTTTAAAATTTGATATACGAGATATTTTTTCATAATTATTCAGCTTTTCTATTGTATCTCTAAAGCTCACATTTTTATTATGTATATAATTGTATTCATACATATACCTCTGAACCTATCAAAGAAAGGTTGAATAATAATAATAATAATAATAATAATAATAATAATAATATTATTATTATTATTATTATTATTATTATTATGTTTCACTGGATCTTTTATAGGTGAGGCATCCTTTCGGGTTAGTTCATTTCTTTTATTGTTTTTCTTTTTCTTTTGATTAAGAAAAGACATCCAAGTAAAAATCGTCTATATTAGTCATTAACAAATAAATAAAAAAAAGATTTTCATAGGTCCGAAGGCTCTTTGGTGTGCTAATTCCATTTCCATAAATTTATGAAATTCTCAAAATAATTTATTTATCTTATTATTACTCATTATTAATTCGTAATTGTTATTTTCTTCAAGAAGGTTTAAATTGAAACTCCTTAATTACAATTTTCAAAACCTTTTACAAAAACTGAAAGATTAGACTTTTGAAAATGAATTTAGAGACAATATCTAGACAACAATAGCTATTGCGGATAGTAACATCTACAATACTGTCACTATTTGAAAAAAAAGAAAAAATTTGTTCCTATTTTACCCCTTAATATAGGGAACAATCTACATTTGGATGGGGGAGGGTGTTTGGTAATTTTAGAACTCACGACAGTACTGTTACTATTATAAGTTGGGACGAGAAATAATTTTCCCTAACTAAATAGTTAGCACATGTAAATGGTGTTCGTACGTATGCATGACAATGCATAAATTATTAGTTCTAGATAGCCATTCATCAATTACAAGTTAAAATTCAAATGCCAAAGGCAAATTGTGTTCCTTTTCTCATTTTTACTTTGAATATTCTTGGTGACTTGCACGACACTCTTAACCTCTTTTAACCAATTTCAATAATATTTTTCAATCATAGCCCATCTCCATTTACATTTCCAATGCTACATCTTGCAAGATCACAGAAAAGTGTATCACACAAAAATAAAAAAATTAATTTTACTTTGAATCTTTGTGTTCAAAAAAATTATTGGTGGGTGACTTGCATGACCCTCTTACTTTTAACTAATTTCTATAATATTTTTCAATCATAATCCTTTATAAATCTCCAGTGCTCCATCTTGCAAGATCACATAACAATATATCACACATAACTAAAATGGCATCTTCAAGATCGTTACTTGTTTCATTATTGCTTCCAATTCTTTTGCTCTCCATTTCATGGACTGCAACTTCAACAAACCATTCTTCAGCTAACGATGAAAACTTTGTTCAGTGTCTTTTGAACTATTCTCAGCCTTCTCATCCTATTTCCACTGCAATTTACACTGCTAACAATGCTTCGTACTACTCTGTCTTGCAATCTTATATTCGAAATCTTCGATTCAACATGTCCTCAACCCCAAAACCACTCGTTATCGTTACTGCATTGCATGAATCTCATGTTCAAGCTTCGGTCATTTGTGCTCGTAAACATGGTTTGCAGATGAAAATCCGAAGCGGTGGCCATGACTTCGAGGGCATTTCTTATGTCTCAGAAGCTCCTTTCTTCGTCCTCGACATGTTCAATCTTCGAACTATTGATGTTGATGTAGAAAGTGAAACTGCTTGGGTTCAAGCTGGAGCAATCCTCGGTGAAGTTTACTATAGAATTGCTGAGAAAAGCAACGTTCATGGATTCCCAGCTGGCGTTTGCCCTACAGTGGGCGTTGGTGGTCATTTGACTGGTGGTGGTTATGGTAACATGATGAGAAAATACGGCCTCTCTGCCGATCACATCATTGATGCGCAACTCGTGGATGTTAATGGCAGACTTCTTGATAGAAAATCAATGGGAGAAGATCTTTTCTGGGCTATAAGAGGTGGAGGAGGAGCTAGCTTTGGAGTAGTAGTATCATACAAAATTAACATTGTTCGTGTTCCTCAAGTAGTAAATGTTTTTCTAGTTAGCAGAACTTTAGAACAGAATGCAACAGATATTGTCAATAAATGGCAACAAGTTGCATACAATCTGGATGATGACCTCTTCATCAGGCTTACCATTGATGTCATTAATGGAACTCAAAGCAATGGAAAGACAGTAAGAGCAACATTTCGGGCATTGTTCCTTGGGGACTCAGCAGGACTGCTTTCAATTATGAACAAAGACTTTCCTGAACTGGGATTGGTTCAATCTGATTGTGTCGAAATGAGCTGGCTCGAATCTGTCCTGTTTTGGACAGACTTCCCAACTGGAACACCAACGACTGCTTTGCTCGGTCGAACACCGCAAGTGCTGACACACTTCGATAGAAAATCAGATTATGTAAAGAAACCAATACCAAGAGAAGGGTTGGAGAAGCTTTGGACTAAAATGATGGAGCTCCAAGAGCCATATTTAATATTCAATCCATACGGTGGAAAAATGGGTGAAATTCCATCAACAGCAATTCCATTTCCACATAGAGCTGGAAATTTATGCAAGATTATGTATGGAACAAACTGGAATGAGGATGGAACAGAAGCAGCAAACCACTACATAGACTTAACAAGGCAGCTATACAACTTCATGACTCCTTACGTGTCAAAGAATCCGAGGGAAGCATTCCTTAATTACAGGGATCTTGATCTGGGTATCAACCATAATAATGGCAAGAAGCAAAGCTACATGGAAGGGAGAGTTTATGGAATCAAATATTTTAAAGAGAACTTCGACAGGTTGGTTCATGTTAAGACTAAGGTTGATCCTGGAAATTTCTTTAGAAATGAACAAAGCATCCCTATTTTTCCTTATTGGAACAAGTAGGATCTTTGATCTCCATATAAAGATTGATAGGTTTCTTTCATTAGCTATAATTTTTTGTTTTAGAAGTAAATTATTGTATAATTGCAAAATTGTGAACTAGTATTCTATTTCCACCTGTCGATTCTTATAATATATTATATGTATCCTTCCCTTTTGTTTAATTGCTTTTTATGTTTGGAAACTTATTGAATGCTAATATTCATTTTTTCTTTTCAATTAGAAGAAGATATAATTTGTGGATGCCAAAAATTACATGACTAAGTATGTATTTTGGACATGAACTGACTGAAAAATCAATATCAGTTTCATACCTTCTCCTACCAAAAACTGTATCAAAATGAATTAAATTAATTCCAATCGAAGAACTTATTGATAACTGTGAAAATCAGTTGATAGAAGTAACTGACATTTTAAATTCTAATTGTGAAGTACGTTATTGTATTAAATTGATTATTGAAAAATATTTGTTGCTCTTATGATTCTAACTCAATCAAATCAAACTAGTTAAAATTTAAAAAATTTTAAATATCAATATTATTTTAAAAAATGAGGAATTAAATCAAACCATATATTCTATCAAACCAAAAAATGGGAAAAAAAGAAGTGATTTTATGGTATTTTAATTCGTTCTACGTATTATAATTTAACAATACATAAGTAATTTTATAACTTAAAATGAGGTCATTCCTCTCACTTTTTCACATTTTAAATTATAATATTTTATTATTTTACATAGTATTTAAAAATAAATGTCATATTTGATAAAAAAGATGTGTCAGGCAATAACAAGAATGTTTCAATAATGCATTTTTATTATTAATTAAGTTTAAAATTTTTTAAATTCGTTTAGAAGGCTAAAAATATATAGAATGGTCAATTTTGGCCTCAAGCATCAATTGCTAATCATAATTCATGCAAAATCTTGTTTTGGAATGAACTCACCTGTATCTTGAATTTGTCTTCACCATCAACGAGAATCAAGCACGCATCATCAACAAAAAAAAAAACAAGGACACTTGGTGGTCGAGCTTGAATTTGTATTCCCCTATTATTTTCTTCACTCAAGGATCTGCTTCTTCTATCTTCACCAATTGATCTTCTTTGTTTTTTCCCAATTTCGTTTTTTTAATTGTTTTCTTCATGCTTTTTTTTTTCATCTTGGTGGTTGAGAATAGTTAGCTCTTCTCCATCATTGAGCCATAAACTTGATTAGTTGTATTAAAAATTTCTATATTTTTAACTTTAAACTATTAAAATTTGCCTTTTTTTACATCTTATCAACTTGAATAGTCGGATTAAAATTTTTTATATTTTTAACTTTAGATTATTTAACTTTGCCATCAACTCGAAGCTCTTTTCATCTCACCAACTTGAAGATTTTGCCATCAACTTGAATAGTTGTATTAAATTTTTTTATATTTTTAACTTTAAACTATTCAACTTTATCATCAACTCAAAACTCTTTGCATCTCATCAACTTGAAGACTTTGCCATCAACTTGAATAGTTGTATTAAAAATTTCTATATTTTTAACTTTAGACTATTCAGCTTTGCCACCAATGGTTCATTTTGAGGATTGCAAAGATATTGATAATCATCAAAGCATCAAGATTATTGAAGATTTGAAAGATGGCGCTCGCTGAACTAGTGTTTTACATGTTCAACTGGCTATTGTTGGTTCTTTTGCTTCATCATGGCCTTTTTCTAATGATATTCCATTCCTGTCAAATTAGTGCTTGCAGGTTTCTCATAATTTTATCAATCCATCTATTAAGGAACTCATCAATTCTCAATTTCTACTATTGCAGTCTCCCTTCCATCCATCACAAAAGGTGTACTAAGACTTTAACTTTTTAGGGCAACACACCCACAACAAAGAGTTCACATGGCCTTCAACCTTTGCAATTAATGGCTAATTCACTTTTTCAAAGTGTTATTGGGAGTAGCTATAAGATGTTCTTGAGACCAATAAATCACTACTCTTGAAATCGCGAATCTATGATGTTGTCTTCATTTATGATAAATCTTCTAATGTCATGTGGTATTTTAATGATCATTGGAGTTCTTCCACAAATACTCTTTATCTTCCTAATGGAGAAGAATCAATTTCTTTATGAGAATCAAATTTATTTGGAGGTCTTCCAACTATTGGTTTGTTTTATAATGAAGTATTTCCTTCTACTTAAGAGCTTTTGAGTTGTGACAAGAATAGTGTTTTTCTTCCTCACAGTTGCAACTACTTGTTCCATGCCTACCATAAACTTGTACACAAAGTTGAAAACCATTATGTATTAACCGTTAAAAATTGGATTAAATTTTGGTTTCATGGCTTAGCAAGGTATTTAGAACCTCATGAGAAAGATTATAATCGTTCGAAGAGAATTTCTGCTCCAAAGAAGACCTTTTACCCATCTGGAATCATTAACAAACCATTGTTGTGTGATAAGAACTGGCAAAGACCTTTTCATTTTGCTTGGACTGAATGATCATGATTTATAAGAAAATATTACTTATCAACATTCCTTTCATGTTAGCTTTGCAAATTTGTTATTCCTCCCCAACACTTTTAAAGTTGA
This sequence comes from Mallotus nudiflorus, assembly GCA_947683625.1. Lineage (NCBI taxonomy): Eukaryota > Viridiplantae > Streptophyta > Magnoliopsida > Malpighiales > Euphorbiaceae > Mallotus > Mallotus nudiflorus. Next base: position 9,149,298 of record CANTUR010000207.1, read on the forward strand.
TAGCATGATGGCTATAGGAGACATTTTTGCTTAGAAGTTCTTATTTTTGGGCGCATTTACCTTAGACTACATTAAATATCCACATCTACTAACCTAAAGGATGATAAGATTTTCTTTCCAGTGTATTATCTGTATTACTGGTTGGCAAATAAGTATGATACTCATTTTTCTCTAAAAGATAAAAGAAAAGAGAAAAACATGTCTTCATATGGTGGATTAAGGATGGCTTGATTCTACAAGAATCTTGAAGTATATAAGCTTTTTGGAGAATGAGAATTTTACAGAAAGTATAAAAATTTTCCAAAACGAGAAAAATTAGTAGTTGATGATAACTCTCTTCATGAAAATTCATCCATTTGGGCAGAGTATTTGATTAATCTTTGATGAGGATACTTAGCTTCTTATTTTGAAGACATCTTATATATCCAACCATATAGTCCTCATAGATTCAGTAGATAATTTGGATTTTGTCAAGACGTTTCGAAAGCCTTTAAAGATTCTATTAACACACCATCTTCGAAGAAAATCCTTCAATTTTGGAATTCTCTTACAAAAGTTGGGAGTCAATCTAAAGTCATAGTGCCACAGAGTTCTGAAGGATTTCCTTCATACCACTAAAAGCTACATTGATTGGTCATCTAAGGAATGGTCTCAAACTTTTCATTCTACCAAACGTAGTCCTTTTGATCTCCCACTTGATTTCTCTAAATCAATTGTAATTCCAAAGCATGTTCCTCGTGTTCAACCAACAAAACCAACAGTTAAAGTTGAAAAAGAACCATTTTCCACCATATTAAAAAAGAAAAGGGAGTTCTCAAATAAAGAAGGAAGTTGTGAATTAAATCCTAAGAATGCATTTATTTCTTCAATAGAAAAGCACCTTAGAGAAGAAAATATTCAGCACATCCTTGATGAAGAAGCATGCGATTTTGAAAGTAGTTTTTTTTTTTATCATGGTTTAAAAAGAGTTAAAACCTAAGAAAAGGAACTTGTTCATTTAACTGACTTAGCCCACCTTGATGATCTTCCTAACTATTTTTACTCTTAGAGCACCCCTTTTGATGTAAGCTTTCTTTTGATATTTATTTATTTATTTTCTATTTTTTTATCTCCATTTAATATTTTGATTTTTTTAGGTTGATGGAGATGTAAACAATATTCTTGAACAAAGTAAATTTTATATAAACTATACTCTTGCATTTGATAAGATTATTGATAAAATGGAGGCTTCAAATTAGTTACCAATTGAAATTAATAACACTTTAGACGAAAATTTGCCAACACCAAGACTAGACAAAATATCAGAAGCTAATAGTGCTATTCCTTCCACACTTTCTTGATTTTATGGGGAAGATTTCCTTTTCAAACATTGTTATGAAATTGCTGCTTATGCATGGAGAAATTTGCAAAGCAAAATTACTAATGCAACTTTCTTAGATGTTTCTTCTTTTATTGATAGAATATTCAAAGTCTTCAATGAGATAAAATATGTTGAGAAAGTTAATATCTATTATCCAAAGAGACGATTTGAATAATACCTTGAGAAGATAAAAAAAATTTAAGGAACTAAATTCCAAATTGTCTTTAATGCCATCAAAGGTCCAACATCTTTCAACACTTGAAAAACTCAAGGAGAAGTGTGATGAAATGAAAGTTTTAGAGAATGCACTTTTAAACAAACACCAGTCTATTAAACATGAATTAATCTAAGTTAATGAAGAGCTCGAGAAATTTTTTTGTAGAAAGAAAGAACTCGAAGTATCCTTATAGAATGCTGAAAGAGAATTCCATAATAAACAAAAAGATATTTCTAAAATCGATGATGAAATATCTAAAATTGCAAATGCCCCCTTTTGTGATCCAATATAGGAACGCTCTTTATAAGAACTTGGAGATTTTCTTGAAAGGGAACATGATGATTTGAAAGACTTTGAATGGAGGCCTTAGAATTGTTTTAGACCTTTTTTTTTTTTAACTTTTTTTAAAAATTCGATTGAATTGTCCCTTTAAAATTCTTTTGTTTCATACTTGCTTATATTAATTATATAATAGAATTTCTTCACATAATTTAATTATGAAAATAATTTATTTTTTTATGTGATTGAGCTAAGCAAAATACTAAGTTGCCTATGTACCTTCATAAGAAGGATCAAGTCATAGCATAGGTCAAACTTTTTTTTTTATTTGGTGTGACAGAACTTAGTAAAATACCAAACTCCCTACATACCTTTTTAAGAAGGATCAAGTCATAACGTAGTTTAATTTTTTTTGTTAGGCAAATTCCACAAGTACATGATTCACTACAAGTAGTATAGATTCAAGTATGGGTATTGTTCCTATGAGGAGATTGATACAAAGTACTAGCCTTAAATTTATCTCCACAAGTTAACAAAATAATAATTATTGGAATGAATTAAAAAAACTAACAAGCAAGAATAAACTTTCTAAATCTAAAATATTAAAATTAAAATTCGATGGTTAGAAATTAGAGTCTAGATTTACTTCACTAGCTACTACTTGATTTACTGGATCAATTCACAACTCAACTTACTAACTCAGTCAAGGGTAAATCACTCAAAATAACTATAGTCACTTTCGAGTTCATATAAGAATATCAAAGTTAATTACAACCTATTTTCATGGTCATGTCAATTAAATAAGGTTCATTAAGTTCCTTAGTAATTTATTATTCCCCGAAGAATTCATCTACTTTTGTGATCGAGGTTCCTAAGTTTTACAAGTCTATGAGCCAATAAATCATGCAACTTTTGTTGTCTCTAATTTACCCAAAAACTTGTATTTAATCAGGCCTAAAATCAAATACAAGACATAAAGCACAAATTGTAAAATTAATTGAAAATTAATTCATTGAAATGAAATAAAGATCCAAACAAATAGTAGACTAGCTCCCCCAATCCAAACCTTAAAGAGAGATTAGCCACTCAAAGTTATGGCAATAAACACAAACTTGATAAAAAAAATTAAAAGATAATGAAGAAGAATTATTGATTATTCTTGAATCTTGCATAAATCCTTTTTATTTAATCTTGTTAAGTGTTTGTTTGTGACTTTCAAAAGTAGGGAATGAATCCCTCAAATTGAATTAGAATCCCTTTTTTATAAGCTAGGTCTCATAGAAACCTATTTGCACTTGAATTCTTCAACTTTTATTATTTATGAAATTTTCTCAGCTTGTCATGGCTTTAGATACAGGATGATGGAAGTGGTGTCACATCCTTCATTATATGGCATGGCTTCCATCATGTCATGTTCCAAGTTGTGTTGTTCTTCTCATGATTCTTCAGATTGCTCAAATAGGAACACGACTTCTATCATCCTATGTCTCAACCCATGCTGCTTTATTTTAGCTTCCAGAATAGGATACGGGCACAAGCGTGCCATTACGCATCCCATGCTGTACTAGTCCTTAATTATTTTTGAGTTCCTTTCCAAACTTTCCTATAAGAAGGGAAATATTTTTTTTTTAGGAAAGAAGGGAAATATGTATTAATATTTAATAAAAACTCATTATTTAATGGAAATTAAATTTAAAACAATAAAATCCTAAACAAAACTATAAACAAAGAAAAATCTTAATTTCTACCAAATTATAGCTAATTAATCATCCAAAAATTCATTAAAACTCAACTAAAACATGTGATAAATTACACACATAAAATACCCCCACACTAAAGCTTTGCTTATCCTCAAGCAAAAATTAGATTAAACATTAAACTCTAGCTCAATCATAACTAAAGTGTTACAACTTCTAAGATATGCAAGTCAACAACACCGAGATTGAAACATATTTACTAAAGAAGATAATCAAACAAAAATATACCATGCATGAATGATTTATTAATCATAACCCAAGCATATAACCTATTTGAAATCCAATGAGTGTGACCTTAGGAGAAAAATAAAATTGGCTATGAATGCGTTTTACGCTCCATTTCATAAAATCTTTTCTTTTATTTAATAAGTGTGTTTTACAGTCCATCTCATCCCTTCTATCTCTCAAATCCAATCTTTCCACTTTTAGTAATCCCCTGTCGTTCCCATATTACTAAGTGTGAATACCGCCAAGTGAGTCCTTTGGATACTTTTACTCTAATTAGAGCATTGGAGTAGATTCAGAGCATGTAAAAATTTAGAATTAACTGAAAATTAGGCTTAATCTCCTAATTGCATGATCAAATTCGCAAGAATTATTTTTTCATACATAATGATCATGTTCATTTTTTTTGTTAGATAATGATCATGTTCAACTATTTTAATTAATAAACCATGCAATAATTTAATGATTGAATTGAAAATGCACACTTATATGCTTGCACCCTCTAATTGCAACTAAGCATCAATTTTTTATAAAAATAAAAAAATGTTTTTGAGGACAAAAATTACAAAAATATGGGGAAATCAAGTTGAAAGTTAATGAAAATGGAATAATCCCTAAATCAAAATTTTAAAACTGATTTATTTATCTTTTATTTTTTTGTTGAAAGGATATTTAAAATGCAAAATATACAGTATGACAACAATATGCAAAATGGGACTACACACCTAAACCACCTAAATGCATAGGTCATGCAATTATGAGAAATATATAACCCTCCCCCACACTGTCCAAGATATTATCCGCAATGATAGAAATAATTGAAAGAAAATGAAAAAGAAATGTGAACCAAGAAAAAAGAAAAAAACATAAGAAAGAAAAGGAAAGGGAAGTACTGCCCTGAATCCAGCTACTTATGAACAAATGTGTATCAAGTCCTAAACTTTAAGAAAAAGAAAAATAGATAGCAAACATAAAAAAGGAAAAATAGGCATAAACTGTTAAATTATGAGATCTGTTAACATGGGATGATAGTTCCTGTGTCGTTGATGGTGTCATTTTAATGACGCTAATAGGAGCTTGACATGGGATGATACATACTGTGCGACAACCTGTGAAATGATCTACTATGGAAAGAAAAGAATTTTTAAAAGTGGACATAATATAACAAATGTCGTGTTATAAGTCCTATCGCAATTTGATAGGACACGACTTGTATCATGCCATGCATGAAACCATATGTGAGTTTGCCAATTTAAAGGAAAAATTGCATACCTTGGCAGGACTTTAATCATGTTGTGTGCCATGGTGTGTCCCACTTTGAGTTGGCATTTTTGAGCTAAGTGACCTCATCTTGTAATGCATGATGCACCTAATTGAAAAGCATAAAAAAAAATTAAGCTAAATGAAAGAAAAAAATTATAAGAAAATAAAAAATAAAATCATAAAAATAAAGGAAAAACAAAAGAAAGCTAAAAAGACATTGGGTTGCCTCCTACTTATCACTTGTTTAAAGTCGCGTGCTTGACTTCCTTCTCATGAACTCAAAGGACATTAAGAAGTGCACATGAATCACTAGCTGGAACACTTTCATTGTTGAAATAAATCTTAAGTCTTTGCCCACTGACTTTGAATGCTCTATTCTCCTTACTCCAAACCTCGATAGCACCATGAGGGAACATTTGTTGGACTAAGAAGGGACCTGACCACCTAGATTTCAATTTTCCAAGAAAAAGCTTAAGCCTTGAATTAAATAAGAGCACTTGATCTCCTTCTTTAAATTCCTTTTTTAAGATGTGCTTGTCATGCCACTTTTTGGTCATTTCCTTGTAAATTTTGGCATTTTTATAAAAGTTGAGCCTGAATTCCTCAAGCTCATTCAACTGAAGTAACCTCTTTTCACCAGCTCTTTGTAAATTAAAATTGAGGAATTTGGTAGCCCAAAATGCTTTATGCTCTAATTCCATAGGCAGATGGCATGATTTCCCATAAAGCAAATGAAAAGGAGAGTTACCAAAGGAGCTTTCAATGCAGTCCTATATGCCTATAGAGCATCATCAAGTTTAGAGGACCAATCTTTTCTTAAGGTATTTACTATCTTCTCAAGTATAGTCTTGATTGCTCTATTGGAAATCTCTAATTGTCCACTAGTTTGTGGATGGTAAGGAGTTGCAACTTTATAAATGACACTACACTTTTTTAGTAAACTCTCAAATTGATGGTTACAAAAGTGTGAGCCACCATCACTAATGATTTCCCTTAGTGTCCCAAACCTTGAAAATATGTTCTTTTGCAAAAATCTTATCACAACCTTAGCGTCATTAATTGGAGATGCTATTACTTCCACCCATTTAGAGACATAGTCCACTCCCACTAAAATATATTTATTTCCATAAGAACTTAGGAATGGTCCCATGAAATCTAACCCCCACACATAAAAAATCTCAACCTCTAAAATACCATTTAAAGGCATCTAATTATGCCTTCCTATATTGCTTGTTCGTTGACATCTATCACACTTCAGCACAAAGTCTTTAGCATCTTGGAAGAGAGTTGGCCTATAGAATTTGCATTAAAGTACTTTTGCTACTATTTTGGTGGAATTAAAATGTCCTCCATATTCAAGGGAATGATAATGTGAAAGTACATCTTAGACTTCCTCTTTAGTTAAGCATCTTTGAATCAACCCATCTCCATACCACTTCTAGAGAAGAGGTTCCTCTTAATAATAATGTTTGACATCTGAAAAGAATTTATTCTTTTGTTGGTAGGAGAGATTGGGATGTAAGACACCACAAACTAGATAGTTCAAAAAGTCAACATATTAAGGTGTTGAACTCTTGATGTGCATGAGGTGCTCTCCTATGAACTAATCATCAATGGGAAGTTCAGTCTCTTTATTTAGTAGCTCTAATATTGAGAGGTGGTCCGCTACAACATTTTCAGCCCCAACTTTATCTTTTATTTCCAAATCGAATTCTTAAAGGAGAAGAATTAATCTGATGAGGTGTGTCTTTGCATCTTTCTTTAAAAGAAGATACCTTAAGGCAACATGATCAGAAAAGACAATCACCTTGGTACTTGTCAAATAAGAATAAAATTTATTAATTATAAAATTCATAACTTAAAGGCTCTTTTTTAGTTACAACATAATTTAATTAAGTTTCATCAAGAGTGTGACTAGCATAATAAATAGCATAATTTGGTTTATCTATTTGTTGTCCTAATATAGCTTCTACAACATAATCACTTGCGTCACACATAATTTTAAAAGAAAGACTCCAATTGAGAGGCTACAAGATTGGTGCAGAAATTATGGCTTATTTCAACCTATTAAAAGCATCAAGACAATCTTTGTCAAATAGAAATTAAACATCTTTAGACAAAAGATTAGTGAGGGGTTTATTTATTTTGGAGAAATCTTTAATGAATCTTCTATAGAAACCAGCATGTCCTAAAAAGCTATGAATCCCCTTCACACTTGTAGGTGGTGGAAGCTTCTAAATGACTTCGATCTTGGCCTTACCAACCTCTATGCCCTTATAAAAAACTAGGTGACCTAAAAAAACTCCTCTTATGACCATAAAATGGCACTTTTCCTAATTTCAAACCAATTTAGCTTCTTCACATCTCTGCAATACTTGAGAAAAAATATTTAAAAAATCATTAAAGAAGAACCATAAATAAAGAAATCATTTGTAAAAACTTCTATAATGTTCTCTATGAATTCAGAAAAAATTGCCATTATACACCTTTGAAAGGAAGCAGGGGCATTGCACAACCCAAAGGGCATGCATTTATAAGCATAAGTTCCATAGGGACAAGTAAAAGTGGTTTTCTCTTAGTCCTCAGGGTGAATTAGGATTTAAAAGAATCTCGAATACCCATTCAAATAATGAAAGAAAGAATGTTGAGCTAACCTCTCTCACAATTGATCAATAAAAGGAAGAGGAAAATGGTATTTCCTAGTAGCTTTATTTAGCTTTCTATAGTCAATACACATTCTCTAACCTATAACAGTTCTAGTAGGGATCAATTCATTGTTCTCATTCCTAAAAATTATCATCTCCCATTTCTTAGGAACAACATGAATTGGGCTAACCTAATTACTATCCAAAATTGGATATATGATTCTTAAATCAACGAATTTCATGATCTCTTTCTTAACCACATCTTTCATGCTAGAATTTAATCTATATTAATGTTCAATGGAAGGATTACATCCTTCCTCTAAATGTATCCTATGCATGCAAAAAGAAGGGCTAATCCTTTTCAAGTCATCAATGGTGTGTCCAATACTCTTCCTATGATCTTTAACTCTTCTAAGCAACTTATCAACTTGTTCATCATTCAATTCAACATTAATAATAATGGGATAAGTAGAGTTAGGTCCTAGAAAATCATACCTCAAATCAGAAGGGAGCTATTTAAGCACAATCTTAGGTGCATCTTCCTCCTTCAAAGCATTTATAGAACATAAGGGTTTGTACCTTTGAGATTGACGAAGTGGAAGTGTGAATTGTGCATTCAAAGTGTTATTAAATGCAACTACCTTATGAGCTTCTTCATCAGACTCAATTTCATGTCCTAGACAAGCTTTTAGTGGATTTTGAGGGGTGCTATTTTCTGAAAACCTTTTCAATGCATCCTTGTACTATGTCAACCTTAAAACATGAATTTACCATTAAAGGATCTTGTGCCATCTTGAAGACATTAAACTCCACTATTTCTTCCCTAACTTTAAGCTTGATTTTATCCCTTTTGACATCAATTATTGCTCCAACTGTAGCAAGGAAGGATCACCCTAGAATTATTGGGATTTGAAGGTATTCTTCCATCTTTAGGATCATAAAGTCATAAGGCACATAGAATTCCCCAACTTTTATAAGTGCATCCTCTAAGATTACTTTGGGATAAACTATAGATCTGTTAACTAGTTGTAAAGAAATATTGGTGGGTTTAGGCTCTCCGATATTCAATTACCTACATAAAGACAAAGGTAGTATAGTTACACTAGCTTTTAGATCACAAAGTGCTCTACCAATAGACAATTTACCAACTACACAAGGTATAGTGATACTCCCTAGATCCTTAAGCTTTGGAGGAAGCTTATTTTTTATGATAGCACTACATTCCTCATTCATTGGTATGGTCTCATGATCATCCTACTTCCTCTTATTGGATATGATATATTTGAGGCATTTGGCATATTTGAGCATTTGAGTGACTACCTCTAAGAAGGGAATGGCAATGTTAAGTTGCTTGAACACTTTTTGCAGTTGCTTGTCAAGTGTTCCATTATTCATCCTTTGAGGGAAAGGTAAGTAAAGTGTCCTTGTTTACTTAGGCTCGAGCTCACTACTTTTTGGTTTATCACTTTTAACTTAAAATTTTTTTTGCTATTCTCTTGGTTCCTCACTTTTGTTCTCAACTTTAAGTAATTATTTCCCACTCCTCAAGGTTACAGCTTTTGTGTGTGTGCTCCTTTGGATTTTTAGGTTGGCTTGGAAAGTGACCCATCTGGCAAAAATTTGAGGAACTTACTTAAGATGATATTTGGTGTTCTAGCATCTTATTGTGTGTAGGTAATTACTCCATCCTATCCTCATGCTTCTTTAGAGTTGCTTGAACTATTTGCATTGCCTTGTCTTATGATTAGATGAAATTCTTCATCATTATCTTGATGTTTGATTTAGGCTCAGTTTGAGGATAAGAATTCTTTTGCTAAAAACCTAGTGGAGGTGGAGCTCTATACCCTTGATTTGAGTTTAAAGATTGGTTTCCTCCTTAGTTTGACCATGAGAAATTTGGGTGGTTTCTCCATCCAGGGTTATAAGTGTTGGAATATAGATTTCCTTGAGCTCTGCCATTAAAATTATTCAAGGCATTTAGTTCTTCAATTGAGTAGCCTTAGGAGTAAGAGTCACCTTGTTGACATTACATAGTAGGATGTCCTTCTCCACACACTTCACAAGATAGCACATTTGATGGATAACCTAGAAAATTGAGCTTTTATAATTGTTTTAGCAATCCAATTTAGAATTTACCATGCTTAAGCTGTCAACCTCATACACTCTTGCTACTTTCCTTGGCTAAGTCCTCTATCTATGCCATTGATAATTGTTTAACACCATCTTCTTTAAGAGTGCATATGCATTATTAGGAATTTTGCTCATAAAGGACCCTTAAGCAGTAGAATCAATGGTAATCTGCAAAGACTCATAAAGTCCTTGGTAAAAATTCTAAATGAGAAGCCAATTTGGAATGCCATGGTAAGGGCAATATCTTTGCAGATCTTTAAATCTTTCCCAAGCATTATAGAGAGATTCACTGGGCTGCTGCCTAAATCCAGTAAGGTCTTGGTAATACTTGGCAGTCTTTCTAGGTAGATAATAGTTGGTGAGAAAGGCCTTAGAAAGTGTATCCGATGTAGTGATGGAATTTGGAGCCAATGACCCTAACCACAATTTCACTTTGTCCCTCAATGAGAATAGAAATAACTAGTGGCGAATAACATATGTGCTTAGTCCATTGATCTTTGAAGTATCATAAATGTCAAGGAAAGAGGCTAGATGGGCATTAGGATATTTTGATGGTAGTCCACCAAATTGATATTATGAAACCATTTGTATATATACAGGCTTGATTTCAAAGTTATTAGCGTCAATAGTTGGCTTCACAATGTAATTTTGGCTTCTAGTAAGGCTTGGTATCCCATATTCTTTTAAAGCCCTAGCTTAAGCTCCTTATGCTACTTAGTCAGCCATTCTTCTCTCTTTTTTATTTTCTTCCTTCCTAGTTTTTTAGCAAAACTTTTCAATTTTTAGATTTACTTTCTTTAATTCAAGATGTTTTGATATTGTTTGCATAAATAAGAGTCAAATACTTGAAAATAAAAAAGTAAAGAAAATTAAATAAAAAAATAAAAATGTTAGTCTAGTGAAAATAAAAAGTACGATAATATTAGTATTGCCGATCTTCCTAGAAACGATGCTAAAAACTTATTAGACAAATTCTGTAAGTGCATAGTTTGCTACAAGTAGTACAGATTCGAGTATGAGTATCATTCTCATGAGGAGATTGATATCAAGTACTAGCCTTAAATTTATCTCCACAAGCTAACAAAATAATAATTATTGGAATGAAATAAAAAACTAACAAGCAAGAATAAACTTTCTAAATCTAAAATATTAAATTTAAAATTCAATGGTTGGAAAATAGAGCTTAGATTTGCATCGCTAGCTACTACTTGATTTATTGGATCAATTCATAATTCAATTCACTAACTCAGTCAAGGGTAAATCACTCAAAATACCTAGAGTCTCTTTCAAGTTCAACTAAAAATACCAAAGCTAATTACAACCTATTTTCATGGTCACGTCAATTAACTAGGGTTCATTAAGTTCCTTAGCAATTTATTATTCCCTAAAGGATTCATTTACTTTCATGATCGAGGCTCTTAATTTTTACAAGTTTATAAGCTAATAAATCATGCAACATTCATTGTCTCTAATTTACTCAAAAAACATGTATTTAATCAGGTCTAAAATCAAATACAAGACATAAAGCACAACTTATAAAATTAACTAAAAATTAATTCATTGAAAGGAAATAAAGATCCAAATAAATAGTAGACTAGTTATGCAGATCCAAACCCTAAAGAGAGTTTAGCCACTCATAGTTATGGCAATAAACACAAACATTATTAAAAAAAGTAAAAGATGAAGAAGAAGAAATATTGACTATTCTTGAATCTTGCACAAATCCTTCTTCTTTAATCTTGTTAAGTGTTTATTTATGACTTTTAAAAGTAAGGAATGAATCCCTCAAATCGAATTAGAATCCCTTTCTTACAAGTTAGGTCTCATAGAAACCAATTTGCACTTGAATTCTTCAACTTCTACTCTTTAGGAAATTTTCTCAGATCAACATGGCTTTAGAAATAGGATGATGGAAATGGTGTCACGTCCTTCATTATATGACATGGCTTCCATCATGTTGTGTTCCAAGTCATGTTGCTTTTCTCATGATTCTTCATATTGCTAAGATGGGAACATGACTTCTATCATCCTTTGTTTTAACCTATACTGCTTTATTTCAGCTTCTAGAACAGGACATGGGCACAAGTTTGCCATGACACATCCCATGCCACACCAATGCTTGATTATTTTGGATTTCCTTTCCAAACTTTCCTATAATAAAGGAAATATTTATTAATATTTAATAAAAACTCATTATTTAATGGAAATTAAATTCAAGATAATAAAATCCTAAACAAAGGTATAAATAAAGATAAATATTAATTTCTACCCAATTATAGCTAATTGATCATCCAAAAATTCAATAAAAATCAACTAAAACATGTGATAAATTACACACATTAGTTTTTATATTTGTCATTCATAGTTTTAGCGCATACGGGCTAGGAGCTACATTGAGCATTAAACATATTATCTTTTCATAAGTTTTCCATTAATAGGCCTAACACGTACTCCATCTTTATTTACTATCTTGTATGCTCCACTAGAGAAGACTTCTTGCACAACATATGGTCCATCCTAATTTGAAAGAAATCTGTTTCCCATGCGGTGAGACATAATGATTGGCGTTCTTATTATAAGAACATGATCTCTAACTTGAAATGATTATGGCCTCACTTTCTTATTAAATGCTCTTGATAATCTAGCCTAATAACATTCTAAACATTGTTAGGCTTCAAGTCATTTTTCATCCAATGCTTCCAATTCTTGAAGGCATAGACTAACATTCTTTTTATTTAAAAGTCCTTTTTGAATTGCAATTCTTAAAGAGGGAACTTGTTGTTATAATGGAAGTACAACTTCCATACCATAAACAAGTGAATATGGAGTAGCTTGTGTTGGTGTCTGATATGTAGTTTGATAAGCCCATAGTGCTTCTCCCATTGTTTCATTCTGATCCCTTTTTGAATGACTTGCAATCATTTTAAGAAAATTGCATAAGGTTTTATTAAACACTTCAACTAGCCCATTTGTAGGTGCATTGTACATTGAAGAATAATGTTGCTTGAAGCCAAATTGCTCATATAACTTATTCATTGCCTTGTTATAGAACTCTTTGCCATTATTAGTTATGATGTACTAAGGAACACCATAACCATAAATTATATTTGCTCTAATGAAGGACACAATAGTTTCCTTTTTTACTTCTTTGCATGCTATAGCTTTAACCTATTTAGAGAATTAATCTATTGTAGCTAGAATATAGAGATGACCACATGAGTGCTTTGGCAAAGGTCCTATAACATTAAGTCCACAAGCATTAAAAGGCCAAGATGTAACTGTAGGATGAAGTGGTTCTAGTGGCTGGTGTATCACATTTACATGAAAACAAAACTCTAGATATCTTTTGGTATAGTCCATATAATGTTTAATAATTATGGGCCAATAGTATCCCATCCTCTTAAATTGAAAATGAAGCTTTAGACTAGATTGTTGAGCTCCATATATCCTATAATGTGCTTCATGTAATGCCTTAACTACTTCTTCTTCTCCTAAACAACATCGAAGAATACCATCAAAGGAACTTCTATAAAAGGTTCCTTTATAGTATATGAATCTAAGAGCCTAATGTTTAACCTCAGTTTTATGGTGCACATCATTTGGAAATTTTTCATATTCTAAATAATTAATGAGTGGTTGGCACTAATCATCCCTATCAATTTCATAAACAAAAACAATATTTAGTTCATCTTCATCTTCAATTTTAGTTGATGATGAAATAACCATTCATTGAAACATTGGGAGTTTAATCCCCTCATATGATACAACTAATGTTGACACTAAATTAATTAAGGCATACACTAGTCGATTTCTCTTTCCATGAAACTTGCTCAATTGAGAAGGTATCAAATTGAGTTAGTAACTAAGGGATACTTGAAATAAGGCATTAACTCAAATTTCTTTACTTCATTGAGCATAAGAAGTTAATTAATGATCAATTACAAATCTCTAAAAATTTTGATATTTAGAATTTGCATATTGATTTTCATCTCTAATCCCAAAGTCAAGGCTTGATACTCTGCCATGTTGTTTGACCAAAGTTCTTTTAAATTGAATGCAAAGGGAAAGAGATCTCCATTTGAGCTAATGAATATTACCCATCACCTACACCATTATGCCTAATTGCTTCATCAAAGAACATTCTCCAAGGACTTGGAAGCTCTATAAAGAAAACATCTTTATTTAGAAAGTCTTTAGAGAAAACCCCTTAATCAAGAATTGGATGATCAATAAGAAAATCTACTAGAGCTTAGCCTTTAACTATCTTTTATGGAATGTAAATAATTTCAAATTTATTGTAGCAGAAGTTCCCATTTAGCTAATCTTTTTAACAAAATTGGCCTCTACATGATGTTTTTAATAGGATCTGCTTAAGAAATTAGATCAACATAATGAGCTTACAAATAATGCCTTAGCTTCTTTATGGAAAACATTAAAGCTAAACACCTTTTTTTAATTAGTGTATATTTTAACTCAACATCATTCAATATTCTACAAAGATAGTAGAGTGCATTCTCTTTTCCTTCATCATTCTTTTGTGCTAGAAAAACTCCTAATCAGTGCACATGTGCAGATATATAAAGGATGAGAGGACATCCTAAAATTGGAGCTTTTAAAATGGGTGGACTTAAAATATATGTTTTAATGCTTTTAAAAGCATTACTACATGCCTTATCACATTTGAAAGGAACAACCTTTTTCATCAATCGATTGAAAGGCTAACATCTTACTACTAAGTTCAAAATAAATCTTCTAATGTATGCCAACTTTCCTTGCAAGCTTTTAAATTCATGGATGGTTCTTATTTCTAGAATCTTAAGAATGACATCAATTTTTGTTTGTTCGATGCTAATGCCTCAATGATATAATATAAACCCCAAGAATTTACCTGAAGAGACTCCAAAAGCACATTTGAGTGGATTCATTTAAAGTTAATACTTTCAAAGATGCTCAAACACCTCTTGAAGGTCTTGTAGATCATTATTTATCATTTTAGACTTTACAACCAAGTCATCCACATAACAATCAACATTCTTATGGAGAATATCATTAAAAATCTTTTACATTGCTTGCTGATATATTGCCCCTACTTTTTTAAGACATAAAGGCATGACTTTATAGCAATAAATACCTTTTGGTATTCGAAAGCAGTTTCCTTTGCATCTTCTGCATCCATTGGAATTTAATTGTATGTAGATGATCTATCAAAGAAAGATAATATTTCATAGCCAATAGTAGTGTCAATTATGATCTTAGTGATAGGTAATGGAAAATTATCTTTAGGATAAGCACTATTAAGATCTCAAAAGTCAACGCATACTCGAAGTTACCCAATTTTCTTTCTCACTATAATAAAGTTTCAAATCCATTTTGTATACTTGAATTCTTTAATGAAACTAGTGTCAATTAGTTTGTTAACTTCAGCTTTAATTTAAAAAATTAACTCAGGTCAAAAGTGTCTTTGAGGTTGATTGACTAGAATTGTCGCCCTTTAAATTGCTAAATGATGATTTACCATCTTTGGATTTAAGCTATGCATTTTTTATATGACCATGCAAAGGCATCCTTGTATTCGATCATGAGTTGCTTATAAGTATCCTATTCTTCTTGAGACAAATTGATACTTAGAAAGATTGCTCGAGGATTTTCAATAGTCCCTAAGTTAATATGCTTTTGTTCATCCACTATAGCCTTATTTCATTCTTCAATGTTTGTTGGAGCTTGTTTTGCATCTTCTTTAATAGTTGACTCTTCTTTATTATTAGTGAAATGATATGATAGCTTTACATAATCTTTTTCTTTTTCCTTTTAATAAGGGATTGGGTTAGTAATCACCACTATTTATTGCTTTGCTTTAAGCACTTCACTAGTTACAACAACCCATTTGCTTTGACGGATCATACGTGATGGCACTTTACTTTCAATTTCCTTACATTAGTAAAGGAAATTTTTTTTAGCCTTCTTGAACTTTTTGCTCTTCAAGACTCTAAGTCCATTTTTAGTAGAAATCAGTTTAACTTTTAAACCATTGCTTGTTTGTGTTCTAGTATGATCAAATACTAAAATATGACTTGTAGGAGTTCCAAACTAATAAAAAACTAAAGACTTCATTTTAGACTTGTTTCCTTCGTCCACGACTGTGATGTAGTTAAAAGCATTTTTATGAATCTTTAAGTGTAAAGGAGTTGGAGGATAGTATCCAAGACCCTTTTTAAAGGCTTGATGATTTACTTCCTTTTTCATATAAACATTTCAAATTTCAATGGAAAGGCTTTTATCTTGCTTGGATTTCACTTGCTCCTTCAATAATAAAGTGTTTTGTTGACTAAATCCTAATTTAGGTAATACTTTATAAGAATTAGGATCAAAGCCATTTACATGTTTAGTGGGGAAGTCTTTATGTTCTTCTATTAATCCTTGAGAAGATTTTACAAACCCATTCAATGGTTTTTAAGTTACTTTTATTGCCATAAGCTTTGTGATGTGAAGGATCAAATCCTTTAGTTCCTTAACAAGATTTTCATTTTGGCTTTTAAAGGAACCTTGCCTTTCTACCTTATTTTTTTATTAGAATACATCGAAGTTTAGAAACCATTTGCATAAGATTTATTTATTATTTTTAAACTTTTTTCTTCTCCTCTCGACTTCTCTGTTAAGGACGAATGAGCTTCCTTAGATGGCTCTGTTCCCTTTTTACTTTAAGTTGATTTTCTGAATCATCTTCAACTTATATCTCATAATCTATTATTGCCTCAAACTAAAACTTAGCATTTACATAGTGTAATTTTGCTTCATTAAATAGATTAGTATTTGCCATATTTATTTCTACATAGTGTGATTTATGTTGACAGCTGATCCATTATCCACTAGAATTCGTTTAGTCTTTTGGTTATGACAAAACCTTGTGTCAAACAAGGGCCGATTATGAAATTTTAAACCATGCAGCAAATCATCTTTAGTGAAAATAATTTCTTCTTCACATGCACTATAAGCATCATAATGAGGGCATGTTTCATTTTCTTGGATTTTGGTCTATCTCTATCCCTTTCAATATGGCAACATGTAAGTGTATTTAAAGATTTTCCAAAATCCTTTGGCAAGTAGTTAGCCAAAGTAATAGGCATTCTAGGTTTCTGGAAAATATCTTCATTCTTAAAGGAAGGTGACAATTTTTTTTAATTTTATGAAGTTAAACTTCTTTTTCTTTGCTACTTTTGGTGCTTTTGAAAGTGCTCTTACTTTTTTAACTCTTTTTAAAGTTGGCTTTGAATGAGAAACATTCTTCTTTTCACTTCTTTATTGTCAATTTCATCACTTGAAATGATGCCCTCAACAATGGGTTTCATATTTGATTACAAATGACAATGATGCTCTATTGTCCTTTAGCTAAAAGAAGGAATTTCAATAGTTATTTGATTAAATGTTCCAAAACTAATTGCTAAATGTGTAGATGTCATATGAGGGTTTGAATATACAATACTAGTCATGTTTGCATTTGCTTCTTCTTCATCAAAAGGCAATTTCTCATTTTCTTTTTAACTTCATTATTTTGTCCTTAAAAAAACATTTTTCCACTAGATAGTTAATCAAGTGATGATACTTTCAATAATTTGGATCATTAGTTTAATTAGCTTCATTGGGACACTTCATCTCTTGGGGGTTGAATGAGGTTTACTTTAAATAATTCATCAAGCATTTTTGAAACAATATAGTCAAAGAAAGGATATTTCCTCTCTTATTTTTCCTTCAAGGAAATCTTCTTATTTTCTTGCAAATGAGTAGTCACATTAGGCTTTATCTCCTTCTTTCAAGCTTTAAAATTCATTTTGATTAGTACTGAGCTAACTGCCAAAGATTTCTTATTTTTGAGCTTTACATTTGACTTAGTATTCTTATATGCTTCTTGCTTATCTTTATTTTTGTTTGGCTCTTCTATAAGAATTCTTCAATTTCCAGCATCTAAGATACTAAGTTCCATATCATGAGCGTGGGTAGTTAACTCTTCAAAAGCACTTAGCTTTACTCCTTGAACAATATAGGATAAACCCCACTTCATCCCTGTAATGCATACTTCAATAGTAGATGATTCAGAAAGTCTATCTTTGCATATTAAGGTAAGGCTTCTCCACCTTTGAATGTAATCAATGATAGGCTCATCTTTCCATTGGTGAGTAGTAGTAAGCTCAATCATGCTAACTATGTGGTGAGTGTTATAAAAATGATTAAAAAATTATCGTTCCAATTACTCCCAACTATCTATTGATCTAACTTTCATATCTATGTACCAATTAAAAGCATTGACTTTCAATGATTAAAATTTTTTTTAATGAGTAAATCACCATTTGTGCCATCATTATTACAAGTTTTGACAAAGTGAGCAACAAGTTATCTTGGATTTCCCTTTCCATTAAATTGTTGAAACTTTAGTGGTTAGTAATTTACTAGCATTTTTAGCATATAAGTTCTTTGTGTGTATGGCTTTACAAAAGCATAAGAGAATTGAGCTGGAGTTTCTACCTAGTCTTTAGTAACTTCTTTGATGAGTTCTTTGAGCTTAGTAATAGAAATTGAATTTTTGATTGCCAATTGCGTGTCATCCTTAGCTTTAGCTATAGAAGTACTTCCATCTTTTATTTGTATTTTTGGGCAAGTCAACAATTGCATCGATGATTGCTTTTCTAGTTTTTTTTAACTTTGTAGTTAAAGATGCAATTTGGGCATCTTTTTTTAGAGTTGTTTATGAGTTCTTCCACCACCTTGTTCAAGTTGTAATTTGTTCTTTTATTAATGTCTTGTTGGTCATCATGATAGACATGGTACTAGACATAAAACTTAAAGTTTGTACCATGGTGAGGCAAAGTTGGCATAGAACTTGTACTTAAGTTTTCCCTTCATCATCAAATTTGAATTATGAGAAAAGGTCATTAATCTCTAAAAATGAGATTATTGCCCTTTGTGCTCTTTGAGAGATAATAGATTGTTGAGGAAAATAAACTTTTTGTTCATATAACTCCTTAATTGATTTGGTTTTCATCATGGCATTAGAACTACTATCACCAAGAGAACCAACACTTGATGCAATTGGAGAGTGAGGTTGGCCAGCTCGATGATGAAGGTCGTACTTCTTGGAAGTTTTTGTGTTGCTTTTCTTTGGTATCATTTTCTTCAAATAGCTGAATCATAAAAAAATAGATGGTGGCTACAAGTCCTGCACATAGAGCCAAACCTCTTATGCATGAGATGTCCCTTTTGCGTCCTAGTACTAATAATGGAGAGGGCACTTCAACTGGTGCACCACCCCATAGATCTCCTTCCACTTTTACCTCATAGATGATTACTAGCTACTTGACCCATATGCTTAACTTACTGACTTATTGTTGGGTGCCTCCAGGGGACTTATCTCATGATTTCTTATTATTGGATGATAGTCTGACACTGGTGCACACTCTTGATGCTACACTTATATGTTCCTTCCCTTTCCCTATTTTTAGAATGAAACTCAACAAGACATCAGTAATAACTAATTATTGATCACATAGATTCCCCTAGATTAGGGAGTGTACTTGTATCACCTGATTGAGGCTCAATAGGATCATCTAATGACTATCACCTAGTAGTGGAAGGTAATGACTCCATTTATTTCTATATGTATGCATGCTTGTATGAGTGCTCACCTTGGGTTATGTATGGACAAGATCATGACGTGATTATCTAAGCAAGAATCATGGCCTTATAGCATCAAGTTGCTACCCTCCAAATTAAGGAGGAGGAAGATGAAGAGAGCACTGATGATGAGGGTGTTGATGGTACAAATGGAGATAATGGTGGGGATGATGTTGAGGCTATTGAGTTTGAGGCCACTTAGACTAGGATTTAGATTTTTTTATTATTCTTTAATTTTGACATAGAATAATTTCTTTGATTTCATTTTGGATATTCATATTCACATCTGAATGGATGTTTGAACATTTCAATCCATTTTAGCAAAGAATTAATTCTAATTATTCTTGGCACAATGTTTCTTAAAAATCATTTAATTAGGAATATCTTCCATTAATGAATCAAAATAGGGAGAATTAAACTCAACAATTATGAGTGACTGTTCTTATTTTCGAGGTAAATTGGTTCCATAAGGGTCTTCTTGTTTTGTTTCCAAGGGACATGGCAACTTTACCAGATAGGGACAAATTATTAGTCGTAGGATGATTGAGACAAGTTTTTTATTGTGTGGAGTTGCCACCTGATTTTTAGGAAATTAGGAAAAAGAAAGGGACAACATTAGGTCACTTAACGAGTATTGCCCCCAGTTGAGATTTCTAGGTTCAAGAGATTGCATCTACTTTTTTTACTATTTCTCATTATATTATGTTTGATGTATAGTTACTACAACATCCTAGTTTTGGTAATGATAGTTTGTATAGCATTCACATAATTCATTGAAAGATTATAAAGCTAAAGATATTACTATTACATCGCATTCCTAATAAAATACATATAAAAGGAAACAAAGATTGTAGAAAAGTAAATTTAATTTAGATATGATGAATTTACAAGGTAAATACAACCATTCACACAGCTTGCTCAATCACATGAACAATTGGATAAAAAATGGACACTTGATCACTTGAAAGAGTAAGTAAAATGTAGATAATCATGCATGTTCACAATGATTATTTATGATGTGATGATAATATAGGGGATGCATGATGTCATCACTGGACTGGAAACATGATGACTCTATTTTGAGATATGAACTTTTCACATTATTGATATTTACTATTTGATTTCATGTTCAGGAAGTAGAGGATGTAGAATGATGATATGAAATAAGCATAATAAAGCATAGATTATTCATATAGCATGCAAAATTGCTAGTCTCATTACACAAGCATAATAATATTCCCAAATGTTAGCAATAATAAAATAAAATTCAATGCGATAAAATAAATATGCCAAAATGATTGTGTGGTCCTCATATTCGATTGAGCTTGTATGGGTTTTGAAGCTTTAGCTTTGAGGGATTATCAAGCTTTCCTCATCGATGGATTCAAAATGATAATAGAATGATGCTAGTTTATATACCTTTAAAGTGTGCTTTGATAAATATGAGGCTTGTTTTGGTGGAAAAGAGATATAATCACCTAAAAAAAGTAGTAGGAGAGGAAAAACTATATGGAAAGGGGTTTCTAACACCTTTGATTAGACAGATTTTTAAGTATATGTGTGTTTCCACTTGCTCCCCTACTCAAAATGGGGTATGGAGGTATCTATTTTTAGTGAAAAATGTATGGAATATAGGATATAGACATGGTCATGTGTGCATCCCTAAGATGGAGCAAGTGGCCACACGAAGTGTGCTGAGTGCGTGGCCACACACTGGCTTATGGTCACGCACTCACATGCATGCTCACACACTCTTTCGTGTGTTATGCGCTCCAATCAGAGCTTACGTAGTCTTTCCTAAGGTTGGTTCCCAGGGTTTTTAGGCCTTCTAGACATGTTTCAAAAGTCCATTTTGTCAAATTCAGCCTTGATTTTAGCACATGACACCCAGGGTGTTTATGGCTTACGCACACTTCTAAGCAACACACACTAATCCTCAGGTTATATTGGACCATTTTGGGACCACTTTTAGAGATTTGGGAGCCTTTTGAACATGTTTTCGAAGTCTGTTTTATCAAAATCAATGTTTATTTTTTTCATGAAGTTAGGTCCCAATCTAATGAAATGAACACCAGCCTAACAAGCTGAGTGTTCCGAGAAAGTAATTCTTGAAATAAGCTTCTCATTATTTTGATAATTCATATTTTATAAGATTGGAGCATAACTTAATGGCTCGGTGATCAATTTTGCACACTAGTGGGGTTGGTTAGTTTTTTAAGGTTGTACACTTTAGAGGTCTTATGAATAAGTAGACTCTAGTAATCTCAAAGGTTCATTTCATCATTGGACCTTTTTGAGGATAGTCAAATTTGAGGTATGACAGTTGGTCCTTATTTCACGTGTGTTGTATAGTCACCTAGCGCTAGTGTTAATACATGTGAAGCAAATGTAAAGATGCAAAAAAAAATCATTTTTTAAAGAGAGGTACTTACTTGAGTGTTGTGTTATTGTGATTTGACTATTATGATACTACCACTATAACCTTTTCAGTTGTTAGGCGAATAGACAAATACTACCACTACAACCTCTTCAGGTGTCAAGCAAACAAAATGATGCCACTATAACCTCCTCCGGTGTCAGATGAACAAGCAGATATTGCCACTATAACCTCTTCAGGTGTCAGGCGAAAAGATAAATACTACTACTATAGCCTCTTGAAGTGTCAGGCGAACAGAATCATGCCACTATAATGTCTTCAAGTGTCAAGTGAATAGATTATTGTGATCATTGTGATTGATGTAATATGTCCTTTTTCTTTTATTCTTATTTGGTGATGATATAGTGATGACATAGTGGTGATGTACTGATGATGCAGTAATGATGATGTCATTACTTATTATGTTGTAAATGTTATTTTGATGATTTTGAACAAGGTATCCTTTTGATGATTCTTCCCTATTTTCTTCCTTTAGGAGGTGTTGAGTTTTTGAAAGTGGTGAGTTCACATGCAATGTCTTTAAATAGATGTAGCCCTCATTAGTGTAATTTTGTATGGGTTCAGTGCATGTCTTATGTTCATATGGAGGTTTAGGACTAGAGAAATAAGTGTACAAAGTCTCAAAGTGCATGTACAACTATATAAGAGGACGTGGAGGGGGGAAGTGCACGTGTGTAGCATGTGGTCACACACTAAGTGTGTGATCATGTGCCTCCCCCTTTATTGTCTACTTAAGAAATGCATTTTTGAGGTTTAGGGAAGCTTCTTCCGGCATTCTCTAAGTGTTTTTCATCTTTTCTTAACCCTTTCGAGTTTTAAGTATTTTCTACTTTGTGCTTTTGCTTCTAAATTTTTGTTTTTCTTCCCATGAGATGGAGTTCCCCAAAATTTTGGAGGGTCTGGAGGATATCTTTTTGGATGTGGAGGGTAACTTCACAAAGGCCACTAGAGCTGGGACTTCCATTGTGGGGACTAGTATGGATGGTCCGTCTGGCACTCAAGGTCCTCAACTTTCTAGGCTTTCTTGAGGAGACCAGATTCCTATGGTTTGCAGTTTGGAGACTCACACTTGGGCTCATCATCATCACCAGGTAAGTCCTTCTAAAGCTTGTTAATTAGCTATCTTGCTATTTATTTTGCTATATGAGGTTATTGTAGTTGTAGCTCTGTAGTACTTGCTGTAACTGTCTGTTAAGTTATAGTTTTATTGTGAATGCTAATAGCTACTAGCTCTTACTTTATTTTCTTATTGTGATTGTCTACTAGTGCTTGCTATGATGCTTTTCTTTTCAGCTTTTGTTATTTTTCTTGTTAAATAGAAAAAGAGAAAGAAAAAAAGGATGTGCTAGTATTTATTAATTGTACAAATGTTTGATAGTGTATCTATTATTTATAGCCTCATAGGTCCATTACTATGCTACCTGGTAGTTTTAACAGGGTCATCATATATTATCAGGGTCTTCCGTTATGTTTGAGTAGATGATTGTCAGGAAGGACTTTTACTGGGTTGTTGCTGCATTATCTTATGATTCGTATGCATCGAGTCAAATTGCTACGTATGCACTGATAGAGTGATGGATGGACATGATGCATACTTTCCATCTACCTATTAGGGAGAT
Source organism: Mallotus nudiflorus (assembly GCA_947683625.1). Classification (NCBI taxonomy): domain Eukaryota; kingdom Viridiplantae; phylum Streptophyta; class Magnoliopsida; order Malpighiales; family Euphorbiaceae; genus Mallotus; species Mallotus nudiflorus. Next base: position 9,172,893 of record CANTUR010000207.1, read on the forward strand.
GACCATCACTCCTTTGGACTTTACTGCTATTATTGGCTTGGCCTTTTTTAGAGAACTAATTCCCTTTAGTGAGGAGGAGTGCTCTTCTACGATGGCAATGAGGCACCTTACATGGAGTTTCTTGGGGTGTCCATTCTAATGAAGTCTGGTTGCCCGTACCTCACTTGTTACATTGAGTTTATTTCTTCTATGCAGATGATGTATGACGATAGTCTTGTTTTAGCAGAGAAGTTGGCTCACTACTTTTTATTCTACTTGTTGAGTGCTGTCATTTTCTCGAGCCCTTCGAGTATGGGTAATCTACGATTGTTGCTTGTTCTAAGGGATCTGGATGGCTTGTCGAGGTATTGCTTTAGTATTTCCACTTTTGCCCATATGCACTCAGGCTTTAATGTAGCATGTCGAGGTGGCTCGAGGATCTGTGGATGCTTGTTCTTGTTGGATGTGAGTAGGAGTTATTATGTATGTTCTTTTTTATCTTTGTCTTTAGTTTGTTATTTCTGACTTCTTGGTTTTGACAGATATGGGCTTATAAGTTTAGGGTTCTCCCTCATCTAACCATTAAGCATTTCTTAGAGGATGGATTTCCTCATTATTCTTGTTGGATCAGGAGCACTACTAATTGATTGAGGATTGCGCAGTGGCTTAGAACTACATGGGCAAGCTATCCCTTAATCAAGTATGTCCGATCCTGCTGTGTTTTTCATCTCTCTTTTAGAGATTGTTTGTTAATTCTTATCTTTTAAGCATACCTTCCTTCATTGGTTAGTGGCAAGGTCATACTGGACAACAGAGATGATGACTACATGGCAATTGATGGAGAGACGAGCGTTGCTCTCTGACTTTACTAGTAGAGTATGGTATTTGTGTGAGCGAGTCCATCATTGGTAGGATGGTCCATTTGTGAGGAGAGTCCCTGTTCCTCCCTTCGTGGCATGTTCTACGGCCATGAGCTTAGTGGTGATGAGCTTACTATTGCCATGATGGGATGCTCCTCTGAGAGTCTCTTAGAGCGTGCGGGTTTGTATTATGCTAATGTGTTGATCCCTTAGCTGATTGATACTATGGCTAGTGGCACTTTTCCTCCACCTCCTTAGGCAGATGCATCTCATCCTTCAGATTTGATGATCCAGCCATCACGCAGATCGTCAAGACTTGCTTCCTTTGATATGGTAAGCTTTTATTCCTTTTTGGTATAAGCATGTAACAAACTTTGTTAGTAATAAAATATAATTGACATGAGTTGTGAAAGCTTATCTGCAGTGGCGAGGATCTTGTTGGAAGAGATCTAGATCCGATTTTGAGGAGAATGAGGTCATGTTCTGTACTAAGGTGACTAACCATACTAGCGGTGTGGCTTTTGGTAGTACTATTCTTGGGGACTTGATGGTTAAGTCATCCTTGGCTTTGCTTGGGATGGAAATCTTTAGTAGAGTAGTGAATTTTGATTTTCCTTGCCTTGGCTTTCCTCAATCGGGTGTTGCTCCTCCTGATGCTACCTATGTTCATGTTTTATTTCATTTGTTTTGCCTTTGTTTCATTTATTTAGTGAGTGGTGATTAACTTATTTGCTTGCTTTTATAGATTCTTGTCTCCTCTAGTTAGTACTGGTATATCATTCCAAGAAGTGTGCAACATCGATTTTTGGAGTTTATGATCACTCAGAGGGTATGCCTTCTTTATTATACCTATTTATTTTATGCATATGTTTTATATATGCATGTATGATATGCAGTATGTCATGAAGGTTGAATACCATAATGCTAGCTGTGAATGGGAGCGGGAGCATACGACTTATTATGATTATATTGGTGAGTTAGAGTTATGGCTATCATCCTTTACGATAAACAATGATAAGCTTGGATCAGATGAGGAAGATGCTTGAACAAGATTGGTGCTTGCTTCTGAAGAAAAGCATAGATGCATTCATACAAAATTCAAACTCGAGGTTACCCCTATCCTTAACTAGCCTTCTCTGGTTTTCTAGTTAAGCATTTTCTCTCTTTCCCTAACTTTTTCCTAGGTTGCCCAAGCTATCGCTTTTAGGTTTTCAACTTATCGGGATTTTTTGTGTGCCTTAGAAGTAGTAATTTTTCAAGCCGTCTATATTGACAGGTTCAAAGAATTCGTTGCCTTCATAATCCATTAGCTTGACTGCTCCTTTCGATAAGACATGTTTGACCAAGTATGGGCCTTCCCAGTTTGGTATAAATTTCCCTCTTGGGTCTGGAACATTCTACACTATTTGCTTTAACACCCAGTCTCTTGCTTTCACACTCTTGTGTTTCACTTTCTTGTTTAAGGTTTTGGCTAGCCGAGCTTGATACAACTACGTGTGGTATAAAGTCTTAAGCGTTCAATTATCCAAAAGGGTAAGATTGTAGTGCCTTTGTTGAGCCCATTGTTCTTCTGGCAGTTTAAATTTGAACACTACCCAAAGAGACTTGATTTCTATTTCAACCGGAAGTATTGCTTATGATCCATATACTAGCGAGAAAAGAGTTACTCTAGTTAAAGTCTTGACTATTTTTTGGTACCCCAATAAGGCATATGGCAATCTGTTTCAATTCTAAGTCATTTTTGACAAAATATTCTTGATGTTCTTATTTGTAGCTTCAACGACTCTGTTTGCTTGTGGTCAATAAAGATAAGATTTGTGATGTTCCACCTTATAACTCCTTAGTAGATATCTAACTTCCCTTTGGAATTGGACATTATTGTCAATGATGATGTGATGGGGGATCTGATATCGACATAACAGATTTCTTTTAATGAATTTGGCCACTTTCCTGTCTCTTATCTTTGCGAATGATTATGCTTCGACCCATTTTATGAAGTAATCCACTACCACTAAGATGAACCTATGTCTATTCAAGGTTGTCGGGTGGATTTCCCTAATTATGTCTAGTCCATATGCTAAGAAGGGCCATGGAGAGGAGATGTAGTGCAATTCTGTTTGGAGAAAGTGGCTAACATTACCATGGATCTGACACTTGTGGCATTTCTTTACAAATTTGATACAGTCTTCCATCATCGTTATCCTTAAGAACCATTGTCTGATTAACTTCTTCGGTAAGATTGCTCCATTCACTTACTGACATAAACATTCTCGTGTACTTCTTCTATTACTTTTATAGCCTCAGTTTCATCTAGACATCAGAGTTGTAAACCGTTTGAGGTTCTTTTGTATAGCACACCCTAGTGCGATATGAATTTTGATGCTAATCATTAAATGACTACTTTATCTCTTTCATCTGCTTGATCAGGATAGGCTCATTCCTTCAAATATCTTTGGATGTCATAAAACTAGGGTTTTTCAACTATTTTTGTCTTCGCTATTTTGTAGTTCTTATAATACGGTTGTCATGATCTGAGTAGGATTAAAGGATTTATGGCCATTTTGGATGGTCCTTCCCAAATTGATGTTAGGGAAGCAAGTGCATCTACCATCTGATTATTGTTCTTAAGGAGATGAATAAATTTGCATTTTTGGAAGGATATGTAAGTGGCTTTAAGTGATTTAGGTAAGGCTTTAAGTGTTGCTCTTTCAATTCCTACTCTTTCGTGGCATGGTTCATTACTAGTATGGAATCTCCAAAGATTTTGACTTCTGTAACATTTAAGGATGTTAGTGCTTCTATTATGAGTATGCATGCCTTGTATTCTACTTTGTTGTTTGTGACTCTAAATTTGAGCTTTTTGGCCATTGGTACTACTTCACCTTTTGGGGATTATAATATGACACTGATTCCTACGTCAAACTAATTGTTTGCTCCATCAAAGTACATGCGCCATCCTTGAATTTTAATGGCTGAACTAAGGTCATCTTGGAAGTCTAGTTGGATTTCTTCTAAGTCTGGAATGGGGTTGAGAGCTAGAAATTTAGCCACTGCTCTTCCTTTTACTATCTTCTTAGTTAGATACTGCACATTGAATTATGTTAGTAGCACAAGCCACTTGGCAAGTTTTCCCACTAGAGAGGGAGCTTTGTAGAGGTACTTTATTGGGTCCATTTTAAACACAGCCTGAATTCTATAGGACTGAAAGTAATGTATGAGTTTCTTAATTGCCCATACCATTGCCAAGCATAATTATTTGACTTGGGTGTACTTCTCCCCATACAACAACACCTTCTTTCTTAAGTAGTAGACTGCATGTTCTACTTTCATTTCTCCCTATTGGGCTAACATTGCATCAATTGCATTTCCTTCGATGGCTAAATACAAGGTTAAAGGTATCGATGGTTTAGGTGATCTTAGAATCGGTGGGTTAGCTAGGTAGTTCCTGATCTTATCAAATGCTAGCTAACACTGTTTGTTCCATTCCGTTAGCTGATCTTTTCTGAGTAGCTTGAAGATTGGTTCACACACTGTTGTTAACTTGGCAATGAATGTACTGATAAATTGTAGTTTCCTTAGAAACCCTCTAATTTCTTTCTCTATTCTTGGCAGTGGCATCTCTCTGACCATTGTTGCTTTGTCTGGATCCATTTTAATCCCATTCTGACTGACAACATACCCTTGCATCTTTCCTTAAGTTACCTCAAATACGTATTTCATTAAATTAAACTTGAGATTGTACTTTTTAACTCTTTTGAGCAATTTTTTGAGGTCTGATGGGTGTTCTTCCATGGTTTTTTACTTGACCATCATGTCATTGATGTAAACCTCTACTTCTTTGTGTATCATATCATGGAACATTGTGGTTTCTGTTCTCTAGTAAGTCACTCCTGTACTCTTTAGTTTGAAGGGCATTACTTTGTAGCAATAAGAACCCCATTCTATTATCAAATTTGTCTTTGCTTTGTCAATAATGGCCAATAGGATCCGATTGTACCTAGAGAATCCATCCATGAAGGAGTACATTGCACATGTGGTGGCACTATCAACCAGTATATCTATGTGAGGTAATGAGAAATCATCTTTCAGGCAGGCCTTATTCAAATCTCTATAGTCAACATAGATTCTAACCATTCCATCTTTCTTTGGTACTGGCACAACATTTGCTAACCATTTTGGATAGTTTACTACCTCTAGAAATGTTTCCTTGATTTGCTTCTCAATTTCTTCTTTCACTAGTTGGGCCCATTCTGGTTTGAGTCTTCTCAGTTTCTACTTTACCAGTTTTCACCCATCTTTAGTAGGAATGAAGTGTTAAGCAATTTTTTTGTCAATACTAGGCATATAGTTGTATATCTAAGAAAATGCTTTTGAATATTTTATCAATATTTTTTCAATTTCTCTCCTCTCTTTAGGGGTAGCATCTTTTAAAATATGCAGAATGTGTGGTTTAGATTTCATGCCAATGTTAAATGATTCAGTGCATATGGAATGAATGCCAAATATGCTAATGTTTTGATCAATGCAATGCAAACTACCATCAGGAAAGACATCAAACAAGTAAGCAAAATCTGATTTCATTGTATTAACTTTAGAGTTCATTATATCATCAGTTTCAAACAAAAAAAGTAGTGTGCATTAGGAAGAAGGAACATTAAGGTCATAGAATTCCCTGACTTCCAAGGACAGACCAACATATATGGTTTAGGATACGATCCTGAAGGATACGATCCTGAATAGGATACGATCCTGAAGAGGACACTGGGGCTAAGAAGTTTATCTCTTTTATGGCTAAAAGCTTAACCCAAGTCTACCAAGGGCAAGCTAAGAAGTGGGTAAGCAACAGAATCGAGAAATCAAGGTTCCAGATCTTTAATAACACCCTCAAAGGAAAGTACTCATTAGATATGGTCACTAAGACTGACATTAATAAGTTGATGAGAAATCTGGAGCTAGAATCTTGGAGTAAGATTATTAATTATGCTCATGCTGTTGCCATCCTCAAATCAAGCATTGATGATATCCTGTTTGAGGATGTTGCTGATGATGATCTCTATAATTTTTCTTTGTTTGAAACTGATGATGTAATAAACTCTAAAGTTAATGCAATGAAGTCAATTTTTTCTTACTTGTTTGATGTCTTTCCTGATGGTAGTGTGCATTGCATTAATAAAAACATTAGCATATTTGACATTCATTCCATATGCACTAAATCATTTAGCATTGTCATGGAATTTAAACGACGCATTCTGCATATTTCAAAAGATGTTACCCCTAAAGAGAGGAGAGAAATTGAAAATATTAATAAAATATTCAAAAGTATTTGTTTGGACATACGATGATATGCCTAGTATTGATAAGGACATTGCTCAACACTTTATCCCTACCAAAGATGGGTGCAAATTGGTAAAGCAGAAGCTGAGAAGACCCAGACCACAAAGGGCCCAACTATGAAAGAAGACATTGAGAAGTAGATCAAGAAAAAATTCCTAGAGGTAGTAGACTATCCAGAATGGTTAGCAATTGTGGTGCTAGTACCAAGGAAAGATGGAAGGGTTAGGAATATGCAATGACTATAGAGATTTGAACAAGGCCTTCCTGAAAGATGATTTCCCACTACCTCCCATAGATATACTGGTTGACGGTGCTACACATGTGCAATGTACTCCTTCATGGATAGATTCTCTGGGGTGCAATGAAATCCTAATGGCCATTATCGACAAAGTAAAAACTTTGATAAAAGAATGTGGTTCTTATTTCTACAAAGTAATGCCCTTCGGAATAAAGAATTTGAGAGCGACTTACCAAAGAATGGCAACTGTAATGTTCCATGACATGATACATAAGAAGTTGAGGTGCACGTCAATGACATAATGGTCAAGTAAAAAATCATGGAAGAATACCTGTCAGACCTTGAAACATTCCTCAAAAGAGTCAAAAAGTACAATCTTAAGCTTATCCAAAGAAATGCTTATTCAGGGTCATTTCAGGAAAGATTTTGGGGTATATTGTCAATCAAATGGGATTGAAATGGATCCAAAAAAAGCAAAAGTGGTCGGAGAGATGCCAGTGCCAAAAATAGAGAAAGAAATCAAAGTGTTTCTAGGAAAACTACAATTCATCACCGATTCATCGCCAGTTAACAACGTTGTGTGACCGATCTTTAAGCTACTAATAAAAGATCAACCAGTTCAATGGAGATGAATAATGTTAGCTAGCATTCGACAGGATCATGAATAACCTAGCCAACCCACCAGATCTAAGACCACTAAAACCAGGGATACCTTTAACCCTGTATTTGGCCATCGAAGGAAATGCAATTAGTGCAATGTTAGCCCAAGAGGGAGAAATGAAAGAAAAACACGCAGTCTACCACTTAAGCAAGAAGATGGTGTCGTATGAGAAGTACACCTAAGCGAAGAGATATGTTTGGTATGGTATGGGCAGTGAAGAAAATCAAAAATTACATTCAGTCCTATAGAATTCAAGCTGTGTCTAAAATGGACCCAATGAAGTAGCTCTATGAAGCCCCCTTTATAGTAGGAAAACATGCCAAGTGGGCTCATGCTATTAACATAATTCGATATGCAGTATCTAACTAAAAAGGGAGTAAAGGAAGAGCAATGGCTAATTTTCTATCTCTCAACCCCATTCCAGACTCAGAAGAAATCCAACTAGACTTCCTAGATGACTTTAGTTCAACCATTGAAATCCAAGGATGGCACATGTACTTTGATGCAGTGATTAATCAATTCGGCACAGGAGTCAGTGTCATATTACAATCCCCAAAAGGTGAAGTAGTACCAATGGTCAAAAAGCTCAAATTTAGAGTCACAAACAATAAAGTAGAATATAAGGCATGTGCACTCATAATAGAAGCACTAATATCCCTAGATGTTACAAAATTTGAAATCTTCTGAGATTCTATGCTAGTAATCAATCATGCCACGGAAGAGTGGGAATTGAAAGAGCAACACTTAAGGCCTTACTTGGACCACTTAAGGCTACTTACCATGTCCTTTCAAAAATGTAGAATCATTCATCTCCTTAGGAATAACAATTCGATGGCAGATGCACTTACTTCCCTAAGCATCAATGTGGGAAGGATCATCCAAAATGCCCATAAAGCCTTTAATCCTATTAAGATTGGGATAACCTTGCAATAAGAACTAAAAAATAGTGAAAACATAAATATTGAAAAACCCTAGTTCTACAACATCTAGAGATATTTGAAGGAATGAGCCTATCCTGATCAAGTAGATGAAAGAGATAAAGTAATAATTCATCTATTAGCATCAAAATTCACATCACACTAGGGTGTGCTATACATAAGAACCTCGACGGTTTACAACTCCGATGTCTAGATGAAACTGAGGTTGTAAAAGTAATAAAAAAAGTACATGAGGGTGTTTGTGGTCATACACAAATGAAGCAATCCTAGCTAAGAAACTAATCAGATAAGGGTTCTTCTGGATAATGATGATAGAAGATTGTATTAAATTTGTAAAGAAATGCCACAAGTGTCAGATCCATGGGAATGTTAGCCACCCTCTCCGTAATAGAATTGCACTACATCTCCTCTCCATGGCCCTTCTCAGTATGGGGGACTAGACATAATTGGGGAAATCCACTCAATAGCGTCAAACAAACACAGGTTCATCTTAGTGGCAGTGTATTACTTCACAAAGTGGGTTGAAGCAGAATCATTAGTAAGGAAAGGAGCCAAACAAGTGGTCAAATTCATCAAAAGAAATATATTATGTTGATATGGATCCCCCATCACATCATCGCTAAAAATGGTGTCCAATTTCAAGGGGAAGTTAAAGAGCTGCTAAGGAGTTATAAAGTGGAACATCACAAATCTTCTCCTTACCAACCATAAGCAAATGGGGCTATTGAAGCTGGAAACAAGAAGATTTGTAAAAAATGACTAAGACTTACCAAGATTGGGCAAGCACATTACCATATGCCTTATGGGGGTACCAAACAACAATCAGGACTTCAATTGGAGCAACTCTTTTCTCACTAGTATACGGATAAGAAGTAGTGCTTCTGTTGAAAAGAAAATCAAGTCTCTTTAGGTAGCAATCAAATCTGAACTGCTAGAAGTACAATAGGCTCAATAGAGGCATAATAATCTCACCCTCTTGGATAGTTAAAGGCTTAAGGCTCTATACCATACACAATTATATCAGGCTTAGTTAGCTAAAACCATCAATAAGAAAGTGAAACACAAGAGTGTGAAAGTAGGAGATTAGGTGTTAAAGCAAATGAGGTAGAACATTCCTGATCCAAGAGGGAAATCATATTGAACTGGGAAGGCCCATACTTGGTTAAACATGTCTTATTGAAAGGAGTAGTCAAACTAACAGATTATGAAGGTAATGAATTCTCTAAGCCCGTCAATAGAGACTGCTTGAAATATTACTATGTCTAAGGAAAAGAAATAAAAAAACCCCCACTGAGTTTAAAACATAAAACAGTAACTCATGCAAAAGTTAATTAGAAAACCTACATGGGCAACCTAGGAAAAAGTGAAGGAAAGAGAGAAAATACTTAATTAGAAAACTTAAGAAGGCTAGTTAAGGACAGGGGCAACCTTGAGTTCAAAATGTGTATGAATGCACCCGTGCTTTTCTTAAATGACTTCAACGATTGAGAATGATTTCTGATTTATGCAAAATGTCTTTGAAAAATGCAACACATTTTATCATCATTAATTGCATTAAGCATGCTTTGCATTTTCTTTCATTATATGACCACAGTTCCTAACTCTCTCTTTAAGATTAGCCACTACCATCAAAGACTAAAAAAAAGCCCAGCTAGGTGTGAAGAGCTATAAGAGGAGACACCCTAGGCAAAAAAGGGAAGGAAAAAAAACCCAGCTAAGTGCGAAAAGCTCTAAAAGGAGACGCCTTAGGCAAAAAAGGGAAAAATAAAAGAGGTAGGCAAGAGCAATGGCAAACATCATCAATGATACACAGTAAGAAGCATATACAATCATCATCATATGAGTATCATATAGTACATGAGGGACAAATGCCTAGATACAACACCCAAAGTCCATAACCTTAAGAAGATGATACAATAAAGTAAACCATAAGCCAAAAGTCCTACAGCTAGCTCCTAAAACAACTACATCAGTTGTGGCTACCATCAGAAGTAAGCACCAATCCTACTCAAGCATCTCCCTCATATAATATAGGCTCATCATTGACTCCAGCTCACTAATATGATCACTATGAGTTGTACACTCATGTTGCCATTCACGGCTAGCTTGATGGTGTTCAACCTGTATAACATATTGCATATCATACACACATGCATAAAATAAACAAGTACAATAAAGAAGGCACACCCTTTGAGTGGACATAAACTCCAAAAAGCACTACTGCACATTCCCTACAATGGTATACTAGTACTGATAAGAGGATATGGGAATATGCAAGAGTAAGTAAATAAGTCAATCACCACTCACCAAATAAATGAAACAAAGGCAAAATAAATGAAATAAAACATGAACGCGAGTAGCGTCAGGAGGAGTAACACTCGACTAAGGAAAGCTAGGGCAAGGCATATCAAAATGCACTACTATACCAAAGATATCCATCCCAAGTAAAGCCAAGGATGGTTAAACCATCAAGTTCCTTAGAATAGTACTACTGGAAGCCACACCGCTAGCATGGGTAGTCACCTCAGTATGGAACGTGCCCTCATTCTCCTCAAATAGGACCTAGATCTCTTCCGATGAGGTCCTCATTATTGTAGATAAGCTCTCACAACTTGTGTCAATTACAGTTTATTACTAACAAAGTTTGTTACATGTACCAAATAGGAATAAAAACCTATCGAATCAGAGGAAGCAACTCTCAATGATCCACGTGATGTCTCAGTCCTCGAATATGAAGGATGAGATGCATATGCTTTGATATGAACCCTACCTATAATAGAGATAGAATGCACATCCAACTTTGAATATTAGCCCAAGGATCATCAAGGATAGGTTGTGTTCATGGAGCTAAACCCCTTGCTTATTAAAGTGAAGCAAGATACTTAGCTAATATAAGAAGAACAATCACACAATTCTAAGTTTAATCTAACCTAGCAATTTTAATGAAAGATAAAAGTGAAACAATTCAAGTAAACTTGCAAAGTTTCAAAAGAACAAAATTTAAGGAAAAACCTCACTTTTAATATTTCAATGCTTCAATTCATATGTCATAGGGTTAGCCCTTATATAGGCGTGTAAACAACCTAATCCTTGAAGGAAAAGGTTCTATTCCTTATTCCCAAAGATACCTATATAGGAAAATCCTTAATTAAGGAGATTTCCTTCAAAATAGGACAACTAATGACAACTCATCTTTGAAAAGTCAAAATTGACAACTCATTACAAGTCATGACAACTAAGTAAAATGACAACTCATGACAACTAATAATAGAAGCATGCCATGTCACATGTTGACCATTGATCCTTGACTTGTTGACTTTGACTTGGAATATCCTTTAATCTTCTCATATCTTCTAGAATCTTCCTTATTAACTCCAAAATATAAAAAAAAAACTTCCAAATTCATCCAATTCAAGCTAATTAATTTCAGAATAGGAAATTAAGCTAATTAGTTTGAATTCTTCATCATGCGGCTCTAAGCTTGTACTTGTAGTCAAATCCACCAACTTGCTTGTAATGTGAAACACAAGTAAATTCAATGCTTGTTTGAACTTCTTTGTCCTTGATCTTGTCATTGGTCCCTCCTAATGCAATGGATCACTTGGTTTGATGGGCTTGCTTAGCTTGGTTGCATCATGCTTGAGGAGGTGGAGGTAGAGGAAAAGTGCCACTAGCCATATCGTCAATTAATTGAGGGATCAACACATTAGCATAAGTCATGCCCGCACACTCTAAGAGACTCTCAAAGGATTATCCCATCATGGTAGCAGCAAACTCATCAACACTAAGTTCATGGCCCCAGAACATGTCACCAAGGGGAGGAATAAAGACTCTCCTTGCAAATAGACCATCCGACCGATGATGGACTCACTTTCCCAAATACCACACTCTGCCAGTAAGGTCGGAGAGCAACACTCGTCTCTCCATCAACGACCATGTAGTCACTATCTTTGTCACCCAATATGACCTCACAATGGACCAACGAAGGAAGATCTGCTCAAAAGGCAAGAATGAACAAAGAATCTCTAAAAGAGAAACAACCAACACAATAGGAGCTAGACATTCCCAATTAAGGGACAACTTGCACATATAGTCCTAAGCCACTATGCAATCCTTAATCAAATAAGTAGTCCTCTTGATCCAGTAAGAATAATGAGGAAAGTAGTCCTCTAGGAACTACTCGACGATCGGAAGAGGGAGAACCCTAAACTCATAAGCCTAAATCTATCAGAACTAGGAAGTCAAAAATAATAAACTAACGACAAAGAGCAAAAAAGAATAGACATGAGAACTCCTACTCACATATAGCATGAACAAGCATCCAAAGATCCTCGAGCCACCTCAATATGTTGCATCAAGACCCAAATACATATGGGAAAAAGTGGCAGTACCCTATTAATATCTTGACAAGCCATTTAGATCCCTAAAAATGGTAGCAATCATAAGCTAACTATCCAAAGGGTTTGGGAAGATCATAACAATCAATAAGTAGAATAAAAAACAGTGAGCCAACTGCTCTACTAAAATAAGATCATCATCATACATCAGCCACATGGAAGAAATAAACTCAATGTAATGAGTGAGGTACGAGCACCAACTTTATAAGAGTGTCCACCCTAAACAACTCCATGGTAAGGCACCTCCTCGCCACTATAGAAGAGCACTCCTCCTTACTAAAGGGAATGGGCTCTCTAGAAAAGCTCAAGCCCATAATATAAGCAAAGTCCAAAGGAGTGATAGTCATCTCCCCATCAGGAAGATGGAAAGAATGTGTTATGTCCATCCATCACTCTATCAGTACATATATAGCAATCTAACTCGACGCATATAAGTTATAAGATAAAGCAGCAACAACCTGGTCAAAGCCCTTCTTGAAAATCATCTACTTCATGCACAATGGAAGACCCTGATAATACATGTTAACCTTGTTGAAACTACCAAGTAGCATAGTAATGGACTTACGAGGCTACAAATAATAGGTACACTATCAAACACTTGCATAATTAATAAATACTAACATATATTTTATGTTATTTAATAGGAATAATAATAAAAGCATAAAAGAAAAGCAACATGGAAAGCACTAGCAAATAATCATAATAAGAAAATAAAGCAAGAGATATCAGCTATCTATCAATATTCACAATAAAGCTATGACTTAACAAACAATTACAACAAGTACTACAAGGCTATAGAGCTACAACTACAACAACCTCATACAGTAAAATAAATAGCAAGATACCTAATTAACAAGGGCAAAGGACTTTACTTATGATGATGATAAGCCTAAGTGTGAGTCTCTAGACTATAAACTATAGGAATCAAGTCTCCTCGATAAATCCTAGACAACTAAGGACCCTAAGTGCGAGATGGACCATTAGTACTAGTCCCCATAGTGGAAGTCCATACTTTTATGGCCTCTGTGAAGTTACCCTCCTCATCCAAAATGATATCCTCCAGACCCTCAAGAATGTTAGGGAACTCCATCTTATGCAGAAAAAATGAAAATACAAAAATAAAAACAATGCAAAAAGCACCTAAAACATAAAATGAGTCAAGAAGAGTTGGAAAAAACTCAAAGAAGTTCAGAAAAAGCCAACCCAAACCTCCATAATGTGAATTTAAATAAGCATGGAGAGGGGAAGGCGCGTGGCTATATGCCCTCCATGTGCAGTCATGTGCACTTCTCCCCCCATGCACTCCTGTATAGTTGTACATGCACTCTGAGACTTTGCAGACTCATTTCTCTAGTCCTAAACCTCCATTTGAACATAAGACATGCATCAAACTCACATGAAAGTACACTGATGAGAACTATATCTATCTAAAGACACTATGTGTAGCGTTACCACTTTCAAAAACTCAGCACCTCCCAAAGGAAGAAAAATAGTGAAGAATCATCTAAAGAATACCTTACTCAAAATCATTAAAATAACATCTACAATATAACAAGTAATGACATCATCATTACTACATCATCACTACATCATCGCTACATCATCACCGACCAAGACTAAAAGAGAAGGACACATTACATCAATCACAATGGTCATAATAATCTATTTTCCTGACATATGAAGAGGTTATAATGGCATGACTTTGTTCGTCTAACACCCAAAAAGGTTATAGTGGCATGATTTTGTTTGCCTGACACCTGAAGAGGTTATAGTGGCAAAATTCTATTCACCGAACACCTGAAGAGGTTATAGTGGCATGATTTTGTTCACCTGACACCTGAAGAGGTTAAAGTGGCATGATTCTATTTGCAGGACACTTGAAAAGGTTATAATGGCATGATTTTGCTCGCTGACACCTGAAGAGGTTATAGTGGCATGATTTTACTCGCTGGACACTTAAAGAGGTTATAGTAGCATCATATGCTTATTCGCCTGACACCTTAAGAGGTTATAGCAGCAGTATCCCAATAATTGAATTACAATGACATAACACTTAGGTAAGTACATCTCTCTTTAGAAAATGATTTTTTGCATCTTTACATTTACTTTATGTGTATTGACACTAACGCTAGGTGGCTATGCAACACACGTGAAGCAGGGGGCAACTATTATACCTCAAATTTGACTTTCCCTAAAAAGGTCAAATGATGAAATGAACATTCGAGATGACTAGAGTCTGCTCATTCGTAACACCTCTAAAGTATACAACATTAGAAAACCTAACTGACGTTGTAAAATCAATCATTGGGCCATTAAGTTATGCTTCAACGTTATGAAATATAAATTATTAAAATAATAAGAAGCTTATTCCAAGAATTCCTTTCTCAAAACACTCAGCTTATTGGACCGGTGTTCATTTTATTAGACAAGGACCCAACTTCATGAAAAAATAAAAATTGATTTTGACAAAATAGACTTCAGAAACACATGTAGAAGGCTCCAAAACCTTCAAAAGTGGTCTTGAAATGGTCCAACACAACTTGAGTATTAGCACGTATCGCTCAGAAGTGTGCATAAACATCCCTAGTTGTTAGCACTAAAATCGAGGGTGAATTTGACAAAATGAACTTTGAAAATGAGTATGGAAGGCCTAAAAACCCTAGGAACTAACCTCAGAAAAGCCCGAATAAGCCCTGAATAAAGTGTCAAACACACAATTATGTGCACTTCGTGTGGTCATGCACTTTGTCCTAGGGACGCACACATGACCACGACTATACCACCCTATTCCACACATTTTTCACTATAAATAGATACCTCCACACCCCATTTTTAGGGGGAGAGCAAGTGGAAGCACACACACACTTAGAAATCTATCTGATCATAGGTGCTGGAAACCTTTTTCCATTTAGTTTTTGCTCTCCCACTATTTTTTTAGGTGATTAGTTCTCTTTTTAACCAAACCAGGCCTCATCTTTATCAAAGCACACTTTAAAGTTACACAAACTAGCATTATTCTGTTGTCATTTTGAACCTCTCCATGAGGAAAGCATAAAATCCCTAAAAGCTAAAGCTTTAAAACCCATACAAGCTTGGTTGAGTCTGAGGACCACATAATCACTTTAGCATGTGTATTTTATCGTATTTTATTTTATTTTATTATCACCAAGATTTGGGAAGTATTATTGTGCTTGTGTGATGAGATTAGCAATTTTGCATGCTTTATGAATAATCTATGCTTTATTATGTTCATTTCATATAATCATTATGCATCCTCTAGTTTCGAAACATGAAATAACATCATAAACATCAATAATGTGAAAATTTCATATCCTGGAATAGAGTCATCATGTTTTCGATCCAGTGATGACATCATGCATCTCCTATATTATCATTACAAACGGTGGGGTTTAGCGCGCGTCTAAGATTTTAGCAACTATGACACTATTTAGGCTCAAGGCCTTAGAGAACACACTAACCACTGTCACAAAGACATGGCATGGAGATGAGAAGTTGCCACCCAAGGTAATAACTGGGACAAATTGAAAAGGTGGTCCTCAATTCTCTAAAAGAAAGCTAGCACCACAACCAGGAGATTCTGGATGTGGAATACTAACTTCTCTTAGTCTCGCGTTCATTTAGAATAATTTTATAAATGATTGTTTCATCCTCTAATTACATTCAATTTTATTAAACCCTAATTAACATCCATCTAACCCAAAAGGCAACAAGTCAATAAAATTACAAGTAAAAATGCATAAAAAAGGCAATGTTCCTATGTCTAAACTATGTTAATTTTATTTTATAAGTTAGCTAAATCTACATATTTTATTTACAAGTGAAATGGACTTAATGGTGGGCCTACATTTTTATTAATTAGTGAGCCTAGATCTATGTCTTTTAGTCTGTGTAAGATATGGGCTTAAGTCTATTCAATTTTAAAGGAAAATTAAATTAGTGGGCCTAAGTATAACTTGGTTTTATTTTAAATGAAATGTGGGCCTAGGTCTATTTATTTTAAAAGAAATGAATTTAAATGGGCTGAGCTAAGTCTAAACAAGTTTTTAATTAACTAAGTGGGCCTAAAATCTAATTAACCTAATGGGCCTAAATTGATTTTAATTATTTAAAGTCTTAAATCCTTTTTAAGCCTATTTATTAAGTGGGTTAGACCTAAACATGGGCTTGGGGCCCAAAAACATAAAAAAGCCTAAAAAAATATAAAAAAACATAAAAACATAACAAAATCAAATCAAAACACATTCACATATGATTTCTAAAAAAACCTAATTTAATTACATATCAACCCTAATTAACTAAAGCCAACATTAATTTTAATTAATTTTTACCTAGTTGAACCTAATTACTAACTGATTTTAAATGCAGAAAAATTAAATCTTTTACTATTCCCACTACTGGGGCTATTACAAACTACGTACGAAAATTTAAACAATTATACACCCATGAATAACTACAGAGAACAAATAATGGTAAAATGAAAATTAAAACCCTAATATCTATTAGAAATCATAACAGATTATTCCACGACATTCCATGGATCTTCTGTTCATTTGAACACAAGTAGTATCATCCTCAATCCACAATCAAGCATCAAAACAAAAAAAACACAAAAAAATTAGATTATTAATGAAATTGAACAAGAAAACAATAACGAAATAAAATAAAAAATTCACAAAAAGAGAAGAGAAGAAAAAAAAAAGAATGTTGTGCATATGCTTTGAGATAGCCCCCTTATACTAGGATTTTCACCGTTGTTTTTTACTACTTGTTTGATTCTGGACTAGAAAGAGTGTTCTCAATAGCTTTTCGATTTTTAGGGTTTTTTTCTTTTTTGTGCAGTTAATTTTTTTACGTTGTTATTTCTGTGAATCTTTGAATTTTTTCCCAAAAAAAGCCCTTTACGCATGCAGACTCTGCTTTTAAATGCATAGTCTACGCGTACTGGCCTCCTCCAAATGAGGAATAGACTCATCTCTTATCAAAATAGACTGATAAGGATTTAATTTTTGAAAGTTGCGTGTTTTGAATGCATCAAAATCTTTTCCAGATAAAAAATAATTATAAAAATTCAATTTTTAACCAATTAAAACACTGAAAAATGATAAAAAAAATACGCAAAATTTTGAAAAAATTGGGATTTTATGAGTCAGAATTGTGCAATGCTGATCAGAAAATTGGATTTCTAATCAAAAATCTAGATTTTCGATCGGAATTGTGGATTTCTGATTGAAAATCAATAATTCCGATCAGCATTATGGATTTCCAATCAGAAATCCATAATTTTGATTTTGAAATTTTTTAATTTTTAATTACCAAAAGACCCCTAAAAAATTGACTTATTTGCAATCAAATCTTGAAAAACATTGCAATTTAGTCCCTAAAGTCTAGAAAATTGACAACCAAATTTAATTTTTGAATGAATTTCATAATAGGGGCTTACATCATAATTGTGCACAATTGCATCTCAAAATTGGGTGCTTACAGTCGCCCCCTTTTGTCGTTGTTTGCTTGATAAATTGCGACAAAGTAGTAGAAGCACATAATTTCAAAAGAAAGAAATTAGGACACTTGATTGTATCCAAAGTGATAGATTGATGCTCAAATTGTTGAGCAAAGTATGATGTTTGGCAAGTCTCATTATATTTCCTGCTCAATGTCTAGTGGACTTTGTGCAAATGAGTTTTCGCTATATTCCTTGTGGGACGTTTAGTGATGATAAATTGAAAACTTGCTATAGTTCTTGTGGAACGTCTAGCAATGATGAATCTTTTTATATTCCCTGTGGGATGTCTAACGATGCACACTATATTCCCTATGGGATGTCTAATGATGATAAATTGAAAGCTTACTATAGTTCCTGTGGAACGTCTAGCAATGATGAATTTTGTTTTATTCCCTATGGGATGTTTAATAATGCACACTATATTCCCTATAGGACGTTTAGTGTAGTTGAATTGAAAATTTGCTATAGTTCATGTGGAACATCTAGCAATGATGAATTTCATTATATTCCATGTGGGACATCTAGTGTAGTTGAATTGAAAATTTGCTATAGTTCTTGTGGAACGTCCAGCAATGATGAATTTCGTTATATTCCTTATGGGATGTCTAACAATGCACAATATATTCCTTATGGGACGTCTAGAAATGATAAATTGAAAACTTGCTATAGTTCTTGTGGAACGTCTAGTAATGATGAATTTCGTTATATTCCCTGTGGGACGTCTAACGATGCACACTTTGTTCCCTGTGGGACATCTAGTGTATTTGAATTGAAAATTTGCTATAGTTCTTGTGGAATGTCTAGCACTAATGAATTTCGTTATATTCCCTGTAGGAAATCTAACGATGCACACTATATTCCCTGTGGGACATCTAGTGTAGTTGAATTAAAAATCTGCTATCGTTCCCATAGAACATCTAGCATTGATGAATTTGAAAGTTTATGTCATAACTGCTATGTAGTACATAACATAATGAAGGTTATGACTACTGTGTAGAACATAACATAATCATTTAAAATTCATATCATAGCTATTGTGCAGCATATGAATCCTTTGATCGAAATAATGCATGCAAAAAATGAATTTTGTAATCTTGTTCTGTATTTTGTACTTGACAAAAAATTCAAAATCTAAGATTGATTATGCATTTTTAATAATTCAATGAATTATTAATTTGATGAATGTCATGATTTAATTAGGAACATGTTCCTAATTTGAATGCAATTATGGACCAAATTGCAAGAAATAAAAGATGAATAAAAAGAATATAAATTGGAAGGATGAAAATGGATATTTTTCATTTTCTATACCCTTCCCATGTTGATCACTTCCCTTCTCTTCCTATTCTTTTCCCTTTTTTTTCTTATTTTCTTTCCAATTGATTCACATTTTTCTTTTCTTGATTTCTTGATCATTTTTGGTCCAATTTTCCATCCGTCTAATCCAATGGATCATCCACAACATGGCCCAAGTGGGAGTGCAGACATGCAAGCAGATCTAATTATTCTGAGTCCATGTTTTCCACAGAATAAACTTGGACTATGAAAAGGTGATATCATCCTTCCTTTGACCTATTTGCATCTTCATAGGTCTTCACAGACTAGCAATGAGGTATTTTATGTCCCTTCTGCTTCATTTTGCAAGATTAATTTAAATAATTAACTATAATGATTAAATTTTATAGTGTAAAAATTTACATGCATGCTAACTAAATTAAAATTAAAAAATTAACTAGGATATGTAAGAAAAAATTCAAATTAAACATTGAAAAATAGTTGGGAGTCATCGGAATTGCATGCATGACCGATTGATTTTCTAGATTGTTGACCAAAAAATTGGATTTCCGATCGGAAAATCTAGATTTTCGATCGAAATTGTGGATTTTCGATCAGAAATCCATAATTCTAAGTCCAATTGGAAATCCATAATTTTGATTTCCAATTTTTTTACATGGGTCCTCTTTTAGTATTCCCCCGCCTTTCTTGTATTACTCAGCATGGATACCGCTAGAAGTTCACATTGATACTCTTGCTCATTTTTAGGCATTAGAGTACATTACACTTGCTCTTATTCTGATTCTCCTCTTAGTGTTCCCCCACTTTTCTCATATTACTCAGCGTGGATATCGTTGAGGGATTTATACTAGTACTCATTTTTTAGCATTGGAGTAGATTATATATGCATATTTATTATTCAAAAGACTAAAATGACACTTTGAAATTCAACCAATTTATACTGCAAGTCCATAGATTTTGTCTTTACATATTCTTCCCCTCGTTTGGGTGTAAAGTAAGCATTAAATTGATTAGAGTTTTAGAAACTCTCAGCATAGAATTGTCAACAAGACATTTGAATTCTGAGAGGCTAATAAAATAAAGCCACTAAAATCAAAAGTCATGAGATAATTTTTCGCACATGATATCATGAAGTGGATGAATTTACTCTCAATTTTATAAATTTTCTTTCAATTTATACTTTACTATAGAATAAAAAAGAGATAGAGTCCTTTGGTATTTGTTAGGGTGTTTATCACATAGAGTGAGATTTTGACTAGCAATTAGCTTTTGCTATCCTAGTCATTCTTATTGATGTATTGATTCCTTTCCTCTTCTTCGTTCTTTTTTATTTTCCCTACACAAAATACCATAAGTTAGTATGGTTTATTTGTAAGTGAAGAAATTTTATCAAAATGCAATGTTATTCTTTTTCATTCTTCCCTTTTTTGTTGGGGTGATGATGTCTCTAGTCATAGGGTCATGATATTTTGCCATCAAAATTATGGCTTTATTCTGTTGATGCTATGGTAGAGAGCTCCATCATTCCTCTTCCTAACATTTTCTATAAAAGAGAAGATTTATGAGTTAGAGATTTTTATTTTATAATCAAAGAATTTTTCAAAGTGCATTTATCCCAAGTTTTGAGTGCATTCTTCCCTTTTAATTATGATGTCTCTGATCGTAGGGTCATGATGTTCTACCATTGAGGTTATGGCCTTAAGCTGAATATTGATGCTATGGTAAAGGGCCTCATTCCTCTTCCTAATATTTCCTACAAAAGAAAAGATTTGGGAGTTAGAGGTTTTTATTTCACCATTAAAGAAGTCTTCATAGTGCATTCGTCTTAAGTTTTGAGTGCATTCTTCCCTTTTTAGGGCCAAGCGTATGTATCGCTGAGATGTTAGACCTTCTTATTACCATAATCCACACCTACAATGGTCTAACTGTTGTGGAGAGATATTCCAAATGATGCTCCTGATGAGACTATGGAGATGGATATTGAGTTTGAGGAGCTTGAAAGCCTTATCCAGCCTCTTGAGGTTATTAGGATGATGCTTCTTGGTAATGTCACTCCTTTTATTTTCATTCCTTTAGATGCTTTACCTGTGAATACTCTAACTACTTTCATGCACTTTTACAACACTAATCTCGAATGTTAGTACTGAAGTGTTTGGACAATCTTGACTAGGCTTAAAGACTTTATTATGCAAAGAAAGTATTTCATAGCAAATGTATGTAAGTGTATGCATGTTATGCATAACATGCATGATCCTAATAGGTCTTCTATTTGGAGCAAAGCTATGTTCATAGCTTGGAGTGTGAGAACGAGGTGCCTCACCAATAGCTTATAGGTTCAAGCATTTGATGCTTCATTATTGGTACTTCTAATGTTTGAGCTTCTGATATAGCCTATCAAACAAATAACCAGTCGAGCGAGTGGAATCTATGGCTTTACACTAGAGCTCATGAATGCCTGATGCACTAGTTACTGCTTCTACTATATGATAACTGTTATATCTATATGCTTGTAGTATACTCATTTCTACCCTGAGATCATTTTCACTAACTTTGTAGTTCTACTGTTGTATTTACCATTTTGCCCCTAACTTGTCCCAGAGTGACATTTTGCCCTCAGCTTCATTTTGAATTCATCCTAGCAATCACTTTCTTCATGTGCATAAGAGACTTGGTTTGATCATTATTATTATTGGCCCTTTGTCTTACTAACCCTATTAGCTGCAATCTCATGTATTAAAGATGCATAGGAGTGGGCAAACTGATTGAAGCGAGTTCTGGATGATGAAATTAACTGGACTTGCACTTCGAAAAATTCTTAAGCAAAATATAAGGCTTGATGCTGATGTAATAATTGATGACAGTTATAATGTATGGGTTAAAAAGCAAGTTACTAAGCCACTTGAATTCTCAAGGCATAAGGGGATGCTAGGCTTACAAGGAAAATTACAAAAGAGGTGGCAAAAAGAATATGTAACTAAAATAGTGATCTTATAGCTCTAATTTAGCTTTCATCATGTATTGTTTTTCCATTTAGATACTTATGTAGTATGATAAAGACCAGTATGCAATGTTTGAAAAAAAAATTTAAAATTCAATTTCAATCATTCATTAGGGCAAAAATGAGAACATTCATTACATCACATGATATATCTCCTATTATCAGTCAATCATGAATTTTCCTCTCTAATTTTTACCTTACTATTCTTTTTTCTCTTTTTTTTTTCTTATTCTCTCCTTATTCTTTCTCTTTTTTTTATTATTTTATTATTTTTTTCTCACATTTCCTATCTTCAGAAGTTATATCATGTGATATATGTATGTTCTTTAAATTTGCATTTGTGCCCATGTTGAATAAATCTAATTGAATTGAATTTATGTCAAACATACTGTATTAAATTATAATGAATAGTACCATTAGGATGTACATTACATAAGTAAGCATGGTCAAAATTTATATCATCGATCACTAAAAACTAAAATTTTATTCAATGAGACAAAGAGAAATTTTATTTCCTATTCTAGATGCCAGGAATGCTGAGTCTCATAATGGTTGTCCTTGAGGTGGTTGACATAACAACTCTTTAACCGTAGCACTGCCCATCCTCTCAGCTGCCAGCTTCATCACTTCCTCTTTGTTGTCCTTCATCAAATTCTCCATAATCTGCTCCTTGAAGATCTCAAACCTAGGGACATCTGCTCCAGCAACACTGACTGATTCCTTGGCTCCCAAATAGTATTTGCCTTCCCCTGGCTTGATGAAGTTCTGACTCAAAGGACCAACTTTTTCATAAAGCTTCCTTTTTTCTGCATTGAATCTCCTCCTTTCCCTTATACCTTTTGGCTTTGCTTCCCTTATAAAACCCAATCCTGTTGTGTCATTTTGATTTTTGAATCTTGGGAATTCTCCTTGTTCATTCTTCCCCAGTCCTTGTCTAAGCCAGTAATTCATGCTCTCCATCATTTTTGCTACTCTCAGATCCATTTTAGTCCCATCAAATATCCAAGCAATCTGGAAACCAGGGGGTGCACACACTTGTTTCTATTTATCCACTATGGATGCCATAGCAGCATTGGTCCCAGCTTCTATGGTCACAACTTCTCCTTCATAAGGGAATTTTATCTTTTAATGCATAGTTGAGGGTACCCCTCCCAAGGCATGGAACCATGGTCGTCCCAATAATAAGGCATAAGTGACTGGAATGTCCAGCATGGTATACTCAATGGTTGATTCCACAGGTCCTGTTTTAACCATAGCTTGGAATGTTCCCTCCACATTCTTGGTACTATCATCATAAGCTCTGATTATGAGGTTTGAAGCCGTCAAGTCATATACTTTTAGGCCCAGATTAAGCAGGATCTTTAGCGGGCATACATTTATAGCTGAAATATCATCTGCCATTACAAAATTAGTTCTCTTCCCTTTTACTTCAGCTGGGATAAATAATGCCTTATTATGGTTTCTTCCCTCCAAAGGCAAGTCATCATCTGAGAATGTTACTAGCCCATGTTTCTTTTTTGTCACCTTTGCTACCATAGCCTCAAGCGTAGCTACTGTTTTAATATTCATATTCAATAGAGCTTTGACAAGAGCTCTTATATGGCTGCCTGAATGCATCAGTAATTCCCAAATGCTGACATTTGCCTTAGCCTTCTTTAGTTGTTCCAAAATCAAATCCTCTTTATGTTCTTCTTCTATCTATGCATCTTCTCTTTCTTCTCTTTCTGTTACTCTTTATGTTTTCTTTTTTGCTACTTTATAATTATTCCCACTTTTAGTGACATTATTCACTTTAGGATCATAACTTCATACATTGAAACTGCCTGGGCTTTCTTCATCAGAGTCATACAAGATGTTAATAACTCTAATGATTTTGTCTCTTTTCCCATCTTTCCACACTTCCATTATGCATGTTTCCTTCCCTTTCAGATCTCCCATATTGAGCTTGCCTAAGTGTTGATTCAGTAAATCTTCAACTCCATCTTAAGACTATTCAAGAGCTAAAGGCCCATCCTTAAATTCATCACCCCACCCTGTAGGCACAATTGATTCAATAGGGATGTCAGTGGAAGCAGGCTTAGAATAGAATACTCTATAATCGAACTTGCCCAAAGGTTATCCCAACATATCTTTAACTCCTCTTGGTGACTGCTTGGGAATTTCAGGCTCTTCTTTTACTGGCTCATCATCAAAATCATCTCTCTAACCTGAGGGCTCAATTGATTCAATAGGGATATCAGCAGAGGGTGCTTTCAAGTAGAATACTCTATAATCAAACTTGCCTAAGGGTTGGCCCAGTAAATCTTCCACTCCTCACTATGGTTGTATGAAAGGTTCTCCATTAGGTATAGGGTTAAGGTCCTCGAAGGAGATTAGTAGTTCCCTTTGAGTCAATCATCATGGTGGTTGGTGGTGAAACATTTTGGTAGTCTAGGAAAGGGTTATTTTTGGTGTTTGGGTTGGAATTGGATTTCTCAGGGTCAGTGATTTTTCTAGAGTCTATCAGGTTTTGGATTTCGTGTTTTAGGCGAATGTAGGTATCTGTGGAATGGCCAGCTACTGGATGAAACTTGTAGTAATTATTTGGATCATAGCCAAGGAGATTTAGATTCGGGGGTTTGGAAAAGGTCAAGGGTTGGAGTATGCCTTTTTGAATTAGCCTCTTTAGGACTTTGGAGAGTGGTTGATTGAAGTTGGAGAACCTTCTAGGTTGCTAAACTGCACGCACCTTTACAGCTCGACTAGTACTTCCTTGTTGTATGCCCCCAGTTGGGTAGTTTTGAGTTCCTGTGCCTTTAGCAGTTTTCTTTTTCTCACTCTCAATTTTCTCAGCTTGTAACCCATCATCATAAAAATCCATAAAGGTTTTGGGATTCATCATCTGTAACCTCTCAACCAAATTAGTTGACACATTACAAACTGTCATTCTAACTTGATCCTTCTCAGCAAGCTTGTTTTTAATCATCCCTGCTTTATTCATGAAACGAGTTAAGAAATCAGAGAAAGGTTCATTTGATTTTTGTTTAGTTAACTCTAAATCCCTAATTAACACTTCCAATTGAGTGTTATAATCATATTGTTTCAAGAATACAGTACATAGTTCCTTCCAGTAAGCTCTAATAGACTTTTCTAACCCATGGTACCAGTTCACAACCATTCCTTCCAGAGACAACACAAATAGCCTAGCAACTACTGACAATGGTGCTTTAGTAGTGCTCATGGTTGTTGTGTATTGGCTCAAATTAATTCTAGGGTCTCCTCTCCCATTAAATTTTTATAGTTAAGGCATTTTGAACTTGTCAGGCAGCTTGTCACCCTCCATTTGTAGCATATCATCAAAGTCAAAAGAATATCCTATTCCTTGTCCTCTAATCAGCTCTTCCATCTTGGACATTTTCTAAGTCAATGCTTGCATCTGCTTGGACTGAAGGTCTTGAACCAATTCAAGTGATTCTCTCTTTGCCTTTTCTACCATGTAGTTTTCAATGTCTTCCAGTCTCACATCAATAGCAGGCACATTTCTAGTAGTAGGTGGAGGAGCTACAGCAATAGGTGGAGCTACTACAGCAAGTGGTTTTTCAACAGTAGCAATAGGTGGTTGTTCAATAACAGCAGTAATTGGTTATCCAGTAATAGGTTGCACTAGTCTGGCCAAAGCCTATCTTAGTTCATCTTGCATCATAGCTCTTATGTCATCCATCAAAGCTCCCTTAATGTCCTCCAAGGTCCACATCTCTAGTTGTTGTTCCATTTCAGTCTATTCAGTTTGAGCTGGTTCAACTTCTAGGAATAGTGGATTGATTGGACTCCCATCTAGTCTCTCCAGTCTGTGAAGAAGCTTTGAGCTATGGATTTCGGACTTAAATCAACTCTAGTCAATCTACCACCTCTTTATCCCCAGACACGAGAAGACCCAGATGAATCTATGATGGCTGCAAAATAAGGTATTAGTATGATGCATGGATTGTATGTATGCATGTATGCATGGTGCATGTGTTTATGTAACAAATAGCAGGAAATCACTTAGCAAGTATCAAGAAGCAATCAACAGGCAACATACAAGCATTAGCCTTCCAACCTTATTCCTCCCACACACGTGTTCAATGGCGAGTTTCTTTTCCTAGGATTTTTGGTCTTGGCCTTCATATCAACAAGGGATATTAAGAGCCGACGCGCATGCTACATCTCTCTTTAAAAGGATAAAAGCACATAAATAACATTTCTAAATATAAAGGTCTAGCCAAATCATTATTAGCCTGAATGAGCTTTAAAGGTATAGGCCTGGGCTTTTATAAATAGAAATACCTTATGGCAATTCAAATAAATAAGCACTTTGGGTAAAAATCCTAGGGGAAGTAACTAGGCCATTATATGTGGTTAGGGTCTGGTGAAAAGTTAGGGCTCCCTTAGCAAGATACTCTCCATTATGGACTTTGAGTTATAGGACAAGGTCAGAGGGGCCTAGCATCCTTTACCAACTCGAGAGAAGATTACCCCCCTTAAGGACTTGGGTTACAAACTTTGGTCAAATGAGTCCGGTAATCTCTCTTGAACTGAGTTAAGGCTAAGAGTGATGGTTAGCCAATCTATAACTCCATGAAGCTAGTGGAATCATGGAATCATAAACCAACACATTAGTTTAGTAAGGACATGCAGAATGAATGTAAAAATGAAATAATAATCGATAAAATAATTCTAAAGAACAGAAGTAGAATCAGTATCTCTTATCCCCAGTGGAGTCACCACTGTAGATGGCGGGGTTTAGTGCACGTCCAAGATTTTAGTAACCACAACACTGTTTAGGCTCAGGGCCTTAGAGAACACACTAACCACTATCACAAAGACATGGTATGGAGATGAAGAGTCACCACCCAGGGTAATAATTGGGACAAATCAAAAAGGTGGTACTCGATTCTCTAAAAGAAAGCTAGCACCACAACCAGAAGATTCTAGATACGGAATACTAACTTCTCTTAGTCTTGTGTTCATTTAGAATAATTTTATAAAAGATTATTTCATCCTCTAATTACATGCAATTTTATTAAACCTTAATTAACATCCATCTAACCCAAAAGGCAACAAGTCAATAAAATTACAAGTAAAAATGCATAGAAAAGGCAATGTCCTTATGTCTAAACTATATTAATTTTATTTTATAAGTTAGCTAAATCTACATATTTTATTTACAAGTGAAATGGACTTAAAGGTGGGCCTACATTTTTATTAATTAATGAGCCTAGCTCTATTTATTTTAGTCTGTCTAAGATATGGGCTCAAGTCTATTCAATTTTAAAGGAAAATTAAATTAGTGGGCCTAAGTCTAACTTGGTTTTATTTTAAATGAAATGTGCGCCTAGTCTATTTATTTTAAAAGAAATGAATTTAAGTGAGCTGAGCTAAGTCTAAACAAGTTTTTAATTAATTAAGTGGGCCTAAAATCTAATTAGCCTAATGGGCCTAAATTGATTTTAATTATTTAAAGTCCTAAATCATTTTTAAGCCTATTTATTAAGTGAGTTAGACCTAAACATGAGCTTGGGGCCCAAAAACATAAAAAAGCCCAAAAAACATAAAAACATAACAAAATCAAATCAAAACACATTCACATATGATTTCTAAAAAAAACCTAATTTAATTACATATCAACCTTAATTAACTAAAGCCACCATTAATTTTAATTAAGTTTTACCCAGTTGAACCTAATTACTAATTGATTTTAAATGCAAAAAAATTAAATCTTTTACTATTCCCACTACTGGGGCTATTACAAACTATGTACAAAAATTTAAACAATTATACACCCATGAATAACTATAGAGAACACATAATGGTAAAATGAAAATTAAAACCCTAATATATACTAGAAATGAGTATAGATTATTCCATGACATTCCATGGATCTTCTGTTCATTTGAACATAAGCAGTATCCTCCTCAATCCATAATCTAGCATCAAAACAAAAAAAACACAAAAAAATTAGATTAGTAATGAAATTGAACAAGAAAACAATAACGATATAAAATAAAAAATCACAAAAAGAGAAGAGAATAAAAAAAAGAATGTTGTGCATATGCTTTGAGATAGCCCCTTAGACTAGGATTTTCATTGTTGTTTTTGACTTGTTGTTTGATTTTGGACTGGAAAGACCGTTCTTAGTAGCTTTTTGATTTTTAGGGTTTTCTTCTTTTTTGCACAGTCAGTTTTTTTAAGCTGTTATTTCTGTGAATCTTTGAATTTTTCCCAAAAAAAAGCCCCCCCAGCATGCATGCAGACTCTGCTTTTAAATGCAGAGTCTACGCATACTAGCGTCCTCTAAAATGAGGAATAGACTCATCTCTTATCAAAACAGACTGATAAGGATTTGATTTTTTAAAGTTGCTTGCTTTGAATGCATTAAAATATTTTTCAGATAAAAAATAATTATAAAAATTCAATTTTTAACCAATCAAAACACTGAAAAGTTGATAAAAAATATGCAAAAATTTGAAAAAATTAGGATTTTACGAGTCGAAATTGTGCAATGCTAATCGAAAAATTGGATTCCCGATCGGAAATCTAGATTTCCGATCGGAATTGTGGATTTCCTATTGGAAATCCATAATTCCAATCGGCATTATGTATTTCTAATCGAAAATTCATAATTTTGATTTTCAATTTTTTTGACTTTTAATTACCAAAAGACCTCTGAAAAATTGACTTATTTGTAATCAAATCTTAAAAAACATTGCAATTTAGTCCTTAAAGTCCAGAAAATCGACAACTAAGTTCAATTTTTGAATGAATTTCATCATAGGGGCTTCCATCGCAATTGTGCATAATTGCATCCCAAAATTGGGTGCTTACAATCATCATATATCATCATAGCACAAATAATCATGCATGCTTACAGTGATTATTTGTGCTATGATGATATATGATGATAATATAGGGGATGCATGATGTCATCACTGGACTGGAAACATGATGACTCTATTCTGGGATATGAACTTTTCACATTATTGATATTTACGATGTTATTTCATGTTTCAGAACTAGAGGATGCATAATGATGATATGGAATGACCATAATAAAGCATAGATTATTCATAAAGCATGGAAAATTGCCAATCTCATCACACAAGCACAACAATATTCCCAAATGTTGGTGACAATAAAATAAAATGCAATGAAATAAAATAATCATGCCAACAGATTCGATTGAGCTTGTGTGGGTTTTGAATCTTTAGCTTCAAGGGATTATCAAGCATTCCTCATCAAGAGGCTCAAAATGATAATAGAATGATGCTAGTTTGTATACCTTTGAAGCGTGCTTTGAGAAAAATGAGGCTTGGTTTGGTGGAAAAGAGATATATAATTACCTAAAAAAAAGTAGTAGGAGAGTAAAAACTATCTGGAAAGGGGTTTCCAACGCCTTTGGTCAGATAGATTTTTGAGTGTGTGTGTGTTTCTACTTGCTTCCCTACTCAAAATAGGTTGTGGAGGTGTTTATTTATAATTGTAAGCACCCAATTTCGGGATGACTTGAGTTTGGATACGGTAGAGGACCTAATGATGAATATTGACTATGAAATTAGGTTTCTTGGATCTAATTTATTGGTTTTGAACTAAAATGTAAATTATTTTTAGGATTTATTTTAAAATTTTATTTATTTACTATTACTATTATTTGAAATAATTTTTTTTTTTAAAAAGGAAATTCAGCCAAAAGGCCAAATTAGCTTAAACAAAATGAAATAAAAAATTAAAGAGAGGATGGGCCAATGTTGCCCAAATGGACCAAAACAAATTGTAGTGAGAATGGCAGTAAGGCCATTGAATTTGCTATATAGCAAATTACCAATTCATGAACTGAACTTTTTTTTTTCACTTGATGGTTAAGATGAGATTGAGTTGTATTTGGATTTTGATTTTAATTATATGATTTTTTTTTAAATAAACAAGATTTCACATAGAAGGGGGAGGCTCCTAGGGTTATATGATTTTTTTCATATACTTTCTCTGATTCTTAGGGGAGCCACAATACACCCACTTGAATTTTTGTATGTTTTTCTTTAGTTCTTTGCAAAAAAAAAAAAATCATATCAAATAAACTAAAACCATAGACAAACATAACAAAAGTCACAAGCTTTCATTAATAGTGATCATCCTTTTGAGGGAAATCAATACTACATCTCATTCTTAAATCTTCTTCTCCTTCTTCTTTTATTTTGATTTTGATTTTATTTTTATATCTAAT
This sequence comes from Mallotus nudiflorus, assembly GCA_947683625.1. NCBI lineage: Eukaryota > Viridiplantae > Streptophyta > Magnoliopsida > Malpighiales > Euphorbiaceae > Mallotus > Mallotus nudiflorus. The sequence continues at coordinate 9,203,354 of CANTUR010000207.1, forward strand.
TTTATTATTATTATTATTATTATTATTATTATTATTATTATTTTAATCATTCATTAACAAATTTTTTATTTTTATTTTATTTTTTATTCTTTTGGTGGATATGGTAACATGAATTCACTATGGAGAACTTATGAAGATCCATGGAATGCCATGGATTGAATTTTGTATTTGAACATAGTGTAGACACATGGTTTGATTGGCTAATGAATTAGGGGCATACTGTGAGTTCCTAGTTTGATCAACCCACACCCAAGCCCAATAATGAGAAAATTTGAAGTTTGAATGCAAGGAGAATCCCATAATCCTCTTGGAAATAAGCCCTACGCCCTTCTAAACCAAGCCCAAAACTCTCTTAAAAATAGCCCAAGTCATGCCTAGCCCATTAGGCCCAATGCAGGGTAGGCTAGAGAGACGACACCTCTTTAAAGAGGTGATTGTCTCTTTAGCAGAAGCCAATAAGGCAATCGCCTCATCGTAGAGGGGCCGCCTCATCATAGAGGTGTTGCCTTTGTTGTAGCCACTTGCCTTTGCATTAAATGTAGAGGTGACAATGGTGGTTGATAATGGGCCCACCCCGACCAAAATTCAGTCTCTGAGAGGAAGAAAAAGAAATTTTTAGGGAAGAGGACAGCTAGGAAAAATAATTATGAGAAGGGGTAGTAGGGGCATGGCCTAGGAGGGAGATTAAAAAAGAAAAAAGAGAGAGGAAAAAAAGGAAGGAATTAACAATTCTAAAAAGAAAGAGAAACCAAAAAAGCTTTAATACTATGAAGGAAAAAGGGAGGACGTTTTGGAGAAATTAAGAGGAGAAAACCGAGAAAAAAGGGCCATTTTCTATAGGAGGAAGAGGAAAAGAACTTGAATTTAAGGGAAGTCCAACTCACACTCATCTTTGAGGGCCAATCATTTTGGATCATAATCATCTCTAGTAACTTTCCTTACTTCTTTCTTATGGTTAAGTCATTAGCTTGCATGACCCTTTATTAGTTACTATAGCTTTTAAGTTCATTATTGGTTAATTCATCCTATTCTTTTATGTTAATTACCTATGGTTTGCCATGATTTAATATGATTGGCTGAGTTTTAAGCATAAGAGTGTGTTTAGCGTTTTCATTTTAGTAAGCATTTGCTGAAAACATAGGTTTTTGTGATTTTGAGAGTCGTCCAAGTCTATTAATAGGGTGATTACCTTTTCAAAGAGGCATCACCCCACTATCCCAAGGCAATCACCTCTTCACATAAGCAATCACCACTTTTACAGGCCTTCCCACAGTCTCACTTCTCTTTCTTTGTGCATTATAGTCACCCGACCTGCTGATCGGGTGATCACCTCTTCATAGTGGCGATCGCCACTTTGACAAGCCTCCACATGTTTTGTAAAGAGTTCTATGACTTGTTTTGCATTCTCTTTGAGTATTATTCATTAATTATTAATTATGGGATAATTCTTTTATTTATGGAAGGGAATTAACCTCTGCTTGTTGTAGGAATTGTTTGGTGTCCTCTAGCCATCAAATAACCATCTGATTAGTTGGTTTTAAGGGACTTTTGCTTGTATAATTAGTTTATCATTGGTCTATTTTTGGTATATGTATGGTTTATTTTCTGTATATTATGCTTTATTTCATTCCAAAAGCATTGTAATCCTTAATCCCCTCTCCTTTGATTTTGAGTTAATGGTTGTAAATATTGATTACTTACTTTATTTATGATAAATGTTGGGATAAAGTGCATGAAAAGAATTAATGTGCAAATCCAGATTTAATCATAAAACTTGGCAATTATATAAAGGCAATTACAATCTACATGGAAATAAAGAACTAATTGAATAATTAAAGGTAATAATTCCCAAAACACAAACGAAGGCCAACCGTAAGGTTAGGTGAGCATTCAAATGCTCATACCCAGTTTCTGAACCCCGTTCTTTGGTGAAAGCTTTTGGGAACCTCTATGGAATCCAGTTGGCTTTCATCTAGGTGGTAACTCCATCTTCGACTAGGTTTAAGACCTATCTCATATTTCTAAGTGGGCCTCGAGCCTACACAGTGTCGTGGTCACCAAACACTTGGGTACGCGCTAAACCCCGCCGCTTACACATAGTTTTTAGGGTTTCTTGGTATTTTATTTATTTATTTATTTTATTGATTGTTTTATTTTGTATTTTAATTTATTTGAATTTTTGGGTTGTATTTAATTTTATTTTTAATTTGTAGTAGATTATTATAGTAGCGCCAGTAGTGGGAATAAAAGAATCCTGTGTATGTATTTTATGTTTGTTTTTAATTAATTGGTTAGTAAAATTAGGGTTTCAATTTGGTAAATTAATTAAAATTAATAGCTATAGAGATAATTAGGGTTTTTAATTAAAATTGTATTAGATTTAAGTGAATAGAATTAGGGTTTCTTGTTAATTATTTTATTTATTAATAATTTATTAATTAATTGTTTAAGGTCACTTTAACTAAATTAGGTTTTGTATTGAATTTGTTTCTTTGTTGGATTTTATTTTGTACATAAGTTTAATATTAGGTATAGTGATTTTTTAGGCCCATAATAATGTAGCTTAATAAGCCCAATTAAATAGGTTTAATTAATTAAAATAAATTTTAGGCCCATAATTAATTATAAATTAGGTTAGAGATAACTTAGGTCCATTTAGTTAATTAGATATAGGTTCACTTATGTTAATTAAAATTAATTTAGACTTAGCCCATTAAATTAAAGCCTTTTTCATAACTTGAAGATTTAAGATCATTCTAGAATTAAAACATGTAGAATTAGGCCCGCTAATTTTGAATATTTCATAATTTGTAGATTTTTGCCCATTTTTTAGACTTAAGGTCACTTAATTAAAATTGAGTAGGAATTAGGCCCATTAGCTTTTTTGATTCACTTGTAAATTAAAGTATGTAGATTTAGCCCATTTAATTAAAATCAATGTAGATTAGACTAACTTAAGGATTGTGAATTTAAATGAATGCATTGTTTACATGTATTTTTCATGACTAGTTTGCATGCAATTAATTGTTTAAATAAGGGTTTACATGAACTTGCATGTAAATATAGGGTAAGATAGTAATTTTAAATGAATATGAGACTAAAAGAAGTTAGTATTCTATATACAAAACTTGCTAGTTTTGGTGCTAGCTTTCTTTTAGAGAATCGATTACCACCATTTTTTATTTGTCCCAGTTATTACCCTGGGTGGCGACTCCTCATCTCCACACCATGTCTTTTTTATTAGATTATACTAACTTAGGGATTGTGAATTTAAACGAATGCATTGTTTACATGTATTTTTCATAACTAGTTTGCATGCAGTTAATTGTTTAAATAAGGGTTTACATGAACTTGCATGTAAATATAGGGTAAGATAGTAATTTTAAATGAATATGAGACTTAAAGAAGTTAGTATTCTATATACAAAACTTGCTGGTTGCGGTGCTATCTTTCTTTTAGAGAATCAATTACCACCATTTTTTATTTGTCCCAGTTATTACCCTGGGTGGCGACTCCTCATCTCCACACCATGTCATTTTTATAGTGGTTAGTGTGTTCTCTAGAGCCTTGAGCTCAGATAGTGTCATGGTTGCTAAAATCTTAGGTGCATGCTAAACCCCGCCATCTATAGTGGTGATTCCATTAGGGATAAGAGATACTAATTCTACTTGTGTTCTTTAGAATTATTTTATTAATTATTAATTTATTCTTACATTAATTATGCATGTCCCTATTAACCGATGGTGTTCATTTATGGTTCCATGATTCCACTAGATTCATGGAATTGTAAATTGGCTAACCATCACTCTTAGCCTTAACTCAGTTCAAAAGAGATTACCGAGCTCATCTGACTAGAGTCTGTAACCCAAGTCCTAAAGGGGGGTAGTCTTCTCTCAAGTTTGCAAAGGATGTCGGGCCCCTCTAACCTTGGCCAATAACTCAAGTCGTAAAAGAGGATATCTTGCTAAGGGAACCTTAACCTTTTTCACCAGACTCAGCTCTTATAATGACTTAGTAGCTTCCCTTAGGATTACCTAAATTGCTTGTATTTGTTGCCATGAGGTATTTTTTTCTATAATGGCCAAAGCCCATACTTTAGAAGCCCATTTAGGTTAATAAAGATTAGGCTATACTTTTATACCTAGAAATGTTGTTTCTATGTTTTACTGCTTTAAGAGATATGACATGTGCATTGGTTCTTGATATCCCCTATTGATATTAAGGCCAAGACCAAAAATCCTAGGAAAAGAGACTCGCCATTGAATATGTGTGTGGGAGGAATAAGGTTAGAAGGATGTATATACACTTGACTTATTATTTATTGCATAGCATATGCATCATGCATACATGCATTTCATGCATCATACTAACACTTTCTTTTACAGCCATCATAGATTCTTTCAAGTCTTTCTATTTTTGGAAATGGAGTAGTGGCAGATTAGTGAGAACTGATTTAAGTCTAAAATCAATAGCTAAAAAGATCCTTCATAGTTTGTAAAAGAGCCCTATCAACCCGTTTTACTTAGAAGCTACACCAACTCAAACCCAATAGATGAAACAACAACAAGGAGGAAACTGGACCCTAGAAGACATTAAGGGAGCTTTGATGGATGACATGAGAGCAATGATGTAGGATGAGCTAAGACAAGCTCTGATTGGATAAATGCCACCACTTGCTGCTGCACCTCCAATTACCACTAATCCACCTATTGTGGGTGCACAACCTGTTAACAATGACATTGTTGGGGGCAACCTTTAAATGATGCTAAGAATGTACCTACTATGGAAATGAAATTGGAGGATGTTAAGAACCGTATAGTTGAAAAAGCAATAAGGGAATCCTTTGAGTAAGTTCAAGTGCTGTAATCCAAGCAGATGAAAGCACTGACTCAGAAGATGTCCAAAATGGAAGAATTGATAAGAGGAAAGGGCATCAGATATTCATTTGATTTTGATTATGTGATGCAATTTGAGGAAGATAAGCTGCTTGATAAGTTCAAGATGCCACAACTGTAGAAGTTTGTTGGTATTAGAGCCAAGGATCCACCTTAGTTAATATAAAACTACTATGAGCACCACTAAGGCTCCTTTTTCTATAGTTACCAAGTTATTTGTAGTATCCTTTGAGGGTATAACTGTTAATTGGTATCATGGGCTAGAGAAGTCTATTCAAGCTTACTAGAGAGAATTGTGTACTGTTTTTCTGAAATAATATGACCATAATACCAAACTTGAAGTGTCTATAAGGGATTTAGAATTGACCAAGTAGAAGCCTAATGAATCATTTTCATATTTTTTTACTAGATTCATGAATAAGGCAGGATTAATGAAAAACAAGCTAGCTGAAAAGGATCAGGTTAGGATAATTGTTCGAAATGTGTCACCTAATTTGGTTGAAAGGTTGTACATGATGAACCTTAAGACATTTATAGACCTTTTATGATGATGGGTTGCAAGCTTAGGAGATTGAAAGTGAGAAAAAGAATATTGCTAAAAGCACCGGAGCAAGAAACTACCCAATTGGGGGCACACAACAAAGAAGCACTAGTCAGATTGTGGAAGTGCATGTTGTTCAACAACTAATGAGATTCTCCAATTTTAACTAACCTTTGTTAAAAGTCCTAGAGCACCTAATGCAAAAGGGCTTACTTTAACCTTTACCTAATCTAAACCCACCAAACACAAACAGCTCAAGCTATATCCAAAACAAGCATTGCAAATTCCATCAAAACCTTAAACACTTCACAGATAACTGCATCCACCTCAAACATGAAATCCAAAACCTTATAGACTCCAGAAAGATTACAAACTCTGAAAACCTAAGCACCAGAAATAATCCTTTCCCAAATTATTGAAATGTACCACCCCCAACTTCCATGATGATCAACTCAGGAGTTAGTGAGGAAGAAGTGCTAAGCTCCTTTGAGGACCTAGACCTTAAAACCAATGAAAATCTCATAATGCCCCTAAAGATATGGAAAGAGTAGAAGACTTGTTAGGACAACCCTGAAGCAAGTTTGACTACAAGGTGTTTTACACTAAACCACCTTTTGACATACCCTTTGGGTCGATTATGCCTACAAGATGGGGTGATGAGTTTGATGATAAGAAGCTGCTAGACAAGAAAGCAAAATGCACATTTGAAGTATAGAAAGATGAAGTCATGAAGAAATTTGGCAAAAAGATCTAATAATAGTTGTTATGTCAGCTGCCTGAAGGATAACCACTATGAGACTCAGTATCCCTAACATCTAGAATAGGAAATAAATTTTCTTATTGTCTTCTTTGAATAAAATTTTAGTTTCTTTAGAACTTATTTTGTTTTAGTGATTGATTATATGAATTTTAATCATGTTTACTTATATATTGTCATCCTAATGGTATTGTACATTGAGATGTTGATAGTATCTATATATTTGACATAAATTCAATTCAATTAGATTCATTCAACATGGGCACAAATGCAAATTCAAAGAACATTCATATATCACACGACGTGACTTCTAAAGATAGGAAATTTGAGGAAAAAATAAAAAGAATGATAAAAAAGAGAAAGAACAAAGAGAGAAAAAAAGAAAAAAAAGAACAGTAAGGTAACAATTGGAGAGAAAAAAATTTAGGACTGGATAATAACAAGAGTTATATCATTTGATGTAATAAATGTTCCCATTTTTGCCCTACTGAATGAGCAAAATTGAATCTGAATTTTTTTATTGAAATACTACGTATTCATCTTTGTCTTACTGCATACATATTTGAATGGAAAGACAATACATAATGAAAGCTAAATCAGAGATAAAATATCACTATTTTAGTTATGTTTTCTCTTATTACACCCCTTTGTGATTTTGTTTGTAAGTCTAGTGTCCTCTTGGACATAAATAATTTAGGTGGCTTAGTAACTTGCATTGCAATTATTATCTTATAACTATCATCAATTGTAGCACTAACATTAAGCCTTATGTTTTGCTCGAGAATCCTTTGAAGCTATAAGTCTTTCATATTGTCCAGAAAATCATGCCTTAATGGACAACCCTTGAAATCAGTAGTAACAATGATGATAAATTAGAGATGACCATATTGATGGTAGAGATGTGATGGAGAAAAATAAAGTTGAAGTACATAACCAAAATAAAGTGATTACACAAGCTAATGATTACATATTGCAACTTACAACAGGAGTAAATTCAGTTGATTTTAGAAGAATTCTCTTTAGTCAGTTCACTCACTCCTCTACATCTTCAATACATGAGACTGCAACTAATAGGGTTAGTAAGAAAAAGGGTCAATAATAGCAGTGAATGAATTGGGTCTCTTTCACACATGAAGAAAAAGACTATTATAATAGCATGAATGAATTCAAAATGAAGCTATGGGCAAAATGTAACTCTAGGAGCAGCTTAGGGGAAAAATAATAAATACAATACTGGAGTTTCAAAGTTAGTGAAAGAGATCTCGAGGCAGAAAGAAGTAAACTACAAGTATATAAATACATCAATTATCATACAACAAAAGTAGTAATAAAAAGAAAAGTTCAATAGTGCATCGGTTAATCACAAGCTCCAATGTACAGTGCATCAGACCCCACTTGCTAGCCTAGTCATCAGTTCAATGAACTACATCAGAAGGTTTGACATCAAGAGTACCAATAATGAAGCATTGAATTCTCAAACCTATAAGTTGTTAATAAATCACCTCATTTTTACACTCCAAGATTAGCAACATGGCTCTGCTCCAAACAGGAGACCTATTATGATCATGCATGTTATATATAACTTGCATACACTTGCATACATTTATTATGAAATACTTGTTTTGCATAATAAATTCTTTGAGCATAAGTGAGATTGTGAAAATACTTTGCTACTAACATTCAAAATTAGTGTTGTAAAAGTGTAGAAAGGTGTTCAAAATATTCACATCCGAGGGAAAAGGTTAACACGATCAAGGTGAACCTGATACTCAACAAGAATTTAGACCGTAGGAGCCAAATTGATTATGGTCCCATCCAGTAAGGGAATATCACCGACAGTGATACTTGCAAAAGCATTATCCTAGCAACCTCAAAGGACTGGATAAGAGTCTTAGGCTTATCAAACTCAGTATCTATCTCTATAGTCTCATCTAGAGCATCATCTGGAATATTTCTCCATAATAGTTAGACTAGTGTAGGGTATGGAATATGGTGATGAGAAGGTCTAACATGTCAACAATACATTTGTCAGCCCTATAAAAAGGAAGAACACACTCAAAACTTAAAATGAATGCACTCTAGAAAATTATTTGATGATAAAATAAGATCTCTAACTCTTGAACCTTTTTTTACAGGAGATGTTCAGAAGGGGAATTAAGCCCTCTACCATAGCATTAATGGAATGGAATAAATTTAAATGTAGCCCAAAACCACAACTTCAATGATAGAGTATCATGACCTTTGTGATAAGAGACATCATTATCATAATCAAAAGGGAAAAACAAAAGAGAATGAAGAAAAGGAAAGGAACTGATACATTAATAAGAATGGGCAAGATAGCAAATGCTAAACACTCATCAAGATAATAAAGGGAAGTAACAAAACTCTATTTCCTTAGATTCTATAATCCTAATAATAAAATCTATAAATTGAAAGTAAATTCATCCACTTCATGAGAACTTGTATGAAAATTTATCTCATGAACTTTGATCATAATCACTTTTTTTTATTAGCCTCACGGAATTCAGATGATTAGTTAACAGCTTTGTGTTGAGAGTTTATAAACTCTAATAAATCTAATGCTTCCTTTGCACCTAAATAAGGGGAAGAAAATGCAAAAACAAAATTTTTGGACTTGCAGTGTAAATTGCTTGAATGTTAAAGTATCTTTTCAGTCTTTTGAATAATAAATATGCACATAATCTACTCTAATGCTCAGAAATGAGTATGAGTACAAAATACCTTGATGGTATCCATATTGAGTAATATGAGAAAGGCAAGGGAATATGGAGATTCAAAATAAGAGCAAATATAATTTACTCCAATGCTAAAAAATGAGCAAGAGTATCAACATAAACCTTTGGCGGTGTCCATAAACCTTTGGCTGAGTAATACAAGAAAGGTAGGGGAATACTAAAAAAGGACCATGCCAAAAACTATTGTATTTATTCTAATGCTTTGTAAGAGTATGAGTATCCAAAGGATATTTCCAATTGTATCCAGGCTGAGTAATATGAGAAAGGCGGGGGAATACTCGGATAAGGAAGGAAAGCACAAAAATAACTTAAAGATTATTTTGATACTTAGAATTTCATCTTTTTATGTTCAATTTTCATAAGTTTTGTTTAGCAAATTCTCCTTAAAATTAGGTATGGAAGTAAGCTCTTCACTTGGTAAAAGATATGCTCTCAACATAAGATGGTTAACGATGCCTCTAACCTTTACAAATGGTCAATAAATGACAGTTATGAAAATAAAGAAATAGTGAGATTCATTGAGTGCATGCTATCTCATGATAAATTGATTAATTTTCTCATAACTTTTCAACATTATAATTCACTTTTTACATTCATCATGATTGAAACAAATTTCAATAAGTCTGTAGGAATTGCAAATCCAGAAGGAAGTGCATCTAACTTATAGAGTTGGTTAACACAACAAAATTTAAATTAGTTAGCAAAGAAATTCTAATTAGTCAACACAACAAAATTCAAAATCAATCAACAAAAATGCTAATTAGTTAGCATAAAGAATTCAAAGCATTCGACTCAAACAACCAAAGATAAAAATCGTGAGCAATTACGGACTACATTAGTAAGGGAAAGCAATAAAAAGGTTGCAATTAATCAGAATCATCAACAAGCAATGAAAGGATTATAGTTAATCATAAGCAGTTATGGACTATAGCATTATAAAAGAGAGCAATGATAGGATTGCAGTCAATTTGCAAGCAATTATGGATTGCAGTATCAAAGGTGAGCCAAGAAAGGGTTATAGTTAATTAAAATCAACCAAAAGTTATGGACTATAGCATTAAAGGCAAGAAATGAAAGGACTACTACCAATTTGCAAGAAATTATGGATTGTAGTATCATCAGTGAGCAATGGAAGGGTTGCAGCTAATCACGAGTAGTTATAGATTGTAGCATTGATACAATGCAAATATGCATAGTTATTTAGTATGTTATAAATTTTTTTTGTTTAATTTTAGTTAAGTTTATGTGTTTATTTAGTTATGAAAATGTTATTTTTAATTCCAAATGCTTTTTATGTTTTTTTATGTTTTATATATGTTTTTAGGTTCAATTGATGCATTAAAAGGACTTTGGACTTGTTAGAATGAAGTATGAAGCTCAAGAAGTAAAAGGAAGTTGAATTAATATTGTGCCAACTCGTTACAATTGGAATGAGTCATGACAGAGCCAATCCATGCTGACTCATCTTGGTGTGCCAACTCGTTCCATCACCAAAAGAGATGCAATTTTTCATCTTTGAGTAGTTTTTGTATTTTAGCCATAACTACTTTTACAGACATCCGAATGAGTTGATTCAAGTTTCATTAGAAACAAAACTTAAAGATCTAGAACTTTAATGAAGTAATAATTTTAAGATAAATTCATCTAGAGGAATAAAAATGCCCTAGAAGTTACTATATCTATATAGAGTAGTGACCCTTCAATCGAAAGGGTACCTTTCTAATTGTAACTTCTTTTAACCACCTCTAGGGTCTATATATATGTCAATTTTAACCTGTAAAAGGGGAGTAAAGAGAAAAATATCTTAGTTATATGTTAAGAAATTTGTGAGAAAAATATATAGTATGAGAATTAGAAATACATATTTTCATTAGGACTTAATTTATTATTTTAAAGATCAAGTTAGCAAGCAAGAAGAGAAGATTGCTCTACACCAAGCAAGTACTAGAAGGCTTAGTAAAAAGGGTTTTATCAATTCTCTTTCTTCTTCTTTTGTTGTTCTTTAACTATGTTTCTTGGCTAAGTCTTGTTTGAGAATTGCAATGATAAATTAAATAAGAACTACATTTTCTATCTTATCCTGTTTATGATTTAATTTCAATTACTACTTAATTAAGTTGTTTATGATTGATCACCATATGTAACTTATTTTAATAGAATTATTTACAATGAGAGTTGGAGTAATTTGGTGGATGTATAATTGAGATTACTTAAGAATTGGATTTACTTAGAAATAAGGAATTCATCTTAAGGGAAACAATTAGTAGATTTACTTGTGATTTCCTTGTCTATCTCTATAATATACTAATACAACTTGTAGAATCTAGATGAGAATATCCTTAATTGATAACGAGATTTGATTTTATGGATTTATTGGTATAATGTGATTTATGATTTTCTCTTATCTCTATAATACATCGAGAGAGCTTGTAGACTCTAAGAGGAAATACTTATAATTGATAATAAGAGTTACTTTTAGGGACTTACTTTAATTTGATAATGAGAGTTTCTTTTAAAGATTACATATACTAATTTCCAATTAATATGTTTTATGATAATCTTTTATAAGTTCTTGTTTATATTCTGAATTGTGATTTTCATACATATATATATTTGCTTTTTATTTCTGTTTAGTATTATAGTATATTAGTAGTAATTAGATTTCTTAATTTGTTCTAATTATTATCTTAACTTAGTTTTGCCTATCCATTTGAGTAACTAATCAGTTAATATAAAATTTTAATTAATTAATTCTAAGCGGTTAATGTAAAATTCCCCAATTCCTAGTGTTTGACACCCTACTTACTTTATACTAAGTCCTTATAGACTAGGGTTATACAATTCTACCCGCTTCAAAATTTGGCACCATTGTCGAGGAATTTCTTAGTCTAATTGGTTTAAAATTTTTTATTAACTTAGGTTAGAGAAAGGTTGTTTTAGGCCTTGTTTTTACTTTTGTTTTGTTTTTATTATTATTATTGTTGATTGTTTAGTTTAATTTGTTCAATTGTGACTTTACATTTTTTGTTTTATGCTTACTAGAAGTATTAGTGATAATAATTTGTACTTTAATCCTAAAATTGATTTACTTATACAAAATTTGCATAGGGAACAAAGGCAAAGAAGAGAAAATTGACAAAATTTTAATAATATGGCTTAACCAGAGAGAAGGACGTTAAGTGATTTTGCAATGTCTGACATCTTGGGTAGTTTCAGTGGAATTGTGGCTCTGGCTATTGCTAACAACAATTTTGAGATCAATCCAAGTATTATCCAAATGGTATAAAATAATCAGTTTGGAGGCTTACAAGGAAAAGATCCTTATGCTCACATATTGACTTTCCTTAATGTGTGTGCAACCTTTAAGATCAATGGTGTGACGAATGATGCAATAAGGCTAAGACTCTTCCCTTTTTTAGTTAAGGAAAAAGCACAACTTTGGCTTGCTAGTTTGCCAAATGAATTAATCACAACGTGGGATCAATTGAAGCAAGCATTTTTGTATAAATATTTTCCACCACATAAGACAGCAAGTTTCGAAACGAGATTACCACTTTCAAGCAAAATGGAAGTGAGATAATCTATTTGGCTTGGGAGAGGTTTAAGGAACTTCAATGGCAGTGTCCACATCATGGTTTTCTAGATTGGATGATTCCTTAAATTTTCTGTAATGGATTGATGGATGAAAATATAAACATTGTCAACGCAGCATCTAGTGGGAAATGGATGAATAAAACGGCTAAAGAGGCTATTACATTGCTAGAGGAACTTGTATTATAAGGATACATGGGTGAAGAAGATAATATGGCTAAAGCAAGAGGAGTTTTGGAACTTGACACAATTAAGATGCTAAATGCAAAGGCAAATGCCCTCACCAAATTGGTAAGTAATTCTCAAAATTATTCATTATAATGTGCTAATGTTATTTATGAGACTTGTGGAGGATCTCATTCTTATTCTTAATGCAATGCAATTGCAAATGAGGATATTAATTATGTGCAAAGAGGTTTTAACCAAAGAATGGGGTTGAATTCCAACACTTTTAACCCTCAATGGAAAAACCATCCTGGATTCTCATGGTCAAACCCATCCTCTCAATTAAACCCTCCATATAACTGAAACACTAAACCTCAAAACCATCCTGGATTTTCCATGAAACAACCCTTTAATCCTACCCAATCTAAACCCAACCTTGAAACTCTTATGGAGCAATTTGTTAACCAATAAACAGCCATCAACAAAGAAAATGAGGAGCAATTTAAGCAACTCAATTCTAAACTTGAGCAGATTGCTACCCATAACCGCATCCTTGAAACCCAAATTGCCTAACAAGCCTTTAACTCAAACACTAAACCTTTGGGAAAGCTTCTTAGCCAATCGGAGTATGTACAAAAAGAGTCCTATCAAGCAATCACATTGCATAGTGGTAAGGAGGTTGAAAAGGATCTTAATAAGAAAAATAAAAAGGTTAATAATGATGATGGAGAAGAGATTAAGGAAGTGGATGTTAGAAGTAAAAATGATGATAAAAGTGCAAAGAAAGGTAATAAGAAAAGGGCCATCCTATTAAAGAATGATGAACCAAAGGTAGATATTAAATCTCTTCCTTTTTCTCAAAGGTTCATAAGGCGGAATTTGGATAAGAAGTTTGGTAATTCCTTGATTATCTTAAGGATATCACTATCACTATACCATTTATGGATGTTATTAAAGATATGCCAGCTTGGGGTAAATTCTTTAAGGATATTGTTAGCCACAAGAGTAAGCTTGAAGATTATGGTTTAGTATCTCTTGTTGAAGAATCCAAGGCTATGTACTTCAAGTATCCACTAAAGCTTAAAGATCCTGGTTCATTTATAGTTCCTTATGTAATTAGAGGTATGCATTTTGATAAAGTTTTATGTGATATTAGTGCTAGTGTTAGTCTTATGCCATATTCAATTTACAAAAACCTTGATTTATAAGAACTTAAACCTACTAATATATGTCTTTCCATGGCGGATAAATCTATTACATATCCACTTGGCATTTTAGAAAATGAGCCAACAAAAGTGGGTAAGTTTGTGATACCAACTGACTTTGTTATATTAGAAATGGAGGAGAATCTTGAGATCCCAATTTTGTTTCAAAGACCATTTTTTAGGACAACAGGAGTAATTATTTATATGAAGAAAGGAAAGATCACATTGGAAGTGAATAATGAATGTATGGAATTTGATGTGCTGAATATAATGAAGTCAACACCTATAAAAGTGGCAAGTAGAATTGATTCTATTGATGTTATTAATGGATGCATTGAAGAAGTAATTCATGCATGTTTAAGGAATGACTCTATTGAGATATACAAGAAGCAAGAAGCTAATGATCAATTTTTTGAGGTAATCCCATACAAATCTTCTTAATGGAAATCAAGATTTGAACCTTTAAGAAGCGAGGATGATCCAAAGAACAATACACCTTGTGAGGAAGTCAAGGTGGAGCTCAAGCCATTGCCATCAAAACTCATATATGCATTTCTTAACTCCAATCTTCAATTTCCTTTTATTATTAATTCATCCTTGCCTAGTAATGATGTTGATGTTTTATGTGATGATTTGAATAATCATAATAGTGCCATTGGTTATTCTATAAATGATTTGAAAGGTATTAGTCCAAATATATATATGCATAGAATTCTTTTAGAGGAAAATGCCAAGCCTTCTATTAAAGGTCAAAGGCGGTTGAATCCCACTCTTAAAGAAGTGGTGAGAAAAGAAGTGACTAAGTTGCTTAATAATGGAATCATTTATTCCATTAGTGATAGTAATTGGGTAAGCCCTGTTCAGGTTGTACCAAAGAAGGGAGGCTTAATCATTGTTAGAAATGAATCTAATGATTTGATACCTACTAGAACTATCACAGGATGGTGTATATGTATAGACTATATAAAACTTAATAAAGCAACTAGGAAAGATCATTTCCTATTGCCTTTAATTGACCAAGTTCTTGAAAGATTAGTAAACTTTTCTTATTTTTGTTATTTGGATGGACTTAGTGGATTCTATTAAATTCCTATCCATCATAAGGATCAAACTAAGACTACTTTTACATGTTCGTATGGAACTTTTACTTTTAGACGTATGCCTTTTGGTTTATGTAATTCACCATCTCCTTTTCAAAGATGCATGTTTTGCATATTTAGTAATCTACTCAATGATTGTGTAAAAGTTTTTACGGATGACTTTAGTGTCTATGGTACTGACTTTTCTAAATGTTTAGATAACCCATCTAAAGTACTTGATAGGTGTATTGAGCATGGATTAGTATTAAACTAGGAAAAGTGCCATTTCATGGTGCAAGAAGGCAAAGTTCTTGGACATATGGTTTCAAAGCGAGGCATTGAAGTCGCCAGGGTGAAGATAGAAGTGATTGAAAAATTACCACCTCTGAAGTATGTTAAGGATATAAGAAGTTTTCTTAGACATGCAGGCTTTTATCAAAGGTTTATTAAAGACTTTTCAAATATAGCAAAGCCATTGTGTAGGTTACTTGCTAAGGAAGCTACTTTTGAGTTTGATGATGCATTCTTGGAAGCATTCAAAATTTTAAAGAAGGCTCTTGTTTTCGCACCTATCTTGCAACCACCTAATTGGGAACAACCATTTAAGATAATGTGTGATGCTAGCAACTTTGTTGTAAGGGTTTTTTTGGGACAAAGAAAAGAAGGCAAGCCTTATGTGATTTATTATGCCAGCAAGCTACTTGATGAAAGCTCAAATCAACTATACCACTATAGAAAAGGAGCTACTTGCTATTGTTTATGCATTTGAAAATTTTAGAGCATACCTTCTGGGGTAGAAGGTGATTATTTATTCAGATCATGATGCTCTTAAGTATCTTCTAAGAAAGAAAGATGCAAAACCTAGACTCCTACGTTGGATCTTGATGCTTCAAGAGTTTGATTGGGAAGTGAGAGACACGAAAGGAAGTGAGAACTTTGTAGCAAATCATCTATCAAGGCTAGATCAAGATGGATTAAAGAAGCATGATGATGGTGTGCCAATCAATAAGACATTTTATGGTGAACATCTTATAAGTGTCGCATCAAAAGAACTTTCGTGGTTTGCAGACATTACAAATTATCTTATAAATGGTATTTTTCCTTATGGTATGGATTATAAACAAAGGAAAAAAATTTTACATGACTGTAGATTCTACTATTAGGAGGAGCCATTACTTTACAACAGGTGTGCAGATGGTTTGATTAGAAGATGCATTCCTCAAGATGAAATCCAAGATGTTTTGAAGCATTGTCATTCTTTCGATGTTAGTGGACATTTTAGAGCATCAAGGACAACATCTAAGGTACTATAATCTAGTTTTTAGTGGCCTACTTTGTTTAAGGATGCTAGAGAATATGTGCTTATATGTGATAGATGTCAAAGGATAGGGAATATATCAAAGACACATGAGATGCCTTTGAAAGGGATTCTTGAAGTCAAAATCTTTGATGTATGGGGAATAGACTTCATAGGTCCATTTCCCAGTTCCTTGGGTTACAAGTATATTTTGGTCATGGTTGATTATGTCTCCAAGTGGATAGAAGTAATGTCGACAGTGACAAATGATGCTAGAGTGGTTAAGAAAATTCTTAAGAAAGTAATTTTCCCAAGATTTGGTACCCCTAGAGCATTAATAAGTAATGGAGGTTCACATTTTTGTAACCCTGTGATTGAAGCTCTCTTGAAGAAGTATGGAGTAACACACAAGGTTGCTACTCCATATCACCCATAAACAAGTGAGCAAGTTGAGGTGAGTAACTGAGAAGTTAAATGGATTCTTGAGAAAATAGTTTCCTCATCAAGGAAAGATTAGGCATTGAAGCTTGATGATTCATTATGGGCATAGAGGATAGCTTTTAAGACTCTGATAGGCCTTACTCCTTATCAATTGATTTATGGGAAGTCATGTCTTTTACCCATAGAGCTTGAGCATAGGCATATTAGGTGACTAGAGCTTTGAATTTTGACTTGATGAAGGCAAGTAAGAAAAGGTTACTTCAACTTAATGAACTTAATGAGTTAAGAATGAATGCTTATGAGAATGCAAAGTTATATACGGATTGTACTAAGTTATGGCATGATAAGAATTTGATCAAAAAAGAATTCCATGAGGGAGAACTTGTTTTGCTTTATCATTCAAGATTGAAATTATTTCTAGGCAAGATGAAATCACGTTGGTCAGGTCCTTTATGGTTATTAAGGTATATCCTTATGGTGCAGTGGACATTACTAATAATAAAGGGAAATCTTCAAGGTAAATGGACATCGTCTCAAGCCTTACTTGATCGGTGAAGTAACTACTCTAAATCAATCTATCTCTCTCTACTTCTTGATGAAATAAAGGTAAGACTTTTAACTTTAAGACAGTAGCACTAACATATTTTTATTTTATTATACATTTTTTTTACATATTATTTTCCTATTTCATTCTTATTTTATTTCATTTAATTAGCAAAATTACTTTAGTTTTTATAATTACAAAGTTATTTTTATAAGGTTTTTGAAATCACACATTTTTAATTTCATATTATTTCTTTTCTTTAATTTAATTTACTTATTTTCTTTACTTGCATACTCGTAGTTTTAGTATACATTTGGTATATTATTAGTATATATTTAGTTTATGATTAGTTTTTATCTCATTTTAATGCATTTCTTTTACACATATTATTTTATTGATAAGTTAGAATTAATTTGTGCATAATAGTGACTATCACGAGTCATTACAGAGACACAGTGTGTCGAGTTGTTTCCTAAAGGATGACTCGATCTAAGAATGAAGGCATGTAATGAGTCCTTACAGTGTAACGACTCGTAATAGAGAGTCAGCGTGCCAAGTAGTTACACTTGGCATGACTCGACCCATCATGCAGGAAGCCGTAATGAGTTATTCCTGAGGATTGACTCAAAATAGAGACACATCGTGCCGACTCGACATACCGTGCCGAGTCATCCCACCTTCACACACATATGCATTTCACAAATTAAACTATACACACTTATAATAATCCTAAATTAGCACCTTTTACATCTTTTATTTAATGTTTATTTATTTTTAAATTCAAATTTGGATTGAAAAGTTGTCTTATTATTTTAAAAAGGGCCAAACCTTTTCACATTTCAACACACCTTTTCACATCCACACACACACCTTTTCACATTACTTTTACACAACTATTTACTAAACCTTACACCCCTATAACACCTTTTGACCACCCAATCTCCCATATCTTCAATTCTCAAAAACAAAAAATGAATTTCAATATTTAAACACACTTACATATATACTCTTCATTCATCTTCTCTATTCTCTCTTCCATAACCACAAACTTTTCATCTCTTCTCCACACAACAACCAAAACCCTAATCAAATCCCACCCTCCCTCTCATTTCATTTTTCCATTTTCATTTCTTGTCCTCTATATATTTCTGCAAAATTCTAAGTTTATTCAAGCAAGACTAATGTTATAGGTAAGACTAGAAGATCATCATCCAAAAGACCACACATTGAACAATCACCCCAAAAAGAGGAGGAAAATATGAGTAAGACTTACAAGGTTAAGTTTCTCATCCTTTCATATGTAGAAGGTGCTAAGTTGACAATAATAAGGTTTAGAGAAATCTTGAGTTGCAAGTATATTCCTAACTCTTTCTTAAACAATATGGGTATGCTTGAAGTGTTTGATCAATTGCTCACTTAATATGGTCTTAAGAAATTTGTCTCTATGCATGAGGATACTTATTTTGATTACTTATTAAGTTTTGTACTACCTTGGATGTTAATGAGAACAATTCAAAAATTCTAGAATTTAGGATGGAAGGAAAGAATCACCAACTAACTTATTGTTTCATGAACCGTGTGTTTGGTTTTAGAAAGGAAAGATTATGTGATCCCCCATCTAATTTCAAGTTGAATGAATTTTGGACATTTTTTACTGATTTGAAAACCCCATTTCAACCTAAAAAAGCAAAGGCAATGTTCATTAAAGATATGAAATATTGGTTGTTGCATAAGGTCCTAGTATGTGTTATTTTTCATAAGTCTGAGTTTAATAAGGTTTCTGCACAAGAAATGTTTCTTATGTCAGGTATTCATAACCATAAACCAATTTATTGGACTTACTGGATATTTAATTAGTTATTTTCTTATGCTCCATATAAGGATTCACCCTTAACACATGGGCATATGATCATAATAGTTGCAAAGGCCTTGAATGTTGATCTTGCCAGTTTACTCGCAAGGTTGAATGCTCTTCTTTTACTAACCATGCTTTTGTGAGAGGAGAAGTTATTGATGTAAGATTTTGAATTATTCATACCCGATCATTTTCATGTTGGTATGGAATTTCTGGATCATCTTGAGTTAAGGAACCACCTACCGAATATCAAGCAGAAAGTGACCTGGAAGAAGAACTTCCTCAATATCAACCATATGGAGATATTCCATTGCTTACTTACCCTCTCCACAGTGCTGAACAATCAAATTTCCATGCAAAGGCAATTGAATGAAATGGCGTTTCACCAAAAGTAATAGGCTCTTCATCAACAAAAATTGGAGTACAAGTTGAACCAATACTTTGCTCAATCCGGACACTACATTGAGTCTCTGTCCATTTCTCCAACTGATGACTAGAGACGTACTTCTATCCTTTCCTTTGCTTTTCTTTTACTTACATTGAGGACAATGCATGTTTTTAAGTACGGGGGAAAGGATAGATAGATATATTATTATTAGTATATTAGTTACTTATATATTAGGGTATTATATTAGTCTACATTTTTATGTATTTGCATTAATGTTGATTATTCATTTTGCTCCTATATTTAATAAGTAGTCATCCTTAATAGTTTTTTTTTTAATTTTGATTGAAGTTAATATGTTTTGTTAATAGTGAATTTGTATTGCTCAATTGGTAGACGTCTAAGTTTTATGTAATATAAGTAATAAGTTTATGTTTTTATCTCTTTTTATTATTTCTAAAGTCTAAAGAATGTATTAGTCAACTTGCTAACTATGCTTTAGGCTAAATAATAATGATTTAAGTTTTGGTTTTCTTAAGCACTTAGGTAACCTTAGAGAAACTATAGCCATAATACATAAAACACTTGCTTTTCAATAATGGTTGAGGACAATGAAAAGAAAAAAAATAAAAAAAATAATAAGTAAATAATGCTTGTGATATGATGCATCTTGAGTAAGTTATGTGCAAATGAGTATTCTCCTTAGTTGCATTCATTCGGAAAAGGATGTATAATGTCACAAGTAGATGGATCTCAAGTAAGTTGTGTGCATTTGTGTTTGCTCCTCATTTGCATTCATTCAGAAAGAGTACATCTAGTAAATATACTTATGAATAAAAAAAGTCTAAAAATGCCATGAGAAAAGTAAGTTATTATGTGTGCTTAACATTGTCTCTAGGTTTTTTTTTGTCCTAAGAATCCCTAAGTTTGAAGTATAACTATTTTGGCTAAGAAGCTTGGTTAGAACTTTGACTTTGCATTTTTTTGATTTTATTCTTAGTAGATTGAGATAAATTGGTGAACTTATTGCCTATGTTATAAAACTTATTTATTTTACCATTGTTGAGCATTGAAAGTTCAATTATTGAATTATTTTTCTTCTAACTTCATTCATGATTAAAGTGACTTATTACGGATGCTAAATTTATTTTGGGAGTAAATGAAAATTTTGTTAATCTTTTTCATATTAGATCTTTTATTTGCTTGAGGGCAAGCAAGGTCTAAGTGTGGGTGAGTTTGATACAATGCAAATATGCATAGTTATTTAGTATGTTATAAATGTTGTTTTGTTTAATTTTAGTTAAGTTTGTGTGTTTATTTTGTTATGAAAATGTTATTTTTAGTTCCAAATGCTTTTTACGTTGTTTGTATGTTTTATATATGTTTTTAGGTTCAATTGATGCCTTAAAAGGACTTTGGACTTGTTAGAATGAAGTATGAAGCTCAAGAAGCAAAAGGAAGTTGAATTGATACTGTGCCAACTCATTGTAGCTGGAACAAGTCATGACAGAGCCAATCCTTGTCGACTCATCTTGGTGTGCCGACTCATTCTATCACTAAAAGAGATGCAATTTTTTAACTTTGAGTAGTTTTTGTATTTTGGCTATAACTTCTTTTATAGACATCTAAATGAGGTGATTCAAGTTTTCCTGGAAAGATAACTCAAAGATACAGAACTTTAATGAAGAAATTATTTCAAGATAAAGTTATAAAAAAGGACAAAAATTCCCTAGAAGTTACTATATCTATATAGAGTTGTGACCCTTCAATCAAAAGGGTACCTTTCCAATTGTAACTTCTTTTAACCACCTCTAGGGTCTATATATATGTCAATTTTAACCTGTAAAAGGGGAGTAAAGAGAAAAATATCTTAGTTATATGTTAAGAAATCTGT
Source organism: Mallotus nudiflorus (assembly GCA_947683625.1). NCBI lineage: Eukaryota > Viridiplantae > Streptophyta > Magnoliopsida > Malpighiales > Euphorbiaceae > Mallotus > Mallotus nudiflorus. The sequence continues at coordinate 9,224,759 of CANTUR010000207.1, forward strand.
GAGAAAAATATATAGTATGAGAATCAAAAATACATATTTTCATTAGGACTTAATTTATTATTTTAAAGATCAAGTTAGCAAGCAAGAAGAGAAGATTGCTCTACACCAAGCAAGTACTAGAAGGCTTAGTAAAAAGGGTTTTATCAATTCTCTTTCTTCTTCTTTTGTTGTTCTTTAACTATGTTTCTTGGCTAAGTCTTGTTTGAGAATTGCAATGATAAATTAAATAAGAACTACATTTTCTATCTTATCCTGTTTATGATTTAATTTCAATTACTACTTAATTAAGTTGTTTATGATTGATCACCATATGTAACTTATTTTAATAGAATTATTTACAATGAGAGTTGGAGTAATTTGGTGGATGTATAATTGAGATTACTTAAGAATTATATTTACTTAGAAATAAGGAATTCATCTTAAGGGAAACAATTAGTAGATTTACTTGTGATTTCCTTGTCTATCTCTGCAATACACCGAGAGAGCTTGTAGACTCTAGATGAGAATATCCTTAATTGACAATGAGATTTTCTTTTATGGATTTATTGGTATAATGTAATTTATGATTTTCTCTTATCTCTACAATATATCGAGAGAGCTTGTAGACTCTAAGAGGAAATACTTCTGATTGATAATGAGAGTTACTTTTAAGGACTTTACTTTAATCTGACAATGAGAGTTGCTTTTAAAGATTATACACACTATTTTCCGATCAATAGGTTTTATGATAATCTTTTATAAGTTCTTTTTTATATTCTGAATTATGATTTTCATACATATATATATTTGCTTTTTATTTCTATTTAGTATTATAGTATATTAGTAATAATTAGATTTCTTAATTAGTTCTAATTATTATTTAACTTAGTTTTACCTATCTATTTGAGTAACTAATCGGTTAATATAAAATTCTAATCAATTAATTCTAAGCGGTTAATGTAAAATTCCCCAATTCCTAGTGTTTGACACCCTACTTACTCTATACTAAGTCCTTAGAGACTAGGGTTATATAATTCTACCTGCTTCAAGCAATGAAAGGTTTGCAATCAAATTTGTAAGAAATTATGGATTGTAGCATCATCAGTGAGCAATGAAAGGGTTGCAGCTAATCATGAGCAATTATAGATTGTAGCACCATCGGTGAGCAATGAAAGGGTTGCAGTATCATCAACGAGCAATGGAAGGGTTACAGCTAATCACAAGCAATTATGGATTGCAACTAATCACGAGTAGTTATGGACTATAGCATCAAAGGTGAGCAATGTAAGGGTTGCAGCTAATCATGAGCAATTATGGATTGTAGCATCATTAGCGAGCAATTGAAGGGTTGCAAGTAATCACGAGTAGTTATGGACTATGGCATCAAAGGTGAGCAATGAAAGGATTGCATTCAATTTGCAAGTAATTATCCATTGTAGCATTATCAGTGAGTAATAAAAGGGTTACAACTAATCATGACCAGTTATATATTTTAGCATCAAAGGCAAGCAATGGAAGGGTTGCAGTTAATCGTAAGCAATCATGGATTGTAGCATCATCTGTGAGCAGTGAAAGGTTGTAGTTAATTGTGAGCAATTATGGATTGCAGCATTATTAGTGAGCAATGAAAGGGTTATAACTAATTGTGAGCAATCCAAGGATTAGCACGTATCGGTCATAAGTATGCATAAACATTCTTAGGTGTTATGCAATAAAATTAAGGCTAAATTTGATAAAATGAACTTTGAAAATGCATCTAGAAGGCCCGGAAACCCTATGAACTAACCTCAAAAAAGCCCGTATAAGCCCCGAATGGAGTACCAAGCGCAGTCACATGCACTTCGTGTGGTCAAGTGCTCTATCCTAGGGACGCGTGCATAACCACACACATACCCACCTATTCCACACATTTTTTACTATAAATAGACACCTCCACACCCTATTTTAAGGGGGAGAACAAGTGGAAGCACACACGCACTCAGAAATCTGTCTGATTGAAGGCACTAGAAACCCTTTTCCATATAGTTTTTGCTCTCCCACTATTTTTTTAGTTGATTAGATCTCTCTTCCACCAAATCAAGCCCCATCTTTGTCAAAGCACGCTTCAAAGGTACACAAACTAGCATCATTTTGTTGTCATTTTGAACCTCACAATAAGGAAAGATCAAAATCCCTCAAAGCTAAAGCTTCAAAACCCACACAAGCTTAGTCTAGTCTAAGGACCCCACAATCATTTTAGCACGTGTATTTTATCGCGTTGTATTTTATTTTATTATTGCCAATATTTGGGAATATTGTTATGCTTGTGTGATGAGGCTAGCAATTTTGCATGCTATATGAATAATCTATGCTTTATTATGCTTATTTCATATCATCATTCTGCATCCTCTAGTTCTGACACATTAAACCACATCATAAATATCAATAATGTGAAACGTTCATATCCCAGAATAGAGTCATCATGTTTTTGGTCCAGTGATGACATCATGCATCCCCTATATTATCATCATATATCATTATAAAATAAATAATTACTCAAGCATGCATGATCATCTATATCTTGCTTACTCTTTCAAGTGATTGAGTGTCCATTGCTTGTCCTATTATTCATATGATTAAGCAAGCTATATGAATGATTGTATTTGCCTTGCAGATCCATCATATCTAAATTAGATTTTCTTTTCCATAATCTTTTGTTCCTTTTATATGTATTTTATTAAGAAATCAATGTAATAATAATATCTTCAAATTTATTGTCTTCCACTATCTGATGAATTGTATGAATGATATACAAACTGTCATTACTGAAACTAGGGTGTTGCAGTAGTTATACATTGAACATCGTATAATAAGAAGTAGTCAAAAAGTAGATGTGATCCCCCGAACCCAAAAATATTTGCTAGGGGTAATACTCACTAAGTGACCCAATGTTTTCCCTGTCTTTTCCCAATTTTCTAAAAATCGGGTGGTGACTCAACAAAAAAAAAAGCATTCTGTTCCTCCCAAGACCAATCATTTATCCTTATTCAGTAAAGTTACCATGTCCCTCAAAAACAAAAAGACCCTTACAGAACTAATTCATTTCAAAATAGAACCTAAGAGATGCAAAATATGTCACTCACAAGGTCCCCAATGGAGTCCCCACTATGAGCAACTACTTTTGTTTTCGAGGTAAATTGGTTCCATAAGGATCTTTTTATTTTATTTCCGAGGGACATGGCAACTTTACTAAATAGGGAAAAATGATTAGTCTTGAGAGGAATGAGATGCTCTTTTGATTTTGTGGAGTTGCCACTCGATTTTTAGAAAATCGAAAAAAATAAAGGGACAACATCAGGTCACCTAATGACTATTGCCCCCAGTAGAGATTTCTGGGTTCGGGAGATTGCATCTACTTTTTTTATTATTTCTCATTACACGATGTTCAATGTATAGCTACTGCAATGCCCTAGTTTTAATAATGACAGCTTGTATAGCATTCACACAATTCATCAGATAGCGAAAGGTAATAAAGTTGAAGATATTACTATTACATCAGATTCCTAATAAAATACATATAAAAGGAAAAAAAAGATAGTGAAAAAGTAAATCTAATTTAGATATGATGAATCTGCAAGGTAAATACGACCATTCACACATCTTGCTCAATCACATGAATAATGGGATAAGCAATGGACACTTGATCACTTGAAAGAGTAAGCAAAATGTAGATGATCATGCATGTTTATAGTGATTATTTATGCTATGATGATAATATAGAGGATGCATAATGTCATCATTGGACCGAAAACATGATGACTCTATTCTGAGATACAAACTATTCACATTATTAATATTTACGATGTGATTTCATATTTTGGAACTAGAGGATGCATAATGATGATATGATATAAGCATAATAAAGCATAGATTACTTATAAAGCATGTAAAATTGCCAATCTCATCATACAAGCACAATAATATTCCCAAATGTTGGCGATAATAAAATAAAATGCAATGCGATAAAATAAACATGCCAAAATGATTGTATGGTCCTTAGATTCAATTGAGCTTGTATGGATTTTGAAGCTTTAGCTTTAAGGGATTATCAAGCTTTCTTAATCGAGAGGTTCAAAATGACAATAGAATGATGCTAGTTTATATACCTTTAAAGCATGCTTTGACAAAGTTAAGGCTTAGTTTGGTGGAAAAGATATCTAATTAACCTAAAAAAAGTAGTGGGAGAGCAAAACTATCTAGAAAAGGGTTTCCAGCACTTTTGATCGGACTGATTTTTGAGTGTGTGTATGATTCCACTTGCTCCCCTCCTCAAAATGGGTGTGGAGGTGTCTATTTATAGTTGTAAGCACCCAATTTTGAGATGACTTGAGTTTAGATGCAACAGAGGACCCAAAGATAAAAATTAACTATGAAATTAGGTCTATTGGATATGATTTATTGGTTTTGAACTAAAATGTAAATTATTTTTTGGATTTATTTATTTATTTATTTATTATTATTTTAAAAAAAAAGAAAAAAAAGGAAATTTAGTAAAAAGGCCAAATTAGACTAAAGAAAATGAAAAAAAAAATTAAAAAGAGGATGGACCAATGTTGGCCTAAATGGACCAAAACAAATTGTAGTGAGAATGGAAGCAAGGCCATTGAATTCGCTGCATAGCGAATTAACCAATATGCAAACTGAACATTATTATTTTATTCCACTTAATGGTTAAGATGAGATTGAGTTCTATTTGGATTTTGATTTTGATTATGTGATTTTTTTCCCCTTTTAAATAAACAAGATTTCACATAGAAGGGCTCATAGGGTTTTATGATTTTTTTCATCTACTTTCTCTAATTTTTAAGGAAGCCATAATACACCCGGTTGAATTTTTATATGCTTTTCTTTAGTTCTTTGCCAAAAAAATCATATCAAATAAAATAAAACCATAGACAAATACAACAAAAGTCACAAGCTTTCATCAATGATGATCATCTTTCTACGGGAAATCAATACTACATCTCATTCTCAAATCTTCTTCCCTTTCTTCTTTTATTTTAATTTTGATTTTATTTTTATATCTAATTTTGTTTTATTATTATTATTATTATTATTATTATTATTATTATTATTATTATTATTATTTAATCATTCATTAAATAATTTTTTATTTTAATTTTTTTATTCTCTTGATGGATGGGGTGATATGAATTCACTACGGAGAACCTGTGAAGATTCATGGGATGTCATGGATTAAATTTTGTATTTGAATATAGTTTTTAGGGTTTTTAGGTATATTATTTATTTTATTTGTTTTTTATTTTATTGATTGCTTTATTTTGTATTTTAATTTATTTGACCTTTTGGGTTGTATTTAATTTTATTTTTAATTTACAATAGATTATTATAATATGTGTTTAATTTAATTAATTGGTTAGTAAAATTAGGGTTTCAATTGGATAAATTAATTAAAATTAATGACTATAGAGATAATTAGGGTTTTAAATTGAAATTGAATTAGATTTAAGTGAATAGAATTAGGGTTGCTTGTTAATTATTTTATTTATTAATAATTTGTTAATTAATTGTTTAAGGTCACTTTAACTAAATTAGGTTTTTTTATTGAATTTGTTTCTTTTTTGGATTTTATTTTGTACATAAGTTTAATATTAGGTATAGTTATTTGTAGGCCCATAATAATGTAGGTCAATAAGCCCAATTAAATAGGTTTAATTAATTAAAATAAATTTTAGGCTTATAATTTATTAGAAATTAGGTTAGAGATAACTTAGGCCCATTTAGTTAATTAGATATAGGCTCACTTAGGTTAATTAAAATTAATTTAAACTTAGCCTATTAAATTAAAGCCTTTTTCAAAACTTATAGATTTAAGATCATTCTAGAATTAAAACATGTATAATTAGGCCCACTAATTTTGAATATTTCATAATTTGTAGCTTTAAGCCCATTTTTTAGAAGTAAAATAAGTAGACTTAAGCTCACTTAATTAAAATTGAGTAAGAATTAGGCCCATTAGCTTTTTTGATTCACTTGTAAATTAAAATACATAGATTTAGCCCACTTAATTAAAATCAATGTAGATTAGACTAACTTAGGGATTGTAAATTTAAATGAATACATTATTTACATGTATTTTTCACTACTAGTTTGCCTGGAGTTAATTTAAATAAGGGTTTATATGAAATTGCATGTAAATAGAGGGTAAGATAGTAATTCCTAAAGTAATTCTAAATGAACATGAGACTTAAAGAAGTTAGTATTCTATATCCAGAATCTCCTAATTGTGGTGATAGCTTTCTTTTAGAGAATCGAGTACCACCATTTTCAATTTATCCTAGTTACAACCCTGGGTGGCAACTCCTCATCTCTACTCCATGTCTTTGTGATAGTGGTTAGTGTGTTCTCTAGAGTCCTAAGCTCAAACAGTGTCGCGGTTACTAAAATCTTAGGTGCATGCTAAACCCTGCTGTCTACAATAGTGAAAAATTTCTAGAATAGGGGGGGGTATAGGCATAGTCATATACGTGTCCCTAGGATAGAGCGTATGGCCACATGAAGTGCACATGGTTATGTGTGCACTCGTGTGGCCACGCGTGCACGCGTGTGGTCACATGCTTTATCGATTGTTATGCACTCTAGCCAAGGCTTACGTGGGCTTTCCCAAGGTTAGTTCCTAGGGTTTTTAGGCCTTCGAGATGTTTTTCCAAAATTCCTAGGTTAGAAGTTTTTTTAAAATTCAACCTCGATTTTAGAGCATGACACCTAGGGGTGTTTATGACTTTACATGCACTTCTAAGAGACACATGCTGATCCTTGAATTGTGTTGGACCATTCCGGGACTACTTTTAAAGGTTTTGGAGCCTTCCAAAAGTATTTCTAAAGTCTGTTTTGACAAAATCGATTTCCATTTTTTCACGAAGTTGGGTCCCAGTCTAATAAAATGAACATCGGCCTAACAAATTGAGTGTTTCGAGAAAGGAATTCTTGAAATAAGCTTCTCATTGTTATGATAATTCATATTTCATAAGTTCAAAGCATAACTTAATGGCTCAGTGATTGATTTTGCACACTGGTAGGGTTGGTTAGTTTTTTAAGATTGCACACTTCATAGGTGTTACGAACGAGCAAACTCTTGTTATCTTGGATTTTCGTTTCATCATTGGACCTTTTTAAGCATAGCCAAATTTAAAGTATGACAATAATATAACAAAATATGCCCCCCAGACTATTATAAAGGTGATTGTCTCTTTATTGGGGTGTCGCCTTATTATGAAGAGGCAATAAGGAGATGCCTCTTTATAATAAGGCGATGCCTCATTGTAGAGGTGAATGCCTAGCCGCCCTATTATAGATCCACATTTTTAAAATCCTATCTCTTTTATAAAATAACTTCATTCTCACACACCTTCACCAAAGCTCCCCATTTTCTCTTTCCTAACAGCTCTAAAACCCCAAAATATGACTGGAAGAAGCCTCAACCAACTACAACCAGTTCTAAAAAGATTAGATAGTGAATCATGGGCAAGACTAAAGCCCTTACACTTATTAGCATTTATATCTCTTTATGCAAGGAAGATCAACTTCCCCTTCTTTCATGTTGTAGCTCAATTCTAGGACCTATGTAAACATGTTTTCTGTTTCAACACATTAGAGATATGTCCCTTACCTAAAGAATTCAAAGCTATCTTAGGTTGTTAATTAGATTTTTCTTATCAACTTGCAATCCCTCAAATTAGAACTTTGAATTACCCTCTATTCAGTATTAGATGGAACGAATGTTTAATCTCCCACCTCAGTCTTCATTTCGCTACATTTTTTGCCCCGAAATCATGTTAGAGTCCTTTTTCAAAATCATTACAAACATAGATAAAAGAGAAGTCTATTGGCCCCAAATGATGGCTTTTTTCCTGTAGGCACAATTCCTACTAGTTTCCCCTTTTGGCAACTACAACTCAAAAATCTTCCATATACTGGATCAAGTGGAAATAGAACTTAACTCTTTCCCTCTTATTTTGGCAAAAACCATCATCAGTCTAGATAATTTCTTAAAGACTAAGAGATTTTCTAGGAGCCCACTATTATTGGAGGTTAGCTCTTTTCCTTTCTATTACTATTTTTTGCTATTCTATCACTTTCATTTATGCATTTATCATTTTTGTAGATACGGCTTCACAAAAATCTAAGGTTACTAGAACCCCCATGAGATATCACACATTACAAGGCAAAACACTATCAAACCATATGGTTTCATCCTATTCCAGCAGACATTTATGGTTAGTTGTCAACATTCCTTGATAAATGGTCCATTGGATGTGTCCATGATAGAGGCTTCAATATATGACCATACGGACTTATACGTACTACGTTCCAATAACGAGTCTCCATTTTGCTACCTTTTACAATCCAACTCACCTTTGTATGCAATATGGGCAGAAATAGTTGATTGTAGAACCTGTACATGAATTTAAGCCTGGACTGCTTACTCAAAATTTCCTCGATAACTTAGTTATGACTTAGCCACATAGAATCCTTCTAAGGAACATTCACTATAATGGAGACCTATGTACTGATGATCAATACAAGGTATGGATCTAATTGCAATAAACAGAAAAGGATGAATTCATAAGAGATCAAAGAACAAGAGAGTTGTAGACGTTAAGTGTGCAAGGTGCAAAGTAAAAGAAAAGAAGATAAAATTAGTTTATAGGATTGAATCTTTACTTTACCATTTTGTTAAATGGAGTTTCCTTTTTAGTTAAATAGTTTTTAATAGACACTTGATGCGATGTTTAATAGTAGTTAAAGCAATCTATTTCATTTAATTTAAGCACAATATGAATATACATTTTGCTTCTAACATATCTCATGTCGTTAGTTGGCTTGCCCTTACAAGTTTTCTAACAAACTTTTTTTCCTCTCCCTCTCCTTTTACACATCCTTATTTTTTGCATGAACTACCTCTTTCAAGGTTTTTAATCCAGCAGGACTTCATTTTTAATTTTTTCATTTTTGGTCTCTAATTTTTGCCTAGATAGCCTTTTTTTGAGGTTTTCTCCCTAGCGAGACTTTTATAGAAAGTATTTCTTAAGTTTGTCTAGGCTGATGGGCTCTTTAAACTCATTCCCTTCCAAGTCAATCAAAGCAGTAGAACCTTTGGAGAATAACTTTTTCACTATATAAGGAACTTCCCAATTTGCTTGAACTTTCCCCGTGGGTTAGCCATAATCGGCTTTGTAAGCTTCAATACTAAATCGCCCTCTTTGATCTTTCCTTCCTTAATTTTCTTCTTATAAGTGTAGGATATTCTCTTATGATATAACTAAGAGTGATACATAGCTTTCATTCTCTTCTCATCCAATGATGTCGACTATGCCACTCGGCTATCTACCTATTAGTACTCAATGATCAAATCTAAATCTCTACTGGTAATACAACTTCACACCCATACACTAAGGAATATGGAGTGACTCTAGTTGAGGTCTAAATAGTAGTCCTATATCCCCATAATGCAAACTGTAGATAATATGCCCAATCTCAGTAATTCTTCATTATCTTGGCCAGGATCTTCTTTACATTTTTTATTTGCAGCTTCTACTACCCCATTCACATGTGGCCTATATGGAGATGACATGTGATGCTTGATCTTGTATTCTTTTAACAATGTAAGTTTCTCTACTCAAAACTAAACCCCATTATCAATAATGATATGACGAGGCAGTCCGTATCTATAAATTATTCTTCTTAATGAATCTTGTATTTGTTTTGAGACAATAGTGGTATAAGATTTAGCTTTGACCCATTTAGAGAAATAGTCAATCACCACCATGTTGTATCCATGACCATTTGATGCCTCTAGCCTTATCTCACCTTTAATATCAATTCCCCATACTACAAATGGCCAAGGAGAAGTCATTCCTTAAAGTTCTATGGATGGCAGATGACTGACATCCTTATAAGCTTGGAAGTTATGGCACTTCTTCACGAACTTAACACACTTTGTCTCCATGGTTAGCCAAAAGTAACCCTAATGAGCTATTTTCTTTACCAAGACTGTCCCAGTCATATGTGGCTCGCATACCCTTTCAAGCACTGCTTCCATAAGTTTCTTGGCTTCATCTTTGTTAACACATCTCAGATGAACCCTAGTTGGCATCCTTTTATACAACATCCCATTAAAGCTAATGAATTATCATAACAACATCCTCAAGGAATTTTCCTATTTCTAAATACAGCTGCAAATCGTAAAACTAGGGCTTTTCAGGAATACCAACTAACATCACCCTTATCTCCTTACAACAAGGATTTTTGGATCTTACTAAAATAAGGGGCTTGACACTTACTGGCTTTCCACTTTCCCACACTAAAGCTAAAGTAGCTAAGGAATTAGCTAGTTTATTTTCATCTCGGGGCAAATGAACAAACTTGCATTAGGTAAAAGATAATAAATTAGTAGCCAAATAATCCCAATATAGATGTAAGTTATCTTCTTTTACTTCCCATTCTTTAGAAGCTTGCTTTACGACCAGTATAGAGCCCCCATACACGGTGACGTCTTATGCCCCCATATTCCAAAGTGCCTCTAACCCAAAAATTCAGGCCCCATATTCAGCTTAATTGTTTATCACCTCAAACTCTAATCTTTTTGACATCAGGATAATCTCTCCTTCTGGCATGATTAAAATTACACCAATGCGGATCCCTCTATTATTGATAGCTCCATCAATATACATTTTCCATCCCTAGAGCTCTATTACACCCCAAATGTTCATCTAGAAACTCCAGTTCCTACTCTTGTTTGTTATATACTGGATTCTGAGCCAAAAGTCTACTACTACTCTCCCCTTCACTACTTTCCTTACTACGTAATCTATGTCGAATTTGGTGAGTAGAACCAATCATCTGGCTAATTTTCCTATTAGTGAGGGAGTCTGTTGGTGGTATCTAAAAGGGTCATGTTTAGAGACTGTCTGCACTTTGTAGGATTGGAAATAATGCCATAGTTTTTTAGCTACCCAGATTACAGGTAAACACATCTTTTCTATCAGGCTATAGTTAGCTTCATATAGTAAAAGTTTCTTACTCAAGTAATATACTACATGCTCAACCTTCCCTTCAATTTCTTGAGCTAATATTGTGGTTATCACATCCTTCTTCATTGCTAGATAAAGAATTAAGGGTTTTCCTAACCTTGGCAACTGTAAGATTGGGGGATTCATCAAATAATTCTTAATAGTTTCCAAAGCTTATTGACACTTATCATCCTAGATCACTGGTTAGTCCTTCTTTAGAAGCTTGAAGATTAGCTCAAACATGGTAGTCAACTTAGTTATGAACCTATTAATATGTTCCAATCATCCAATGAATCCTCTGACTTCTTTTTCATTTCTTGGTGTAGGCATTTCCCTTATTGCTTTAACTTTGTCTGGGTCCTCTTCTATCCCTCTTTGGCTAACAATATATCCCAGCAATTTCCTAGATGTTACCTCAAAAACACACTTCTATAAGTTTAATATAAGATTATACTTTTAAAGCTCTTATGAGAAACTTGTTTAAGGCTTCGAAATTCCCTTTTTCTGGTAGGAGATTTTACCATTATATCATTCATGTATACCTCTATCTCCTTATGGATCATATTGTGTAGTAGAGTTATAGCCATTCTCTAATAAGTAGCCCCTGCATTCTTTAGTCCGAATGGCATGACCAGGTAATAGTAGATACCTCATTCAATGGTGAAAGATGTTTTCAACTTATTGATTACAACCATTATAATCTGGTTATATCCTAAAAAACCATCCATAAAGGAGTACATTGCACTGGAAGCCATACTATCGACTAATGTGTCAGTATGTGGTAATGGAAAGTCATCTTTCGGGTAAGATTTATTCAGATCTCTATAGTCCACACACATTCTGACCTTCCATCTTTCTTAGGAACTAGGACTATATTCACCAGCCATTGGGTATCCTCCACAACTTCCAAGAACTTGGCCTTCAGCTACTTTTCAACTTCATCCTTAACCAAAAGAGCCTTTTCCAGCCTTAACCTCCTCTTCTTCTACTTTATTAGTAATATATGAGGATATGTGGGGATCCTGTGTTCTGAGATCTCTATGTCAATTCTAGGCATACCCTCGTAGCCCTAAGTAAATACTTTATGTCTTCTTTTTAATGTTTCTTTCATTTTTTTCTCTCTCATCATAAGTTAAATCAAAAGTAAGCAGTATATGTTTAGGATTATCATTTATGCCTATATTAAATTATTCAGTTTGCATAGAATTAATGTCAAACAAATGCATAAAATGATCATCATAAATAGAATAACCATTAGGAAACACATCACACAAATAAGTAAAATTAGACTTCACTGCATCAATTTTTGAGAAAAACACATCGTCGATTTCAAATAAGTTTATGATAGAAACATCAAAATCATCATAAAAGATGTTAGTGATGGAATTCAGGATGAAGGTTTTAAGATCCAACTCCTTTTCTTGATCATCAATAGCTTTGGCCTCCTTAGCAATAATGCTTTCTTTTAACTCTAAGCAAACTGGTTCTTCAACCATGTCCTCTTTAGCAATGGTTCCCTTAATCCCATTCACATAATTAGCAAAGATTTCAAACTTGGGGACCATCTTTCCAGCTAGCATTAATGGTTCTAGTGCTCCCTTATACAGATAACCAGTTCCTTCTTTAGCAAAATCATCCCACAAGCCCTACTTCTCAGCCTCGACTGGGAATTCTTCTTCATCTTCATAATTCTTAGGCCTAGAATACCTAATTATGTACTTTAAAATAGGGACTTTTGGCTTCATAAACTCAAATGGTCCATTCTGATCTCTTCCTAAACCCAAGCTCAATATAAATTTCATGCTCTTCATCATCCTCATGACCCTCTCATCCAACTCATCTTCGTACAACACATAAACCTCAAAGCTTGGGCTAGGAATCTCCTTAGGAGTGAGCTTCAAAGTAGCAACAACAGCTTCAGTTTCTACTGAAATTGTAACCACCTTCCCTTCATGTGGAAACTTAATCTTTTGGTGCACAGTGGATGGCACACCTCCTAAAGGATGGAACCAAGGCCTTCCCCAATAAGATAGCAAAGGTGACTGGAATGTCAATCACATCCAGATTTACCCAACTTTCGATAGGACCAGTCTTTACCATAGCTCAAAATGTCCCTTCCATAGGTTGCTTCGTATCATCATATGTTTTAATAATCCTATTAGAGGGTTTAAGGTCATCAACAGCCAATCCTAGCTTAGGCAAAATCATGAGAGGGCATACATTTATGGTAAAACTATTATCCACCATCACACAGTAGGTTAATTTGTTTTTTACTTCTACCTTAATGAACAAGGCCTTACAATGATCCCTTCCTTCTAGCGGCAAATCATCATCAGTAAACATAATAACACCCTTTGGAGTTTCCATTAGGGAGCTTACCATCTGTTTAGGAGTATAGGCCTTAGGAACCTTTTTTTGATCTAGAGCTTCCCTACACGTTCTATAGTTCATTAACAACTCCCATATGCTAGCCATAACTTTTTCATCTTTCTTGAATTCTTCCTTCAATCCCTCATCCTCCACCATCTCATTTACAACTTCTTTCTCTATCTCAGTCACTGAATGGGCCTCATCTTTTATTTTTTTTTCTTTTTTAATAAGCTCCTTGACTACTTGAATCTCTCTCTCCTCATCAATATCCCATATGTCTACTTATACAAGCCCCCCTTCATCATCAGAGCTCCAAATATCCAAAACCTTAAGTGATAGTTCAACATGTTTAATAGGTTATAGGTCAGGTTAAGGTGTAGTTTGTGTAGTGGGGCTATGTTATAATGAGTTTGGTTAAATTCAGGCTCTAGTGGGTTAGGTTTGGCATCCATAAAAGAGTTCATAACTTGCTCTTATATGAAGCCTATGTTGATCATGAGGATAGGTGCATTTGGTGGTGGGACGTTTCTATAATTGGGTAAAGGATTATTTTGGATATTTAGTTTTCTAGTCTTAGGGTCAATAATGTTACCCAGATAGATCAAGTCTTGAATTTCATTTCTCAACCAGGCACAATTGTTAGCCTTATGGCCAATTACTTAGTGAAATTTGCTAGAGTTTCAAATTGGCTTCGGTAAGGGTTGTTTATAAGGTAAGGGTCACAAGAAGTTCTTCTCCATTAACTTCTCTAAGATTGTTGAAAGTGGTCTACCCAAATAAAAAAACCTTCATTGTTGTCTGATGGCATTGATCTGTATGTTATTTCTTGATCCACTGGCTTCTCTTCCCCTAGATCATCCACTAAAGGACCTCCTTTCTTAAGCCAAGTTAGACTCTTTTTAAACCCCAAATCTATATAGTTCTTCAAAATTCTAAATTCTTAGGTCTTTTAGCTTTTTGGATAACAAAGGAACATAACCTTCAATAGCTATCATTAGTTAATCAGATTCAGTAGGGCAATGTCTCATCTATGCCAACTTCCCTCTCCACCAAGTTAGGTAGTCGGCGAAGGATTCATTAAATCACTGTTTGGTATTCTGTAAGTCTCTTAGAGATACTTCTATTTGGGCATTCAAACCATACTATTTCACAAATGCTATAAATAATTCTTTCTAATCACTTTGCATGTGTGGTTCTAAAGTATAATACAAGCAGATGAGAGCTCCTTCTAAAGACATAGGGAACTATTTGACTATTTAAGCCTTAGTTAGTCCAGTCGACTTCATGTAAGTCACATATTGCTTTAAGTGCAAGTGGGGATCGTCAATCCTAGCATACTTCTTCATATAAGGGAATTTAAACTTTTAGGGCAAGGGATCATCATCCTCATCTAGATCTAGGTTGGTATAATCTAAGGGAGCGTCAATTCCCTTCTCTTTCATTAGCATATGTACCTAAGCTATAGCTTTGGTAATACCCTTGGCCCAATCATTCTTTTTCACATTATCAGAGAGATTCACATTCTATCAGGTCACTAGTTTGGCTACCAAAGTCTCCAAATCATCTTCTACATGCTGCCTTATAGGAATTTTAGCTTTGAGATCTAAAGGTGGTGGTTGTTGTGTTGATGGTTATTGTCTAACTTGTCCCATCATCTTTATTATCATTTCCCTCATGATTGTTTAGGTTTGTTTAACTATTTATGCTTTCAACTATTCCTTAAAACCTTCATGATCAAAACCACCTGCCATTTCCATTTCTGAATATCTAACTAAGCAACTAAAATTCGATCGAATCCACACAAAAGAACTTAAAGGATCTATAAATACAAGACCACATGTTAGAATTATACATGACATGTATGCATGATATGCATAATTTTTTTATTTTTTTATTATTTAAAAGAAGAAATGGGAACATATAATCTATTTACACATAGCAAAAGAAAAAAACACAATTATAGAATGATAACCTCTACCCTTATTTCTCCCACACATGTGTTCCATGGCAAGTTTCTTGTCTTAGGATTTTTTGGCTTGGTTTTAATTATCAATAAGAGATAATAAAACTAACATGTGCAAGACAACTTTTAGAATAGGACAAACAAGTAGTAGTAGGCATTTAAAGTCTAAAGTCTTTTAAAGTCCAAAGTCCATTTTAACAAGCCATAGTAGGCATTTAAAAGCCCATCTCGACATGGTCCATTTAAAATGGGCTTGGGCTTTATTCTATAGATTACTATATGGCATAAAAACACATGCATTTAGGAATAAGCCTTAAAGGAAATTACTAAGTCATACGTGGGCTAAGTCTTGGGTGAAAGGCTATAGCTCTCACAATGATATACCTCCATTACCTCTCCCCACTCAAGGGTCCATATGATATGGATAAGCATGTGCTATAAGTAATAATAATCAAACACTCCACCACTAGGTTTGAGTGAAACACATGCAGTAAAGCAAAGACTACTATCAGGTTATTTGGGACTGAGTTCTCATTGTGTGAAAATGTGTAGTGAATGCAAAAGATGCAAAAGAAATAAAAGAATAATTTAAAATGATAAATACAAAAAATTAGAATCAGTTTCTCTATCCCCAATGGAGTCACCACTGTAGGTGGCAAGGTTTAGCGTGTGCCTAAGTGTTTGGCAACCACAACATTGTGTGAGCTTGAGACCTACTAAGAAATCCAAAATAGGCTTAAAGCCCAAATTAGAGAAGGAGTCACCACCTGTATAAAAGCCAGGACACACTGTACAACAACTAGATCCCACAGAGGTTCCTAGAAGCTATAATTAGAGAACGAGTTTAGAAATTGGGTATGGCCTTTTGGAATGCCCATCCAACCTTATGGTTGAACCCCATTTATGTTTTGTATTTTATTACCTATAATTATTCAATTACTTCTTTATTTACATGCAAATTACAATTATTTCCATTCAACTTCCATGTTTTACAATTAAGTTCAAGTTTGCACATTAATCCAATTTCATGCAATTTAAGTCCCAAGATTCATCTTAAATAACCATAAAATAGTACATTTGAAATAAATGGGGTAAGAGATTAAGGACTATAACACTTGGTGCGAGAATGAGTAAAATAAATAGAAAATAAATCAAAAAAGTAAACAAAAATGAACTTTAACATAAACATGTATGAAGTTAAAAAGAAGCATAAACTAAAGTTGGGTGATTAAGATCATCCCAAATTCTTATAATAGAAAAAATATTAGTTCCCAAAATATATAAAACCCTACAAAAAGAAGCCACAAAGTTAATTTATTAGGTCAAATAGTCATAAATGGAAACAATAAACACACAATGATCTTAACTAAATGAGGTACATAAATAGTTGTAGAAAATTACCAAATCAAGGGAACGTAAAAGTATATACAACCATGAACTAAGTAAAATAAGCAAGAAAATCGTCAATGAGCTACATGAAGCTTTGTCAGAGTGGTGATCATTGCTTCAATGAGGTGATCACCACTTCAATGAGGTGATCACCTCTTCAATGAGGCAATCGCCTCATTTCAAAGAGGCAATGCCTCCTGATTAGTAGGCTTAAGATCCTCAAAAATAACAATAATCTTTAACCTCAAGTAAATAATATCTCATGCAAATAACCAATGCTTGTAGCTATATTTAGTACCTTAATAGATCATGTTAAGAACATGACATAAAATAAAAAATAAACACAAGACATAAGTAAACAAGCAAGTAGACAAAGGGTTATACAAATCTATAACTCTAATATTGAAAGGAAGTGAAGACCATTATTGATATATGAGCTTATAATCCAAAATAGTTGGCCATCGAAGATTATTTTGATATAGAAATTTCACTTGAATGTAATAAATCACCTTCCTCTTTCTTGAAAATGGATGTTCAAGCTTGCTTTCCCACTCTCTCACCCCTAAAAATGTTTTTTTCCTTCTTATTCTTCAGAGCTTTTTTTTTTTTTTTTTGCTAGAGTTGGTAATGGCTGCCAACCCCTACAATGAACTCCCCTCTCCTTTTTAATCCCCCATGATTGATAAGACCTCCCCTTTTTATCCTCCATCATTACCCCTACTACCCCTTCTTCTGCTAAAAAAAAAATCCCCTCTTCACGTAATGGGCTTAGGCTAGCAGGAGGTGGGGTCCACCCAACTTGCCCACCACTGCCTTGCCTACATTTAAGGCAGCTATAAGTGGCTATTAAAGAGGTGTCGCCTCATCAAAGTGGCGGCCACTCAATGACACCTCTTCGTTGGGGCATCACCTCTTTAGCCCTAGCCTTGAATTGGGCTTTTAGGCCAAAGAGAGCTTGGGCTAGGTTTAATGGGTTTAGGTCCATCTTTAAGAAGGTTTGGGCTTTTCTCATATTCAAGTTTAACACGTTCTCATCATCGGGCTTCATTGTGGGCCGATCAAATCGAGCATCCATAGTTTATCCCCTATCACAAGTTAATGGAACCAGGTGTCTACAATTGTACATTGAGTTACTTCTTGAAAAAACTATCATTTTGCTATTAATTAAGTTCATTATTTAAACTTTGAAATTAAGGTCCATAAAATTATTTTAAATAATTTAGTAAGAGTTCTAAAAGTTTTGAATTTTTGAAATGATCTACTTTAAAAATTTGTTAAAAACAAATGCATATCAATATGTTTAGTGCATGAAAAGTTTTTAAATTTATAATTTTAAATATTTTAAGTAGATCCCCTTTTAACTGTGTTACTAGTTAGAATTGAATTAAATTGAATTCTCATAAATATTTTACTTATTATAAGAAAATGCAATGTAAAATAAGTTTTTTTAGACAAGCATAAGATGTTTTCATGCCATATTAGATATGAAACTAATTTTTTATCATATTTTGTGGTTGGTACTAGTAAAAAAATGAATTGTTAAAGAACCATACTCCCTCGTTTAATTAATTCACTAGTTAGAAATCAACTATAGTCTTACAAATATTCTACATATGATAACAAAATGCAGTATGAAACAATGTCATTTCTTTAATGTGAGTCGACAAAACATTAGTTATAGTTTCAAAGAACAACGGTACTATAGTTGGAGCTTAAGATTTGGTAAATCAATTAATTTTTTTAGGGGATGTATTGATCCCTAACTTTTATGCATTTATTGGTAATTGGCTAATTGGGCCTATCAGTAGAGGCTTATATGCCAAGGTTGTAAAGAAGTGTTAAAGAATTTTTTTATAGATGCCCTAAAACATAACAAAAATACTATATGTTTGGTTTTGCCTTTTGATAAAACTAGTCTTGAGGTACATTTTTGGCGTTTAGGTACCATGTGTTTCACATTTTTCTACACTTTAGTACCATTCTAACTAATGTCATCACTATTTTTTAATAAAAAATTAATATAATATCAAATTTCAATAATAAATTTATTATGTACATGATTTACGATCAATCTAACAATTTGGTTATTTTAAAAAATATTATAAATTTATTTTAAAATAATTTCTTTTTATTCATAATTAAATTAAAAATACATATACATTTTATTTTTTTGTGAGTTTATTGTAGTTAATTGAATAATATATTACTCATTATATGATTTTAGCATTGAAAATGCATATTATTTTTGCATTAGAGCTTATACTTTAAATAATATTTGTTATAAAGGTACTAAAGTGTAAAAAAAATGTGAAACACATGGTATCTAAAAGCCCAAAAAAAATGGCAGGATTGGTTTTGCTAGCAAAACCACAAGGATCAAAATTGTACTTATCCCTAATAAAAATATCTTAAAGTTTCATTAATTACATGCATGTCGCCTTGAGCAATTTTATTTATGTGAATACCCCAAGCCAACGTTCTTTTCTCCTTTAGCTCAAAACGTTCTCCCTCAACTCAAAAACACATTGATGTATAATCTACAAGTATACTAAATCATACAAGTAGTAATTAAATATCTATCCCATAGAGATTGCAAATTGAGTATTGTAATACTAATTGCGCTTTGTTTGTTTAAACAAAGAAAAAAGGTGTTTTGAAATTAACTAAAAATTAATAAAAGGAATATTAATTAATTAACAATCAATTTGAAGAGCTAGGGTTCTTATTATCAATTCAACCATTTCTTAAGACCAATTAGTACCTAAACCATACCTAACTTAATCCAATTTAAAGGCATCTGAGGAATCCTAAGTTTTCCTCTCAAATAATCCCACAATTAACCAAATAGATTAACATCTTTAATCTATAGCTCTCATTTATTAAGTGTTGTTTAATCCGGTTTAAAGCTCAACCCTTAATCAATATTAGTTGCTTTAATGTCATCTAATTTGAAGGCATCTGAGGAATCCTAAGTTTTCCTCTTAGACAAACCCATAATTAACCAAGTAAATTAACATCTTTGATTTATAGCTCTCACTTACTAAGTGTTTTTTAATACGATTTAAAGCTCAACCCTTAATCAATATTAGTTGCTTTAATGTCTCTTAACTAAGAAAACATCTAATAGGTTATTATTTATATCAAATGTAACCTATCTCTCAATCAAGTTTCATTGTGTAAATTCAATCAAAGGGTGATCAATTATATGAAGACATTAAGTTCAATAATAACTAATGGATTTAGATTAATGGCTTAGGTTTAATTAAAATATTCACATGGTTGAATCGAAATAAGAACCCTAAACAAGAATTTAGCTACTCAAGTTAATAACAAGAGATAAAGAAGAAGAATAGAAGAAAATAAAACATCATCATTAATCCAAAATGAAAATGAATAATAATAAATGTTTAAAAGAAACCCCCTTTTTTCAATAGAAGGCTTATTGTTCTTCAATCCTTATGCTCAATCTCCAAACTAATATGAAAAAGCACTCCTTTTTATTCTCTCTAAGGAAAATGATAAAAAGAAAATGTAATCTAAAATAGAAAAATGATATAATGTTTTATTTCTATAAGCTATACACATATAAAACCCTAGCATCCAGCCTCTTGATTTGTCTCTTTTCCATTCTCCATCAAATCCCCCAAAATTAGCTCTTTAAATTCAAAATTCAAAATGTTGTCAGCAGGGCACATGGCCATGCGTGTCGAGGCACACAGCCGTGTGCTAGTCTTCTCCCTTGATTTAAGGAAATTGTCCTTTAATGCTCCTTTACATGCTCCCTTGACTATTTTAGAATGTTCATGAGCTTCATGCATCTTTCCTTTACTGTTCTTTGTCACCTACATGCACAAAAATAACCAAAAATACTAAAATAAACATAAACACAAATCATGCACACATTCATGCAAATTAAACAAAAACTCAAGAAAAGAAACACAAATGCAACTGAAATGACACCTAATGATAACACAATGAGTGCTTAAAATAATGCATTTCTCACACTCATCAAATTCCCCCACACTTGAATGTTTGCTTGTCCCTAACCAAAGCTCGAATAAATCTTATTCACCTAAAGAATCATACTCATTAACTAGCTTTCACTTGACTAACTACCTCAATCTTCGTTAAATAAAAAGCTTAAAAACTCAAAATTAAAACAATAATCTAAGGTCAAGAATGCATTATTACCATGTGAAGAGCATACTTTTTTATTGAAATCATGAAAGCAAAAAATTGACACTTAAAATAAGTGGAAGCAAGTAGGAATTATTCTAACACTTAGAAAGTTAAAAATTCATCATATATAAGGTTTTAAAACTTTTATTCAATCAAAGTCTTCTTAATCTCAGTATCCCCTACCTTTCATACACTACTCAATATGGATACCTCCAAAAATTGTCCTTTGAATAATCTTACTCTGAGAGCACATTGGAGTGGAAGGAGCTTTTAAGATATTCTTTTGAAATTTAGCCCCTAACGAGTTCATTTTACACTTCATCTTATTGTTGTTTCTTCTTCATCATCGTCTTCTTCTTCTATTTTTTTTATTTTTTTTAGAAGAAAATAAACCAAAATACATAATAATTTAACCACACTAAGATTAGACTAAAAGTCCCACTTACAAACATGTTTCTCAAACATCAAGCACTTAAATTCATTTGTTCAATAGAAAAGTAAACATTAAGTTCATTAAAATGTAAAAATTCCTAACCATAAATGACTCTCCTAATTTAAAAAGTCCATACAAATCATTAAAAGAAGATTAATGCATTTCTTCAAAAAAACTAAACTTTAATGAATAAGACTCTACATATGAATAGGTTGCAATAACCCAAGTATAAGAGTAATGCATGAACAACACAAAAACTAAAACAAAACATACATGACTCTTAAAGTAAAATAAACACACAAACATGAAAACAAAATAAATTAAAAAAATAACCATAAACAAATAAAGAATAATGTACTTCCCTCATTTTAATGCACTTGGTGGAGAGGTTAAAGGAGTGGCAACATTAGCTTTTGCTGCCTCATTAATCATCTTAGACCTTTTGCTTTGAAGGAGTATGCGCAAGATTTCATCAATTTAGGCTTGCAACCTTTTAGCCCTTGATTCACAATGCCTCTCAAATTTGTCCAAATCATTAGACAAATTGATAATCATGTTCCTAATCCTATTGTCAGAGATGTCCATTAACTCCTTAATCTTTTTCATGATCCTATCACTCTAACTTTAAGTGTTCCCTCTTTTCCTTGCTTAGCTTTCACTTTCATTAGTTTCTTCGTCCACTGAATTAGGAGGCAAAGGGACTTCACCATGTTGCATCACCGCTTCATGCAATAAATAGCATCTCTTTCAAGTGACATCATGAAACTCATTAAAATTTGTGATGATTTCATCCCAAACAAGGTAGTCTTCATCTAGGGATTCAGCTTCTAGTGGCTCTAATTGATGCTTGGCAAATTTGAATGAAGTAAAATACAATGCCAAACTAGTGATAATATGCCTAATCGATAATAATGCTTTCCTAGCCTGCACAATACGCCACATAGAACACAAAATAAAGTATGTACTACATACTTTTTTTTATTAGTCTTCAAGCACCACAACACAAATAACTCATCAGGAGAAACCATAGTGCAATCTTTTCTTCCAAAGATTGTATGTGACATGAATTTATTCATGATTAAATATGAGTGATCTTTGATCAAACCACTAGTCATTACTTGACCCTCACAAACTCTATCACCTCTTGTGATTTCATGCCGAAACCTACTCATATTATACTCCAATGGAGGTTGACAAACACCTCCTTTAGGAAAACCAAAGATATCAGACATGATTTCATAATCAATATAGTACTCTTTCCTAAAGAATCTATATGAAAAGACCATTTGATTTGCATCTAGAATCTTAAATGTAGTGTAAAATTCTATATTTAGCTTAAAGAATACATTATGTTGTGCTATAACCAATTTACACCACCACAATTTATTGCAAAAAAATCTATGGTTCCCTTAATCCCTATCTTTAAAAGTACCTCATCATCAAAGTATTTTAGCTTGCTGAAATTTCTTTTGCCTAAGGAGCATAATCTCTTACCTTCTTCTTTAGAATAAATGTCTAAGAAAGCTTCATAATCATTCTTTATGTCTTTAGGCTTATTATTGCCATCACTAATCCTCCTTCCTTGATATAGAGTTTTTGTTCTAGCAGTCACAACAATGTTAACACTCTACAAAAATAAAATAACACAAAAGAAAGAAAATAATAACAACAAAATCAAAATAAAAGAAAAGAAGGGTTTAAATAAGAAAAAGAGGCATGGGATATAAGAACTTCTATTCCTACAACAAAAAGGAAAAGAAATAAATTTACAATTTGTACAAAAAATAAAATCATCAAGTCAAAATTTCCAAATCAAATAGGAATTAAGGATTAAAAAGGAAGTTAGGCTCATCTAAAATCCTAATTTAATAAGGAAACTCAAATCAATAATAAAATCAAATCAAAAATAAAAAATTATCAATCAAATTAAAATAGGAAACAAAATAAAAAATAAAGTAAAAATTAACAAACAAATTGAAAATATTAAAATTTGATAAATTTTAATTCCTCCCCCACACTTAAAATGTGCAATGTCCTCACTGTAAGTGTTCTTAGCATCTTTAGATTAGGAACCAAAAACTTGATGTTGTCTTGGCCATTAGAGCGCATGACTACATGCTTCGGGGTGCACGACTATGCAACCTACTCTGCTAAAATCTAACGCTGCAAGGTGCATAGCTATGCCCGAAAATGTGCATAGTCATGCGACCTGATTATAAAAATTACACTTCTTGGCACTTTTCTAAACCTGTAATGGTGCTTTTTGCACCTCAATTCAACCTGTTTTCATCACTATGCATAAGCCAAGCATCATATATTTATTACAACAATGTAAGAGAGAAATTAACTTGAAACTAAAAATAATTAATATTAAGAAAATAAAAACCACCAAACAACTTTAAAAAAAAATGAAACAACTTATATAAATCATGATAAAACATAACAAAACATAAGCTGAATAACACATTGTTCCATAAAACACAAAACTAAAAACAACTTAAAATAAATATTGTTCAAGATAAAACCAAATGACTTCTAAAAATAAAGGCTTCATTCATCATCTTCTTCCTCAAATGAGGATTCTTTTTCTTCCATCTCAGCATCATGTAGGAATGGATGTAGAACAAATTTCCATGAGCTGAAATAGGCCTTAAGGTTGTGGTTAATCATTCTCATTGTGCGATTCATTTGCCTTAAAGTAAGACCCATTCTTTCAAATTTTGAATTCAGCTCACCAATATTAGAGTCATTGACTCTAACTTGCAACTCCAAGTTATCCAGCCTCTTCATGACATTATTGAGATTAGCATCTTAATCTTCCTCCCCCTCCTCTTCTTCTAGTGCTTTTGGAGGTGCGGGTTGGATAAAAAAGGCTCTTCCCGTATAATCAACTCTAACTAAACCTGTAGTTTTCATCATGTTGCTATCAATGAAATGACAACCCTTTACCTTCTCAAATGGCATGTTTTCTATGTCAAAACCTAGGTATTTAGATATGGTAGTTACTAGTCCTCCTACTTTGATATCCCCAGTCACTTTTAAAGCAACACTCTTAACTTCCCAGCTAAGGCATGACACACATTGACCTTTCTACCATTGACCATGCAATACAAAATGTTAAGCTTTGTGGTGGTGACCACTGAATCCCCTTCTTTCCTTGGAAACAAGGAATGGGCCATGAGCCTATGTAAATATTTTAATGCAGGCAATCAAATATGAGATTCTTTCACCGACCTAGCCTCATAGAAAGCTCTTCTCTCCCCAATTATTTCTCTCCAAAACTTTTTCCTATTATATGCAACATTAGCATCTGGGTTCTTGGGAAAATGAAAAACATCATTAAGTGCAAATAATCCTAAAGTTTGATCTTCATTCCCCAAACAAAAAGTGAGCATAAAAGTGTGTTCATGAAAACTAAATGAAGAGATAAACTCATAAGTAGGTGTAGCATAAGAAGGATTTTTCATCATAATAAATTCATTCCATCCCATCCTATTAACATACATATTAAACTCATCTAGTAACCTAATTTCAATTAAAGAGATAGCACTCACATACCTATTAGGCATAATCTTTCTACCCATTATTTGCTTAAACTTGTTCATATTCCCATCACGCCTAAATTGGATTTGATTAGGGAAGGGTTTTACCATTATTTCCTCACTAGCACCACCCAGATTACTAGAGCTGCCACTAAGTCTAGTTCTTTTTGGAGGAGGAGCGAACTTCTTTTTAGCAATACTCTTTCTCCTTTGATCTCTTTCTATGGTGATATAAAGAAAATGAGGTGTATGAGATGAAAGATTGAGAGAATATGAGTAGAGAAGATTATGTGAATAATGATTAACTATGAGGAAGGAATGAGAAGGTGGGTATTTAAATAAAAAAGGTGGAGTAATGGGGAATTGTGAAATGTTGAGGGAATTTCAAAAAGCAATCAAGGGTTAGGTTTTCTAGGGTTTGGGAAGTGGGAAAGGTGGTCAAAGTTAGATGCCCTAGGTATTTAGGGAGTGGGGAATTTTAAGAAGTGAAAAAAACTCCATTAAAATGAAATTTTACATTTTCTAATAGTGGGACAGCAACATGCGCAAGGCCATGTGCATCGAGGTATATGATCATGCGACTAATATAACCAAAATTTGGAATCGTAAAGCACACGGCCATGTGCACAAATGCGCATGTGCGACCTGTACATGTAGAATCATAACACCATAAGAGGCACAACCATGCATAAAATGCACATGGCCATGCAACCTATACAAGCATTTTTCTCATTTTTGAAAATGCTTCTCATAGCATTTTTCATAATATATTCAAACAATGAATCACAATCATGACTTGTACATCACACTAAACAAGATTCCACATAAATTAAATGTACAAAACCTCTTTTGGAGCTCCTCCTTTCCTTTACTTCCAAAAATCATAAAGGAAACAAACATCAAAACTAAAATACATTTGCCAAAACATAAAAGAAATGATTGAAACAAAAAAAAACTAAACATAATCTTGGTTGAGGCCCCAAGAAGTTCTCTTTTAAGGGTCCATGAGCTAGACTACAATGTTGGTTACTTAGTTGATTCCATCAAGTATACAACTTAATGGAAATCCTCAATTGTGCCTCCATGGTACAGCTTCAATCTCTGACCATTCAATTTGAAGGTTTCTCCTCTTATGTTGCATAATTCCATAGCTCCAAGAGGATATGAATGAGTCACTGTACATGGTCCTGATCATCTACTCTTTAATTGTCTAAAAAATAATCAAAGTTTGGAATTAAAAAGCAACATTTGATCTCCTTCCTTAAATTTCTTTTCTCTTACTCATGCATTATGCCACCTTTTTGTGAGTTATTTGTAAATCCTTAAATTTTCATAGGCAACCTCTTTAATCTCCTCAACTTCACTCATTTGTAGCAATCTCTTTTCAATTGCCTTTTTGAAATCAAAATTCAAGGCTTTCATTGCCTAATAGGCTTTGTGCTCAAGATCAACAAGAAGACAACATGCTTTGCCATAAACCAACCTAAAAGGAGATATCCTAATAGGTGTTTTGTAAGTTGTTCTATATACCCATAAAGCATCATCAAGCTTCCTTGCCTATTCTTGTTTTTACTTGCTCACTGTTCTTTCTAAAATTTTCTTCAACTCCCTATTGCTCACCTTAACTTGTCCACTTGTTTGAAGATGAAAAGGTGTAGCACTATAAGAAAAAAAAACAATTTAGAAATGGCCAAATCCATTTCTAATTCTGTAGCTATTTCCAATTAGTGACAGAATTAAAAATAGAAATATTTCATTTTTAAAATGCTCCTTTTTAAATTTTAGTAATAGAATTTTCATGTCTGTTTCTAATTTTTATGATGGATAAATTCTATTTCTAATAATTAGTGACATAATAGGAATGACATTTCCATTTCTAAAGATGTAAAATAGAAAGGGAATTTCCATGTTAAATTTGACACAAGAATTAGAAATGGAATTTTTGTTTCTAAATTAGCAACTTAAATATTTTCATTTCTAATTTGTAAAATTTAGAAATGAACACAATTCTATTTCTAATTTGTAAAATTTAGAAATGAAAAATTTATTTCTAAATTGTACGTGTTAGAAATGGAATTGACATTTCTAATTTAGAAATGGACACAATTCCATTTCTAATTTGTAAAATTGAAAAATAGAAATATCGTTTCTAAATTAGAAACGAAAACAATTTTGTTTCTAATTTGTACAACTTAGAAATAGAGTTTCCATTTCAAATTAAAAAATAGAATTATTTTCATTTTTATTTTATTAGAAATTGAAACAGAAAATCTATTTCTAAAATAGCAATGGATATGATTCTATTTCTATTAAATAGGAAAATAGAAACAAAATTTTCATAGCTATTTAAAGAAAATCTCTTTCAAAAATAGCAGCAAAATAATTTCACTATAATTTAAATTAAATTTAAATTTAATATATTTGGCACTACATAAAAAATAGTAGCAAAATAGAAGTATATTATTTTCAAATTACATATATAAACTTCACTAGCATACAATAAACTTTAACCACCTATTTTAGATTCAAATTACACATATAAATTTCAATTCCAAACAACAAAGTTTAACACAACAATCT
This sequence comes from Mallotus nudiflorus, assembly GCA_947683625.1. Classification (NCBI taxonomy): domain Eukaryota; kingdom Viridiplantae; phylum Streptophyta; class Magnoliopsida; order Malpighiales; family Euphorbiaceae; genus Mallotus; species Mallotus nudiflorus. Next base: position 9,252,266 of record CANTUR010000207.1, read on the forward strand.
TTAATACAATAAAAAAATATACTACTCAAGATCATTGCTTGTATGCTTAAAATCAATATGAGTAGTCAGCTATAGAGATCTAGATGGATCTACTACTGACGGTTGAGATGTAGATGAAACTTGAGTAAACCTACACATAATTTGTTCCATTTATTCTATCTTTTGTTGCATTTCTTCCTCTCTTTTTAGTCTTTCTTCCTCTTTTTTCAATCTTTCCTATCTCTTTTTTTCATTTCTTCAATTTGTTTTTGCATCTCTTCATTCTTTTGTTGTATCTCTTCATTTTTTCTTTGCAAATTTTCTTGAATGTCCTACAACTCCTCCCTCAACCGCTCATTAAATAAAGTACTATAATGGGAAGATGTAGAGGATGAACTCGAGACAGAATCCAAATAAAATGAAGATGCATAAGTGCGAAGACTATACACTCATCACTTTTGCTACTCCACTCCAACAACTTAAAGGTAAATATGAGCAATATCAACATCTGGAGCTTCTATCAAACCATCAGGCAACTATGAAGCAATTGCAACCATATTCTCTATAGCTTCCTACGATTGTTGGACATAATAATATATATAATAAAAATTATTTCAATAACATTTAACAAAAAGTAAACATAATAATGCATATAATGTGCATTTAAACAGATAAAAAAAAGTAAGACTAAAACTATCTTTGTAATTGAAGGCCTTTATAAAATTCTAATACAAATATAAAATATCTAGTCAACATAGCACATCATTATGCAATTAAGGAACTTTTATAATAATGAACTCCCATAAAAATGGAGTTGTATGGTGGATAGTCAAAAAAATCTGATGGTAAGGCATTTACAAAACTAATTCCAAAGGAAAGCCATGTTTGATAATGAGAAGTTACTTACAAAAGCCATTAGAAATAATAATGAACTCCTACAAAATAGGAGTTGTATGGTGGAGAGAAAAAAATTTAAAGTTCATGGTAAGGCACTTAATAAACTAATTCCAAAGGAAAGCCATGTTTCATAATGAGCAATTACTTATAAAAGACATTAGCAATAGCTTACCACATGTAAGGACATCTTATTACTCTCTACAAAAGCCATAATAATAGCAAAGTTTAAATCTTAAATTTTCTATCCTTCATAAAAGGTATAATATATAAAAAGATATAAGCATGCGCAATAGAAACTTCAATTCCGTTTCCAAGAAGGTTAGAAATAAGATAAAAGAACTTTGAGTTGGTGACTTTGGTCCAATAATAATTTCCATTACACAAAGTCATATAGTAATTAGTTCAAAATTTAGAAATAATATAAAAATCACACAATTGACCACTTTTAGTAGCTAACAATTAAGTCTTTATCATAAAACAACTGAATTGAACCTTGAAAAAAAAAACCAATAATTGAGGCTAATCATCCTAAGACAACTCAAAAACTTTGTTTGCATCTCTAATCAAACTTGTCATTGTTTTTACTAAAGCAAAAACAAATTAAATAAAACACCCATAAATTCCAATAATAAAATTGAACTAAAAGGAAAAAATTCTCTAATAAAATTATAGTTAAGAAGAGAAATAATAATGAGAAGTATTGCATTGCAACCAAAGTCAGCTAGTATTTCTTACTTGTATGTAATTGTTATTGGTGAAAAAAGAATTTGTATGATAGAAATTTTTTTTAATTTAAACCATAAATGTACTTTCTTATTAATTTATATAAAAACCAGTTTCAAGTAATTCAGAAGATTATGTTTGATTGAAGTTGCAACTAAATAAAACTTACATTAATATCATTTGATCACTTATATACGAATGATCAATCCTTCTTCTGGTGCATGCGTTTGAACACCTCAAACGGTGTTGGTGGATGTCCTAACTCAGCCTCCTAAAAATAAATAACATTAACAAATTATGACCATGATATAATTAGATTAAATGCATATTCTTTATTTACACATAATGTTAACAACAATAATTAATTGGAATAAGACTTTCACTAATTCTATAGAATGTTGGGTTATTGTTCTGGAGCCACCAATGTGCTTTGAAGGTCCTAATCCTTCACCAGCTTTCTCTAATCAACGATTTTGGGCTGCCTTTACAGATAAAGCCTTGAACTCCTCACTGCTCCAATATTCCCACCATTTGCTCCAAATTTCTTATGGAACACTATTTGGCTTTGCATTTGGACCATATATCTTTCTCCATTTTCCAAGCTTGTCATTGTATCACACACCAACTATATGTTTCCATGTTGCCTTTACAAAGAAAGATAAAGCAGGATCCTATTTATAGTCTTTCTGTAAATTTAAAAAAAAAACAATGATTGATATTAATGAATATTTTGATTATAATTATTAATAATTCAACACTTTTATAAATAGGCTAAATGCATTAAATTGTAATTCAAATTCTTCCCAATAATATTCTTTCATATCTGAAGGCACTTTGCTCCACTTATTACCCTTCTTAGCTATTTTCTCTTTAAATATCTTCCTTATTCTATAAGAAGCCAAAGGAATAAACCTATAAATAAAATAACATAAATATATATATATATATATATATATATATAAGATAATCAATAAATATAACAAAAAAAATGAACATTAATGCATAAGGTAATATATATTTTTTAAATACTTACTGTTTTGTTTGTTAAGAGTGGGCCGAATAAAGATTTTGTCACGATTTAGCATGCTAGGCATTGATTGTGATGATCTAGCAGTTGTTGATGCTGCAATGTGCACCTCCTAAGGTAGGTAGGATAAATCTCACATCATCAACTAGTGCAGAATGAGATGAAGATGGAATGTCAGTGGCACGCAATGTGGGTGTGGCAAGAGGAGTTGATAGCAAAGTATTCTTTGTAGATGTAGGTGAATAAGGTGCAACATTTGTATTGTTATTTATGAAGAATTATTGAATTCCTATGCCACGAATAGTTGGTTGACTTCCTCTACCTCAACCTAAGGATTGAGATCCTTAGCCACTTGAATGGTTACCTCTCATACCTAACACAACTTCTATAAACAACAAAACATTAAAAGACAATAATTATAGTTCATCAATAGTACAATAGTAATGACATATCAATACAAACACATTTTACAATAATTAAGTTAAAAAAAAATTATTCAATACTTGATATATAAAAGTTTATGCATATATATATATATATATATATATATATATATATATAATGTACAAGTTAAATAACTTCTAATCATCATAAAAAAATATCACACAAATCATCTCCATCTAACTCTTCATCATACTCATCTGATTCTACTATCAATTCTTGCTCATTATCTTCCTCAACATGTGTATCATCAATTTTTAAATAATTTCCATCTTCTTCAATCAATGTGTGAGGTCAATTATCCACCACATGATTAATAAGATGAATTTCTATAAAATTCTCTTGAAATACGGGTACATGTGACAGAGTCATTCTGACGTCCATTTCAGGAAATTCTACAACTCCTTTAGCTTTTATTTTATAAATAGCCCACCATTCACCAGGATTTCTTCTTGTGTTTGGATAAGTGGTATAACACACTTGTTCTACTTGGACTACAAGAATGAATGGATCATACTTACGATAATATTTCTTATGATGCACATCCACAAGGTTATATTGATGATGAATTCCAATTCCCATATTTTGGATTGGATCAAACCACTCACACCTAAATAGTATTATCCGCTTAATTGGTAAAGCAGGATACTCCAATTGGAGAACTTTAACCAACCGACCATAAAAGTCTATATCATATGCACTATAGTTAGACCCTTTAATGTATACACCATTGTTCATTGTAGCTCTAATTGAACCATGTTTTAAAGTGTGAAATTTTTATCCATTTACATAATGTATAGGATACATCTATACACTTTGTAATGGCCCTCTTTCAAGATCCTTTATTTGTTTATTAGAGATGTTTGATGAGGGATTTTGTGCCTAGATAAAAAAATTGAAAGGAAAAATATATTATTTCAATATCATAGTTAAGTAAGTTGTGTAAAGGAAAAATAAAAAATTAATTACTAACATACTTTTCGAACCAAGATGCAAAATCTTGGTCAAGCTTGGCATCAATCCCAGCATCATTAATGTGTAGTTGACTTTGCCTTAGTTCTTTAACATAAATTCTTTAAAAACAAAATGGAAGTAATATTCAATATTAAAATTGGTACGTTGCATAGCATGAGAATTGAAATCATATGTAAACTAAATTTAAATCATACTTAATATGGTTTAACTTTGTCACAATTTAATAAGATATACGTATGAGCAACATAATACTCCTTGTGGTAAAAAAAAACCTGCTTTTCACTCGACAATATGCTTGACCCATATTTTTGAAAATGGAAAGCATGCCTTCATGTTCTGATCCTCCACCCACACCATAATCATAATTTTTTGGCACTTTCCAAATCTTAGTATAAACTTGTGGCTCAAAGTAGTGCGCATAAAATGTTAAAGCTTCTTTGATCAAATATGCATTACATATCAGTCCTTCCATTGTGGCTTTATTTCTAACATTGTTTTTCAATTTTTGAAGATATCTGAAAAATACTTTCATTAAAGTATATAATAATTTGTAAAATAGAATGGAAATTATATATGACAAGAAAAATATATTACCTCTCAAATGGATACATCCATCTGTATTGCATAGGGCATGCTATCTTTGCTTTATAAGCTAAGTGGATCAGAAGATGTTCCATTTAGTCAAAGAAGCTTGGAGAAAATATGCACTCAAGTTTATATAAAATTATGGGAATCTCCTTTTCTAAACGCACCATGTCTTCCTCTTTTATTACAGTTAAAGTGAGATTTTTTTTTTAAAAAAAGGCTTATTTTAGTTAAGGCTTGCTAAACATTTCCTAAAAGTAATTCATGGAATGCTATGGACATTAGCCTCTACATAAACATATGACAATCATGACTTTTCATCCCAAATAACTTATGCTTCTTCATGTCAACACATCTTCCCATGTTAGATGCATATCCGTCAGGGAACTTAAGCTCTTTCAATCATTTATACAAAGCTTCTTTTGCATCCTTGTCCATACTATAACAAGACTTAAGGAATTTATTTGTTATTTCACCCCAATGTAACTCTTGATATAAACAAAACTCCTTTAAATCTTCTCTTGATTTAGCATTGTCTTTTGTTTTTCCTTCAACATTCATGATAGTATTAAAAATACAATCAAAAAAGTTCTTCTTAATGTGCATGACATCTAAGTTATGCTTAATTAGATTTGTTTTCTAATAAAGAAAATCCCAGAATATGCTTCATTTCTTCCAACCACAAAGACAATTCTTAGAAATTCAGGTGTTATTCCCTTCAACATCAATTTCTATAACCTTTTTTAAGCCATATTGTTCAATTTTCTCTAATATTTTTGCACCTGACCTAATAAGTGGTGTACTTTTTAAAACTATCAGCCCTTCCTAAATGCCTTCTTTTTCCTCCGAAATGGATGATTCACTGGTAAGAACTTATGATGGTTATCAAACCAAGATGTCTTTCCACCTTTACTTAGAGTAAATGCATCAGAATTCTCCATGCAGTAAGCATAATCTAATTTTCCTACAGTACTCCACCATGACAATATAGAATATGTTGAAAAATCATTAATAGTCCATATAAGTGTTGCACACATCTAGAAGTTCTTCTTGCTAAATACATCATATGTTTGTACACCTACCTCCCATAAATGTTTTAGCTTCACAATTAGAGGTTATAAGAAAACATCCAACTTCTCTTTTGGGTTTCATGGACCTGGCACTATAATAGAAAAAAACATGTATTCATCTTTCATGCATAACCATGGCGGCAAATTATAAGGTATAACTATCACTGGCCATGAAGAGTATTATTGCCTATTAGGCCAAACAGTTGAAATCCATATGTGCAAAGTCTTAATCTAACATTTCAAATTTCAATAGTAAATGATGGATGAATCTTATTAAAATGTTTCCAAGCTGGATAATTTGAGCAATGCCGCATGACACCTCCTTCAGTGCTATGCTCTTTATGCCACATCATGTCATTAGCGATGGCTTTAAATGCATATAATTGTTGTAAATGAGGAGTGAGTGGAAAGTAATACATCTTTTTATAAGAAACATTTATTTTCTGACTCTTAGATCCATGATGTCTTCTATATCGAGGATGGTTATATAATTTACAATGAATTAGTTCACTATCTTCACCCTAATATACCATGAACCCATTAGTGAAGTAATGAATTTTTGCTACAGGTAATCCTAAACCTTGCATTAGTTTCTTTGTACTGTAAAAGCTATTAATCATTACATTATTCTCTAGTAACATTTCATACAAGAATTATCTTATTTCATCAAAACACCGTTCAGAAAAATGACATTTCACCTTTAAATTCAAAAGTGTATCAACCGTAGATAATTTCGAGCAACTGTATAGATTACTAGGCCAAACTTCTTGTTCTAATGCTTTCAACATTTCATAAATTTCTTGTGATGTTAGGTTGAGGATATCTTTAGTGACATCAGGATTGAAGGAAGGACCCGTAACATCCATTAACATTACTTGGCAGGGATTATTAAATTGGGCATATTCCAATGAAACATTTGCTTCAACACTTCTATGTACATTCTAGTTCAAAGTTTATTGCATAAATGCTTCCCTATGTTTATACCAAACATTATAATCTTTAATAAATCCATTTTTTATAACATGGAACCACACAATTTTTGGATCTTCAAAATTTTGATTATGACATTTACAGTCATTACATGGGCATCTTATTTTTGTTCCACCTATTAATTCAAGGTGCCTTTGGGCGAAATCAACAAACTCCTCAATGTCCGCTTCAAACTCATCAGTTAAAACCCCATCTCTTAATCTAACATTCATCCATTAGCGATTAGTTCCCATGTTTTCCTTTCCTGTTAAATATAATAAGGAAGTTTTATTTACTAAAGAGAAGGTAGTTAATAATTATTGTGTTTTATTATTGGGTTTGTTGCACCGTTGGTACCATAACTTTGGGCCATGTTTCACTTTGGTACCAAAAAATTTTATTTTTTTTCTTTTCAGTCCCAAAAATTCTATTTTGTTTCAAGTTGAAGTACCTCGAATATATCCGATCAAATTTAACATACGTGGCAGCCGGAATAAATATATTTTTACCTTGTAAGCATCTCATTAAATAGTTTAATCATCATGTTGCCTCCATAAAAGAAAATTTACTTATGGGCTCCATAAAATAAAATTTTAGTAAAATTTATTTTATGGAGCCCACAAGATGATTAGGCCACTTAATGGGATGCTTACATGGTGAATATACTAAAAATATACTTATTTCGACTGTCACGTATGCTAAATTTGATCGGATACGTTCGAGGTACTTTAACTTGAAACAAAAATAGAATTTTATAGACAAAAAATTAAAAAAAAAATTGAAAATTTAGTACTAAAGTGAAACATAGCCCAAAGTTATGGTACCAACAGTGAACTATGCTTTATTACTACAAACAAGCATATTCTAAATTAAATTTATGCTCTTTATGCCACCTCTTTATACCTCCATTTCTATGTTCAAAAAGGTTTGGCCCTAACACATTCAAATATGCATTGTCACAATGAACAGAGACTTTAATCATGCAATTAAGGAAATTTTGATAGCATCTCCCCTTAGTTCTCCGATTACATGATATTGAACATGTGTTATCATTTCAAACAACAAACTATTCATATATGCAATCAAAGAACAATGTGAGACACCATCAAATTCATAAATCCGCATGATTAAAGATTTATTTTGTCCATCTTACAGTAGACAATTCATTTTCGAACTTTCCACTCGGACAACTCAGTGAAATCTCACTATCCGGTGAGGAAATCATTGAACATGTAGCTAAGTCTAAGGAAATTATTCTATAGTGTATTTTTGTAAGTACATGTTTTATGATGAAACAGTTATGAAGGATTGACATGTAAAATTTTAATGAAAGGAAAAAACACTTCTAATTTATCCTTCAAAACCGACAATCCTATATCTTTCCTACATAAAAATGCACTTCTAATTCACAAATATATAATATGGAACTCAACAAATTTAATATAATATTTCAAATGACAAGATAACTCAACGTGAAATCAACAATATATAGCTAAAACAATTAAAAAAAAATTGGAAACATTTTATTTTTGTTCCAATTTTTTTTTTTGGTGGTTTAAATTTTAATATATGGGGCCTGAATTTTAATTATCCTTGTGGAATTTTAAATATGAGAGATTTTGTTCCATTTTGTTCCGCATTAGAATTTTGCATATTAGATTTTATTTCCAGCATTATTTTCATTTTATTCATAACAGCATCATTACAAATTTTGAAAAGTATTAGTGGCATTGTAATTAAATCCTTGAAAAAAATATGGAGTGGGATTAAGCATAAAATTTTTCCAATAGACGTAGACAAAAAATATGCAGCGTTCTTCACTTCCTAATAAATAAAATTCTCTTTTCAAAAAAAAAAAAATTAAGAGTTATAACGGAAGAGAGCTGGACAAGGTTTGATTAAATGGATGAGACTACACTAAAGTGAAGAGATGTTTAGTGAATTAGATTAAATTAAAACTACGTAGTTTTGATAAAATTATATAATTTTCTAGTTATAGATAGTTTTTTTATGTATGAGATATGTTAGAGAATTTTTTTTATTGAATTAGGATCAATCAAAACTATGTAATTTATATTTGTTTAATAATGATTTTAATCAATGTTATATTTGTAGTTTATTTGATATATATTTATTTAATATTAATACTTAAAATTACATTATGGTGCCTTTTATGGTTTTTTTTAAAAGTATAATACACTTTATTAATAACCATCTTAGACATTATGATACCTTCTCGATTTATTTACTTAACAGTAATTTTAATTAATAATTTATTTATTTAATGTTAAACTAATACTATACAATAATATCATCTTGAATATTAATTTGTGTTTTCCTATTATCAATCAATCTTGAGTCTACTTCATTAACAAAATTCAGTTATTTTCATATTAAAAAAATCTATTTTATTCTTAAAAAAATCTATTTTATTCTATTTTAGAAATGGAAATTCCATAGCTAATTGTCTAAATTCCATCACTAATTTTAGAAACGGAATAATTCCGTTTCTAAACTTTAAAAACGAAATTGTATTACACTTCACAATACTAAACTATATTCACTTAATATTTTACAATAAATTAAAAATATATATTAAAATAATTATAAATGCATATAAAAAAATTTTGCAACACAGAATATATATATATATATATATATATATATATATATATATATATATATATATATATTGCTTTTATTAACAATATATAATAATCTTAATTAAGATTTCAATAATTATATCTATCTTCATTCAACTAAATTATTCTTTATTAATTTCAAAAAAATATTTTTCAGCTTATTTTTACGTTATATTTGTCAATATTATCACATTAATAAAAATTATTTGTTAACAATCCAAATTATTAATTGTAAAAAAATGAAAAACTCAAAGTCAGTTTAAATTTAGAAATGGAGTCTTATTCTATGTAAAAACGGAAATTTCATAGCTAATTGTCCAATTTTAGAAATGGAATAATTCCATTTCTAAGTAGAAACGGAAATTTGGAAGCTAATTTCCAAAAACAACTTCGAATTTGCATTCCGTAGCTAAATAGAGACGGAATAATTCTGTTTCTAGTTTAGAAACAGAAATTCCATAGCTAATTGTCTAAACTAATTTTACAAACGGAATAATTCTGTTTCTAAACTTTAAAAACGAAATTGTAATCCCTCCACAATACTAAACAATATTCATTTAATATTTTACAACAAATTTAAAAATAAAATATTAAAATAATTATAAATGCATATAAATAAATTTTGTAACAAAGATATAAATATATAGTTTTTATTAACAATATATAATAATCTTAAAATCAATAATTATATCCATCGTCATTCAACTAAATTATACTTTATTAATTTCAAAAAATTATAGCTTATTTTTATGCTATATTTGTTAATATAATCAAATTTACAAAACTTATTTTTTAACAATCAAAATTATTAATTGTAAAAAAAAATCAAAATCAATTTAAATTTAAAAACAAAATCTTATGCTATTTAGAAACAGAAATTTTGTAGCTAATTGTCCAATTTTAGAAAACGGAATAATTTCATTTCTATTTAGAAATGGAAATTCCATTGCTAATTTCCAAAAATAGCTTTAGATTTGCATTCCGTAACTAAATAGAGACGGAACAATTTCATTTCTATTTTAGAAATGAAAATTCCGTAGCTAAATGTCCTTTAAATAGCTACGGATTTGCATTCCATAGCAAAATTGAAATAGAATAATTCTGTTTCAATTTAGAAATGAAAAATTCGTAGCTAAATGTCAAAATATAGTTACAGATATGTATTCTGTAGTTAAATAGAAATGGAATAATTTCATTTCTAAATTAGAAACTGAATTTTCCATAGCTAAAAGCCGCACTATTTTACATGCCAATATTCTCGCCATACTTTTGTGACGAAAATTTTTTCCATTCCAATTTTTGTCTCTATTTCTGTCATTGTTTCTATTTCTATTATCCCACCATTCACTCCCACCAACAATTAGCTATGGATTTTTTTTCCGTTTCTAAATTTTGTAGCAATTTTAATTTTTCATTTCTATATCATTATTTTCTTGTAGTGTAGCTACTCGATGCTTCACCTCATATTTGGCTAATAATATTTCCATGATTTTATTGCAAAAATGTGTTCCCCCATCACTTATGATTAATCTAGGCATACCAAATTGAGAGAATAACTTCTTTAAGAATTTGCAAAAAACTCTTGCATCATTTACTGAGCATGCTTGGACTCTACCAATTTGGAAACATAGTCCACAAAAACAAGAATGTACTTGTTACCCTCTGACAAAGGAAATGGTCCTATGAAGTCCCATACATCAAATATTTCAACCTCTAAAATTACATATTACAACATTTCATCCTTCTTCGAAATGTTGCCACTCCTTTGACATGCATCATAACGAATCACAAAGTCTCTTGCATCTTGAATAAGTGTGGCCAATAGAACCCTACATCATGAACCTTAACAACTATTCTTTGTGGTCCAAAATGTCCACCATGGACCATTTCATGACAATACTGTAATATTAACCCAACTTCTTTATTTGCAATATTTCTTTTCACCACACTATCACTGTACAATTTCCACAAAAATGTTTCACCCCAAATGTAAAATTTGGAATCATGAATCAGCTTCTTCTTTTATCGAGGAGTGAACTGTTGTGTTTTAAACCCGCAAGCGCACAGTCGTGGTTGCAATAGAAAGATATTGTTCCCTTAAGGACTGTATATTGATCATTAACAATTTTTACCTATGATCTCAGCTAGAAAATTGAATAATTCAACAAGGTCTAAAAATCTAAATAACATAAACTCAATTAAAAGTAAAATAAAATATTTATAAACATAGAGTCTAGGTTTAGTTTCATTATTCCAATCCAATCATGAACACATTATTTAAGTAAAAATCTTGACTTCAGTTAAGGGTAATTGCTCTAAAATACTTAAGGACTCTCTCAAGTTCAATTAAGCATGCAAGGATTAAAATTTAACCTACACTCATGATTAATAATTCAATCCTAGCTCATTAAGATTTTTAGCAATTAATTTGTCACCGTAATCTACTATTGTGACTCCCCAAAGAGCTCGCCTACTCCCGTGGTTAAGTGATCTAAGTTCTACGTGTCTTAAGCTAATGAATTCCCCTAACTCTCATTGGAAAATTCATCCATAAACATGCAATCAAACAGGCATAGAATGATAACAAGATAAATATTACAACACATATAATTAACTAAAATTCATTTTAAATAAAAAAAAGTTGTGTTCAAATCATGTCATGGAATAGCCACTCCTAACCAAGACTCTGAAAGAAAACTTAGCCACACATGGCTATGATGAAATCCATAATCGAAAATCAAGAAAATAATAAGATGAAAAAAGAAAATAAAATAAAAATAAGCTTTTAATCTTCATTGATTTCTATCTAGCTGCTTCTTATCTCTATGACTCCTCTCCCATCTATCCCTCAAAATCGGTGTTTATTCCTTATATAATGCTCGGGTATGAAAAGAGTCCTTTTTTATTTCTAATTCCTTCTAATTTTTGAAACAGAAAAATTCTACCTTCATGACATGGCTTTGAAGCACAGTTGTGCCTCACTCAAATAAAATTATGAATTTACCTAGCATATAGCACGACATCCAACACAGTCAGGTTCATTAGCCATGCTTCATTCTGGGTTAGAATTCTTCACTTGCATGACATGTGCATGCCATGACATTGCTCTATTGGCATTCAAATGTAGATAGGTTATTCATGGCTCACGCATGGCTTAGACATGGCTTTCCTCTTTTGTTGCTTTATCACATAGCATGTGCATGCCATGTCATGTAAAAATATGTCAACTCCTAAAGCATTCTAAGGCCCACTAGACATAAATCACAAAAACTAATTAAAACTTAAATAAAACTTCCCAAATATATAATACATAATAAGATTCCTAAATAAATACTAACTCATAAAAAAATTTCCCAATTAAACCCAAAAATTAATTAAATTAATTTATTCCTTATTTAAAATTTATTAAAATTCAACTCTAAGACACATAAATAATAAACATATCAAATTCCCCCACACTAAAGCTTTGCTAGTCCTCAAGCAAAAACCAAATTTTGAAAATATTAAACTCAAATCACAACTAGGGATTTACAACTTCCAAGAGATGAAATCTTGATAACACTGAGTTCGAAACACATTTACTAAAGAAGATAATTAGACACAAACATAATATATGTGAATAATTTATTAATTAAAATCCAAGCACACAACCTTTTGAAATTAAGTGAGCATAAATCTAGAAAAGAAAATATTAAGAACTGCTGCCTCTCTTTTTTTTTAGTTATGAATGCATTTTACGCTCCATTTCATAATTTTTTTTATTTTTCTCTCCATTCAAAACTTTCCACTTTAGGTGATCCCCTGTCGTTCCCATATTACTAAGCGTGGATACCGTTGAGTGTGTCCTATGAATGCTCATACCCTAATATGGATATTAGAGTAGATTCAGAGCATATAAAAGATTTAAATATAGATATTGCTCCTGCTTAAAGAATGAGAGATTTTTTTTAACTGAAATTTAGAATGCAATCTTTCCTAAAATCATGCACAATTTTAATTACCAAGATCATGCTTAGATTATAAGAACTAAATTCTTCATACATAAAGAATATGTATAACTATCTTAAGTAACAAACCATCCGATAATTTGATAATTCAACCAAGAGATAAGCTTATACACTGATATACTCCCAAGTGTGATAGAGCATCAAAAGCAAAATTTTAAAAAAAAATAGGACAAACAAATCATTAATAAAGGGAAATGAGTTAAAAATTAATAAATCCTAAATAAAAATTCATTATTATTATTAATTTTATTAATAATAATAATAATAATAATAATAATAATAATAATAATATTATTATTATTATTATTATTATTATTATTATTATTATTATTATATATTTAGAATTAACTGAAAGAAAAGATAATAACGGACAAAGAAATCAATCGAATCAATCAAAGCACCCCCCCATACAATATCCATAGCATTGTCCTTAATGACAAATGAATATAAAAGATAAAAGGATTAATAAGGAAAAGGTACTGCCCTGAAATTGTGCATTCATCTGAAAGATAGCATAAGGTAGAAAACTAACAAAATAGAAACAGAAAGTGAAAACAATAAAACAACACATAATATATGAAAAGAAAATAACATAAAAAGAAGAAAATCATAAAACATAATAATAAACTGAAAGCAAAGTCAATCATCCATAGGAGTATAATCATTGGGAGTAGCTTCAGTGTCATCTAGTAGATCAATGTCATCAGGAAGTTCCTCAGTAGCAGCAGTGGAGGTGGAACTAGGAAAAACAAGTCATAGAGGAAAAGGTATGCCCTGAACATGACACAATCTCGAGAGACTGTCAACCACCCAGTGAAAAAGCTCCATGTGATACTAAATAGTAGCCTTAAAATGTGGAGGATATGAAGATAAGGAAGGTCTGGCAATCTGAGAAGCTAGTGGTGGTGGATGTGCATGGGTATGGGTCTGCTATGGCTCATTGACACCCAACTCAATAGGATTATGAATCAGAACATATCAACCATCCCTAACTGTGACCACCTTGATCTTTTTCATAATAGTGATATTAAAAGTCATTGGGTGTTGCAAAGCGGGTCAGGTTGGTGTGGGAATCGAAAACCTATAGATTCTTAGCGAGCCAAGTGATTTATGAACCCCATATAAAGCTCCCTTTATTTTTGTCGAAATACCATCCATATAGAAAGCAAAACCATATCCCAAATGAGGCATTATACCCTTAACAAAATAATGGAGATAAAATAAGTCTCTAAGTGTGACATACCTAGTACTCTCCCTTTAACCACAAATAGTGCTAGCTATGAGGCACTACAAGTAGTGCAATTTAGTATAGGCTATATTAGTGCTCTTACTAACCCTAGGGTTATAGGTTTATTGGGTGATGCTGTAGACAGCGGGGTTTAGCACGTGTCCAAAATATTAGCAACCGCGACACTGTTTAAGCTCAGAGCTCTAAAGAACACACTAATCACTATCACAAAGACATGGTGTGGAGATAAGGAGTCGCCACCTAGGGTAATAACTGGGACAAATCGAAAAGGTGGTACTCAATTCCCTAAACAAAAGCTAGCACCACAACCAGGAGATTCTGGATACAGAATACTAACTTCTTTTCGTCTCGTGTTCTTTTAGAATTACTTTATAAATTACTGTATTATCCTTTATTTACATAAAATTTCATATAAACCCTTATTCTAGTAATTAACTCTAAGGCAAACCAGTCATGAAAATACAAGTAAATAATGCATTCAATACAAATTCATAATCCTTAAGTTAGTCTAATAGACATTAATTTTAATTAAATGACCTAAATCTACATGTTTTTAATAAGTGAGCCTAAATGGCCTAATTCCTTTTAATTTTAATTAAGTGGATCTAAGTCTATTTATTTTAATTCTAAAAATGGGCCTAAATCTACAAATTATGAAATATTTAAATTAACGGGCCTAATTCTACATGTTTTAATTCTAAGATGATACTAAATCTACAAATTATGAAATATTTAAATTAGTGTGCCTAATTCTATATATTTTAATTCTAAGGTGATTTTAAATCTACAAATTATGAAAAAGACTTTAATTTAAATGGGCTAAGTCTAAATTAATTAAATTAAATTAGGTAGACCTATGTCTAATTTACTAGATGGGCCTAAGTTAACTCTAACCTAAAATCTAATCAATTATGGGCCTAAGGATATATTTTAATCAATTAAACCCTATTTAATTATTAAGTGAGATGGGCTAATTAAAAGATGGGCTAAAAAAGAATCATCTAAACTTAAATAAATGAATTAAAACCAAACATGGGCTTAAGGCCCAAAACACATAAAAATAAATAAATAAGCCCAAAAAAATTAAATAAAACATGCCAAAATAATTAAATAAAAGATCAAATAACTAATTAAATTATTTCTTTTTAAAAAAAAAACCCTAATTTTTATTAAAATTCAACCTAAATTAATCTACTTCCACCATTGATTTTAATTAATTACCCAATTGAAACCCTAATTTTACTAAACATTTAATCAACATAAATATGCAATCACACTCATAATTCCACTATTTCCACTATTAGGGCTATTACAATAATCTATTGAGAATATTAATGAAAATAATTAATACAACCCTAAAAATATAAATAATACAATTAAATAAAAAATAATAAAAATGTAAAAACTAAATCTCGCTACAAGGTCTTATCCATGGCATTCCATGGACATTTTATGAGTTTAGTCCTCCAAACATAATCATCATGTATTTTCCTCCATAATCACTATAAAAAGAGAACAAAATTATGATTAATGAATAAATTATAATAATAATAAAAAAAATAAAATAAAATAAAATAAAATAAAAAGGAAAAAATAAATCAAGTAAAATAGAATAAGGAGAAAATGATGTTTATGGATGATTTTAATGGAGTGCTCCTCAGATTTTGTAAAATCACTGTTTTTTATAGTTCTTCGAATCTTCTTCTTCAAAAATCCTCCAAAGGTCTTCAATTAATTAATTAAGCAAAAGGAGAATTTTTTGTAGAGAATGCCCTTTTTTTAAAACACTAAATAAAGGAAAAGAGAGTCAAGAATGTTTTTTTAAGAAAAAATCAACTGAAAGCCAAAAGACAATTTGGCGTAGAGAAAATATCAAAAAGCTAAGAATAATAGTACTACTCCTCCCGGATGCTCTTTTCCTCTCCTCCTTTTACTGTCCCCTTTGAAGGAACCAAAGCCCCTCTTTTATAGTAAAAACCTACGTATAAATTGATTCCTAAAAAACTTCTATTTCCTTAAAAATATTAGATAAATATCAAAAATAATTTTAAGAGAATTTTAGACTAATTAGGACTTAAAAAAAGACATTTTTATTTTTTGAAAATCCAAAAAATAGACGGAAAAGGTCTAATTCTGATCAGAATTTTGTAATTCCAATTGGAATTACATAATTCCAATTATAATTATAGAATTCCGACCTCTTTTTTTAACTTTTAATTATAAAAAGGTTCCTAAAAGAATTTAAGTTTTGCAATTAGGTCCTTAAAAAATATTGTAATTTAGCCCTTGAAAACATTAAATCTTTTCTTTGAAAAATATAATCAGACCTCTAAAGTTTCAAAGCTCAAGTATTGAAGACCTATTCATGACATTTTCATCATTGGAGCCCTTTGTCACATCCGTAACTCATCATCCTAAAATTAGGGTATCTACAGACGCCTTCATATATAATCTCTCTCCAAAACTAATGATACTTTATAAGTTTAAGGAAGCATTGCACATTACTAAGCACACCACTATTGACATACACATCATCATAAAAACCACATTGCATAGCAAATTCATTCAAAGAAAAAAAAGAATCGTTTGCCCCCTAATTGAAATAGCACAGTATTTTTCTTATTAAAATCAATAAGGTTAGTGGAGTTAAATAAGAAAGTGGATAAAAACTCCCAGACTAACTCATAAAAAATAGGCTCCTCAATTCTCATAAAATCTTCCCATTAGAGTTATCAATAATGCCTAACATATATTTATTCAGGCCTATAGTAGAAAGATCCCCTAAAATAATGTGATAGAAAGGATGGACAAGAATGGGAAACAGAGTAGCACATGCCTTTTTAAAATCGGGATTAGTAAAATGAAGAAGGGTTGAGACACGCTATATTGGCTCCCTTGATTATAGCATGAAGAAGTTAGAGTGATGGGTGGTGTCACACTTATTCGAGAAAGGCAAGATGGTGAAGGGGAAGATGTGGTGTGGGCCCACTTCTTGGATGATGATGGTGTCTTCCCAGATGCTTTAGATTTCCCCATATGTAGAGGGTGTAGAGAATGAAAAGGAAAACAAAAAAAGTGTAGTGTTTAGAAGGAAGAAATAAGGAAGAAAAGTGGGTGATCAAGTCAAAGAAAAAGAGATAAGTGAGAAAAATTGAGAGAGAATGGTGTAGGAGAAAGAGAATGGCAAAAGAAAATATTAGAATAGGGCTAGGTTTAGAGAAACAGGTTTTTATATTGAGGGTTTGGAACATAATTTTAGGAACACAATTTAGGAAAACCGTGTTGGGTAGTGTGATATGGGGAAATGCATGGCACAACCTTCCATACCATATTAGGAGACCGTGTAATCTAAGGAATAACATGGCATGCATGCCGTGTCATATTCTAAAAGAATTATGAATGTGTGACATGGCATAAAGAGAGGATAACACGACATGTCCATGTCGTGCTAAAGGTGTCATGACATGGCATGATGCCATGTCATAGTTTCTGTGTGATTGATTTATTAGCACAACATCATGATGTGCTTGAGACGTCATATGATAGGTGGAGTGTGACACGACATGGAAGGGTAATGACACAGCATGTTGGGTGTCGTGTCAGGGTGGTCAGCACGAAATGCTATAGGTAATATCATGGCATGTTGGATGTCGTGTTAGTGCTTAATGTTTGGCACAACATAGTGATGTCGTATGATCATGCCATGCAATAGTCTGGGAGTGAGTTGAAGATTTGACACAGCATAGTGATGTCGTGTGAGGAAGCCATAACACAGTCTGTAACTTGTGGAGTTTTAAGACACGGTGTGAAAATGCCATATCCACATGTCGTGCAATGCGCGTAGAAATTTATCTATTTTAAGTTTAAGTGGCGTACCTAGACACGGCCGTGCAATTCCCCATGTGACCATGAAAACTTTCTCTTTAAAGCAATAGCTCTTTGTGATGATTGAATTTTTAATCCTATAGAGAAGTTAAGTATATTAATTAACAAATAAAAACACCAAAGGGAAAAAAAGACTAAAAAAATAAGTGTAAAAAGGAAAAATGATTGGGTTGCCTCTCAATTAGCATTTTTTTAAGGTCTTTAGCTCGACCGTTATATGATGAGCTCAAACTGGATCTACGAGTGTACAAGAGACACTCTTTAAGCTGGCTTCCTCTGCAAAGTAGGGCTTGAGACATTGCCTATTAACTTTAAAAGTTTTGTTTGCCTTGTTGAAAAGCTCAACTCCTTTGTGAGGAAAGACTTCTTGATTCTGAAAGGTCCAACCATCGAGACTTGAGTTTCCCTGGGAATAGCTTTAGTTTAGAGTTGAATAGCAACACCAAATCCCCTTCTTGAAAATCTTTCTTCTATAAATGTATATCATGCCACTTTTTGGTTCTTTCCTTGTATATTTTAGTATTCTCATAGGCATCAATGCAAAACTCTTCATGTTCGTTCAATTGAATGAGCCTTTTTCCACTAGCCTTTGCTAAGTCAAAATTTATAAACCTTGTAGCCCATAATGCTTTATGTTCTAACTCAACTAGGAGATGACATGATTTCCTAAAAACCAGTCAAAATGGTGAAGTCCCAATTGGAGTTTTGAAAGCAGTTCAGTATGCCTATAATGCATCATCCAACTAAATGGACCAATCCTTTCTTAAGGCATTAACTGTCTTTTCTAGTATATTCTTTCATTCTCTATTTAAGATATTCCCTTGTCCACTGGTCTAAGGGTGGTAAGGTGTAGCCATTTTATGCTTGACCCTATATTTCGCTAAAATTTATTCAAATTGATGATTGCAGAAATGAGAACTACCATCACTAATTATAGCTTTAGGTGTGCCAAAGCGAGTAAATATGTTCCTCTAAAAGAACTTAGTGATTACTTTTGCATCACTGGTTGGTGAAGCAATTGCATCCACCCACTTGGACACATAATCAACCCTAACCAATATATATTTATTTTTATAGGAGTTTAGGAAAGGTCCCCCCACACATTAAATAGTTCAATCTTAATAATATTTATGAGAGGCATTGCATCATGTTTGCTAATGCTGTATGTCCTTTGGAAATGATCATACCTGAGTACAAATTGCCTTACATCTTTAAAAAGATAGGGCCAGTAGAATTCACTTTAAAGTACCTTTGCTACTATTTTAGTAGAACTTGCATGTCCCCCACACTCAAGTGAATGGCAATGAGTGAGTACTTCTAAAATTTCTTCGTCTAGAATGCACCTTCTCAACAATCTGTCCCCACACCTCTTATATAAATAAGGCTCATCCTAGAAGTATTATCGACAATCCCAAAAGAATTTCTTCTTTTGATGGTAATTAATTTTTGGTGGAAGAATACCACATGCCAGGTAATTCACAAAATCTACATACTATGGAATGCTTTACCGAACTCTCATAAGTTGTTCTCCTGGAAGGTCATCTAAGATTGGAAGAGAGTTTGGATTGGCACTTTGCTTAAGGTGGGAAAGGTGATCAGCAACCAAATTCTCTATTCCTTTTTTATCTCGATTCTCCAAGTCAAATCCTTGTAAAAGAAGGATCCAATGAATAAGTCTTGGTTTAGCATCCTTCTTTGCTAGGAGGTACTTAAGGGCTTAACGATCGGTGTAGATAATCACTTTGCTTCCTGCTAAATATGAATAAAATTTGTCCATAGCATGTACCACTACCAGAAGTTTCTTCTCAGTTGTTCCATAGTTTGTTTTAGCTTCATCGAGGGTGTGGCTTATATAGTAGATGACATAGCCTTGTTTGTCTCTTCATTGCCCTAAGATAGCCCCTATTGCATAATCACTAGCATCACACATTATTTCGAATGGAAGGTTCCAATCTGGTGGTTATAGGATAAGTGTTGAAACAAGCGCTTCTTTTAACCTGTGGAAGGCAAAAAGACATTCATTTGAAAATTTGAAAGGAATGTCTTTGGCAAGCAAATTAGTCAAAGGTTTAGTAATTTCATAAAAAACTTTGATTAAACGTCAATAGAACCCGGCATGTCCCAAAAAAACTCCGTATTCCCTTAGCAGAGGTAGGGGGTGGAAGTTTATCTATCACTTCAATTTTTGCCTTGTTGACTTCAATGCCATTTTCAGACACAATGTGCCCAAGTGCCACTCCTTTAGTCACCATAAAGTGACACTTTCCCCAGTTCAACACAAGATTAGTTTCTTCACATCTCTGTAATACTTTAGATGAATTATCAAGACAATCATCAAAAGAAGAACCGTATACAAAGAAATCATCCATAAAAACCTCTATAGTGTCCTCAACAAAATCAGAAAAGATAAACATCATGCATCATTTGGAAGTAGTGAGTGCATTACACAGCCTGAAAGGCATTCTTCTATATACATATGTTCCATAAGGACATGTGAATGTGGGGTTTTCTTGATCATCAAGGTGTATAGGGATTTGAAAGAAACCAGAGTATCCATCCAAAAAATAGAAAAATGAATGATTTGCTAACCTTTCTAAAAGTCGATTGATGATGGTAAAGGGAAGTGATCTTTCCTAGTGGCCTTGTTTAATTTTCTATAATCAATGCACATCTACCAATATGTGATAGTCCTAGATGGGATCAACTCATTATTTTCATTTTTCACTATCGTCACACCTCCCTTTGTAGGGACTACATAGATTGGGCTAACCCACTGACTATCCGACATAGGATAGATAATTCCTACATCAAGCAACTTCACAATCTCTTTCTTAACTACCTCTTTCATATTAGGGTTTAGCCTTCTTTGATGTTCTATGGTAGGCTTAGCATTGCTTTCCATGTGAATTCTATGCATGCATATTGAAGCATTAATCCCCTTTAGGTCATCTATGGTATAACCAATGATCTTCCTGTAAAGCCTAATTCTCCTAAGGAATTTGTCTACTTATTGATTAGTCAACTCAGCATTCACAATGATAGGATATGTAGAGTCAGGACCAAGAAAAGCATACCTCAAAGATTAAGGAAGAGCTTTGAGCTCCACCTTAGGTGCATTGTCCTCCTTGATCGTACCAAGGTTTTCTAATATAGAGGGCAAGGGCTCATACCTGGTTAATTTATTTTTATTCAATACTAGACTTGCACTAAGGTAGTGTTCATACTTTTCCACCTCTTCATCAATGTCTTCCTTTATAACACCATGTATTAAGTATGCTTTTTAGGGGTCATGGGTGAGCTGCTTTTCAAAGGTCTTTTACACACAACTTTGTATCACATCTACTCTAAAATCGGATCCCATCGTTGAGGACTATTTTGCCATTTTGAAAACATCAAACTCCACCTTATTATCTCTAATTTCCAGTAAAATCTTCCCTCTCTTGATGTCTATGATTACTCCTGCTATGGCTAGGAATGGTGGTCCTAGTATTATTGGAATGTGATGATCTTCCTCCATTTTCAGGATGATGAAATCTCCTGGTACATAATAGTTTCCAACTTTGACCAGAAAGTCTTCCAAAATTCTATAGGGGTAGATGATAGATCTATCTACAAGCTATAGCGATACCATCGTCAGCTGTGGCTCACCGATATTGAGTTGTCTATAAAAGGAAAGAGGAATTATACTCACACTTGCACCAAGATCACACAAATATTTACTTATAAATTCATTTTCAATAGTACAAGGGATAGTGATACTCCCTGGATCTTTAAGCTTTTGAGGAAGCTTATTTTAAATGATAGCATTACATTCCTTGTCGATCGAAATGGTTTTATGATCCTCCCATTTTCTCTTATGTGAGATGATGTCTTTTAAGAATTTAGAGTATGCAAGCATGGTGTTAATCACATCCAAGAGAGGTATGTTTAGTTTGAGCTGCTAGAATGACTTTATAAACTTCTCAAACTGCCTATCTAACTTGGATTTCTATTGCCTGTGTGGAAATGGTAGTGGCGATACCAAGGGTGTTGAGTCCTTCTTCTCTTCGTCCTTATTTTGTGAATGCTCAATCTTCTCCTCTTAGGAGTCATGAATATTTTTTACAACTTTATTTTTTGTCTCTATTTTAGGGAATTGCTTCCCACTCCTAAGTGTGACTTCCTTTGCTTATTCTCTAGGATTTTGATATCAATTGGGAAACATTCCACTCTGCCTTGAACTTGAAGCTTGCGAATGCGATTTGGTTTTATAACATCATGTTATGGGCAAAAAGTTATCCACTTGAGATGTCAGATTCTTTAGTGCTTCATTTTGATCCTCCTAATCTTTTTGGTACCTCTCTTGATCTTTTATGAATTTCTCCATCATCACTTCAAGGTTAGACTTTGGTTCACTTTGTTAAGGGAAGGTATTCTTCTGCTGAAATCCAAGAGGCGGTTGTTTGAACCCTTGATGGGAATTTTGTACCCCTCCTTGGTTAGACCATGAAAAGTTTGGATGATTTCACCAAACTAGGTTGTAAGTGTTTGAGTAAGGATTCCCTTGATTCCTTTGAAAATTATTGAGTGCATTTAATTGCTCAATAGATGGATCTTAAGAAAAACCTCCCTGACACTCTAGGGTTGAATGTCCTCCTCCACAGTTCTCACAGGAATAGACAACCATAGGATTAGAGACTTTAATGGACGCCTCCAATTTCTTGGTAAGCAAATCAATCTTTGCATTAAGGAGATTCCAACTATCCACTTCATGCATTCCTGAAATTTTCTTTAGTGCAGTACTCTCACCAGGCCATTGGTAGTTATTGGATGCAATAGTCTTAAGAAGATTATAGGTATCCTTAGGCCTCTTACTCATGAATAAGCCTTGGGAAAATTGGCTTTGTCAGGCCTTGGTAGAAGGTTTGAATGACTAACCACTATGGAACTCCATGGTGAGGACATTATCTTTATAAATCCTTAAAACCTTCCCAAGCCTCATAAAGAGCTTCTCTACCATGTTAGGTGAAACTTGTGATCTCTTGTCTGAATTTTGCTATTTTTCCCAATAGGAAATACTTACCCAAGAATGTCCTTGACATCGTATCTCATGAAGTGATTGACTGTGGTGCTAAAGAGCGCAACTATAGCTTAGCCTTATCCCTTAAAGAGAATGGGAATAATCTAAGCTTTATTGCATCAGAACTAACCCCATGCATCTTGAATGTATCATAAATTTCAAAAAATTAAGCTAGATGCTCATTAGGATCCTTGCTTGGGAGACCTCTAAACTGGAATTGTGAGATCATTTGGATTATCGCTGGTTTGATCTCAAACGTGTTGGCATCGACAATTGGCCTGAAAATATTATTATGGGTATCTTCTAGATTAGGCATTATGTACTCTTGAAGAGTGCAATTCTTACCCAGTAGTGGTGGTGCTTGATCTTCAGTCATCTTTTACTTGTCTTTTCCATGCTTTTCATTTCGGTTTTATTTGCACATTTTCTCGATTTCAAGGTTGATCTTTTCTAAGTTGGATCGAGTTTTCATAAACAAGCAAATTAAATTAAAAAATCAATTAGCAAATTAAATTAAATTTAAAATTAGAATGCTAGTCTAAGAAAAGTAAAAATTAATATTAATATTAATATTGCTAGTCCCCGGTAATGGTGCCAAAAAATTATTGCATTTTAAACCCACAAGCAAATAGTCATAGTTGCAATAGAAAGATATCATTCCCTCAATGACTGTATGTTGATTGCTAATAATTTTTATCTAACCTTAGCTAGTAAATTGAATAATCTAGCAAGGTCTAAAAATCTAAATAACAGAAACTCAGTTAAAAGTAAAATTAAATATTTGTAAACACAAAGTCGAGGTTTAGTTTCACTATTCTAATCCAATCATGAACACATTGTTTAAGTAAAAATCTTGAATTTAGTTAAGGTAATTTCTTTAAAATACTTAAAGACTCTCTCAAGTTCAATTAAGCATGCAAGGCCAATTTTTCTCGAGCATCAATGAAACTTTAAAATTTTGACATAACCTGAAAGTGCCTTAGAGGGGGGTGAATAAGGCTAATGAGGATTTTAGAAAATTAAAAGGAAATTAAACAAGAATGAGTAAAGAATAAGAGTATAGAAAATTAGAACAAAAGTAATTAAGGATTTTAAATTCTCAACAATTCTATGTCTCCACCTAACTCTCCCAAGTTAAGATTTTTAAACACTTAAATCTATTTTCTTAGATTGATTCTTGTAACTTAAGTTTTTGGCTCAGCTCAAACCTTACAAATAAGAGTTTTAAGCTTGACTCTTAAACCACACAAACAAGCATTTTTGAGGCTCACTCTAAAAATGAATTCCTAAGTGTTTTGATGGACAAACACTTAAACTAATTCCTTTAAAAATAAATCTCACTTCTCTTCTAATCTATCCTAAGACTTAGATAAATTAGAAATTCTATTTCTAACACACTACTAACTCTCATAAGAGTTAATGAAACAAAGAATAAATGTTTAAGAGTTTGAGAGTTTTAATGAATGTTAAGATGGAGAATTATAATAAGCAAGTATCTTAACTTTAATTGAGCTCTATGAGTATTTTATATAGATAAACAACTAAAAAATATGGTTGTTGGAGGTATTGATTATGTCTCCAAAGTCTTCCAAACATCCTTGAGTGTTTTTCAAACTTTTACAGCTGAAATGCTACTAAAGATCGTGCGGGCAGTGTCCTAGCTCATAAGGATCAATTTGAGGACTGTCATTATTGAAATTTGTTCAAATTTGCCCATTGTGAGCTATCTAGACTGCCCTTATGAGTGGCGCCATCCAAATTAGCTGAAATGGCTCAAAATGGGCACCAATAGAGGATAGCTCATGACTAGCTCATGAGATTCTCGTGAGCATACACTTGTAAGTCCAAAATTTGATTTTTTTTTCTTGGCTTCTTCTGCATAAAGTAACTTAGGCACTTGCATTGGTTCATGTATTCATAAAATACATGTTAGATGCTCCTTTAAAGAGTATTTCATATTTCCAAGCTTTGAACAACTTAAATTAAGTTCCTACACACTTAAATGAAATGATTAGCAACTTAAATTATTTGTCAAAGTCAAAATTAGGAGCATGATCATGCAAATGGTCAACTATCTCCCCCTTTTTGGATTTGATAACTAATTTGATAAAAATAAATAAATTATAACACATGATCATGTAGCGTTTAGCATATTATAAACATAACAATTTCTCTCCCTTTGTCAAAGACAAAAAGAAAAGAGAAATAAACTATAAAGAAACCAAAAGGAAACAAAGGTCCAATAATCCAAACAATAAAAAAAAGATAGACCAAAACTAAGAATATTATATCCATCTTGCCATGTATCACAAATATAAATAAAGTAAGCAAAACAAGGCATTTTATTACAAATATAAAAATATGATAACTTGATTGTTACAAAAATAGTCACACTTACAATGCATGCATAAATAAAATTATACTAAGCATAAATAAGCAAACTCAACTATTTCTCCCCCTTTGTCAAAATGCAAAAAGATTTAAAAAAATTGCATTAATAAAAAGGATAGAGTTACAATGATATTAAAATACCAATTTTAAACTTAAGAGAAACATAACATAAACAAACACAAACTAGCAGCTCAAGGCTTATAAACCGAAGAGAAACTGAAAATAAACAAAACACAAACTGACATGAAATAAACATAGACATAAGCTAACAACTCACATCTTAGAAACCAAAAATATATTGAAAATAAACTAAACAAAAACTTATGAAAAACACACAAAACACATAAAAATAAATCTAGTCTTATTGAGGAGGTGGAGGATGAGACCAAGTGCATTTTATATTATGATGAGCATACAATTGGTGAAAGGCCCTTAAAGTTTTAAAAACTTTTCAATCAAGTTCTTAAATCATGACAAATAGGTCCATTTGCATCAAATTAACTCCAAAACAAATCAAATCACAACCAAATTAAATGCTATTATAATTATTATCATAAATCAACATAATCAAGCATTTAAATGGGAAAAATCAATTTTTAGTTTCAAATAATTATTTTTAATAAAAATAATAATACAAATAAATCATACAAATGGGAAATACAATAAATCAAATCATGTATACGAAATAGATTTACTTATTTAAATAATCAATAAATTTCAATAATTAATTATTAAATATCAATTATTTAAAGTAAAATTATACATGATAAATATCATAAATGCAAAAATAATTTTTTTTAAGATGTAATCATGAAAAAAAATATCAAAAATGAAAAATAAACAAAAAGTAAAAAATAAGTTAAAAGCATGATTGCACACAAAATTTATGAAAATTATAAATTTTAATGAAGAAGTCCAACCATCAAATAAATAATTTAACAAGTCATCAAGACAATATTAAACCATCTATCATTCCAAGCTCATGCTTAATAAAATTCAATGTTTCTTCAAATAGAGGCTTGGTAAAGATGTTTGTTAATTGATGATTTATATCAATAAATTTAAGAAAAATATCACCATTTTACACATGATCATGCAAGAAATGATGTCTAATATCAATATGCTTTATTCTAGAATTCTGAAGGGATTCTTGCTAAGGTTTATAGCACTTGTATTGTCACATTTAATAGGCATATTATCAAATTCAATGTTATAGTCCTTAAGTTGTTATTTTTGCCACAACACTTGTGAGCAAAAACAACTAACCATCATATATTATACTTCAACGGTGGACAAGGTAACTGAAACTTGTTTCTTACTAAACCAAGAAACTAAGCAATTACCTAAAATTTGACAAGTTCCAAAAATACTTTTTCTATCTAGTAAACTATCGACAAAGTCTGCATCTAAATAACTAATCAAGTTAGAGGAAGAGCTCTTAGGATACCAAAGTCCTAAATGCATTGTACTATAAAGATATTTGAAAATTCTTTTAATTGCATTCAAATGAGACTCCCTAGGACTAGATTGAAACCTAGCACATAAGCATGTAGCAAACATAATATCTAGTTTACCTGCGGTTAAATAAAGAAGGGATCTAATCATACCTCTAAAACACTTTTCATCAACTGGTTTACCATTCTTATCTTTATTGAGTGTGGTGAAGGTTCTCATAGGAGTTTTGCTTGACTTAGTTCCATCCATGCCAAACTTGTTGAGAATGTCCCTAATGTTTTTGGTTTGATTTATAAAAACCCCATCCTTGCATTGCTTGATTTGAAGTCCAAGAAAGAACTTAAGCTCACCCATCATACTCATCTCAAATTCTCCTTGCATTAACTTAGAAAATTCCTCACACAAGTAATAATTAGTAGCACTGAAAATAATATATTTGCACAATATGTAAATTTTATTTGGATTTCTTTATGAAAATAGTTGTGTCAAATTTTCCTTTAGAGAAACCTTTCTCTAATAGAAAGTTGCTCAAACTTTCATACCAAGGTCTTGGAGCTTATTTCAATCAATACAATGCTTTTGAAAGTTTAAACACATTATTAGGAAAATCAAAACTTTCAAAACCCTAAGGTTGCTCAACATACACCTCCTCTTCAATGAAACCATTTAGAAATGCACTTTTAACATCCATTTGATAAAGTTTAAAATCCATGAATGATGCAAATGCAAGTAGCATTCTAATAGCTATTAACCTTACAATCAGGGCAAAGGTTTCATTATAATCAATGCCCTCCTCTTGATTATAACCTTTAGCTACTAATCTAGCTTTGTTCCTAGTTATGACACCTTGTTCATTCATCTTATTTATAAACACTCATTTGGTGCCTATAATAGGATGATGTTTAGGTCTAAAAACCAAGGTCCAAACCTTATTTCTCTTAAATTGATTTAACTCTTCTTGCATAATAAGGACCCAAAATTCATCACTTAAAGCATCATCAATATTTTTTGGTTCAATTTGAGAAATAAAGGCTAAATTTAAAATAGACTTAAGTTTAAATCTAGTAGGTACCCATTTTGTACTATCATATATGATGAGGTATTAAGGATAAGCTTTCTTGAATTATCAATTCTTTGGAAGATCATTCTTCAAAGTAGATTAAGGTATCTCCTTATCATATTTCTTTGTAAAATTTTCTAGCTCTGAAGGTTTGCTAGCATTTTCTCCTTGAGTGTTCAAATCCACAAGTTCATCTACAACATCATTAACACTACAAACATTCTTTCTAGGATCAAGTGAGTTTGTTTCATCAAATACAACATGCATTGATTCTTCAACTACTAGTGTTCTTTTATTAAAAACTCTATATACTTTTCTAGAAGTGGCATAGCCTAGGAAAATTCCTTCATAAGCTTTAGATTCAAATTTCCCAAGATTATCCTTTGTGTTCAATATAAAGCACTTGCATTCAAATACTCTAAGATGTGAGATTTTGGATTTTTTATTATTCCAAAGTTTATAAAAAGTTTTATTTAAAATTGGTCTTTTAACAACTCTATTTGCAATGTAACATGAAGTGTTCATAACTTATGCCCAAAAGTATAGAGATAAATTATACTCATTAAGCATTGCTCTAGCCATTTCCACTAGAGTTCTATTCTTCCTTTCAATAACCCCATTTTGTTGAGGTGTTCTAAGAGAAGAGAAAGTATGTGAAATACCATTTTCATTGTAAAAGGTTTTGAAGAATTCATTTTCAAATTTGGTTCCATGATCATTTCTAATAGATGAAATACAAAAACCTTTTTCTTTTTTAACTCTTTTTGAGAAACTTTCAAAAGCTTTAAAAGCATCATTCTTATGAGCAAGGAAACATACCCAAGTGTATCTAGAGTAGTCATTAACCAATACATAAGCATAATGCATACCACCGAGACTAGCAACTCTAGTTGGTCCAAACAAATCCGTATGTATAAGTTCAAGTGACCTAGAGGTTGACACCACATTCTTGAGCTTAAATGAAAACTTGAATTTTTTTCCCGTTTGACAAGAATCACATGGTTTATCCTTAATGAATTCAATTCTAGGTAAATCGATTAAGAGTTCATGTCTACAAAGATCATTTAAAAGCTCAAAGTTTACATGTCCTAACTTTATATTCCATCTCCATGTGTCATGGGAAATATACATTAAGCATTTGATGTCTTTGTTATCAACCTTATTCAAGTCAATTACATAGACATTGTCTACTCTTTCACCACTAAATATTACTTTGTCTTCATCAAGACTACTAACAAAGTAATTTCTAAGATAAAAAGTGATTTTATTTCCCATATCACATAATTAACTTATAATAAGAAGATTATGTTTAAGACCATCAACAAGCAATACATAATGAATAGATAAGGATTGAGGATTACTAATTTCTCTAATGCCTTCAATATTTCCTTAAGCATTGTCTCCGAATGTGGCATGTCCTTCATCCTTTGCACCAAACTTATTGAATTGTTCATTGTTTCCTGTCATATATCTTGAACATCGACCATCCACTTGCTTTTTGTTCTTATAGAGTTCAAGCACCCCTACATAGGACATTTTAAGCATTCTTTTAAACCCAAACCTTTCTTGGTCTAGGTTAGTTAATTTCAAGGTAGTTTAAAGGAAGCAACTTCAAGTGTAGTCTCATATAAAAGCACACATTATTAGTACATCCTTTGATCATGTAATAAGAACATTCTATATTTGTAAATATATTTTTCTTATATGTATATGATTGTCTAGCAAATGAGACATGCCTTTGGTATTGTGGTTGTGTATGTCTCCTAAAATCTCTTTGTGTCTTATAATGAGAATAAGATAGACATTGACAATGGCAATGTGTATTTTGATAATTTTGTGCAACATGCTTAGGAGTTCTATGTCTAATGTACATATAAGCATGTTTAGGTTATGGTCTTCTAGCTTGTGACTTACCTCTATGTGTTAATGAGGGTTGTGTCTTGTGAGACTTCCCTTTATTATTTGACACATTAGACTCCTTTGTTTTAGAAGATTGAGTCTCAATTTGTTTAGTGGTAGAGGGAATAGAATTACATGAGGCTTTAATAAATTTAAAATGAGATAATGATGAGGAAGACGACATTCTATTTTTATATCTAATTTCATGAGTGTTTCCATGAAGTTTTTAAGAATCAAGTAGACTATCTAAGCTCTTCTTTCCTTTTTTGAATTTAGAAATGGAATTCTTTAACTCTATCACCTCATTGGAAAGCTTATGATTTTCATCTTCTTGAGTTGCTCTTCCAAGGAATTAGAAGCTTTAAAATAACTCAAACGTCTTCACAATGAGCTTAAGATATGGAATCATGACTCTTTTGGGTGCCTTGATAAGAATATCACTAAGGCGAGCTCTATGTTGCAAGCTAATTAATCTCAACTTTCTTCTTCTGGCATTTGAGAGTGGCTCCTTAATCAAGAATTGGCTGCTCATGAAAATTCAAATAGATGTTTAAAGCAACAAGAGATTTTCTTTAGAGAACGCAGTCGAGTAAAATGGCTTGCTGCAGGGGATAAAAACACGGCCTTCTTTCATCAGCAATTTGAAAGAAATAAATTCAAGCAAGGCATTCAGCACCTTAAAATAGATGGGGTGATTATAGATTATTCTAATATCATAGAGCATCATATTCTTGATTTTTACAAGAATCAATTCAAAGCAGATCCTTCGGTGGCTTCTAATTCATAATTCATCCAATTTGTTATTCCTAGCATAGTTCGTCAAGGAGACCCTCTATCACCCTTTTTATTTTATTTTGTAGAGGATTTTTATAGTAGATTAATTTTAGCTAAGGTGGCAGAGGGTTCTATCATTCCTATGCTTCATACTCGGCATAATCACTTTCCAACACATTTTTTATATGTTGATGATGTTCTTCTCTTTGGTAAAGCATCTCTTCATAACAATAGAGCTATCGATGATACTTTCATATTGCATAGTAAAATTTCATGTCAAATGGTTAATTGGTCGAAATCTGAAATTTATTTTGGCAAAACTATCTCTAAAGCTCGTATTGCTAAGCTTCATTATGTTATTGGTATGAAGTAGGGTGCATTGCCTTTTACATATTTAGTCGTGCCTTTATTTTTAAAAGCTCCAAAAAGAAAATGGTTGCAGCCTATTGTGGATAAAATTTGCAACAAATTTTTTAAGTGGAAAGGAATGTCTTTGTCTATGGATGGTCGTCTTACTCTCATCTATTCGGTTATTACCAGCTCTCTATTACATTCATTTAATGTCTACGTATGGCCTGCTTCTTTGCTTTCTTTAGAGGAAAGATGCATGAGGAATTTTTTATGAGCAGGTTCCCTCAATGATAAAAAGCTAGTGACAGTTCCATAGAAGCTCACTTGTCTTACTTTCAAGAAAGGCGGTCTTGGTATTAAGCAGTTAAAGAATCTTAATGAGGCCATGTTGAGTAAAATGGCTTGGAAAATTTTCTCTTCTTAAGATTATCCCTCTTCAGTTCTTCGCGCCCGTTTTCTTTATCCTTCAAGATCCCACAGGAAACATTTTTTAATTCTTCTATATGGACTTCAATTAGAAGAATTTATTATACTCTTCGGTCTGAAAGTCAATGGTTATTGGTGAAAATTGCAATCTTAAATTTTGGGCTATTGAATGCATAGTCCCAACTATTACGAATCAGCTTTGTATTTCAGCTAAAGAGCAGCATGGTCTAGTAGATTTGGTGCCTCGATTTTTAATTAATAACACCTGGCGTTTGCAGCAGCTTTTGAATCATGGAGTTAAGAGAAACATCTTGGCGGTCTCTTGAATCAAACATACAGCAGATTTGTATTTTTGGACTCCGGTTTCAGATGGAAAACTTACAGTTAAAAGCATGTATAATCATCTTCGATATTCTGGAAATGTTATTCTATGGCATTCTTTTGTATGGATGGAGTTTCTTCCACCATATCGATCTATGATTTATTAGAGAGAAATTATGGGATATCTGCCTATGGATGATTATTACTGAAAAAAGGGATTTGTTTTGCTTCCTGCTGTGTATTATGTGCATCACATATGGAGACTCACTCTCATTTATTTCTACACTGTCCTTTTTCAATTAAAATTTGGCAAGCTATATCTCGGCTTGTTAGGAAAAGAATTCAAGTTACAAGTGTTGTTTTTTACCTTATTTTGGATGCATTATAACATGGGTTCAGCTCTCAAATAGATGCACTTTGGTGTTCATCATGTGTTGTTTTTTACCTTATTTTGGATGCATTATAACATGGGTTCAGCTCTCAAATAGATGCACTTTGGTGTTCATCATGTGTTGTTTTTTACCTTATTTTGGATGCATTATAACATGGGTTCAGCTCTCAAATAGATGCACTTTGGTGTTCATCAATTGTTAATGATGTAGCGGTGATTTGGTACATTCGAAATGATGCTATTTTTTATAATGAGCCACCTAATATTCATTCAACTCTAAGGTTAATTTGGAAGTTGATTAAAGAGACTAACTATTTTCATATAGGTAAGATGTTTAATTTTTTGGATGATTTTCGGATTCTAAAGCTGTTAAATATCTAAGGAATTCCTGGGCACGCTCCAAAAATGGTGTCTGTATCATGGTAGCCTCCTCCTTTCACTTTGATCAAAGTGAATACTGATGGCTCTTCCTTAGGAGCTTCCGGTGCGGCTGGCACTGGCGGTATGTTCCAAACACCTTCAGGATTCCCTCATGGTGCATTTGCTTTTAGTATTGGATCTGATTTTTAATTTTTTTTTGAGATTTCTGCCGCAATATATGCGATGGAGGTAGCATGGTCTAAAGGTTGGAATAATTTGTGGCTTGAATG
Organism: Mallotus nudiflorus; assembly: GCA_947683625.1. Taxonomy (NCBI): domain Eukaryota; kingdom Viridiplantae; phylum Streptophyta; class Magnoliopsida; order Malpighiales; family Euphorbiaceae; genus Mallotus; species Mallotus nudiflorus. Next base: position 9,285,492 of record CANTUR010000207.1, read on the forward strand.
TGATTCCTTGTTGGTGGTTCAAATGTTTAGTAAATTATCCACTCAAGTTCCCTAGAAACTCCAGCATAGATGGTTGCATTGTCTTCACTTAGTCTCCCAAATGAACTTTCAAGTGACACATTTTCAGAGAAGGGAATGCTGTAGCAGACGCATTAGCAAAACATGGCACTGCTTCTACATCTTGTCAATGGTGGGATTCTACTCCTTTTTGTTCTTCATTTATTTGTAAGGATTTTAGTAGGCAAGGATCTTTTCGCTTCTACTAGGCTTTTGCTTTGTAATCTCTAGATGCTATTGTTTCTCATTTTAATTTTTAATTTTATTTATTAGATTACATAAACGTGATGCAAATGCTAAAAATATATCAATCTAGTTAAAATACTTAGGTGTATTTCTAGATTTTTAGATTCCAAATTTTTAATTAAAACAAAATTAATTAATCCCAATTCAAGAAGCTATCAATAATTATTGAAATCAACTGATAAAAGTAAGCAACATTTTAAGTTCAAATCGTAGAGTATATAGATGTATTAAATTAGTTATTGAAAAATATTTGTTGTCCTTATAATATTAATTCAATCGAATCGTACTAGTTAAAATTTAATAAATTTTGAATACCAATATTATTTAGAAAAAAATAAGGAGTTAAATCCAATCATATTTTATCAAACCAAAAAATGAAAAAAAATAAAAAGTGATTTTATAGTATATTAATTCGTTCCATGTATTATAATTCAACAATGCATAAGTAATTTTATAATTTAAAATGAGGTCATTCTTTTCACTTTTTCGCATTTAAAATTATAACATTTTATTATTGTACATAGTATTTAAAAATAAATGTCATATTTGATAAAAAGATGTGTCAGGCCATTACAAGAATGTTTCGATAATGCCTTTTTATTATTAATTAAGTTTTAAAAATTTTAAATTCGTTTAAAAGGCTAAAAATATATTAACATTTAAATTCGTTTCAAGAATGTTTCAATTTTATGCTGAAGCATCAATTGCTAATCATAATATTGACGTCATTTCTATTATTTTTTTTAATCATTCATTTCTATTATGCTAAAGGCTGTTTTTAGTGAAATTAATGAAATGAACAACTTATCTAAATAATTTCTAGAATTTGGACAGAATAAATATTCTATTAAGATTACAGTAGCAAAATAGATTATGGTGATGTTGTCATGCACCGTGATAAAATTGAAGTGTACATGTGCAAGTTTCTAGTTTTTGTACCATAGTTGTAGCTTTCAGAGTTTTTGTAAGACTTGGTAATTCAGCTGTTACTTTTAGGGGTTGTGTAGATCCCTAAAGAATGTTTCATTGACCCATCAAACCTTTCAGTGTTGGTCTTTTGAAGCTTTTTTTTTTTTTTTCAAATAGAACACTTTTTTTTTTCTTTTCTTCAACTGGTCATCGTATTTCTCAATTTTTTTTACTACCTTTTTTTTCTCAATACTTTTACTATTTTTAATTTTTTTATCATATGTCTTCATCTTTTTTTAACATATTTTTTTCTCTATGTTTTTTTTTTTAAATTTTTTTCACTGTCTTTATTTTTTTAAGTTTTATTTTTCTTGAAATTAGCATCTTTTTTTCTCTCTCACTGTTTCTCAATTCAATTCAATTACAGTGCTTTTTAAAAAAAAAAAATTAGTACCAGTAACTTCAATTAAAATGTATATCTTTTCTTTTCTCTCTCTTTCTTCAACTGAATAATTATAAAATAAACATCTTTAACTGTGGTAACAATAAGTAATAAACAAAAATTTCCCCTTTTATATTCTAAAAGAATAAAGATTTTAGTTTTTTATTAATTTGATTTGTTTATTAGCATGTCTAACAAGTTTTTTTGCTCTTATTTGTTGTTTTTTGTTGGATTTTTTTTATTATTTTTTTACTAAGGCCATAGAAAAATATTTACTTTTACTAGTATTAATAATAAAATAATAAATTTTTTTGATATATTTCATAATTTTTTTATTTTTTATGTTATTTTTTTAAAAGAAAACAACAAAAATTAACAAACATAAATAACAAAAAACAACAACTAAAACAACAAAATAAGAAAAATCAATAAAATTTTATAGTTGTTGATTTTTATTATTTTTTCAATTATTTTTTTATTATTAATAATAAAATTAAGGTCATAAATAAATTTTTTACTTTTATTAGTATTAATGATAAACATAACAATTTTTTGATATATTTCATAATGGTTTTATTGTTATTTATTTTTGTTGTTATTTCTTTATTTTTAACAAAAATAAACAAATGAAAACAATAAAAATTTACAGTTGTTGATTGTTCTCATTGTTTGTTGTTTTTTCATTTTTTTTATTATTAATAATAAAATTATGGTTATAAATAGAATTTTTTACTTTTATTAATATCAATATTAAAAATAGATAAAGTACAATTTTGCCCCTAAAGTATACTCACAAGCTTATATATGTTCATAAATTAATTTTTTTGGCTCAATTATACTAAAAATTTAAATTTTATTAATATTTATGCCCCTCCATTATTAATAAAGCTGTTAAATCAACCGTAATGAATCATATAATTGCCACATCGCCCTCCGCTCCTCCTCCTCCTCCTCAATAAATAAATAAATAACATCAACAAAGCCAAAATACAGTAACGTCAACATAAAGCCTCACTATTGTGCTGCAACCTCAACCTCAAGTCACAATGCGCCAACCTCTCAACCTAAAAAAACAATTGGGCAATGTTGAGGGGAAATGAATAATTATTCTCTTCAACCATCTCAAGACAGTAAAATAATGCAACTATGAATTTTTTTTTTTTTAAATATATCGTCTCACTTGCTAAGAATAAGTTAAATTTTTTAACAGAAAAGAAAAGATAGAAGTCGAAAACCTGAAAAAAAAGTATACCGTTAGCAAGTTAATTTCAATTATTTTAGTGATGTTGGGGTATATAACAGTTGAATTTGGAGTTTGGATTCTGGACTGGTCATCTCTTATGTCATTAGACTTTCACTTGGAGAGGTGTGAATCATATAAAAATACTTTGAGAACTGAGATTGAAAGCTAGAGCTAATTACAAATTTCATAACATGTGATACTTGAAGGGCTAGGTTAGGAAGATGGGCAGTCATCATTCAACCTCAAGCGATACCGAGCACAACATAGTGGTCTTGCTCGCATCACACGGCCTCCCATCACGATGCTGACGACAACGACGATGAAGCAGCCCCCACCACTGAGCTCCACTTATGAAGATCGTGAGATAACACTATGAGAAAAAATGCAATTTAGAAACGGACTTTTCCATTTCTAACAAGATTAGAAATACATTTAGAAACGAAAATAGGTAGTTAGTAAAATGCTCGTTGCGAATCACATTAGAAATACAATTTTATTTTCTGTTTTTAACTAGAAACGAAATTGTAACAAAATTTTTCCTTTCTAATTTAGATACAAAAATTTTTTTTTTTTTTATTTTAGAAATGAATTCCATTTCTAATTTAGAAACGGATTACAAAAGTGGAGAGTTATATGTTTAGAAACGATTTCCCTTTCTATTTTAGCAATAACATCAAATTCATTTCCAATTTAAAAACAGATTTACTGTTTCTAATTTACAAACATATTTGTGTGTTCCATCTTTAATTTTGGAATGGAATTTGATGTCTGTTTCTAATTTTCAACTTTTTTTTTTTGTAATATTTGTAATTTTTAGTGACAATGCAATAACCTGAATTTTTGTGGTTATTATTGTTATTATTCTCGTGATTATTATTATTATTATCAATACTATTATTATTATTATTATTATTATTATTATTATAACAATAATAATGGCAATAGTAATAATAATATTGCCATTATTATTGTTATAATAATAATAATAATAATAATAATAACAATAATAATGGTAATGGTAGTATAGAACTGAGGTTTAGGGTTCTATCATAAACTCCCATCAAAGTTTTATTTCATTAATAAATATTATGTTTGCACAATTTATTTTTATATTTAAGAGATTTATACATTTTGGAAAGAATATATTTTTAATAAAATAATTTTATCAAATAAAGGATTTTTGAATATTTACCTAGTAAATGAATTTTATGGTTTTAATTGAATATTTTAAAACCTAACAAGTATTTTATAACATTAATTCACTCAGTGAAGTAAGATTCCCTCAAATTTTATATTTCCTAGGATCTCACAATCATATTGATATTTCTCATCATCTGTGTCGAGTTTTTTCTTCTCCAGCTATATTATATAAGTTTATTTAAGATATGTATTATGTGCACGAATTCTAGATACTGCAGTAGAAAATCATTTGTATAACTTGTATTGATGAATTGTATTGTGGTGAATCTTGTAATTGGTTGTTGGTTGTTGACTTGTGCTTATAGTGGAGATTAGAAATATACTTTAGAGTGTTATTCTTTTCTTTTATAGGTTTGGAATTGGCCCTATACAGGGGAAATTCTACTGAATTTTTTTTAGAATTTTGAAGTTAATTCATTGTTTTATATAAAAAATTTTTTAGACTTACTACAGTTTTTAAAAGTTTTAACACTTTCTTACTCCTAATATCAATTATGTGCGTTTAGAATTTGGGTCGTGACAAACAAAACTAATTATATCAATTTATATAAAATATTATTCAATAGTTTTAATAATCCAGAATCGATAATTAATGAAAAGATGCTTAAATTTTATATACAATTTATTTTAAAAAATTTTATGCAATTTATTTTAAAATTTTGTATTAGGTATTATTTAAGATAAATTTATATGCAATTTGTTTTCTAAAAATTAATTTAAATATAATTAACGCACTAAGAAGGGTACACTTGCACCTATAGTTTTTGTTTTTTTTAAATGACTTGCAGCTATAGTTTTTTTTTTTTTTTAAATGACTTGCACCTATATATAGTTGGACTTGGACCTTTTGGTCGTTAATTACATCTTAATCCATTAATTAACAAGTAAAGAAAACTCAATAAATATCCTAGCAGCCAATTTGTTAAAAAAAAAAGTTCAAATTTAAAAAAAGTTGTACAAAATTCAACAGAGATATGAAATGAGAAAGTAAGAAAAGAGAGTTATGGGAATGCAAAGGTACCATAAAGCATGCTACTAGAAAGATTAAGGCCTCTTACATAACCTTTTGCCAAGTCACATGTCACCCCATCCCATGAACAACAATCAGCACTATCTTTCCATGTAAAGAAAGATGTAGAAAACAATCAGTAGAAGCAGAATTGTTAATGGAAAATAAACTTTTGAATTGGAGCAAGGCACGGCTCTGCTCATATGGACAGAGAAGTTGAGAAGATGATGAAAATGAGGAATTCAAGGACAAAGATGGATAACAAGAAGCCTGAAAATGCAGCAATTACAACAAAAAGAGGCAGAGAAATTGAGTGATGATCCGAAGAACAGACTCCATTAACATAAAATGAAAATGGAAATTTTATTTGATTGTTGATGTGAGTGAATCAGCTATAAGCATAGCTATTTATACGCAGAATTTCAAACTTTAGTAGGTAAATCTATAGCTAGTAAAATGTAAGTAAATTTTATGGATCAAACACAGAATCTTCAAATATCTTAGTACTACAGACAGAAAGTCTTCAATGTTGAAATTAATGTATAAAAAAAAATAGGTTATGAACAAATCAAACGACGACATTGTTGAACTAAGTTTGTATAATTTATCATTCAAACATATGTATAGTGACATATATTATCTATCAAAGAAACACCATTGACTTCTATTTCTGACTAAAATTTTTTCAATAATAGGATCATCATCAATCGTTATTTCCACATATATATTCTTCAAGGTTTCTGTATTTATTGATAAATTTATATGGAGAAGCCATGATATGTGATAGATTCGGTCAACTGGATTGGCACCCACATCAAATTTCAACTAAAATTCCCAAAAGCAACCAGCTAAAAAAGTCAAAAAAAGCACAAGAAACAAGTTTGAAAATCATGCAAATTCAAGTACCCAAAATTAAATTCACAGCAAATTGAATATTTGGTTAATAAACAAAGGTCAAAACGTGGTCTACATCTTTTTTTTTTTTTTTAAGGTAATCGAACCTTTACAAAAATCTTCAGCACAAAAGCAAATTAATCATCATAAAAAATTAACCTAACCGAATTGAAAGTTCAAAAAAAAAAAAACATACCTTTTTGAAAACATATGGGTATCAAGAAATAGAATTCCTTTTAGCTTTTACGAACACCAGTTTGAGTATATTTGCTTTTAGCCTTTGCCAGAACCATAGTCTTAAAAAAGGTCTCTATTTTGATGGGTTTTAATGGTACAAAAAAAGAGTGATTGTTACTTTTTTTTTTAAGGAAAAGATTAGTGTCGCTAGTTGCGACACTACAGTACGCTGCAACTAGCAATCTCATACTAACATATGTTAGTATGTTATGCATGTGATTCCATGAGATGCCATATATGAGATGCAATATAACAATAACTAAATAAGATAAAAACTATCTAAACCCTCATCTAATATTAAGTCATTAAAATGCCTCCTATTAATCAACACTTATCAAGATTTGGATTGCTTTATATAGGTTATGTCAAAGCATTGTATATAAAGCCATCTAAATAAGATAAGATGGATAATACTGATATCCATACGTTTGAATTGGTTAGACTTAACTAGGTTATCAAAACGGCTTTGGACCTAGGGCATTTGATAGGATATGTCGGTATATGTGATATCCTATAATTATCTAAGAATTACATGAGATGCAATTGGTAAAGTGTTACCTACCTAAATAGCCACACTTTAAGTGATAAGTCAAAACTTACTTAAAGTAGGGTGAAATATGGATCTTGGCCAACTAAGAAATTTCAATTGTTGAAATTATTTTGAGGTTTTTATTATTTATGAAAATTTAGTGAGAGTTTTCTTGTGCCTCTTTCATAATAAAACTGAACGTACTCTATATATATTTGTTGTAGATAATGACATCAAACACTGCACCTCACTACGATCGATCCTTGAGAAGGATAAGCTAAATGCGACTAACTTTCTTGACTGGTACAGAAACCTAAGAATTGTTCTTAGGCAAGAAAGAAATGAATATATCCTTAATCAACCCATCCCAAAGGAACCAGTTGCTAATGCTCCTAGAGCACAAAAGGATGCTTATAGTAAGCATCTCAATGATTCAGTTGATGTTACTTATCTTATGCTTGGATGCATGGAGTTTGAGCTTCAAAAGCAATTGATGGAAATAGAGGCTTATACTATAATAGGCCATCTTAAGGAAATGTTCCAAGAGAAAGCTAGAATTGAAAGGTTCAATACCATCAGGGCATTGCTCTCCTGCTAGTTGACTATTAGTGGCTCTATCAGTCCTCATGTTCTCAAAATGAAAGGCCATCTTGAACACTTAGACAAGCTTGGTCTCAAGATTGAATAAGAATTAGCTGTTGATATCATTCTCCAATCTTTTCTTGAAGTTTATGATGGTTTCATCATGAATTTCAATATGCATAGTATGGACAAAATTGTTTCAGAGTTGCATAGGATGCTTAAAACTGCTAAAAAGAACATCAGGAATTCCACTAAGGATGTTTTAATGGTCAATAAGGGAAAGGGTATGAAAAAATTTGGAATTGAAAAGGGCAAGGGCAAGGCACCTAAAGGCTTTCAGAAGCCAAACCAAAGCCCAAGCCCAAGCCCAAGTTCAAAGTTGAACCCCAACCAAAGCCACCAAAGGAGGAAATATGTTTTTTCTGCAATGAACCAGGTCATTAGAAAAAGAAATTGCAAGCTATATATGAATGATATGAACAAGAATAATGGTAGTGCAACTACCTCTTCAGGTATTGATGTTATAGAAATTAATTTATCTACTTCTGATTCTTAGGTATTAGATATTGGATCAGGATCTCACATTTGTACTAATGTGTAGGGTCTAAAAAGGAGTAGATCATTGGCTAGAGGCAATGTGGACCTACGAGTTAGCAATGGAGCAAGAGTTACTACTTTAGTTGGAGGGACTTATGAGTTAACTTTGCCTAGTGGACTTGTTTTAAATTTAGAAAATTGTTATTATGTGCCTACTATATATAGGAATATTATTTCTATTTCTTGTTTGGACAAGAAAGGATTTAAATATATTATTAGGAATAACAAATGCAATATTTATCATGATAACATTTTCTATGGACTTGCTCCACGCACTAGTAGTCTTTATGTTCTAAATGTTGAAGACACTAATGAAAAGCCAATCTATAACATTAATATAAAGAAGTTTAAATCTAATGATTTAAACACCACCTATCTCTGGCATTATTGTTTAGGCCATATAATGCATTTCAAAGCTTCACCAAAATGGGCCTTTGAATTCATTTAAATGTGAATCATTTGAAACATGTGAATCTTGTTTACTAGGAAAAATGGCTAAACCACCTTTTACCGAAAAAGGTGAGAGAGCTAATGATTTATTAGGCCTTATACATTTAGATGTATGTGGGTCATTAAACTTAACTGCTAAAGGAGGTTTTCAATGCTTTATCTCATTCATAGATGATTTCAGTAGATATGGCTATGTATATTTAATGCAACATAAATCTGAATCTTTTGAAAAGTTCAAAGTTTTCAAGAATGAAATTCAAAACCAACTTGGTAAAAACATTAAAACACTAAGATATGATCGAGGTGGTGAATATTTAAGCCAAGAATTTGTATATCATCTGAGAGATTGTGGGATTATTTCATAATTAACTCCTCTAGGTACACCACAATTAAATGGTGTGTCCGAACGGAGAAATCAAACTTTATTGGATATGGTTTGATCAATGATGAGTCAATCTAATCTTCCAATCTCTTTTTAAGGATATGCTTTAGAAATTGTTGCATTCATTTTGAATAGAGTTCCAACAAAGGTAGTTGAAAAGACACCATATGAGATGTGGACTATAAAACCTCCTAATTTGTCTTTTCTCAAGATTTAGGGATATGATGCTTATGTGAAGCGTCAAATCTCAGATAAACTATCACCCAAATCTGATAAATGCCTTTTTGTAGGATATTCTAAAGAAACTAAAGGATATTATTTTTACAATGCTTTTGAGAACAAAGTGTTTATTGCTCGAAATGGTGTATTTTAGAAAGAGAATTTATTTCCAAAGGATCTAATGGGAGCACAATCCAACTTAAAGAAATTCAAGACCCACAAAATAGCATTGTACCAAGTATGGAACTGCAGCCGGATTAATAAGTAACTGTTGGACCTGCATAAGTACCAGAAGGCCCAAGGAGGTCTGGTAGGACGCATCAAATCCCAATGAGATATGGATTTCTCATAACTAATGATAATGATGTATTGATTATGGATCAAAGTGAGCCCACATCCTATCAAGAGGCCATAAATAGTCTTGACTCTGAGAAATGGGTAAAAGCTATGAAATCAGAAATGCAATCCATGTATAATAATAAAGTTTGGACCTTGATTAACCCAACTGATGGCTTAAAAACTATTGGATGCAAATGGGTTTTAAAAGAAAAGATATCGATGGCAATGTGCATACCTTTAAGGAAAGACTGGTTGTAAAGGGTTTCAAAAAGCACATGGTATAGACTATGATAAAACCTTTTCACTAGTTGCTATACTGAAATCTATTCGAATTTCCTTACTATAGCTATAGTCTATGATTATGAGATATGGCAAATGAACGTCAAAATAATGTTTCTTAATGGAAACCTACTTGAGGATGTGTACATGACACAACTAGAGGGTTTTATTAATCCTAAGAATTCTAGAAAGGTATGTAAGCTTCAAAAGTCCATTTATGGAATGAAGTAAGCATCTCAAAGTTAGAATCTTCGTTTTGATAAAGCAGTCAAAGAGTTTGGCTTCATTAAGAATGAATATGAACCTTGTGTTTACAAGAAGGTTAGTGGGAGCGCAATTATATTTTTAGTGTTGTATGTTGATGACATACTACTCATTGGAAATGATATACCTATTTTACAAAATGTTAAATCATGGCTAAGGAATTATTTTTCAATGAAAGACTTAGGTGAAGCTGTTTATATATTAGGCATCAAGATATATAGAGACAAATCTAAAAGGCTTATTAGCCTAAGTCAGAGCACTTAGGTTATGGGTGTTTAAATTTATACACGATGGGTTCACCAATGTGCAACTTAGGTTTTAGATTTTTAAAAAAAAATTATAGGTTATGGGTGTTTAAATTATTACATGATAGATTTATTCATATGAAACTTAGGTTTTAGATTAAAAAATAATTGAATTTTTAAAAAATAATTAAATTTTCAAAAAAAAGGGGGTAAGATGGACTTTTTATCCATCTTGCGATAGGGCTACTACTCGCGACATGTTTCCCTATCCTTTTTTTTATTGCCTTTTTGGTAATTCCCCCTCCCTTATTTTTTTAAGCAGCTCGCTTCATCATTTCCGTATGTTTTATTAAAATATCAAGTAATAAAAATATGTTTTCTTTTCTTTCATGCACTCTATGTGAACATGGTATATGAGCTCTAGGTAAAATCTAGGTCTCTTTAATTAATTTTTTTTTCTCTTTTCTAGATCCATAATCTCAAACTTCTATGTTGTCTTCTTCTATAATTGCTCAAAATCTTATAAATCAAATAAAAGTTACAATGAGTACAAAAGCTTCAAGTTATGTAAAGATCGTAAGTCCCACTAGAGATCATGATAATTTTACAGGAGATCCACTTTAATTGATGAATGTAGATTTTATAAGCAATTCTCTTATAAGTATCCAATTTATTGGAAATAAGTTTTTAGTTTGGAGTAGAGCAGTCAAACTAGCCCTAGGAGCCAAAGACAAATTAGGGTTCATAGCTGGAGAAATTCCAATGCCTAGACTGAATTTGCCAAACTATAATAGTGGAAAAGTGTGATTACATGGTGATTTCATGGATTTTGATTTCAATTTCAAAAGATTTATTAACAATTTTTTAGTTTGGAGTAGAGTAGTTAAACTAGCCCCAAGAGCCAAAGACAAATTAGGGTTCATAGTAGGACAAATTCCAATGCCTAAACCGAATTTGCCAAACTATAATAGTGGAAAAGTTTGATTACATGGTGATTTTTTGGATTTTGATTTCAATTTCAAAAAAAAATAATTAGATGAAGTGCTAAAGAGCTTTGGGATGAAATATATGAAAGATTAAGGGAAAGTAATGGACCACTTGAACACGATATTCAATGAGAAATTAGTGCTACTAAGCAAAATAATTTGTTGATAGCCCTGTATTTCACTAAGTTGAAGAAATTATAGGATAAGCTGAAGAAATTATGGGATGAGCTTAATTGTGTGATGCATATACTTGTTTGTGAGTGTAAGAAATGTACATATGACATAGAAAAGAAATTGATCAATCTTTACAGCAGGAATAAAGTTATACAATTTTGAATTTAACTTAATAATACTTTTGATGGCGTTAGAAGTCACTTGCTTTTATAAGATCTCTTGCCTAGCATTAACAAAGTCTATTCTTTGGTCCTAAGAGATGAAAAGCAAAAGCTAGTGTATAATTCAGTTCCAAACACAATAAAAAATGCAGTAATATTAGCCGCAGCTTTTTCAACTAAATAGAGTTTTATTAAGGATGCTACTAATGGTCAACATGTTAAAAAAGATGTTATTGATGGTCGACATGTTAAAAAAGATCTCAATAGATTTTGCAATTACTGTAAAAAAAAAAAAAAGGTCATACCAAAGATACTTATTTCAAGATAGTTAGGTATCCAAATTGGTATAAAGGTTCTAAAGACACTTATAATGTTCCTAAAAGCTCAAAAGTTAGAAATCATTGGAATAGACCAATGAATTCTTCAAAGCATTCAAATTCCAATAGATTTGCAGCATAAGCCCAAGCTATAGAATTCATGTCACTCCCTTTGATATTAAAGATCCCACTATTCCTTCAAAGTCTAATGATTTGAGCAACATTATTCAATCAGCACTTCAACAAGAATTTTAAAAATTCTTAAAAGGAAAAGGCATAATGGAATCCAACTTTGCAAGTTTTTTTGAATTTGCAGGTATGTCTACACCCTACTATGTTTTTTGTAACTTAAGTAAAAATATGAATCGTTGGATTATTGACACCAGTGCTACCAATCATATGTCCCTTTATATTTCCTTGTTTTTCACCTCTATCAAACTTTAACCTTCTAAACCCATACTTTTACCTAATGGCCATGTTACTTATGTTACTCATACTAGTAGTATTTCTCTACATTCCACTATGATTCTTGACTATGTGTTATTCATTCCTGGTTTTATGCATAATTTTCTTTCAATTAGTAAGCTCACCAATTCAATAAAATCAAAGTGATTTTTTACCCCACTTATTTTCTTCTCCAAGACATGTAGAATTATAAGATTTTGGCAATTTGGAAAGAGGACAATGGACTCTACACAATTGACAATTCTTATTTTCATTTCACTTCTTGCCAAATTTCATCTATCATTAAATCTGGTACTTTAGATAATTTCTTTGTAAATACCATATCTTATAAGCATTTTATGCTTGTTAATAAAGAAGATTTTCAGCCTAAAACTTCTATATATGGTTTTTTTATGGCATTCTCGATTAGGACATGCCTTTTATGTCCAATTATCTTATATTCCTGCATTTTTTATCTCTTCTTCTCGTAATCTTTTTTGTTCTATTTGTCCTTCAACTAAACAACAAAGTCTTCCTTTTCCTACTTCCACTACTCAAACTTCTTTTCTTTTTAACTGCTTTATCTTGATCTTTGGAGTCATTTTCCCCAAACTTCCTTGACAAATTCTTATTATTTCTTAACCATAGTAGATGATTTTTCTAGAATTACTTGGACATTTTTACTTTAACATAAATCCCAAGTTCTTACTACTTTTCAATATTTTTGTTCTTATGTTAAAAATCAAATTAGCACCATTATTAAAATTGTTAGGATAGATAATGGTATTGAATTTCTTCATGGTTCTTCTATTTCTTTTCTTCTTTCTAAAGGGATTATTCATCATAAAACCTATCTGTATACCCCTTAATAAAATGGGATGGTTGAATAGAAGCATAAACACCTTCTGGCAATTGCTTGAGCTTTACTCCTATATACTTCTCTTCCTCTAAACTTTTAGGGTGAATCCATTTTAATTACTACTCACTTTATTAATATACTGCCTATTGTTATTCTTCAATGGAAATATCCTCATGAAATTATTTTCCAATCTCACCCATCTTATCATACTTTAAAAGTTTTTGGTTACTTATGTTATGCCACCATTACTTCTCCTTATGAGAAAAAATTTGATAACATAGATCTAAAATGCATATTTCTTATTGTCCACCAAGTTAGATTCTCATTCCATTCTTATTAGTAAAGATGTTAAATTTTATGAACATTGTTTCCTTTTCAATCTTCTTCTGTTTCTTCTTCTTATATTATTCCTTTGGTTTCTACTTCAGATTATACAACTTATTCTCCTATTATTTCTTCTTCTTCTTCTCCTTTTCATTCATCTCCTTTACCTATTTCCTCTAATGTACCATCTTCTCCTATAGTGTCTCTCCTATTATTCCTTTACTTCCACCTTACAAAAGTACCCGTGTCACTTCTAAACTTATATGGTTAAATAATTTTATCACAAATTTTAACCCTCAACATAAACATGTTATTCATAATGCATCTTCTCACCCTATTATTTCTTATCACTCTTATCCTTTCTCTTTTCAATTGGATCCTACCATTTTTTTTCTTTTCCTTATCTTTTAATTTATGGCAAATGTGTCAACTAAATATGAGCCTTATAGTTTTGCTTAAGCCATCAAAGATCCTAGGTGGGTTGAGCCTATGTATTAAGAGTTAGCTGCCTTAGAATCTAATGGCACTTAAAAGCTTACTTCTTTACCACCTGGTAAAAAGGCTATTGGTTCTAACTAGGTATATAAAATTAAATATCACACTAATGGTACTCTTGATAGATTTAAAGCCCATATTGTTGCTAAGGCTTTAATCAAATTGAAGGGCTCGATTATAATGATAGTTTCTCCCTCATTGCCAAGCTAGTTACTTTGTGCATTTTTTTTACTATTACTATAATTAAATCTTGTCCTATGCCTTAATTAGATATAAATAATGCTTTTTTACATGGTCATTTAAATGATGAGGTTTATATGCTTCCTCTATATGATAAAGTTTAACCTTACCATGTATGTAAACTAAAGAGATCCCTTTATGGTATTGCACAGGCTTCTCGTCAATGGAATATAAAGTTTACTACTTCTTTATTGCACATTGATTTTCATTCATCTTCTTATAATCATTATTTTCTTACTAGATTTACTTATAGTAATTTTTATGCCCACTTGATCTATGTTGATGATATTTTATTAATCAGTGATGTTGAATCTGTGTTGTTGGAGATTAAACATTAGGATAATGTTTCTTGTCGAGGGTTAAGATGGTTATAGTGTCATTGTAACCTATAAAAATACCCTTATGCTCTCCCCATCAGTAGATGGCCCCCCAATATTAGGGGGCAAAATAGGTCGCAACAGGTGACACCTATCGGCATCCTAAACATTATCTTCATCAGAAATTTACCATCAAAGATTTAGACCATATGAAGTATTTTTTGGGTCTGGTAATTGCTTGATCTTCACATGGCACTTATATTACTTAGCACAAGTATATTTTATTATCATTTCTGATGTTGGTTTATCTAGTTCTAAGCCTATCTTTAGTCCTTTACCTAAAAATTTTAAATTCTAAGATTCTAGCCCTGCTTTTTCACAACCTGATTGGTATCGAAGATTGATTGGTCACTTGCTTTATATTAATCTTACTAGACCAAATATTAGTTATAATGTCCAACAACTAAGTCAATTCATAAGTTCTCCTTCTCGACAACATTAGGAGGCTACTGTTCATATTCTTAAATGCTTTAAGTATTGCCCTAATAAAGGTCTTTTTTATTTAGCTACTTCTACTTTTTAGTTTTAAGCGTATTGTGATGTTGATTAGACCTCTTTCTTGGATACTAGAAAGTCTTTAACATGTTACTATACTTTCTTGATGACTCTTTGATTTCTTGGAAGACTAAAAAGTAAGTTACAGTCTCTCATTCTTCTACTGAGGTTGAGTATCGTAGTATGGCTTCTATAGTTTATGAGTTATAGTATATCTCTTATCTTTTATAGGATTTTCAAGTTCCTCTCTCTTTGCCTATTTTTTTATTTTATGATAACAAACTTGCTCTTTATATTGCTTCAAATCCTACGTTCTATGAATGAATGAAACACTTGGATATTTATTGTCATATTGTTTGCAATTAGCTTAAAATTGGCTTTATACAACCTTAACATGTTTTTTCTTCTCAGCAACTTGTAGATGTTTTTATAAAGGCTCTTAGTATTCATCAACATTCTTTTATTACTTCCAAGTTGGGTTTGATCAATTTTTCTGATCAGCCTTCAATTTAAGGGGGGATGTGTAAATATAGATATTACCTTTACAGTTTTATTACTATTACCTAGTGTAGCTTGGTTACAATAAATAAAAGCTTTGTTGTAATTATACTATAAAAAGGAGACTCTACTTGTTTTATTAGAATATCAAGAAATAAAAATATGTTTTCTTTTCTTACATGCTCTTTGTATGAACATTATCAATGTTGTCATTTTTCTCTTCCTTAGGCTTCTAAAAAGAAATTTCAGCGAGAAAAGGTACAGAATCCTTAAAGAAATGTGATAGGCATTTAATTAGTTATTAACTTATGGTAAATATAGCCAAATGAACACAAATTTGAACCCATATGAACTCTAATAAAGTGCAAGAAAGTGACCCAAATTCATGCAAAGGGATTTTGGATCAAAAAATATAAGGAGAGAATAAAGCATGCCAAAGAGAATTGGATTGAAAAAAGCAAGGAGAGAAGAAGAGTGTGAGGAATTAAAAATTTCGAAATTAAAGGAGGGATTTTTGGAAACTACCCTAATTTTTGTTCTTAAGTTTAGAAATATAATAAAATTTTATTTCTAACTTTTGCATATTTAGAAACAGTTTTGTGTCATCATTTTTAAATTTGAAATAACAGTGTAATTTTATAAATGCAATTACAAACAGTTGTTAAAAACATGAAAAAAGAAAACATTTAATGATGTGTAAAAAAACCGTTTTAGTTTGAAATAAACAAATTCCATTTCTAAATTGGTCTCATTGTTAAACCTTTAATTTAGAAATTAAGAAACTTTTGCTTTCATCATCACATGCATCTTAAGAAGCTTTTAAGGTAATTCCTTTCTTCTTTTCATTTTTCTTTTCTCCTTCATCTTCCTTTTGCTTCAAAGAGAGTTTATAAGTCAACAACTTCCCAATGAAATATCGATGAAAATTTTGGATAGATCATGAGCTTCCTTAATAGAGATCACTATTGATTTTTAATCCTTATTAAGTAGGATTCTTAGAATCTTAATGTTGATATCCTCTTATGAGTAGTGTTTTCCTAAATTCTTTAGGGTTATGACAAGAGCATTAAGCTACTTGGTCATTTCAATGATTGACTCTTACAGTTTTATCTTGAAGAATTCATATTCATAAGTTAAACCTTTTTACTCCTTACTTGTATGTTTGCTTTATAGTGATTTTCAAGAGTCTCCCATATCTCCTTTATGGATTTGCAATGTTGAACCTTTCCTCTTTTATCTCTAGACATTGAGGTAAGTAAAATAGTCATGGCCTTCTTATTCTTGTGATTCTCATCCTTTTGCTCTTGAGTCCATTGAATTCTATCAATGAGGAATTCAACATTATCAACTTTAGCTTTTAAAGCTTCCCAACCATCTAAGATTACATCCTACAATCTAATTGGATCACTATTAAGATAAAGTTCCATTTTAAGTTTGCAATATGGATAGTCTACACCATCAAACAAAAGTCTTAGAGAAGAGAAGTTTATGGTTTCACTCCCTATAATCTTAGCTTCTTATAATGAAGTTCCAAGAAGTTAAGCTCTAACATTAATTAAAATAGGCCCTAAAGGGGGGTGAATAGGGTAAATTAATAATTTTGTGAAGATTAAGAACTTAATAGTGAGATTAAGAAATATTAATTAAAAAGGACTAGAAGAACATGCAAGAACTCAAAAATTTAAGGAGTTTGATTCATAAATTAAATATATGCCTCCACCTAACCTATCCCCAAGTTAAGATTTTGAACACCCCTATCAATCTTATTACTTAAGATTGTGTTTACAAGATTTTTTGAGGCTCAACTCTTACCTTTTACAAAGCAATGAGCTTTTTTAGGCTAAGCTCTAACCACAACAATGATTTCATATATTGAAGGCTCACACTCAACCACCAATCATTAGTATTAACTCCTCACTTTCTATTTTCAACCTAATAAATAGAAGAAGATGATAACTATACTAACACATAACCCACACTTAAATTATAAAGAGAATTTTGAAAGGAGTGGCTTAAAGAGATGTTCAGAGCATTCAATACTCAACCAACTTGTAAAACCTTGTTAAATGAAGTTCCAGAGGTGGTATATTGATTAAGAGTGAAAAATATATGTTGGGGATCATTAAATTTATCCCTAACCTTCTCCTCCTTCATTAAATGTATATTCAGCTTTTTGTAGGATTTTATTTACTTAAGATTATGGGCAGCCCTTCAGGATCATCAGTGTTGAATATTATGGTCGTTGGAAATGTAGAGAGCCATTGAGGCTTTGTTAGGATTGCCTCAAGATCGTGAGAGCATGCTCACAATCGTAAGCGGCCTTCTCAGGATAATGATCAGTCTAATGGCTTTAGACTCAAGAGGCTTGAACTTATGGTTGACTAATTCCAATCTCCTCAAGATCATGAGCAATGGGTGATCATAAGAAGACTTAATCTTTCTTAAGCAATTTTGAACTCCTTACACTTTAAATTGTTATCATGCTTGAAGATGCATACATGGAGGTCCTTTTGAACTTCACTTTCACATCTTTATGTACATTTGTTGATAATCCATTTTGTAGTCTTTTAAACTCTAACTTATTCTTCAATCACTTAAATAAAAATCATTAGTACATAAACATTGTTTGTTATAGTCAAAATACAAGTAGTGAATTAGTTGATCATGTAAATATTCAACACTAATGGTTAATAAATATTTTTGGTTCTAGAGATTTTCATTTTAGTTTTCCAATACAATTAGAATTCTTCAAGACCTATGCATAACTCTAGTCTTATAGGCCTTTGATGTGAGACACTTTCTTACTAGCACCTTCATCAGATGACTACACTCTAAAATCACCTAACTAGGGTACCAATGAAAAGGGAGACATCACTTCTAAGTCATAAACCTGCAAATTTTATAAAAGTAATGAAACATCCAATCAATACGATAATTTCATCAAAGCAAGTGAAAGATGGCAAAAGAAGATAACTGCTAATATCAATATAGAATATATACATAATACAGTCACTAAAAAAGCTAGTAAAGCTTAAGAGTACAAGGGTTACACAAAACTATAGATAGCATATGTACACTAAAATGGTAGTAACCTTGTCGTGGCTATCCTAGCCTTTGGGTACTAAAGTATTGGAATACCATATATATGTATTGGCATACCATACATATAACAAAATCAAGCTTAGTTATACTCCATAACATAAGCCCAAAAAAATAAAAAGATCAAAGATGTGATGTAACTATGTCCAGAATAGGGAGACTCAAGCCCCTATGGTGGTTGCATAAATAACTATACTAATAGTACAATAGCCATCCAGAAGCTCCTTTAAATCTACAAACATGCAAAAATCTACTGAATGAGCTCGATGGAAGCCCTCTTAAATATTATAGCATCAATATCATGACATATTGTATAACGAATTGTGGTCTCTTCTTCCACTACATCATAAGTCATAGCCACCCAGTATAGCTATTACAAAATTTATATAATATCACTTTAAGAATAATTTACGCTGAAGGAAAGAAAAGAAAATGGAAGTGAATATTTTCACAAGAAATTAAATTTCACAAAATTTTGTGGAATTGATTTGTACCAAACACACTTTTAAAATAAAAATATTTTTACAAAATCATTTCTAAAAAATATTATCTACTTAAATATATTTTTATTTTTTATAAAAAAATTATAAAATGTATGTACAAATTCAAATTTAATGTGTTTACTTTAGATAAAAAAATTTATAAAATTTATTTGAAATTTAAAATATTTAAATTTTTTAACATATTTTATAATCAAACTAAATTATGATAGAATATTTTGAAACTAATTCTTATTTTATCATGTAACACTAAGTTAAAAAGTTTTTTTTATTAAATAAAATATTAATTTGAATTCTAGATTTATATGAAATATAAAATAAGAAGCCATAAAATTTATTTGAAATGACTATCGTAAAATATTCATTTAAATTACATCTATAAAATTAATAATAGAAAAGTTCAATTCATTTGAAAATATAATTTTTTTTTTTTTTGACAGAATGGAACAAAACACTATAAATAACTTTGATGGCTAAATTTATTAATTGGTTGGTTCTTTTTATATCTTATTATTTCTTGTGAAAATAAAAAAAAATTAAGTGAATAAATTTCTGGAAAGGATTATATAATGATTTTTAAATTACATTTGGATACTTATTAGAATATTATATATAATTAAAATAATTAAAAATTTTGATATAATAAATTGATAAAAGTTGAAAGATTCCACTTCTTTGGAGTAAAATTAAGGACAAATGAAATCACTAATCATTTATAATTTTATTAAGCATGTAATTTATGATATTATAGTTCTATTTTTAATTTTTTTTATAAAATAAATTGAATAGTGCAAAGAATAAAACAAAACCTAGTGTGTATAAATTATCTTCCTTGTGTGATGAAAGTGAGAGCTATCGTATATTAATTGTATGAGAACCAAGTACAATGATTTATAGAAATACAATTGGTAAAGATAAAGAATGAACAACAATAAAATCTACCTAAAATGTATGTCAATCAATATTAACAAATAGAATACTAAGAGTTGTGGAAGTGAAATAGAAGTCTAGGAAGTGAAATAAAAGGCTCTTGGTCAAATGGAGAGGCAAGTGATGGCGTAGAGCAATGACAGAGCCAAAGACAAGGGCTTGTTAAATAAATCTGCAATCTGATCAACTGTAGAAGAAACTGAACTGTAATGGTACCATTTTTTGCAAGATCATGAGCAAAATAATAGTCCAACTCGATGTGCTAAGTACTGGCATGAAATATCATATTTGAAGAGAGATAAATGGCACCAATATTTTCATGTAGAGTGCAAGGTGCAGGTGGAAAACCAAGTTTATGGAGAAGGGACCAAAGCCAAAGAAATTCATATATTGCATTTGCCAAGGCTTTTATACTCGCTTTCAATGGATGAGCAAGCTATGGTAGGTTACTTTTTAGTAAGCCAAGATATTATAGAATGACCAAGGAAAATTGCATAACCCGTGGTGGACCGGTGGTCATCCAGATCCCCACCCCAATCACTATCAATATAATATAAAACAACAAGAGAGAATTTGTTGGATAGAAGAAGACCAGCATAATTAGTACCTTAGATATAACAAAGGAGACATTTTAATGCTTGCTAATGCAATGTAGTTAGGTTGTGCATAAATTGGCATAGCTTGTTGACTGTGAAAGCTATGTCAAGATGAGTTATGGTGAGATATTGCAAGGCACCCACTAGTTGACGATACTCAGTATCATTTGAAATTGGATGACCAATTTGTTTGGACAGTTTTGGTGATAGCACAATATGTGATTGGCAGGGATTACAGTGTTGATATTTAGCCTGATGAAGAAGATTAAGGGCATATCTATGCTAAGATAATACGAGACCGTCGAATGTTGTTGACACCTTTATGCCAAGGAAGTAATGAAGAGAACAAAGTCCTTGACCAAAAATTCTTTTTGGAGTACTGTAATAATGTTGGTGATGAGTGAATATGAGGAACCCATGATGACTATGTCACTAATATAAATAAGGATGTATGTGCAATGGCCAATATGTTGATAGAGATATAAAGAAGAGTCCACCTTAGAGGAAATAAACTGATGCTTGTGAAGAAATTTTGCAAGGCATGAACCATTCTCTAGGCTTCTGTTTGAGGCCATACAAAGATCTTTTAAGATGACATATAAAATCAGGGTGGTCATCATCAATAAACCCCTTCGGTTGAGCTATATATATCTTCATGAAGTTAGCCATAAAGGAAAGCATTAGATATGTCAATTTGGTAAATGTTCCATTTGTTCATGGATGCAAGAGAAAGTACAGTCTACATTATTGTGGCTTTAACAACGGGACTTAACATCTCCTTATAATCAACTTTTTTTTTGTTGAGTGTATCCCTTGGTGACTAAACTTGCTTTGAATCTGTGAATGGATCAGACTTCCTATTAATCCTGTAAATCCACTTATTATCAACAATGTTACTATCATGAGGCTTCGGTACCAAGTCTTAAGTGTTAGTGGATAGTAATGTTTTTGTCTCATTAGACATAGCTTGTTGCCATTCATTATATTTACTAGTTTGATTAAAGGTTTGAGGTAGTTAATTATCTTTTTAGAGAGATGAGAAGAATGCTTGGCCATGGTTGAGGGATTGAGGGCCATAGAGTAAGTGTATTCAGGTTTTGAAGTATAGAAGGTCGTATATTTGGTTAAATCAACAACTAATTGAGGTTTATGTTGGGTGTCTATAACAGGAAGTGAGGACGTTGTGTTTGGGTGTGTAGGATTGGTTATAACTGAATTGGGAGATGGAGGTGCAGGTGAGGATAAAAGGGAGGAAGGATGAGATAAGGATGAAGGTGAATGCGGTAGAGTTAAAATGGGGGAGAAAGACATACCTGATTGGGTAGGTATTAGAGATGAGCTAAGAATTGTGTCTAATTGAATAGCAAGACAAGAAGGGACCTGCATGGTGATCCACGATGTGGAAGTCAATGTGCATGTAGTTGACACAGAGGCATAATTATGAACTTGAAAAAGGAATGCGTATTAATCAAAAGTGGCATGCCAAACAATATACACATGATTTAATGTAACATGTAAACAAAAAATGCCATAATGATTTGGTGATTTTCCAAGATAAACACGTTATTGACTACGAAAAGCAAATTTATTTTTATTTTAAGGCCTAAGATATGGATATACAGCACAGATAAAAATGCAGGAGCACAGATAGTTAGGAATGGTATTATACAATATTTCGCATGGAATTTTATTTGTATGACTTGTACTGGGCATAAGATTAATATGATGAACACCATGTAGGAAAGCATAAGACCAATACTTAAAAGGGATTGAAGCCGGAGCAAGAAGAGCAAGGCCAGTGTCAAGAATATGACAAATTTTTTATTTGATAAGCCTGTTTTGCTCATGAGTGTATGGACAGACAATTCCATGTAAGATTCTTTGTTGTTTAAAATGAGAGTTTAATTTTTAGTATTCCCCTCCTAGTCAAAGTGGAAAGCTTTTATGTCAATCTAAAATTGTAACTTGACAAATGATTTAAATTGTTTAAATATAAGAAAAGTATCATTTTATTCTTGATTGGAAAAGCCTTCTAAAACATGAAAAATCATCAACAAAAAAAACAAAATAACGAAAACCTAAATTACTTTGCACTAAAAAAGGACCCCAAATATCCTAATGAATAATTTTAAAAGGACGGGTAGTACAATGATCCATAGATGCAAAGGGAAGTTTGGCCATTTTGCTAAGTCTACAAGAAGTATAAATATTAAAAGAAAAAGAATATGAAGTAACATCTAAGTTATTTTTATTAATGATAGTAGAAACAACTGTTGATCTAGGGTGCCCTAGTCGAGCATGCCATATAGCCAAGGATATAACGGATTTGTGAAGATTTGCTTGAGGTGGTGGTCGGGGAAGTTCATATAGTCCATCCCTACTCTTGCCATGCAACAACATTTCCTGCTCACCTTGTCCTTCACAAAAAATAATCAGGGTGAAACTTAAAGAAACATGGATTATCAATTGTAAAACGTTTAATGAAACTAAGAGGTTTAGAAAGTGTAGGGACATGAAGAACCTCATTTAAAATCAAGTTAGTATTTGTTGAGAAGGGCAAAAAGCTTTAACTATATGGGATATAGGCATTGACTGTCCATTACCTATGGCGACTTGATCATTTCCATAATATTGTTGTGGATTATGAATAGTTGGAAGCATCAGCGTCATGTGGTGCATAACGCCTATGTCCGAAATACATGGAGTAGGCAATGAAGGGGCTATATAGGTGGGGATGATAGGTGGGGAATAATGGGATGTGAAGTGAGCTTGAGGACGGGCAGAATAGGATAGGTTGCGAGTTTCGTATCGGCACTTTCACTGATTGGCTATATGGTTATAATAACCAGAGATTTGACACTTACGTTCATTTGTGTAATTATGGGAGGAGAATGGCATAGTTGGTGGTTGAGTGTTAGGTTATGCAGGTCTGTATGAAGGCTGGGCAGGCTAAACAGTAAGATGAGCTAAAGGAGGAGTGGCATAGCTCTTGAGCAGGATCTCGTGCGAGAAAAATTGGTTGTATAACTCGAAAAAAGTTACTAATTCTGCTCAAAGATTAAGAGCAGAGACGATTAGATGAAATTCTATTCCAATATTTCTGTAAATGATAGCATTAAACTCTAAAGCTAAAAGTGGTTTGCCTGCTTAACAAGCTCATCAGAATGAAGATATTGAGCAATGTCCATGTCATTTTTCTTCAATTCTTAGAGTCCAACATAGAGTTAGAGTTGCCGATTCTGTGATACTGAACCAAATGCACTTTTCTAGTGCATTTTAGGCTTCTAGTGATGTCTTACAGTCGACAATATAAGAAAATACTTCTTCATTTAAGGAAGAAAGAATCTAATATAATAACAATTAGTCTAGTTCGAACCATTGAACATAAGCAAGATTGACATGTGTTGCGTTTGGATTTGTGAATGAAGTAATGGTTAACAGTGGTGGAGCTAATCCATCAATTAAATTGTTCATATTATGAAAGTTTAGAAGGGGAATAAATTGTGTTTTCTAGGCAAGGAAGTTTTTGGCGTTTAGCTTGATAGCAAAGATATTATTTGTTATAGAGACATTGGTTGTAGTGGAATTAGAGGTGACCAGAATAAGTTGAGCTACCAAATTTTTTTTTTCAAAGCTTTGATACCATGTGATGAGAGTGAGAGATGTTGTATATTAATTGTACGAGAACCGAGTACAATGATTTATAGAAATACAATTGGTCAAGATAAAGAATGAACAACAATAAAATCTACCTAAAATGTATATCAATCAGTATTAACAAATATAACAACTAAGAGTTGTGGAAGTGAAATAAAAGTCTACTTAACACCTTGAACACTCCTGATGTGGGGGAGTTTTTTGGGATTTTTTCAAAAATAATTAAAAAGGATAAAAATTTCAAAAATACGCTTGACTTTTTTCTTTTAAAAATATGGTATTTGACAATAATTATTTAAAAAATATAGTGGTTGTTTTAAACAACTAAATAAAATAACCACGAAAACAATCAAAACAACCAAATATAAATAACTATGAAAATGAAAACAACCAAAACAATCGAAAAAAGTGAAAAAACCATATGCTCTCCAAATTAACAACCTATAAATTGGGAAAAATCTACTAATACCTATAGCATCAGAAACACAAATTCAAAAACAAAATGAGAAAAAAAAAAAAAAAAAAAAAAAACCTATCAATACACATAACACTAGAAACACAAATGCAAAAATAATGAAAAAAAAAAAAAGAAACACAAATCCATATCCAAGAATCACTCATCAAATTAAAGATAACCCATTAATTGATAAAAATATATTAACACCCATAGCATTAGAAACATAAATTAAAAAATAAAATCGAAAAAAGAAAAAGAAAAAGATGAAGAAACATCAATTAGAATGGAATATAGCTAAATGGAGTGTGTTTGTTTTCCTTCCCTTATAATTAGAATGGAGTGTAAATTAGCAAAAATCTAAAAGGAAAATCAAAAGAAGAAGAAGAAGAAGAAATGTAAAATTGAAAAAAAAAATTGTATTATTGACACATACTTATGAGGAAAAAAAAAACCAATAGCATATTTGAAAATAATTAGATTAAAGTTGTTGTAGGGTGTAATTTTTTTGGTTGTTTTAAAAAAACAAAGCCCGATGTAGGAATCAACTTATATATATCCATATTTGTTGTATAAAAAGTGAGTTTTTAGAAAGCCAATGAAAAAAAAAATGCTAAGACCTTGAATAGTAAAAAAATCGAGGTTCGAATCCCATGTAGTGCATAGTTAATAAATTTTACTAGATGACCTATTTGACCCATTTGTTATCATTATTCGTTTTTTTTTTTTTTTTTTCCAATTTGAAAATTTTCCTTTTCAGTTTTAGGTTTCCGTATTTTTTTTATTTTGACCTTTTTTGCCATTAACTAAGTAACTTTCTCTGCAACTTCCAAACTTATTTGTTCTTTTTCGTACTCCTCTGAATTGAAATTGATTGAATGTATTTATCGAATTTTTATACTCTAAATAATTTTAATTTCTTAAGTGATATTTGAAAATTTTGAATGAATTATTTAAAACTAGCCTACCTATTTTCATTTCTATAAATTCTGCGCTTGTATTAATATTAATAATAAAAATAAGAATTTTTTTGTTGGTTTTGGTTGTTTTTTTTATGTTTTTTTCTTTTAGTTGGTATTTATTTTTTTAGTTGTTTTTTTTTTCTTTTTTGTTGTTGTTGTTTGTTTTTTTATCTGATGTAGACAAGTAATTGTGTATAATTTTTGAAAACCATATTGATTTTGTTTAAATTAAATGTAAACAATTTTAGAATTTATGTAATATTTTTTATTAATGCAATTGTGATTTCAGAACTATTTTTTATTATTAATGTAACAGGTAATTATGTAAAAATGTCCACAATTTTATCTTTCTTCTTCTTTACTGGGTTTGTTTGCAATCGCTTCGTTGGGATTATTCACAATTGCTACTTCAATGGCACTGCGATCACCTTCTTGGTTGGTTCTTGACGTTGATTGATTTGATGTTAAAGATTTATAAACAAGATAACCAAAAATCGCCAAAGCAAGGATTCAAGAAGGAACCAAGATGCAAAGAAGAATAAGCAATTTCATGGTGACGATGTTCAAGTACAAGAAGAGATTTTGATCAATTGAAAAAGAGAAAAGGAAGAAGATTTTGATCGATTGAAGAAGATTTAAATCAATTAAAAACAAGAAATCAATGAGAAAAGGAAGAGGGTGAGCGTTGGAAGGAGGAGAAGAAGATGAAGAAAATGGCAAAAGATCGTAATAGGAAGGTTATTATTATTCTGGGATTTAAATCAGATAGCTCTCCCAACTAACATCTGCTTATTACTCTAAATGTTTTAAGAAGTCCTCATCATCATTTTCAGTCTACATTTCGATGATACACATATCGCATTCAAATCATGTTAATTAATTATTGTTTTAATATCATTGACATATATGTTATTTTTGGTGAATAATTTGGAAGACTGATGGGGTAAGCGCACGACTATTTTTGTGGAGATCTAGAGAGTATGGTTACCCTCTTAGCCTTCCAAATTATTCTCCAGTAATAATTTATGTATGTCAATGATACTAAACCAATAATTAATAAACATGATGTGAAAGAGATATGTGTATAATTGCATAATAATATCAATTTGTTAGTCGAAATTCCAAAGATTTGAGTGGCAAACGCTGCAAGAAAATAAAAATTCAATTTGTTGGTTATAAGTCATTGTTGGACATATTATTGAATATACAAATTGGAAAAAAAAAAATGGTATGCTAAATGAAGACAAAGTTTGTGAAATGTTATTATGTGTTAGGATAAGTAAAGAAACAAGTTAGCGGCTGCTATTTGAGTTTCAACAACTAATCAATGTCAAAACATACCAAAATTATGAAGTTCTCTTGTTTAAATTTTCATCTTCATAAATGCTTATAATATTGATTTATATTGATAAATAAAAAAGTTATTCTTCCTCAAGAGCTAATAAAAATTTTGCATTTAATTTACAATGGTTAATAAGTCATTGATTGCAAAATCATCACTAAACATAGATCTAATCTTCCCTAATTTAAGTTATTCGTGTTAAATTAATTGTTAGATATTTTTATCATCTTTATAGTTATGTTTAAATCGAATTTGATTAGTTAGATCTCAATGAACTTTAGATATTATACCAAGAAAATATAGATTTATTCCAATTTAGTTTTTAAATTTCTAACATAACCAACTAAATTATAAATATTCAATAAATTACTATGAGGGCTAAAATAGCTGGAACTTAAAATATATGAGGGCTAATAATGAAACACATAACACGATATTTTAAGTAAAAAAAACTATTGTTAGATGAGAAGAATGCCACTCTATCCAGAAAGATATTACACACATTATATGTATATAAACAAAGATTAAATGATAGTCATAGTTAAAAAGCTTATTCCTATATAACATTGTCAAATAAATTGGCAAGATCAGATAATTGAATTTTCAAAAAAAAAAAAAAAACTTGACAAAAACACCCAAAATCTTTGTGCATAGAGAAGTGACCCAGATGACATTGTTAAGTTTGTTAACCTAATTTCCTTTCTTCTTGTATAATCTCTTTTTCAATCCTTACATGATAATCCTATTGGTGACCTCTGCATAGTCATTTATTTGTGGATAAGTTACTGAAGTGAATCTAATTGAAGTTATTTATGTTAAATTAATTGTTGAATACTTTTATCATCTTTATAGTTATGTCTAAATCAAATCCAATTAATTAGATCTCAATGAACTTTGAATATTATACCAAAAAAATATAGATTTATTCCAATTTGGTTTTTAAATTTCTAACATAACCCATAAATTATAAATATTTTATAAATTACTATGAGGGCTAAAATAGCTGGAACTTCTTTTTTTTTTTTTTTTTAAATAGCTAGAACTTAAAATATGTGAGGGCTAATAATGAAACACATAACACAATATTTTAAGTAAAAAAAAGAAAAAAACTATTGTTAGATGAGAAAAATACCACTCTATCCAGAAAGATATTACACACATTATATGTTTATAAACTAAGATTAAATGATAGTCATATTTAAAAAGCTTATTCCTATATAAAATTGTCAAATAAATTGGCAAGATCAGATAATTGACTTTTTAAAAAAAAAAAATTTGACAAAAACACCCAAAATCTTTGTGCTTCGAGAAGTTACCCTACACCACGTTTGTTGACAACCCTCATGTGGTCAAACATACTATCGTCTGATTTTGCAGGCACCAAGTGTGGCGGCCAGCAGCACATCTACATTTATATTTGCTTCTGCATCTACCCACTAAGAGCAATGGCTGTGTTCATTTTTATACAAGTGGATTTGCATCCTAATTATTTTTAAAATTTGGTATTCGAGATATTTTTTTCATAATTATTTAATAATCATTTAAGTTTTGTATTGCATCTCTAATTATCACATTTTTAATTATTATAAAAATGTGATAATTAGAGATGCAATACAAAACTTAAATAATTATTAAAAAATTATATAGAAAGGTTGAATAATAATAATAATAATTATTATTATTATTATTATTATTTATTATTATCATTATTATTATGTTTCATTGAATCTCTAGTAGCTGATGCATTTTTTTGAGTGAGTTCGTTTCATTTGTTATATTTCTTGTTTTTTTAACTTAAGAAAGGCATCCTAGCAAAAACCATTTATATTACCAAAAAAAAAAAAAAAATCGTAAGTCTGATGGCTCATTGCTGAGCCAATTCCATTTCTTCCTATGTGTTTCATACATTGATAAAAATTTTATTTGATTTGTGATATATAATAAATAAATAATAAATTATATTATTATTATTATTATTATTATTATTATTGATAAATAAAAAGTTTTAAAAATAATTATAGTGTTATTTATTTTTATAACAATTTGATATTAACTTATTGTAGTTATAATTCATTACAATTTTTATAAATCTTTTATTTAAATAATTAGATGTTGTTACTTCAATTTTTTTTATAATTAATTTTTCTCTATTCTAAAACTGATTTCATATAAAAAATTTTCTTATGATCATAATTAATTATAATATAATAAAAAATTGCTAGTTATGTGTTAATTAAAAATTTAAAAATAATAAATTTATATTTTTTTATATCACAATTTAAATATTAAAATTCCATTAAATTTATAATTTATTACAATTTTAGAAAATTTTTTATTTAAGCTATAACACTTTATTTCTTCAATATTTTTAATATTAATACTTTTGTTTAAACAAAAATTAATTTAAAGTATTTTTTTAAGTTCAACTATGTCATGATCCAAACTAAGAAGTTATAACGGGCATTAAAGAATAAGAATTCTCACGAATCCGTAGCAAGACTTAAAAATAAAAACACATACAAAACATACCACAAAAATACATCAGAATTGAAATTTTAATTAATACAAAATAAATCTTTATATCATGATAGAATAAATATCATGATACAATATTCAAATATAGAAACATTGTCTAGTATAATAACAGGAAGCACTACTATTGCAGCATTTACTAAAATACAAAGAAGTAATTATTCAATGTTTACATAAGTCAACCGGAGAGGAAAGAGTCTGACGAAGAGTTCTATTAAGGAGGTCTGAAGTAGAAGGTCCTGAAAAAATATTGAGAGAAGTCAGATCTCACTGAGTGAATTATTATAATATATATACATGTAACCTAAAAATATATACACTTAAGCATCGGTATAATAATATATATTTATTTATTTATATATACATGCATTTCATATACATGCTAAAAATTCACTTTTATTATAATAATAAATGCAAAAGAATTTTAAGTGGAGGATCGAAGTAAAATCCCTAACTTTCCACAACCTCAACACTGAATATTATTAGTCATCAGGCTTTCCTTAACTCCAAAAATATTTTTTTCTCCAACTTTTGGCAATGAACTAGCCTTAAGTACACAAAGACTCAATCGAGGATCTGCAATTCCACTACTGATGCTAACTGGCCCAGAGTACCTTGTAGGTCAACTGAGGATCTGCAGTCACACTCTTAATCCAGAATTCACTAAAATCATAATTTTCATATCATCTCTCAAAGCCTAATTCTAGTATACAGTTGTGCAACAATCCTAACGTTACCCACAAGTTGGCACATTTTACAACTATCCTTCAAAACATTGTTTTATAATAAAAAATAATGAAAATTCATAATAAAATATGACAGCATAAATATAATTCAAAATAAATATTATCAATTATATATATGGAAAAACATATATATAAATATTAACAAAAATAAATATGATTTAATGAAAGGAGCATAATTAAATTCATATTTATTAAAATATATGAATGCTCATAATATTAATCTGCATACAATATATATATATATGATAATAACTCACAGTTCTATCGCGCTCCTCTACCTTGACTCTACTGGTCCGATCTGATAGGCCTAGCACGATGAGCAACTAAGGAAAATAATAAAATAATAATAATATATTAGAATCGAAATCTTAATTATACTTCTAAAAATTCTAAAGAATGAGTTAATCTATGACACGACTTGATAACGATTCAAAACTCAGGACCGATTTAGTGTCACTGTAGACGGCGGGGTTCAACGCGCATTCAAGATTTTAGCAACCGCGATACTGTTTAAAATTAGGGCTCTAGAGAACACATTAACCATGGTCACAAAGACATCGCGTGAAGATGATGAGTCGTCACCCAGGGTAATAACTGAGACAAATCGAAAAGGTGGTACTCAATTTCCTAAAAGAAAGTTAACACCACAACGAGGAGATTCTGGATATGGAATACCAACTTATTTCAGTCTTGTGTTCATTTAGAATTAATTTATGAATTATTATCTTATTCTCTATTTACATGCAATTTCATATAAACCTTAAAACAATCAACTCCAAGGCAAACTAGTCATGAAATATACAAGTAAATAATGCATTCAATAAATCATATACTCTCTAAGTTAGTCTAATCTACATGGATCTTAAATAAATAAGTTAAATCTACATGTTTTAAATTATAAGTGAACCTAAAGACCTAATTCCTTTTGATTTTAATTAAATGAACCTACGTCTATGAATTTTAATTCTAAAAATGGGTCTAAATCTACAAATTATGGAATATTTAAATTAGTGGGCCTAATTCTACATGTTTTAATTAAATAGTGATCTTAAATCTACAAATTATGAAAAAAGGTTAAATTAAGTGGGCTAAGTCTAAATTAATTAAATTAAATTAGGTGAACCTATGTCTAATTAACTAAATGGGCCTAAGGATATTTCTAACCTAAAATCTAATTAATTGTGGACCTAAAAATATATTTTAATTAATTAAACCTAATTAATTATTAAGTGAGATGGGCTAATAAAATTACCTAAACTTAAATAAATAAATCAAGACCTCAAATGGGCTTAAGGCCCAAAAAGCATAAAAATAATAAATAAGCCCAAAAATTTAAAAAATCATAAAAAATAATTAAATAAAATCAAAAAAATAATTAAATTAATCCTTACTAAAACTCTAATTGTTATTAACATGCAACATAAATTAATCTACTTCCTCCATTGATTTTAAGTAATTACTTAATTAAAAAAATAATTTTTATTAACCAATTTAATCAAAAAATAAACAAACAACCATAAATATAATTTTATTACTCCCACTATTGGGGCTATTACATTAATTCATAAAATAATTAATAAAATAAAAATAAAGATAATAAATAAAATAAAATAAAAACCCTAGAAACTAAGTCTCTACGAGGCTTTATCCCTAATTTTTCACAGGCTTTTTATGAATTTATCGCTTCCACTGGATTACCATGCATTTTCCTCCATACTCACCAAAATAAAAATAAAAAGATAAAATTATAATTAATGAATAAATTATGACAATAACATATAAGAAAAAATAATTAATAATATAAAAATAAAATAAAGAAATAAGAAGATGATGATGATGCTTATGAATGATTTGGGGTACTACTCAGATTGGTAGTTCACCGTTCTTGATAAATCTTCGAATCTTCTCCTTCAAAAATTCCCCATGAATATTGAATTAATTGTTAAATTAAAAGAAATTTTTTGTAAAAAAAAATAACTCAAAAGAGAAAAAAACTAATTAAAAAAAAAAAACGTTTCTCTCTTTTTTTCTTCCCGTCTCTCTCTCATTTTTTTCTTCCTTCTCTCTTTTCCCTCTTCACTATTTCCCCCTTTCTTTTCCTGCTATTCTCTCTTTATATAGTGGAACTAGGAAGCCTAACCTAAATCCTAATATGATTGTAATTCCTAAAGTATAAGATTAATACTTAAAATTGTATTTAGGAATTTTAAACCAGTTAGGATTGAGTTAATTAGAAATTTTAAACCAATTAGAACTGAATTAAAAATATAAAAATAGAGACGGAAGAATTCAATTCTGACCGGGATTATGTAATTTCGATCAGAATTACACAATCTCGATCGAAATTGGTGTAATTCCGATCAAAATTACATAATTCTGATTGGAATTATAGAATTCTGACATGTATTCTCTTTTTTTAACATTTAATTACAAAAAACCCTAGAAGAATTTAAATTTTACAATTAGGTCCTAAAAAAAACCTTGCAATTTAGTCCCTAAAAACATTAAATCCTTTATTTAAAAGCTGCATTTAAACTCTTAGAATTTTAAAGATTAAGTATCAAAGACATTTTCATCACTGGAGTCCTTTGCTGCATCCATAACACATCATCCCGAAATTAGGTGTCTACAGTTACCCCCCTATGTCACTATTTGCTTGAAAAATTGTGGCAAAGCAAAATAGCACCCAATTTCTAAATTGAAAGTTAGGATACTTACCTGCACTCCTTGAAGCTTCTGCTTATGAATTTGTTATACTTGGACGTACAGCATTTCAAATGACATATCATACTCAATCGTATGATATTGATTATACTCGGTTGTATAACCTTGAGTGAATGAAACACATTGTAATCGGTCATACAATGCTTCACTATACTCAGACGTATAGCATTGAATTGAAAAATTACATCATACTCGATCATATGATGTCAATAATACTCGGTCGTATAATTGATTGAGGATACATTGCACTTAGTCGTGCAATACCAACTACACTCGGTCGTATAATCTATTTTGAAAAGGAACATCACACTCAATCATATGATGTTGATTATACTCGATCGTATAATCGATTGAAGATATATTGCACTCGGTCGTACAATGCTGGCTACACTCAGTCGTATAGTCTATTTTGAAAAGAAACATCATACTCGGTCGTATGATGCTAATTATATTCAGTCATATAATCGATTGAAGATACATTACACTTGGTTGGAAAATGTTGACTACACTCGGTCGTATAGTCTGATTTGAAAAGAAACATCATAATTGGTCGTATGATGCTGATTATACTCGGTCATATAATCAATTGAAGATACATTACACTTGGTCGTATAATGTTGTCTACACTCAGTCGTATAGTCTGATTTGAAAATAAACATCATACTCGATCGTATGATGTTGATTATACTCGGCCGTATAATCGATTGAAGATACATTGCACTCAGTCATACAACGCTAACTACACTCGGTCGTATAGTCTGATTTAAAAAGAAACATCATACTCGGTCATATGATGCTGATTATACTCAGTCGTATAATCGATTAAAGATACATGGCACTCGGTAGTACAATGTTGACTATACTATTGACCATTTCCTTGAATTATTAAACTATAAAGCACTGCAATTTAGGACTAAATTGCAAAGAATCAGGTGGGCTTAAATGTAAACCAAAGTTGAAGGACCAAAGTGGATATTTTCCAATCTATATATTATTTTCCTCCTTTTTTCGATTCATTACCTCTTTTTCCTATTCTTCTTCTTTTTTTTTCCTTTTCATTTTCTCTTGATTTTCAAATTTTCTTCCTTCAATTATTCTTTCATCTGATGTTTGATTTTGGATCTGTCTGATCCTATGGCTCACCCACAACGTAGGCTACGCAGGAACAGTTTCAAACAATTAGATCCCATCACTTTACGTCTACATTTTCCTCAAAATGATTTGGGACTTCATGAAGATAAATAGATATTTCCACTAACTCGTTTGCACCTCCACAGATGTTATCAGGCTGGAGATTAGGCAAATTTCCTATCTCTATATTCAATTCTGTAATAAACATATTTACTTCAGTATATAAAATTAATGTTTACATGCATGCAATTTGATCATAAAAATTGATAAATTAAAACCAAAATATGTCATAGACTAACATAAATATGTTAAATCTCACTGAAATTTTCATCAGGAGTCTAAATTCCAGTCTTGAATTCATAGATTTCTGATTGGATTTCTCAAATTTTCGATTAAGAAATCCGATCGGAAATCTAAAATTCTGATCGGGATTCTAGATTTCCAATTGAAAATCTAGACTTCTAATTTTTTTTTATATCAAAAATAAATATTTATGAGAGAAAAATAATCTTGTTATTTCTGCATTTTTCAATAACCCTTGAAATTCTCAAGTTGTTTTCACTTGGCACGAGAATTGTTCCATGACTTGTCTGGAGAGGTAACACAGCATCTCTGGGCATTCGACTTTTAACATTTTATTGCTGCTTTACCAACTGCTCTAGGTAGGTCAAATCACTATTCACTCTTTGCACTTATCAAGAGATGGATGGACACTATTCACACCTTTCACACACGAGTAGGTGAGCTGACTATTTCCCCTATGAGTTTTTCTATCATTATCAGGATTGCATTCGAAGGTACCCCAATTCCTTTTGATATCCATTACTGCACTCTTTCAGAGGATGCTAGGAGTCATTACATTTGTGACTGCTCGAGTTTGTTCTGACATGGAATAATAAGAAGAACATGCTTCTTTCTTCTTTTGTACAGGGTTTCAGGAGACTACCTACTACTACACCTCGCCAGATTCTCCAGAAAGCGAGATGTTTTTTATTGATATTGCTTGGCACTACACTTTTTTACGAGACTGGTCATGAGGTTAGCATCACTCTTCTTGGCCCTCTTTAGGATCTTACTAGGGTCACTACTTTGGATTAGGGGTCTACAGTGCTTTCTTACCTCTACTATAGATTGGATACTATTTTTAGAGGCGCTGTGACGATGTACGGCTTCTAGCATGTCTTGCTTATATGTTTCTTATCCCTTTTTAACTTTTACTTACTTTCACATTCCCCTCCTTATTTCCTTTATTTTCCTTTTTTCCAAATGTGGGGCATTGAGACTGGAGTGATTCGGGGTTTTAGTGCCATTAGCTCCAACAGGAGTCTTCCCCTGATGTAAAGGTAGGGTTCTTCTTGTCTTGCTAGCATTAAGCATGATTTGCAGACTTATCAAGACCAGCTGAACTCTTTAGAGTGGGACCTGGTAAAAAATTTTGACTTTTAGTATTTCATTAATTGTAAAAGTTTAAAAAATTTAAATTTAAATGAATGAGTTTACAGGTTAGATCATATTGGTTGGCTGGTGCTGAAGACATTCAGCGATATGATTTTATGACTGCAGCAGTGAGACTTGATACTATGAGAGTTCTACTTCCTAGTTATGGCTACCAGATATGATATCTCAGTGAGCGTGTTTATCACTGGCATATGGGACCTTCCAGGAGGTGTATTCCCTCTTTTATTCCCTCCTCAATGTTACGGAATAGCAACATGATTGGTCCTGAGCTTAGAGCAGCTCTTAAGGGATATGACGCTTCGACCATGCTTAAGCGTTCTCATCATTATTGGGAGTATATTCGAGAGAACCTCTTAAAGTAGGTTCCTCCAGATCCGACTAAGGTATGCTTTCTCTCACTACTTTACTTCAATTCTCTCATCATTATTAACATTTGTTTCTCTACACAGTTTGAAGGAGTTCCTAATGCTGCTATGGAGGAGACTAAGGATAATACTAAGTAGACCGAGCAGGAAGTCGAGCCTATTCATCACAATGAGACTACTCATGGTGAGGCTTCCTCGGGTACTATTCTGGGTGATGTTCCCCCATTTGATAGGTCGATGTATTATTAGGCTCCCATGGTACAGACTCCTATTCAGCGACATATGTATTTTGATACAGCTCATATTCCTAACTTCTCACCCCCTGATGCTTCATATTGCCAACCATGCACAAACCTGCACTTGTTGTTGAATTAGTAATATTTGTTTTATAGGTCCCTAGGACACAGGCAGAGTATTTGTATGGACCCTTTTGTTAAAAAAATTTTGAATAGGTTTAATATAGCTCATGGGCAACTTTACCCCAATAGCTATAGGATTCTAATTAGGTATATAAAGTTAATACACATAGAAAATAGAGAGCCAAACATAAATATATTATGGGTCATGTATAGTTTGAATAAGAAAAAATAGGAGTTGACCTTCTTTTTATTGGCTTCTCCAAATCAAAGTCTTTTTACCAAGCTTCTAAATTTACAAAAGTTATAGAGGCATAATTTTTTTATTATTAAACACCCGACTGATTTCATTAATGTTTATCATATATAGGCTAGTGAAATAATGAAAGCCATAAAGTAAAGCTCCTTGAAAAACTGTATGAAGAGGACATGAGTCCATTTATAGAGTATAGCTGAGATGATATTTATTGAGAATCTCTCTCAAAGATACCTCCAAAGAGTTTATCCTGGGGATAGAAGTGATGATCGTAAGAGATGATATTCTAAAGGTATATATTGACTCATATTTTTCTTTTATTGGTAGATGGCTGACTATTTTGCATTTACGGATAGGCTATTGCTTTTAGATGATGAATAAGAGGATGTACGAGAGATTAACAACCTCCTTCAAAAATAGGAACTTTTTGATACTTATACCGACCACAAGGTCAAGGCTGATAAAGACCCTATGGGTTGAGCTTACTCAAAAAATGTTATTAGGCCCTCCAAGAAGCATTCGAGGGATACAGTTGTGGAGGAGGAGGAGCTAATCGAGGGCACTAGTCTTTATGTTAAGCATCCTTAAATAACCAAATTTTCAGACATGAGGAAGTGAATTATTCAGAAGACCAGGCCTATGAGCCTTTAGAATGTCCAAGACAGGGACTAGTATACTGAATCGATGCACCTTCTGATGGATATGCTTTGGTGGATGGAGTTTGACAAAGATGAGTTGGGGAATGCCCTGATCTCAAAAACTTTGGAGGTAATTCATTAACCTCTAATTCTTTTTTATCTTTATATGTAAGCTGGGTATTAACACTTCTTCTCATCAATTGCCCAAGGACTACTTTTGATGAAAGATAACTACTACTTCTTTAAAAGTGAGAGTAGCCTAAAGGAGGAGAATTTGGGTAGCAATGAGATCGAGTATGAGGGGAAGCTAAAGAAGGTAATAAGGGCACTTGAACTATGTCAAACTAAGCATGTAGAAGTCAATTTTTAGCTATGACGAGTTAGAGGAAAGTACAAGAGCTTGAGCACTCACAAGCTCAGCTTACTTTCATAATTGAGCAATACGATACCGAGCTTAGAGCCTTGAAAAAGGAGGTGGCTAAAGAAAAGAAATCTCAAGGTAATAATATGAAGAACTATCAAAAAATGATGAAGGGATTTCTTAAGTCCTACAAGTCTGAGTGTTGGAGGATACTGCTAGCTTAGCATCCGGATTTGGATTTCTCAAAACTTGAAAAAATAACTTCTAATGATTAAGCGAAGTTGGCTACTGAAGAAGATTTTGCTAATAAGTCTACCTCCAAGCAATCAAATAATCCGAAGGTTATTAGAAAGAAAACTACCAAAGCTAACCCCCTTTTTGTTGAAACCACTTCCCAATTTGAAGCTTAATCCATTAGAAATAAAGATCTCGCACCCACTGTTGGAGTAATGCCCTTAAAGATTGAAGCTAATTTGTGAATACTCAATATATTTTTCTTTTTTTTTTGTAATGGAATAATATAAATAAGAAATGAAATTCATCTTTTATTTCTTAAAATTTGCTTTATTCTGAGTACATTTAGTTTATTAATAGTATTTTCTGAGACTATCTGAGTTCTAATATAGACGCAGTTCTTTTCCTTGTTCATCTTTGATCTTATATACCCCGTTGGCAGTTTTCTCAATAACTTAATAATGACCTTCCCAGTTGGGTCTAAGCTTCCTTATTTCAAAGTTGAATTTGCCAATGTCAGCTCTTCTATGTACCCAATCTCTAACCTTGAATTGTCTTTGTCGGACATGTTTGCTATAATATTCCTTGATCTTCTACCTCTGAGCTTCTGCTATAATAGCCACTTATTCATGGTCGCTTATTCATGTCTTTCTTCAAATAGATTCGAGCATATTTAAGCATTAATGTTATGGACCTTTTAATCTAGATCCTCAATTACTCAGTAGCTTGATGATCTAATCTCTACCAGAATGACATTATCCATTCCATACGTCAATTTAAAAGGTGTTTCTCCTATGAAAGTTCTAGGTGTTATTCTATATGTATAGATGACATTGTTAAGTTTGTCAACCTAATCTCCTTTCTTCTCATTTAATCTCTTTTTCAATCCTTGTGTGATAATCCTATTGGTGACCTCTGCCTAGCCATTCATTTGTGGATAAGCTACTGAAGTGAATATAAGTTTTATGTTGAGATCTGAATAGAACTTTCTGAATGTCTCATTGTCAAATTGCTTTCTATTATCTATTATTAGGGTGTGTGGTATGCTGAATCTGCAAATGAATTTCTTTTAGAAAATGTGTTAGATCCAAGCTTCTATAATAGTTTTAATAGCTTTAACTTCTACCCACTTAGTGAAGTAGTCTTTAGCTATAATTAAGAACTTCTTTTCAGAGTTTGAGACTGGAAATGGCTATAAGATATCCATTCCCTATATTGTAAAAAGCCATGGACTCCTAATTAGATGTTGACTATTAGATGGTTTGTCATTAACATGGCCAAATTGCTAGCACTTATGGCATTTTTAGACAAGCTTCTAAGCATCTTTAGACATGGTGGGCTAATAGCAACCTTATAGCAATTCTTTTATGATCAATGAGTTATATGACTCGTGTACTCCATAAATTCCTTCATTGATTTCTTTAAGTATGTAATTGCTTTCTTACTATGATACATATTTGGACCATGGGTTTAATAAAGACCTTTTTTAAAGTTCTCCATTATGCATGGAGTAATGTGCAGCTTTTAGTTTTAACTTTTGAGCGTATAGCTTGTCTAGTGGAAGGATGCCATGTTTGAGATATTGAATGATTGGCTTCATCCACTTCGCTACTTCTTGGACATCCATGATCTCCACTTCTTCAATGCTTGGCTTGACTAGTTCCTCAATTAGCTTAAGCTCTTTAAATGTCTGACTATCTTTTACTGCTAACTTTTCTAGTAAATCTACTTTTGAAGTTTCATTTTTGGGAATTTATGTTATTTCCTATTGTCCCCTTTCCTGTTTAAGCTTCTTTAAAAGCTGTCTAACTTTTTATACATACTTCATTGTGCTTAGCTTCTTAATTTGGTATGTTCCCTTGACTTGGTTAAAAACTAATTGCGAATTAGAGTAGATCATAAATTGTATAGTTCTAACTTCTGTAGTAAATTTTAACCCTATGATGAGTGCTTTATACTCAACTATATTATTGGTGGCATTGTATTTTATTTACACCGTATATCTTATTATTACCATGCTCGGCCCTTTGATAATTCCACCTCTACATCCTCATACTAATGAAGCCCCATCTATATATAGCTTCCATTCTAGGCATGTAGAGGGAACTGAGTCCTCTACTATTAATTCTTCTATAAAAATTGCTAGAGCTTGGGCTTTGATCTATTGTCAGGGTTTATAACTGAGTCAAATTCTCCAAGTTGTACTAACCATTAAACCAATCATTTGGAAGTTTCAGGTCTTTATAGGATTTTTCTTAATGGAAAGCTAGATCTTACAATGATTGAATGGGCCTAAAAGTAGTGTCGGAGTTTTAAAGACGTGTGTATAATAGCCATGGCCATCTTATCCAATTTTAGATGCCGGACCTCTAAACCTTTAAGTATTTTGTTAATGTAAAATACCAGGTTCTATTGGCTTCCTTCCTCTCTGACTAACATTGATGTAATTGATTCTAGGCCAACTAAGAGATATAGATACAAGACCTCTCCAGGAATTGGCCTACTGAGCAATAGTGGCAAAGATAAGAAATTTTTTATTTCTTCAAAGGCAGCCTAATATTCCTCATTCCATTCAAATTTCTTTGAGTTTTTCAAGGCTCAAAATAGTGGTAAACATCTTTTGGCTGAACAAGAGATGAAGCGTCCCAATACTAGAGTTCATTTAATGATATTGGAGCTTTCATTTTGAGGATGGCTTCTATTTTTTTCAGATTAGCTTCAATTACTCTATGGGAAATCATAAAACCTAAAAATTTCCTAGCTTTTACTCTAAAGACACATTTATCAAAATTTATATTGATATAGTATTGGTCCAGTATGTGGAGGATTTGATAAAGATCCTTATGATGTTGTTATACTCGTTGGCTTTTAATAATGATATCATCTATGTATACTTCCACATCCTTTCTAATATAATCTTGGAAGACATGATTCATTAGCCTTAAGTAAGTTGTTTTAGCATTCTTTAAGCTAAAAGGCATAACTTTGTAACATTAAAGGCATTCGTGTGTTATAAATGATGTTTTCTCTTTATCCTTTTTCTATATAGGAATCTAGTGGTATCCTTATGCAACATTAATGAAGCTATTCAGGTTGTGACAAGCAGTTGAGTCTACTAAATGATCAATTGTTAGTAATGGATAGCTATCCTTAGGGCATGCTTTGTTGAGGTTAGTGTAATCAATACACATTCTACATTTTCCATTTGATTTTTTGACCAGCACCACTTTAGCTAACCAATCCAGATGTGTAACTTCTCTAATGAATCTAGCATCCAACAACTTCTTTTTTTATTTGACAATCCCTTTCTGCCTCTCATAAGTAAATTTCCTTTTCTTATGAACTACAGGTTTTGCTCTTGGATAGATGTCCAAACTATGTGATGTGATCTAAGGGTCCAATCTAACAATTTCAGAGGCTTTGGAAGTGAAGATGTTTGAGTGTTTGCTAAGAACTTGACTTATTTCTTTTTTGATGTTTTCATCAAGCTCATTGCTAATCCTGACTGTTTTCCCTTCAACTATCTGTAAAGTTTACACTTAATTAATTGGCTCCAGGCTTGCACCTTATTTCTTTATTTTCAAGGATTCCATAAGGAATGCTTCTATCTGAGGTTTGATGGTCAGTTGATAGCACTGTCTAGCCATTTCTTGATCTTCATGGATCGTTAGCACTCGGTCTTCTAGAGGATTCTTCATGGTTAGACGCCTAATGCTTGTGACGACATTGATTTCATATAGGATTAGCCTTTTGATGATCCTATTGTAAGTAAGTGGAAGGTCCACTATGTTGAATGGAGATTTGATAGCCTTAATGTCTCCTATTTCTCAATTTTTGAACTCCACCATTAGCTCTATTATTCCCATTAGTCTGGTTATTCCACCGTAGAAGCTTATGATGGGGTTTTGGACGATCTTCAGGTCAGTGACTAAGCCTCTCATTGCCTTATAAGCATTCCAAGAAAGTGCATTGACCATATTCCCATCATCAATCAATAATCTTTTAACTAAGTAATTGTTGATGAGGGCATTTAGTACTAAAACATCATTATATGGGAATTTGACATGTCTTCCATCTTCTAAGTTGAATGTGATGGTGTCACGACCTAAAATAGGGGCCATAACCGACGCTAGGGAACGGGAATTCTTTCGAATCCGAAACCCGTAGCAAGCCTAAAAAAATAAAATAAAACATGCAATAATAATAATAATAATAGTATTTAATGCAGCGGAAATAAAATCATAAATATAAAAATAATAATCCACCACCAGGGAATTTAAATCAAATTCTCATCTCATACATACGTAAACTCTTTAATACAAGTTTCCACTCAAATTCTCAAAATACATAACTCATACAAATATAATGCAACATTTCTTTAACAGTTTAATGACTACTGTAGTGTCTAGATTATAAAAATAAAACTCAAGACTTAGATAAGTAGTTTACATAAAGAAGCTGGGGCGGAAGAAATCCGGCGTACAGGCCTGCTACTAAGGTCTGAGGAAGATGACTCTCCTGAAAAATAGTCAACGGAGGGGAGTCAGACCTCACTGAGTGAATTACTATAATATA
This sequence comes from Mallotus nudiflorus, assembly GCA_947683625.1. Classification (NCBI taxonomy): domain Eukaryota; kingdom Viridiplantae; phylum Streptophyta; class Magnoliopsida; order Malpighiales; family Euphorbiaceae; genus Mallotus; species Mallotus nudiflorus. The sequence goes on from CANTUR010000207.1 coordinate 9,327,901, forward strand.
TATACATGCACACTAAATGACAATGCATACAATCAACAGTATATATCTAATATGTATATATACAGACAAATACACACAGATGCTGTCATTTTATATATATTTTACTGAAAATCATCGTTTATGAAGGATCAAATAGAACCCTATAATATCGTAACCTCAAACAGTGTTAGACAACACTCTAGCCATACATGCTCACTTATTCCAAATATGTTCACTTGTTCCATTTGGACAGTAGACTGGCCCCGAGACACTAAGTCAATCGAGCTCCAGCAGTCTGATTGTCAGTGTGATTGGCCCCGAGACACTTGGTCAACTGGGCTCCAGCAATCATACCCAAATCACATCACACATCAAATAAATCAATTCCAATCAATATCCTCAAACTGGTTAGTAATATGCCTAAATGCTATAAGCGTACCGGTACGTACTCGGTCCTAGTGCTGCCCACTAGGTAGCACGTTCTATTGATATCCTTCATTAATAAATATAAAACATTCATTCACAAATAAATGATGCATGAATTTAAATAAAATAACATTATAAACCATATATATACTGGAAATATACCAAAAGTAAACCAGGTATATTTCGAGTATATATACGTCAAACAAATCCAATCAAATTACAAAATAAGCTAGAAATGTATTTAAAAACATTTTAAACATAAATGGTTAATAAAGCATGCATATAATTTAATATATACCAAAAATAAACCAAAAGTAAACTAAAAATAAACTTAAGTACTGATTAAATTATTTATGCATATTTAATCAAAATAAAACATGCATTTCTAAATCATGCACCCTAAAGTATATATATATATAATAGTAACTCACACTTAGTGCGCTCCTCGAGATAAGTCCGACGGGCCTGGTCCACTAGCCCTCGATCTCGGCGCAACTAAACATACAATAAATAACAGACATCCGAATAAACCTAACAGAAAATCCTAGAAACTCAATCTAGAATATTAGACACAGAAACATAATTAGGGTTTGACCAGACATCACATTTTACGAGAATTCTATCAAAAATTCGGTAGAACCTCCCCTCTAAAACGGACATCTCTCTACTTAAAGAGTAGAGCTAGCCCTGCAAAGAAACACACTTCGAAAAACAAGCTCAACAACTCATCCATAACCCCTCGGTCAGACTCCAAACTACAGTCTACCGACCGGGGTCCACAATTCACAGAGTAATATAAAAATACCAAAAATACCCTTATATCACAGAAATACATTTAATAAGTAGAAATTACATAATTAGCCTTAAAACACATTAAAAACCGATAAAAACTCATTTTATTAGTAAAATCGTATATTATATATATAATTGAAAATAATTCACGAAAAATAGTTTTAATTAGTTAAAAATAATAAATAAATTGTAGAAATCATTTTTATACCTTAAATAACTATTAAAACCAATTTAATTACATTTTTAGTCAATTTAGGATAAAATTACCAAAATACCCCTATATATATAAATATACTAAAATTCATTCAAAAATTCACCAAAAATAATATAATTACCCAAAATTAATTTTCTCAACATATTTATCAATAATATCAATAATTAAACTCAATTAAATAATTAATTTCAAATAAAAACACAATTAACCCTATTTTTCCAAAATTACATAAACCTAAATAATTCAAAATAAATACATAGAAATTCATAAAAATTCCAAATAAATTTCTATAATTCACTTAAACACCTATATTTATCATAAAACACAATTTCATAATTTAATTAATTAATTTTCGAAAATTAGAAAATAATATTAAAATATTCAAAAATACCCAAAAATCAAAATAATCTCCAAAAATTATAAAAATATTCACACATGTAGATTAAGCTAAGGGTAACAACATTTGTAAAGGAATTTTTCATGAATCAATCAAATTGAAGTTCAAAAAAATCAAGAACCCTAATAGGCTGAAATCGAAAAATCAAAACCTAAGCAAATCAAGACCATTTTAAGTGAAAAAAATCTTGGAATCACACTCACCGGAGCTCAAGGAGAAGAAAGAGACCAGCGATGTCAAAAACAATGGCCGGAAACGTCGTGAACGATGTTGCTTCCACTTTCGGCTTCTCCGACCAAAAATGACTTCCAGACGTCGGAAACAGCTGCAGCAGGTGGCGAGAAAGGCTAAGGAAGGAGGTGGCATGCCGGACGGCACACCAAAGGCAAGAAAACAGCAGTAGCAGCGGCGGACGGTGATGGGGAACGGTCGGGAGGAAGAAGAAGAACGAATGGCAAAGTTGTAAATATACTAAACTTTATAATTTTGTTAATATTAAATGTATATATGTATATATATATATACTTTATACTATATATTAAAATAATATTAAATTACACACATTAAATATACACCACACACATATAATTTAATATTTTAAAATTTAATAATAAATAAAAATAATTAAATAACAATAAAACTAATAAATAAATAATAAAATATTAGGGTAATTAATTAAACCCTAATTAATTAAATAAATACACATATATATTTTATTTAGTATTTTAAAAATATATATGAATTCATGCAGGTCCGTAAATCTATTTAAAATAATTAATAGTAAATTATTTACGTGAAAATTTTCCCGAAAATACAAGTCCCGGGAAAATTTTACGTAAATCACTTAAAATAATAATAAACAATTAGAAATTCAATTTTAATTAAATAAAAGCTCATGAAATATCAATATTATATTTAAAAATTATTAACACTGTATATCCCGATGCAGTATTAAAATATTTAAAAATACGGGATATTACAGATGGTCTATTTCTTTATAGAAATAAGGCTTTCGTCCTTCCGAGTTCTCTTTAGATTCCTTTCCATTGATGTCTCTCCTATGACTATCATATTGATAACTCCAGCCACTTTATTTTGAGCTTTCTTTATCTTGATCTTGGCTCACGAGTCCTTCTTACAATATTTATGAATCTTCTAAGCTTTCCATTTTGTCACGACCCAAAACAGGGGCCATGACCGGCACTGGGGAACGGGAATTCTTTCGAATCCGGAACCCATAGCAAGCCTTGAAATAAAATAAAACATGCAATAATAATAATAACATAAATAATATATTGTGTAGCGGAAATAAAATCATAAATAAAACAAAATAATAATCTGCCAATGATATTAAATCGAACATCCTTATCTCATATATTAATAATCTCTTAATACAAATTCCAGTTCAAATCTTTAAAATACACAACTCACACAAATATAATACATAACTCTTTAACAATTTTACAACTACTGCAGTGTCTAGATCATAAAATAAAACTCAGGTAAGCAGTTTACATAGTGAAGCCGGGGTAGAAGAAATCCGGCATACGGGTCTGCTACTGAGGTTTGAAGACGATGACTCTCCTGAAAAATAGTTAACGGAGGGGAGTTAGACCTAACTGAGTGAATTGCTATAATATATATACATGCATACTACATAACAATGCACATAGTCAATAGTATATATATATATAGGAAAATACGCACAGATGCAGTAAAATCATTTAATATATTTTTGCTGAAAATCACTATTTATGAAGGATTAAATAGAACTCTAGAAAATCGTAACCTCAAAACAGTGTTAGACAACACTCTAGCCATACAGGCTCACTTATTCCAAATATATTCACTTGTTCCATTTGGACAGTAAACTGGCCCCGAGACACTAAGTCAACCGAGCTCCAACAGTCTGACTGTCAGTGTGATTGGCCCCAAGACACTTGATCAATCGAGCTCCAGCAATCACACTCCCACATCATATCACACATCAGATAATCAAATCCAATCAATATCCACCAATAGGTTAGTGATTAGCATAAATGTTACCAGTACGTACTCGGTCCTAGTGCTACTCACAAGGTAACACGTTCTATTGATATCATTCATTTTAAATATAAAATATACATTCATAAAAATAAATGATGCATGAATTTGAAATAAATAGCAACATATCTATATATATACTATAAATATACCAAAAGTAAACCAGGTATATTTCGAGTATATATACATCAAATAAATTCAATTTAAATACAAAATAAACTAGAAATGTACTTAAAAACATTTTAAGTATAAATCATTAATAAAACATGCATATAGTTTAAAATATACCAAAAATAAACCTAAGAAATACTTAAATTATTTATGCATATTTAACAAAATAAATCATACATTTCTAAAACATGCACCCTAAAACATATATATATAAAATAACAACTCACTGTTTATTGCGCTCCACGAGATGGGTCCGACGGGCCTAATCCACTAGGCCTCGGTCTCGGTGTAACTAAACAAACAAACGATAACAGAAATCAAAATAAATCTAACAGAAATTCTAAAGACTCGATCTAGAATACTAGACTCAAAATTAGAATCAGAATTTGATCGGACATCACGTTTTACGAGAATTCTACCAAAAATTTGGCAGAACCTCCCCTGTAAAATGGACATCTCTCTACTCAAAGAGTAGAGCTGGCCCTGTAAAGAAACACACTTCAAAAATAGACACAGAATTCACAACCAAAACCCCTTGGTCAGACTCTAAACTATAATTCATCGACCGAGGTCCACAATTCACAGAAAATTCACAAAATACCAAAAATAATCTTATATAATAAAAATATATTTTATCAATCCAAATTACTTAATTAACCCTAAAACATGTTAAAAACTGATAAAAACTCATTTATTTAGAAAAATCGTATAATATATATATATAATTTGAAAATAATTTACAAAAAATAGTTTTAATTAGTTAAAAATACTAAATCATTTGTAGAAATCATTTTTATACCTTAAATAACTATTAAAACCAATTTAATTACATTTTTAGCGAATTTAGTGTCAATTTACCAAAATACCCCTATATATATAAATTTACTAAAATTAATCCAAAAATTCACCAAAAATAATATAATTACTTAAAATTAATTTTCTCAGCATATAATTCAATAATATCAATAAATATACTCAATTAACCAATTAATTTCAATTAAACATATAACTAACCCTATTTTTCAAAATTACATAAACTTAATAAATTCAAAATAAATATATAAAAATTCACAAAAATTACCAATAAATTTCTAAAATGCATTTCAACACCTATAATTACCATAAAACACAATTTCATAATTTAATTAATTAATTTTCAAAAATTAGAAAATATTAATAAAATAATCAAAAATACCCAAAAATCAAAATAAAGTCCAAAAAATTCTACAACAATTACAGCATGTATACTGAGCTACAAAGATCAAAGTTTGTGAAGGGAGTTTTCATGAATCAATCAAATTGGAGCTAAAAAAATTTGAAAACCCTAATAGGCCGAAATGAAGATATTGAAACCTAGAAAAATCTAGACCATTTTAAGTGAAACAAAGCTTGGAACCACACTCACCGGAGCTCAAGGAGAAGATAAAGACTGGTGGCGTCGAGTTTGGGGGCCGAAATCACATCAATTGGAGCTTAATCGAGTTTCGGCAATTCTTGGAAAATCCTACCAAAACACGCCGGAATAGGGAGCTTCAGGCATCGAGAAAGGCTGGAGGTGGAGGAGGAAGGAGGAGAGGCACACCAACGGTAAGAAAATCAGCTTGGAATGGTCGGAAATGGTATCATCTTGGTTCTGAATGATGATATGTGGATAATATGATATCCAGTGTCATCATATTGATATTGATAAGGTAGTTTGAATTTGGATGGGATCTCTATTCTGACTATTCTACTTACAAAGGGTATTATTTTTTTGAGAACACACTCATCCTTTTCTTAGGCCTAGTATGAGCCTTCTGGATTATTATTTTCAACATTTTGGGCTATTTTTAAGTCTTATAAAGCTAGGATACTTATGCTAGATTCTCCTTTCGTATCTTTACGACCTTATTTATTTCCACCAGGCTTGCTTTGAGTTGATACTAGCAGTATTATCACATTGTTCTCCATATTAGTTATTCCAAGATTGTTGTCTTAAATTAGAGCATTCAGATGTTGTTGCATTAGGGCCATTTTGGCTTGCATATTTTTAATCAATACTTCTATAATTGATTGACAGAGGTAGAGTTTTTAGGTTATGGTGTTTAGGTTTAGCGTGTTTGTAGTAGGAGTGCCTAGAAAATTGGGGAAACATATGGAGGGTATAGGTCTGCTAATATATTGTAAGGGAGTTGTAAGCACCCAATTTCGAAATGATAAAGTGTGGATGCAATAGAGGACTCTAATGATGAAAATATCATAAATAGATCTTCAATACTTAAAGTTCGAAACCTCAAAAGTCTAAATGCATTTTTCAAAGAAAGGGTTTAATGTTTTCAAAGACTAAATTGTAATACTCTTTAAGGACCTTATTGAAAAATTTAAATTCTTTCAGGGGTCTTTTTGTAGTTAAATGTTAAAAAAAATTATTATTGATCGGAATTAAAGATTTCTGATCGAAAATCTACAATTCTGATTAGAATTGTACAATTATGATCGAGTCTCACACTATTTTTTTTAATTTTTTATTTTTTAACATATTTCCTGAATTTTGACTGGTTAAAAATTTTTTAAATTTTATTTTCAAAATTTTCAGGAAATAAAGTCCTTTTAAAACTAGAATTCTAAAGTACGTAGGATTTTAAAAAAAGTTCTTTCCTTTTAAAAAAAGTTCTTTCCATATTTTTCATGGAAGTAGTACATAAAATATTTTTCTTTAGATTTTCTTTGTTTTTGGAGCAAGAGCAATAAACTTTTGAAGAGGAGGACATTGAGTTTTGAAGATCCATTAAAAGCAACAGTGATTTATAACACTATGTAGAGCTAATCAATATTGCATCCATTCAATCATCCCTTTTTCAACCCTTTTATTTTATTTTTATTTGATTATTTAGTTTGATTTTAATTTTATTTAATTTTTATTTTTATTTTATTTAAGCTCTAATCATTTTTTTTTTTTTGCTTTTCTGTGCATAATTATGATGGGAGTAACCTGAGTTGTAGAGTAGCATATGATTGAATAAGAACAAACTCATGAAGATATATGGAATGTCATAGATTAAATTATACACTTATAATGAACTAGAACCGTGGCATAGGCAGGTTGCCTTAAATATATACAAAATATAGTAATACGATTACAAGTACTCTATACATACAAATTACTAAATTACCTTGTCAATTTCACCAGTAAGTCAATTTTGAGATGGAATAATTTTCAAAATAATTACAAAAACTTATAAATCATATTGCAGAATCATTATGTTTTGACGTTGTCATTTGGATGTGATATATATAAGTTCTAACCAATGTCATTTTATCACCACTATTGATATCAACTTATAAAAAATTACCTAATCTACCTAAAATAGATGGTTTATCATTTTATTACGGGATCAATGTATTGATAGAAGTTATACCTTCAATTTTTCAATCTCCCATAACTTTATTTCAAAAGTTTTAATATAAGAACAATTAAATAAGAAAAATTGAAAAATAGTTGTTTTTACTTTAAAAACTTATTTATATTAAATTAAATTAATTAAAATTTAATAAATTTTAAATATTGATAATTTAAATAAAAAATTAATATTATTCTAAAATTATATGTAGATATATGTATGGTGCATGTATTTATTTTTAAAAAAATCATCTAGTCAAGCTCATTTTTGGTATTGGATTAAAGCGTTTAGTCAAGCCACATTTATTATGTGGACCAAAACATGATGCATAAAGATTGACGTGTGATTAAAAAGAAAAGGTAGGAAAAAAATTTATTACGATACATATTATAAAATTTTATTATAGTAGCTTTTTTTATAACATATAATAAATATTAATATTAATTATTTTTGTAATATAAAAATACATACTACACATACAGTAAATATTAATTATAATTAATCATTTTTCTCTTTAAAATATTATAATGAAAAAAAAAATATGATGGACAAAAGAAAATCATATGCTGACTAGAAATAGATAAGATTCGAAATGTGAAGATAGGAAATTAATGAGTTAAATTATATATTGTATTTCTAATTAGCCATGTCTTACTCAAGATGATAGAGATGCAATTAAGGGCATCTTTATTTTTTATTTTTATTCTTGTGTTTACAATTTTGATTTTTTGTTTGCTTATAGGTCGATTAGGAGAATGGGGTATTGGGAAATGAATGGTGATCAATGAAAATGTAATCAAGTTGGGCATTGAAATTGAGATGTAAAGTGATATATAATTATGGTGACAAAACAAGTAATCAACTTGGAAATGAAATGACTTTATATTATGTTTATGAGAAGATTTTCGTAAGTCTGATGGAAATTTATGAAATTCTCAAAATAATGTGTTTATTATTAGTCATTATTAATTCGTAGTTGTCATTTTCTTTAAGAAGGCTTTCTAAATTTGAAACTCCTTTATTACAAGTTTCAAAACCTTTTACAAAATCTACAATATTAGACTTTTGAAAAATGAATTCAGAGACAATATCTAACTATATTGGTTTTGCTTGGTTCGTACGTATGCATGACAATGCAGATATTATTAGTTCTGGATAGCTAATAATAATCAATTATATATTAAAATAAAAGACAGCAATAGGAATCACGGATTATAATATTAATAATGTATCGCGGCCTGCTAAAAGAATAAAAAAATTGATATATCTTTTTTACCTCAAATATAGAAAGCTATCAATTGGAGAGGGATATTTTGTAAATTTCAGGATCCTGCGATTAACTGTTTCTTATAGCTGGTAGTCACAACAAATATTATCCTAAAATTAAAATGTCAAAGGCAAATTGTGTTCCGTTCTCATCTTTACTTTGAATCCTTGTGGTCAAAAAAATTATTGGTGGGTGACTTGCATCACCCTCTTAACTTCTTTTAACTAATTTCTATAATATTTTTCAATCATAATCCTAGTATACCCATTCTCTATATAAATCTCCAGTGCTCCATCTTGCAAGATCACAGAGCAATATATTACACAAAAACAAAATGGCATCTTCAAGATCATTACTTGTTTCATTATTGTTTCCAATTCTTTTGCTCTCCATTTCATGGAGGGCGACTTCAACAAACCATTCTTCAGCTAACGATGAAAACTTTGTTCAGTGTCTTTTGAACTATGCTCAGCCTTCTCATCCTATTTCCACTGCAATTTACACTGCTAACAATGCTTCGTACGCCTCTGTCTTGCAATCTTATATTCGAAATCTTCGATTCAACATGTCCTCAACCCCAAAACCACTCGTTATCGTTACTGCATTGCATGAATCTCATGTTCAAGCTTCGGTCATTTGTGCTCGTAAACATGGTTTGCAGATGAAAATCCGAAGCGGAGGCCATGACTACGAAGGCATTTCTTATGTCTCAGATGCTCCTTTCTTCATCCTCGACATGTTCAATCTTCGAACTATTGATGTTGATGTAGAAAGTGAAAATGCTTGGGTTCAAGCTGGAGCAATCCTTGGTGAAGTTTACTATAGAATTGCTGAGAAAAGTAACGTTCATGGCTTCCCAGCTGGCGTTTGCCCTACAGTAGGCGTTGGTGGTCATTTGAGTGGTGGCGGTTATGGTAACATGATGAGAAAATACGGCCTCTCTGCCGATCACATCATTGATGCGCAACTCGTTGATGTTAATGGCAGACTTCTTGATAGAAAATCAATGGGAGAAGATCTTTTCTGGGCTATAAGAGGTGGAGGAGGAGCTAGCTTTGGAGTAGTAGTATCATACAAAATTAACATTGTTCGCGTTCCTCAAGTAGTAACTGTTTTCCTAGTTCGCAGAACTTTAGAACAGAATGCAACAGATATTGTCAATAAATGGCAACAAGTTGCATACAATCTGGATGATGACCTCTTCATCAGGCTTACCATGGATGTCATTAATGGAACTCAAAGCAATGGAAAGACAGTAAGAGCAACATTTCGGGCATTGTTCCTTGGAGACTCAGCACGGCTGCTTTCAATCATGAACAAAGACTTTCCTGAACTGGGATTGGTTCAATCTGATTGCATCGAAATGAGCTGGCTCGAATCGGTCCTGTTTTGGACAGATTTCCAAACTGGAACACCAACTACTGCTTTGCTCAGTCGAACACCGCAAGTGCTGACACACTTAAAGAGAAAATCAGATTATGTAAAGAAACCAATACCAAGAGAAGGGCTGGAGAATCTTTGGAGTAAAATGATGGAGCTCCAAGTGCCATCATTAACATTCAATCCATACGGTGGAAAAATGGGTGAAATTCGATCAACAGCAATTCCATTTCCACATAGAGCTGGAAATTTATGGAAGATTCAGTATGCAACAAACTGGAATGAGGATGGAACAGAAGCAGCAAACCACTACATTGACTTAACAAGGCAGCTATACAACTTCATGACTCCTTACGTGTCAAAGAATCCGAGGGAAGCATTCCTTAATTACAGAGATCTTGATCTGGGTATCAACCATAATGATGGAAAGAAGCAAGGCTACTTGGAAGGGAGAGTTTATGGAATCAAGTATTTTAAAGAGAACTTTGAGAGGTTGGTTCATGTTAAGACTAAGGTTGATCCTGGAAATTTCTTTAGAAATGAACAAAGCATCCCTGTTTTTCCTTATTGGAACAAGTAGGATCTTTGATCTCCATATAAGGATTCATGGGTTTCTTCATTAGCTATAATTGATTGCTTAGATATACAGAAATTTATAAGTTGTTAAATTTATGTTTTAGAAGTAAATTATTGATGTTAAATTGAAGAAACCAGTGTTCGAACCGCCCACCCCCTATCTCTTTCCTTATGGTGTTGAAATTTAACCACTTGATTTATGACAAAAAAAAAAATAATTACTTTTTATGTTTGGAAACTTATTGAATGCTAAGAGTGTGTTTACTTATAAAAATCTACTTTAGTTTTCTAGAAAATTTTCAAAATGAAAACAAAAAATAGAATTTTATATTTAATTTGGATGTTTTTCATAAAAATCTCACTTGAAAACTGTTTTCACCATTTTCACAGTTTTAAAAGAAAAATGTAAAATATGTTTTTATTGTTTTCAAAAATTTTCCTCATTGAAAATATAAAGTGAAAATATGGTGTTTTCATTTGAAAACACATTGTGTTTATTATGGCCTCTTTTCTATTTTTTTTAATTCATTATTTATTATTTTATTTTAGTATTATAAGATAAAACAAACTCTACTTTTTAAGTTTTAGATTATCTCTTTATTTTGATACGTATCATTATTTCTCTACTTTAAAAAATAAATTGTAAAAGAAAATAAGTAAACATATTTTTTATTTTCAAAAAATGAAAAATAATTTTTAATTTCTAATAAGTAAATATATTTTATAAATTTTTTACAAAAATAAAAAGCTTTCATTTTTTTTAAAAAAATTGAGAAATAAAAATAGAAAATAAAACAATTAGAAGAAGATATTTCACTAGAAAATGCCAAAAATGACATCACTAAATGGGGCTAAGCATATATTTTGGACATGAACTAAATGAACTGAAAAATCAATCCAGTTTCATTGACCTTTTAATAATTTATACACTTATAATTAATTAATTAATATTAAAACTAAATAATAAAAATTAAGGTAATTAATTAAACCCTAATTTAATTTAAATAAATACACATATATACATTTTATTTAGCACTTAAAAATTATATATGAGTTCATGCAAATTCGTAAAAGTAGTTAAATTAATTAGTATTAAATTATTTACGTGTCAATTTCCCTGAAAATATAATTCCCGAAAAAATTTTACGTAAAGTACTTAAAATAATATAAAATAATTAAAATAAGCTTTAATAAATATCAAACTCATAAATATATCATAAATATATATAAAATTATTAACACTGAATATCCTGATGCTGTTTAAAAATATTTAAAAACTTGGGATATTACACATTCTTTATTAGTTGTTGTATAGCAATCTTTAAATCTCAACATGCGTTAGTTTCATGCCCATAATCTTAGTGATACTGATAGTAGAACCTTTTATCCAACATTCCTCTTTTGGTTAGACTCAGCCTTTTAGTTGGAGGTATGCCTACTCCATTCTGTATGATCCACATGAGTATTTTTGAACTAGGGGCATTTAGAGGCATATGTCATTCAGTTTCCCTTTTAAATCCTTCCACTAGGAATTTAAGTTTAAGCACTGAATTAGGGGTCTTCTGGATTTTGATATTTCATCTTTTTTGAAGGGTGTCTTCTCATCATCTCAACGCATCCTTCTATCCTTATCCATCTTTATCAACTTTATTATCATGTACATCACTTTAAAAAAAGTTCTGGGTTCTTTAGTCATGATTTTATCTTTGAATTTTCCCAACCGAGTTCCATTCTTCATTGCTTCTATAGCCACTTCATCATTTAGGTTTTCGATTTGCATGGCAACTTTATTGAACCTATCTAGGTAGCTTCTTAATGACTGTATACCTTCTTGCTTACAAATCAAAAAATCATTCATGTTCTTAGCAAGAGGATAATGGTGATAAATCAAATTTGAAACTTCTCAACTAATTTTGCAAAAGATGAGATAGAATTCTTAAGGAGTTAGTGAAACCACTTCTTACCATTCTTGGTAAGTGTGCTAGGAAAAACTTTGCACATGATGCCATTATTCATGCTCTTAAGCATCATATTGGTTCTGAATGATGATATGTGGTTAATAGGATATCCAGTGTCATCATATTGATATAGCTAAGGTGGTTTGAATTTGGATGGGATCTCTATTCTGACTATTCTACTTACCAAGGGTATTATTTTTTCGAGAACGCACTCATCCTTTTCTTAGGCCTAGTATGAGCCTTCTAGATTATTATTTTCAACATTTTGGGCTATTTTTAAGTCTTATAAAGCTAGGATACTTATGCTAGATTCTCCTTCGTATCTTTACGACCTTATTTATTTCCACCAGGCTTGCTTTGAGTTGCTACTAGCAGTATTATCACATTGTTCTCCATATTAGTTATTCTGAGATTGTTGTCTTAAATTAGAGCATTCAGATGTTGTTGCATTAGGGCCATTTTAGCTTGAATATTTTTAATCAATACTTCTATAATTGATTGACAGAGGTAGAGTGTTTGGGTTATGGTGTTTAGGTTTGGCGTGTTTGTGGTAGGAGTGCCTAGAAAATTGGGGAAACGTATGGAGGGTATAGGTCTGCTAATATACTGTAAGGGAGTTGTAAGCACCCAATTTCGAAATGATAAAGTGTGGATGCAATAGAGGACTCTAATGATGAAAATATCATAAATAGATCTTCAATACTTAAAGTTTGAAACCTCAAAAGTCTAAATGCATTTTTCAAAGAAAGGGTTTAATGTTTTCAAAGACTAAATTGTAATACTCTTTAAGGATCTTATTGAAAAATTTAAATTCTTTCAGGGGTCTTTTTGTAGTTAAATGTTAAAAAAAATTATTATTGATCGGAATTAAAGATTTCTGATCGAAAATCTACAATTCTAATCAGAATTGTACTATTATGATCGAGTCTCACACTATTTTTTTAATTTTTAATTTTTTAACATATTTCCTGAATTTTGACTGGTTAAAAATTTTTTAAAATTTATTTTCAAAATTTTCAGGAAATAAAGTCCTTTTAAAACTAGAATTCTAAAGTACGTAGGATTAGGGTTTTTTTGGCTCTTTTCTTATATAAGGATGGTCTAGGCTCTTAAAAAAGGGGGGCTCTCTTTGGACTATCTCTCTTTTTGCTTAAAAAAAGTTCTTTCCATATTTTTCATGGAAGTAGTACATAAAATATTTTTCTTTAGATTTTCTTTATTTTTGGAGCAAGAGCAATAAACTTTTGAAGAGGAGGACATCGAGTTTTGAAGATCCATTAAAAGAAACAGTGATTTATAACACTATGTGGAGCTAATCAATATTGCATCCATTCAATCATCCCTTTTTCTACCCTTTTATTTTATTTTTATTTGATTATTTAGTTTGATTTTAATTTTATTTAATTTTTATTTTTATTTTATTTAAGCTCTAATCATTTTTTTTTTTTTGCTTTTGTGTGCATAATTATGATGGGAGTAACCTGAGTTGTAGAGTAGCATATGATTGAATAAGAACAAACTCATGAAGGTACATGGAATGTCATAGATTAAATTTTGTATTTGAGTGTAGTTTTTTTAAATTTTTTTTTATTTATTTTATATTATTTTGTTGGTTATTTTATTGTGTTATTTTGGGTTGTATTAGTTTTTATTCCTATTTGTAGTAGATCATTGTAATAGCGACAATAGTGGGAATAATGGAATTTGGTATGTGTGTGTGTTTGTGTGTTTTTTGTTTTAATTTAATCAGTTAGTAAAATTAGGGTTTTCATTGGGTAATTAATTAAAATTAATTGTTATAGAAATCTTTAGGTTTTTTTAATTAAATTAGAGTTAAGTTGGTAAAATTGGTTTTGCTTGGTTGATTATTTTATTTTATTGTTTATGGTCACTTTAATTTAATTAGGGTTTTAGCATAAGTTAAATTAATTGTTTGATCTTTTTATTTGTTTAGCTTGATATTTATTATTGTTTTTGGGTTTGTTAATTTGTGTTTGTATGTTTTGTGCCCTAGGCCCACATTAAGCTTTAACCCATTTAAATTTAGGTTTTTTTTATGTTTAATTAATTAAAATGTATTTTAGGTCCATAATTAATTAGATTTAAAGTAAAGATAATTTAGGCCAATTTAGTTAATTAGACATAGACCCACCTAATTTCATTTAATTAACTAGACTTATCCCATTTAATTTAAACCTTTTTCATAATTTGCATATTTAAGATCACCTTAGAATTAAAAGATGTAGAATTAGTCTCATTAATTTTAATACTCCATAATTGTAGATTTAGCCCATTTAATTAAAATCAATGTACATTAGACTAACTTAGGGATTGTATTGAATGCATTATTTACTTGTATTTTTCATGACTAGTTTACTTTGGAGTTAATTGCTAAAATAAGAGTTTATATGAAATTGCATCTAAATAGAGGATAATATAGTAATTCATAAAGTAATTTTAAAAGAACATGAGACTGAAAGAAGTTGGTATTCTGTATTTAGAATCTCCTTGTTGTGGTGTTAACTTTCTTTTAGGTAATCGAGTACCACCTTTTCGATTTATCCCAGTTATTACTCTAGGTGGTGACTGCTTATCTCCACACCATGTTTTTGTGACAGTAGTTAGTGTGTTCTCTAAAGCCATGAGCTCAAACAATGTTGCAATTGATAAAATCTTAGACGCGCGCTAAACCCCAGCATCTATAGAAGTATAATAAGGGAAACTAGTTTACAGAGTTGACCATCCTTGAGTAATGTTGAGTGGTGTATATATGTGAAGGGGAGTTTGTGATGAAGGTCCAATATGCTAGATCAGAGTTGATGAATTGACCAAAGGAATGAGGGCTGATGGATTAAGCTAAATCTGCTAGATAGGGGCTGATAAATTAAGCTGAACAGGGATCGATAATGAACTAGAAGTCATGGTGTGATTGCTTTACTCAATAGTCAACAATGACTTTGCTTCAACAAGTTCCCGCATATGGCACCAGTTAATATCTTATTTTCGGAACCTCCAAGTCCTACAAGTAAGCAATCAACAAAGGGTAAGCTGAGAGGTGGAGAGGATCTCCACAAACCCTTCAATGCCTAAGTTAGAGAATGTAGAGAGAGAATTTAGAGAGATAAAAAGAGCAATGAATAAAATAATATAATGAATAAGAATGAGGAATATGGAAGTATTTATAAAGATAGTGATGCTTAAACTTGAGAGGATTAGGATTCCTCATCTATCTAGAACTTATGCCTTTTAAGGAGTATCTTCAAATCTGGAAGACCTCTTAATTAGAGACTCTCTTCCTGTTTGGATTAAACATTGTTCCTCCGCAAGTAATCCTTGTTTGGGAAAATGAACTCTTAGTATAATAAGAATATGTATATGGGGTATCAAAAAATATATATGGAAATATTAAGAGTTTATTTTTTGATACCTCATATACATATTTCTATTGTACTAAGAGTTTGTTTTCCCAAACATGGATTATTTAAGAAGGAAGAATGTCAATCCAAATAGGAAAAGAGTCTCTAATTAAGAGAACTTTCGAATTGAATACTCCTCAAAAGGCACAAGTTCTAGACAGATGAGAAATTCTAATCCTTTTAAGTTTAACCATCACTATCTTTATAAATACTTTCAATATATATATATATACACATATATATTAGAAAAAAAATCAAGTTTATGTATAAAAATGAAAATAAAAGTCTATTAGTTTCAAATATTTTAATTAAAATGTTTTAAAATATTATTATATGCCTTGAAAATAATATTTTAATGCTATATAATTTTTTATCTGATTTTAATTTGTTGGGATAGCATGCAAGTCTCTTTCTGATACAACTACGTACAGCTTTTACTAAATTTTGGCATGAACTAGAACCGTGGCATGGGCAGGTTGCCTTAAATATATACAAAATATAGTAATACGATTACAAGTACTCTATACATACAAATTACTAAATTACCTTGTCAATTTCACCCGTAAGTCAATTTTGAGATGGAATAATTTTCAAAATAATTACAAAAACTTATAAATCATAGTGCAGAATCATTATGTTTTGATGTTGTCATTTGGATGTGATATATATAAGTTCTAATCAATGTCATTTTATCACACTATTGGTATCAACTTATAAATAATTATCTAATCTACCTAAAATAGATGGTTTATCATTTTATTATGGGATCAATGTATTGATAGAAGTTACACGTTCAATTTTTCACTCTCCCATAACCTTATTTTAAAAGTTTTAATATAAGAACAATTAAATAAGAAAAATTGATAAATAGTTGTTTTTACTTTAAACTGTATTTTGAATTGTAAACCTATTTCTATCAAATTAAATTAATTAAAATTTAATAAATTTTAAATATTGATAATTTAAATAAAAAATTAATATTATTCTAAAATTATATGTAGATATATGTATGGTGCATGTATTTATTTTTAAAAAAAATCATCTAGTCAAGCTCATTTTTGGTATTGGATTTAAAGCGTTTAGTCAAGCCACATTTATTATGTGGACCAAAACATAATGCATAAAGATTGACGTGTGATTAAAAAGAAAAGGTACGAAAAAAATTTATTACGATACATATTATAAAATTTTATTTTAGTAGCTTTTTTTATAACATATAATAAATATTAATATTAATTATTTTTGTAATATAAAAATACATACTAAACACACAGTAAATATTAATTATAATTAATAATTTTTCTCTTTAAAATATTATAATGAAAAAAAAAATATGATGCACAAAAGAAAATCATATGCTGACTAGAAATAGATAAGATTCGAAATGTGAAGATAGGAAATTAATGAGTTAAATTATATATTGTATTTCTAATTAGCCATGTCTTACTCAAGATGATAGAGATGCAATTAAGGGCATCTTTATTTTTTATTTTTATTCTTGTGTTTACAATTTTGATTTTTTGTTTGCTTATGGGTCGATTAGGAGAATGGGGTATTGGGAAATGAATGGTGATCAATGAAAATGTAATCAAGCTGGGCATTGAAATTGAGATGTAAAGTGATATATAATTATGGTGACAAAACAAGTAACCAACTTGGAAATGAAATGACTTTATATTATGTTTATGAGAAGATTTTCGTAAGTCTGATGGAAATTTATGAAATTCTCAAAATAATGTGTTTATTATTAGTCATTATTAATTCGTAGTTGTCATTTTCTTTAAGAAGGCTTTCTAAATTTGAAACTCCTTTATTACAAGTTTCAAAACCTTTTACAAAATCTACAATATTAGACTTTTGAAAAATGAATTCAGAGACAATATCTAACTATATTGGTTTTGCTTGGTTCGTACGTATGCATGACAATGCAGATATTATTAGTTCTGGATAGCTAATAATAATCAATTATATATTAAAATAAAAGACAGCAATAGGAATCACGGATTATAATATTAATAATGTATCGCGGCCTGCTAAAAGAATAAAAAAATTGATATATCTTTTTTACCTCAAATATAGAAAGCTATCAATTGGAGAGGGATATTTTGTAAATTTCAGGATCCTGCGATTAACTGTTTCTTATAGCTGGTAGTCACAACAAATATTATCCTAAAATTAAAATGTCAAAGGCAAATTGTGTTCCGTTCTCATCTTTACTTTGAATCCTTGTGGTCAAAAAAATTATTGGTGGGTGACTTGCATCACCCTCTTAACTTCTTTTAACTAATTTCTATAATATTTTTCAATCATAATCCTAGTATACCCATTCTCTATATAAATCTCCAGTGCTCCATCTTGCAAGATCACAGAGCAATATATTACACAAAAACAAAATGGCATCTTCAAGATCATTACTTGTTTCATTATTGTTTCCAATTCTTTTGCTCTCCATTTCATGGAGGGCGACTTCAACAAACCATTCTTCAGCTAACGATGAAAACTTTGTTCAGTGTCTTTTGAACTATGCTCAGCCTTCTCATCCTATTTCCACTGCAATTTACACTGCTAACAATGCTTCGCACGCCTCTGTCTTGCAATCTTATATTCGAAATCTTCGATTCAACATGTCCTCAACCCCAAAACCACTCGTTATCGTTACTGCATTGCATGAATCTCATGTTCAAGCTTCGGTCATTTGTGCTCGTAAACATGGTTTGCAGATGAAAATCCGAAGCGGAGGCCATGACTACGAAGGCATTTCTTATGTCTCAGATGCTCCTTTCTTCATCCTCGACATGTTCAATCTTCGAACTATTGATGTTGATGTAGAAAGTGAAAATGCTTGGGTTCAAGCTGGAGCAATCCTTGGTGAAGTTTACTATAGAATTGCTGAGAAAAGTAACGTTCATGGCTTCCCAGCTGGCGTTTGCCCTACAGTAGGCGTTGGTGGTCATTTGAGTGGTGGCGGTTATGGTAACATGATGAGAAAATACGGCCTCTCTGCCGATCACATCATTGATGCGCAACTCGTTGATGTTAATGGCAGACTTCTTGATAGAAAATCAATGGGAGAAGATCTTTTCTGGGCTATAAGAGGTGGAGGAGGAGCTAGCTTTGGAGTAGTAGTATCATACAAAATTAACATTGTTCGCGTTCCTCAAGTAGTAACTGTTTTCCTAGTTCGCAGAACTTTAGAACAGAATGCAACAGATATTGTCAATAAATGGCAACAAGTTGCATACAATCTGGATGATGACCTCTTCATCAGGCTTACCATGGATGTCATTAATGGAACTCAAAGCAATGGAAAGACAGTAAGAGCAACATTTCGGGCATTGTTCCTTGGAGACTCAGCACGGCTGCTTTCAATCATGAACAAAGACTTTCCTGAACTGGGATTGGTTCAATCTGATTGCATCGAAATGAGCTGGCTCGAATCGGTCCTGTTTTGGACAGATTTCCAAACTGGAACACCAACTACTGCTTTGCTCAGTCGAACACCGCAAGTGCTGACACACTTAAAGAGAAAATCAGATTATGTAAAGAAACCAATACCAAGAGAAGGGCTGGAGAATCTTTGGAGTAAAATGATGGAGCTCCAAGTGCCATCATTAACATTCAATCCATACGGTGGAAAAATGGGTGAAATTCGATCAACAGCAATTCCATTTCCACATAGAGCTGGAAATTTATGGAAGATTCAGTATGCAACAAACTGGAATGAGGATGGAACAGAAGCAGCAAACCACTACATTGACTTAACAAGGCAGCTATACAACTTCATGACTCCTTACGTGTCAAAGAATCCGAGGGAAGCATTCCTTAATTACAGAGATCTTGATCTGGGTATCAACCATAATGATGGAAAGAAGCAAGGCTACTTGGAAGGGAGAGTTTATGGAATCAAGTATTTTAAAGAGAACTTTGAGAGGTTGGTTCATGTTAAGACTAAGGTTGATCCTGGAAATTTCTTTAGAAATGAACAAAGCATCCCTGTTTTTCCTTATTGGAACAAGTAGGATCTTTGATCTCCATATAAGGATTCATGGGTTTCTTCATTAGCTATAATTGATTGCTTAGATATACAGAAATTTATAAGTTGTTAAATTTATGTTTTAGAAGTAAATTATTGATGTTAAATTGAAGAAACCAGTGTTCGAACCGCCCACCCCCTATCTCTTTCCTTATGGTGTTGAAATTTAACCACTTGATTTATGACAAAAAAAAAAATAATTACTTTTTATGTTTGGAAACTTATTGAATGCTAAGAGTTTGTTTACTTATAAAAAACTACTTTAGAATTCTAGAAAATTTTCAAAATGAAAACAGAAAATAGAATTTTATATTTAATTTAGATGTTTTTCATAAAAATCTCATTTGAAAATTGTTTTCACCATTTTCACAATTTTAAATGAAAAATGTAAAATATGTTTTTATTGTTTTCAAAAATTTTCCTCATTAAAAATATAAAGTGAAAATATGGTGTTTTCATTTGAAAACACATTATTTTTATTATGGCCTCTTTTTTATTTTTTTTAATTCATTATTTATTACTTTATTTTAGTATTATAAGATAAAACAAACTCTACTTTTTAAGTCTTAAATTATCTCTTTACTTTGATACGTATCATTATTTTTCTACTTCAAAAAATGAATTGTAAAAGAAAATAAGTAAACATATTTTTTATTTTCAAAAAATGAAAAATAATTTTTAATTTCTAATAAGTAAATATATTTTATAATTTTTTTACAAAAATAAAAAGCTTTCATTTTTTAAAAAAATTGAAAAATAAAAATAGAAAATAAAAGAATTAGAAGAAGATATTTCACTAGAAAATGCCAAAAATGACATCACTAAAAATGGCTAAGCATATATTTTGGACATGAACTAAATGAACTGAAAAATCAATCCAGTTTCATTGACCTTTTCATACAAGAAAATGTATGAAAATGAATTAAATTAATCCAAATTCAGGAAGTTGTCAGCTGGTAAAAATAAACGTCAATTTTTAAATTGTGATATATGTAGTTGTATTAAATTAATTGTTGAAATTTTTTTATTGTTTTATTATATTAGTTGAATAGAATCGAAGCAGTAAAAAAATCAGTAAATTTTGAATGTCAGTATTATTTAGATAAAAAAAATAAGGAATTAAATCAAACCAAAAATGGAAAAAAAAAGGGTGATTTTATAACATAATAATTCGTTTTATATATTATAGTTTAACAATACATAAATAATTTTATAATTTAATATGATTTCAATCTTTTAACCTTTTCGTATTTTAAATTATAATATTTTATTCTTTTACAAGTATTTAAAAATGAATGTCACATTTGATAAAAAAAGATGTGTCAGGCCATTACAAGAATGTTTCAACAATGCATTTTTTTTTTTTATTAATTATAAGAGAGTCAATTTTTTTTAATATTAATTAAGTTTTAAAAATTTTAAATTCGTTTGAGAGGCTAAAAATATATGGAATGTTCAATTTTATCGTGATCCTCAATTCTTAATCATAACAGACTTCTTTTCTATTATGTTTTTTTTTTAAAGGAAAGTTTATTAGTCGGCAAAACATTGCCTATTGTTTCAAAGAACTGAATTGAACTCATAGTTGCAGCTTTCAGAGTTTTTGTAAGACTTGGTAATTCAGTTGTTGCTTTTAGGGGATTACTGATGCCTAACTTTTGTGCATCTATTGGTAATTGGCTAATTAGGAGAAGTATTTTTCATTTTGAAGGCATAGATAGATTCAGAAAATTGTAAGCTTTAAGGCTGAGCTCTGAGGTTAATATCATATGGGCTTATGAGTAAGGGCTTATATGCCAAGGTTTTGAGGTAATATCTCCACATGTCATGTTTTACAATCTTGAACTCTTTTTTTCTTTCACTTTTATTTTTCTTCTTTGAGGTATTTACATAAATATATATTTTTTTAATTTATTAACCATAATATCCCAATTTTTTGGTTTTTACTCCTTTTATATTTACATTAATGTCACTTTTATTTACAGAAATACACTCTTTTTCATTTTACTTTTTTTTTTTCTTTTTTACTTTTACTCTCTTTATTTTTTGCTTCTCTATTTATTTTTCTCTGTTTTTTTCTTTTTTTTTTTCTGTTATTTTTTCTTTTTTCATATTTATTCTTTCCTCCTTCCTTTTTTTATTTTTATTTTCTTTTTATTATTTTTTATTTCTCTTTTTTTCTTATTATTTTTTATTTTTATTCTTTTCTCCTTCCTTTCTTTTTTATTTTTATTTCTCTTTATTATTTTTTAACTCTTTTTTGTTTTCATCTTTTTCAAAATTTTTATTTTTTCATTTTTTTTTATTTTTTTCATCTTTGTATATTAATGAAGCATTAGACAATATATATTTTTTGTGATTTTATTTCATAAATTTTTTGACATTTAATGTTGAAATACAATATCTTTTTTTATTTTTTTTTCTCTCTTTTTTTTAATTTTTTCTTTCTTTTTAATAAATTTACCATTATTTTCTAAATGTTAATTTTTTTAATTTTAATAAACTAAAATAAATACAAAATTATATAATCCTCTAAATAAAATAGTTAAAAATCTAGTATTATCATTAAATTAATTTTTACTAGTTTTGTTAAAAGAGGCTAGCATGCATTGTTGTATTAAATATTTTTTTTTATGTGTTTTGTTTATTTGTAATTTCTTTTATTAGATAGGGTGTTGAAAATGTTGATTTTATTTTTGTTCATACTCATTTTGGAAGTCGTGGTGGACAGAATGTGAAGGGTGTTGATATAGTATATGTTGTTATTAGTTTTTTGTAATTTATTTTTTATTGCTTTTTGGTTATTAAGTTAATTTTATATTCAAAGGATGCTGAAAATAATTTTGTTAGTCCTTCTACATAGAAAAGGAAGCACCAACCTGTCTATATCTTAAAGTCTCCTTTGGTTATTGTAAGAGGATGTTGCGTTTATAATTTGGTATCGTTTTGATTTTTTTTTGTTTCTGATATCTTTTTTTAATTTGGTATCTTTTTGATTTTTTTTTTTGATACTTTTTATTTTATTAATGGTAATGTAGTTGTATCACAAAGTTTCTTTTTATGTGTGTTGTATTAATGCAATCTTTATTTTATGTCCAAATATTTCATAGTTGAACTTGAGTTATTATTTTGATGCTACAATTTTATGTTACGTTTATAATTTGATATTGTTTTAGTTTTTTTTTTTTCTAATACTTTATTGTTTTAATTTGGTATAGTTTTGGTTTTTTTTTTTTGGTATTTGATACATTTTTGTTTAATTAATGGCAATGTAGTTGCACAAAGTTTCTTTTTTGTATGTTTGTTGTATTTATACAATCTTTGTTTTATGTCCAAATATTCCATAATATAAGGAGAGTTATTATTTTGATATATTTTTGGTTTCCGGTTCATTTTTTTGTATCTTTTGGTTTATGTTTAGTTTCAGATTCATTTTCAAAATTAATTAATTAAAATATTATGACTGATAATTTCATATATTTTTGTTATTTTATAATACTTTGTATATAATAATAATAATAATAATAATAATAATAATAATAGTAAAACAAAAAAAATATATAAAATTAACATATATATTGAAAAAGTCATCAATGGCTTCTCAAAAAAAATCAACAAAAAAAAGAAACCAAAACACGTCAGATCTTCTACTTAATCGTCTCTCTCTCTCTCTCTCTCTCTCTCTCTCTCTCTCTCTCTCTCTCTCTCTATATATATATATATATATATATATATATATATATATATATATATATATATATATATATATATATATATTGCACCAAATCAAAGAGGTTAGCCTAGTTAGCATATAATTGCAAGCCTACATAATAAGTGAACAAAGATCATATATATTTTGGAAAGCTCAAGATATACATTCATATTCATACACACAATAAACCAAAGCAAATCATTCAAAAAAAAAAACAAAGCAAATAAATAATCAATGTTTATGCACCATACCCACAACCATAACCATAACCATAAGAAACTAAAAATAAGATAGCAGAGTAGAGGCCTTTTTCTACCTAAAACACAACAAGAAAAAATATGAATAAGTTCAAAAACTATTTTAAAAGAACCAATGAATTGTGATATAGCTCAATACTTCTATTGGCAAACATATTTAGCATGTATAACCATGATATTGTCATATTCAAGTAGAAGTACAACATTCTTGCAATAAAATAGGTTGCATGCTTATTAAAGCCAAGCAAAAGCATGATGGCTTCATCAATCTCTTTGTGCTCTCATATTTTCACATTTCAGTGCATTGCTACAAAACCTCAAATTCAATCACTCAACCAAACTACAAAATGCAAACCTCAAATTCAATCACTCAACCAACCTACAAAATGCAATTTCTCAAATACAACCTAAATTATTTGTTTATGCCCATTTCAGTTTGAAATAATTTACATAACAACTTAGTGACCAAAGCAGTCTCTACCACTTTGAGTGCCATAACAACTCCTCTCTATCTCATTTTCCCTACACACAATAAACACAATGATATTAGAAGATTATCATCATTCACTAACATTAACATCAAAATTCCATTGACTTGTTAGCTATGAGAGATTATATCAAATAGAAATATAAAAATTAAAGTATAAAGTATAAACATCCACCA
Source organism: Mallotus nudiflorus (assembly GCA_947683625.1). Lineage (NCBI taxonomy): Eukaryota > Viridiplantae > Streptophyta > Magnoliopsida > Malpighiales > Euphorbiaceae > Mallotus > Mallotus nudiflorus. The sequence goes on from CANTUR010000207.1 coordinate 9,352,566, forward strand.
TAAGCACATAAAAATTGTCACTTTACAGAAATATCCACACCTAGAAAAATTGAAATTTGAAAAGAAGTGAACTTTACAAATGGGATTTGAATAATTATGTTTGCTTGAAAGAAGCAAATAGAATTGGTATAGTATTCATCCATTCCATTTGAATTATGAAACAGTGAACCCTAATGCAGTAAATGATAAAGGATCAACCAAGCAAATATATACAAGGAGATGAAAAGGTGGGAAGTCATTGGGTCTAGTTTAGTTATGATTAGGGTGTGCAAAACTGAACCGAATTTACAAATTTTCACAACTATACCAAAACCTTAAAATTCATACCATATGTTATGACTTGAAATTTTTTAAAATTATTAAATTAATTTCTGAGATATGTAATGTTAATAAATATTTCATTAAATTTTTATATTATGATTATTTTGTGTAATTTAATTAAATTTTAGTGTTGGTATTTATTTTAATTTATTATGGAATTAATATTAAATCAAGATTTAAAAATTTAATTTATTGTTATATATTATTTATTTATTTAATAATATTATTATTATTAGTAATTATGAATAGTGTTAAATTAGTGTATTTAAAATATTTTAATATTTTACGGTGGATTTAATTAGAAAATAAATATTTAAAATTTAAAATATTATTTTACACTATTTTGTCTTTTTCTCATAAATAAATAAGTTTTCAAAAACCAAAAACCAAAAACGTGCAGTGCAGTATTCTTCCCTCCCCTTTTTCTTCTTATTTCTTTCTTTCTTATTTTTTTTTCTTTTCTTCTCTGCAAAACCAAACCACCTCCGCACACCACCACCCAAACCAACACCACACCACCACCTGCTCACAGGACCGCCACCATCAATAGCACTGGCAACAGCAACAACAACAATGGAAGACTGCACTGTGTGAATAGTGCAATCTTGTCGCCGGTGAAGAAACCAATCAAGCTTAGGCTTATTTCAAACCTCATGCTATGAGTTTCAATAATACATAGTTAGTTTTGAGTGAATCGACCAGTAAGGATTCCAAAAACTCAATTTTATATTTATGTCAATATGTTTAATTTGATTTTTCTTATTGAATTTAATTTTATTTGGAGATGTCGTAGTTAGATAAATTGATTTTTGAGCTAATATCTACCTAATTATTAATTTTTTATTTTTTGAAATTATTTTAAAAAAATACATATTTTTCGGGTTTAGTTACTGTTTACACAGTTCCGGATCCAAAAATTTTCTTATTTTTATTAAATTCTATATATTATTTAGAGCAAGTTTTATGAAGAAAGTTTATTTAAATTACATACCAAATTTTTATTACGAATTTTTGAATGATTATGTAAAAAAAATAGAATTTTGGAGAAATTAATACAAATAAGTAATTTTTTTGTTTTAATTGAAATTATTGATAATTAATAGGTTTTTGATAGTTTTTGAGTGATAATTGGCATTAAAATAATTTTTATAAATTAATTACTATTTTTAGCTAATTAATGGTGATTTTTGAAAATATATTCAAATAATAATTTTAATCATTATTTTTAAGCTTAAATAATTTTTTAGGTATTTTATTATATAATTGAGTATTTTTAATAATAATTGGTAATTTATGCTAATTAATTTTTAAAAAACTTGAATAATTGGTTTATTAATATTATTTAATTGTAAATTGGGTTTTATTATTTATTTTGGAAAATTAAACATCTTTTATGCTTGTATTAACTAAATAAATTGATTTTTGGTATTTAATTGAATTTTTATAATTTTGATGATTTATTACTAATTATTATTATTTTTGAAATTATTGTTGGAATTGGTTCTCGATCAGGCAATATTTGTAGTTTTTGGGGCCCAATGTCACGACCCAAAACAGGGGCCATGACCGGCGCTAGGGAACGGGAATTCTTTCGAATCCAAAACCCGTAGCAAGCCTAAAAATAAAATAAAAACATGCAATAATAATAATAACAATATTAAATTTGCAGCGGAAATAAAAATCATAAATATTACAATATCATTTCATCACTGGATTTAAATCAAATCACATCTCATATATATAAATCTTTCAGTACAAATCCAGTTTCAATATAATACATCTCTTTAAATAAAATACATGAAATCCCACATTTTAATTCACAACTACTGCAGTGTCTAGATTATAAAAATAAGACTCAAATAAGTAATTTACACAAAGAAGCCGGGGCGGAAGAAATCCGGCGTATGGGTCTGCTATTGAGGTCTGAAGATGTTGACTCTCCTGAAAAATAGTCAACGGAGGGGAGTCAGACCTCACTCAGTGAATTACTATAATATATATACATACATACTAAATGACAATGCATACAGTCAATAATACATATCTAATATGTATATATACAGGCAAATTCACACAGATGCAGAAAAATCATTTTTATATATTTTATCTGAAAATCATCTTTTATGAAGGATCACATAGAACCCTAGAATATCGCAACCTCGGAAATAGTGTTAGACAACACTCTAGCCATACAGGCTCACTTATTCCAAGATATATCCACTAAATCCATTTAGACAGTAGACTGGCCCCGAGACACTAAGTCAACCGAGCTCCAGCAGTCTGACTGCCAGTATGATTGGCTCCGAGACACTTGGTCAACCGAGCTCCAGCAATCACACCCAAATCACATCTCACACATCAATAAATCGCATTCAATCAATATCCATAAATAGGTTAGTAATATAGCCTAAATACTATAGGCGTACCGGTACGTACTCGGTCCTAGTGCTGCCCACTAGGTAGCACGTTCTATCGATATCCTTCATTAATAAATATAAAACATTCATTCACAAATAAATGATGCATGAATTTCAATAAAATAACGACATAAACCATATATATATACCGGAAATATACCAAAAGTAAACCAGGTATATTTCGAGTATATATATGTCAAATGAATTCAATCAAATTATAAATTAAGTTGGAAATATATTTAAAAACATTTTAAATATATTTTATTTACAAAACATGCATATAATTTAATATAAACCAAAAATATACTTAAATACAAATCATATTATTTATGCATTTTAATCAAAATAAAACATATATTTCTAAATCATACATCCTAAGCATATATATATAGTATAGTAACTCACCTAGTGCGCTCCACGAGATGGATCCGACGGGCCTGGTCCACTAGCCCTCAGTCTCGGCGCAACTAAACAAGCAAATAACGACAGACATTAGAATAAACCTAACAGAAATCCTAGAATTCGATCTAGAGTATTAAACATAGAATTAGAAATTAAGGTTCGATTGGATATCACGTTTTACGAGAATTCTACCAAAAATCCGACAGAACCTCCCCTGTAAAACGGACATCTCTCTACTCAAAAGAGTAGAGCCGACCCTGCAAGGAAATACACTTCGAAAAATAAGCTCAACACAAATCCACAACCCCTCGATCGGACTCCAAACTACAGTCTACTGGCCGGGGTCCACAAATACAGAAAAATTCAGAAAATACTAAAAATATCCTTATAACATATAAATTCATTTTATAAGTAGAAATTACATAATTAACCTTAAAACACTGTAAAAACCGATAAAAAACTCATTTTATTAGAAAAAACCGTGTATTATATATATAATTGAAAATAATTCATGAAAAATAGTTTTAATTAGTTAAAAATACCAAATAATTTATAGAAATCATTTTTATACCTTAAATAACTATTAAAACCAATTAAATTACATTTTTAGCCAATTTAGGGTAAAATTACCAAAATACCCCTATATATATAAATATACTAAAATTACTTCAAAAATTCACCAAAATTTATACAATTATCCAAAATTAATTTTCTCAACATATTTATCAATAATATCAATAATTATACCCAATTATCCAATTAAATTCAAATAAAAACACATTTAACCCTAATTTTCCAAAATTCCATAAACTTCAATAATTCAAAATAAATACTTAGAAATTCATAAAAATTCAAAATAAATTCCTATAATTCATTTCAACACCTAATTTAAGTATAAAACAAAATTTAATAATTTAAATAATTAATTTCCGAAAATTAAAAAATAATATTAAAATATTCAAAAATACCCAAAAATCCAAACAATGTCCAAAAATTCCACAAAAATTCATAAAATGTAGATTAAGCTACTAGGATTAACATTTGTGAAGAGAGTTTTCATGAATCAATCAATTTGAAGCTCAAAAAAAATCAAAAACCCTAATAGGTCGAAATTGGAAAATTCGAAACCTAAGCAATTCTAGACCATTTAAGCTCAAACCAAAGCTAGAATCACACTCATCGGAGCTCAAGGAGAAGAAAGAGATCGGCGGTATCGAAAATGGTGGTCGAAAACGTAAGGTGTGAAGAAATGGAGCTTCGACCGGAAATGGAAGAGAAGGGGCTTGCCGGTGCCGGGGAAGGGAGCTGGGGGCAACGGAGCAGCTGGCTGAGGAAGGTGGAGCTCCTGGCGGCACACCGACGGCCGGGAATCGGAAGTTGCGGGCGGTGGTGAGGGGTGGTGGTCGGGTGCGCACGGGAAGAAGGAAGAAAAAGAAAAAGAAAAAGAAAAAAGAAAGAAAAGAAAAAGAAAGAAAAAGAAAAAGAAAAAAAATAATAAAATAATTTTAATAATTTAATAAAATAATAAAATAATAATAAATTAATAAATAAATAATAAAATATTAGGGTAATATATTAAACCCTAATTAAATAAATATACACACATAGGCTTTATTTAGTAATTTAAAAATACGCATGAGTTCATGCAAGTCCGAAAATATATTTAAAATAATTAATAATAAAATAGTTATGTGAAAATTTCCCCAAAAATGCAAGTCCCGGGAAAATTTTACGTAAAGTACTGTAAATAATACACAGTAATTAAAATAGATTTTAAATACATATCAACTCGTGAAAATATCGTAATATATATACAAAAATTATTAACACTGCATATCCCGGTATAGTGTAAAAATATTTAAAAACACGGGATATTACAGTCTTCCCCCCTTACAAGAATTCGTCCTCGAATTCCAGAAAGAAAAGATTACAGGATTAGGAAGGAAAGAGATACGGGTAAGAAGCTCGCATCTCAGCTTCAGTCTCCCACGTATGCTCCTCAACTCTGTCGCTACGCCATAGAACCTTAACCATCGGAATCTGCTTCGATCGCAACTGTCGAACTTGATAATCAACGATCGCCACAGGTTCTTCTACAAACGTCAAATCTTCACTCACTTCTACACTATCGGGTTGCAACACGTGTGAAGGGTCTGAGATATACTTCCTTAACATCGAGATATGAAATACTGGATGCACCTATGACATACTCGGAGGCAAATCCAACCGATATGCAACAGTGCCAACTCTCTCCAGAATCTCAAACGGTCCAATGTATCTCGGTGCTAACTTACCTTTCCTGCCAAATCTCATCACACCCTTCATCGGAGATACCTTCAGAAAAATAAAATCTCCAACCTGAAACTCCACATCTCTGCGCCTAGGATCCGTATAACTCTTCTGTCTGCTAACTGCGGTCTTTAATCTGCGCTTAATCACGGTGACTTTCTCTGCAGCATCCTGAACCATCTCAAGTCCAGTCAAAGCTCTCTCACCAATCTCATCCCAACTCAGAGGGGATCTACACTTCCTTCCATACAAAGCCTCATACGGTGTCATGCCAATACTGCTATGGTAGTTGTTATTATATACAAACTCAACAAGCGATAAATGATCATCCCAGCTACCTCCCAAATCCAAGACACACATCCTCAACATATCTTCCAGTGTCTGGATCATCCTCTCAGATTGGCCATCTGTCTGAGGATGAAAAGTAGTATTGAAATCCAACCTAGTGCCCATCGCTTCCTGCAACTTCTGCCAAAAACAAGAAGTAAACACCGAACCTCTATCTGACACAATGGACACAGGTACTCCATGAAAGCATACGATATGCTTCACATACAACTTCGCCAATCTAGCAACTGAATATGTGGCTTTCACAGGCAAGAAATGTGCAGACTTCGTCAATCTGTCTATAATCACCTAGATAGAGTCGTATCCATCCTTCGAATGAGGTAAACCAACCACAAAATCCATAGCTATCCTTTCCCACTTCCACTCGGGAATAGGAAGAGGCTGAAGCTTCCCAGAAGGCTTCTGATGTTCGGCTTTCACTTGCTGACACATCAAACACTTAGCAACATAATTAGCGACATCCTTCTTCAATCCGTCCCACCAGTATAAATCTCTGATACTGTGGTACATCTTAGTGACACCTGGATGAACGTTGTAAGTTGTAGAATGTGCTTCCTCTAAAATCTCCTCTCTCAAGTCATCCACATCAGGAACACACAGTCTACCACTGATCCACAACACACCATCATCATCGAGTGTGAAATCAGTGAACTTCCCTGCTCTGACATTCTCTGCAAGCTCTTCAAGAATAGGATCTCGGCTTTGAGCTGCTTTAATCCTATCCCTCAATACAGATCGCACTTTAAACTGAGCTAGCAGTCCACCTGATCTACTAATCTTTATCATCAGACCTTGATCCACCAACAAATGTATCTCCTGGATCAATGGTCTCCTCTCAACACTGATGTGAGCAAGACCACCTGAGGACTTTCTACTCAAGGCATCTGCTACCATATTAGCTTTACCCGGATGATATAAGATCTCGCAATCATAATCCTTCAAAAATTCCAACCATCTTCTCTGCCTCAGATTCAAATCTCTCTACTGAAAAATGTACTTAAGGCTCTTGTGATCAGTAAATATCTCACAAGTCACCCCGTACAGATAATATCTCCAAATCTTCAAAGCAAAAATCATTGCAGCCATCTCAAGATCATGTGTAGGATAGTTCTGCTCATGCTTCTTCAACTGCCTCGAAGCATAGGCTATCACCCTTCCATTCTGCATCAATACACAACCAAGACTAATTCTAGAGGCATCATAGTAAACTGTGAACTTATCCACACTATTAGGCAAAGCTAATACTGGCGCTGTTGTCAACTTCTCCTTCAATAACTGAAAACTGTTCTCACAAGCTTCTGACTACTCGAATCTAACATTCTTCTGAGTCAAGCAAGTCATAGGGGCTGCAATCCTGGAAAAATCCTGCACAAATCGCCTATAATACCCGGCTAAACCCAGAAAACTCCGAATCTTTGTAACAGAAGTAGGTCTAGGCCATTCAGATACTGCCTCAATCTTTTGTGGATCAACCTGAATACCTTCTTTAGACACTATATGTCCAAGAAAAGAAACACTCTCCATCCAGAAATCACACTTCGAGAATTTAGCATAAAGCTGATGATCTCTCAGTGTTTGTAGTACAATCCTCAAGTGATATACATGCTCCTCCATACTCCTTGAATATACCAGTATATCATCGATGAAGACTACTACAAACTGATCCACATACGGCCTGAATACCCTGTTCATCAAGTCCATAAAAGCTGCTAGTGCATTAGTCAAACCAAAAGACATCACCAGAAACTCATAATGGCCATATCGAGTACGGAACGCTGTCTTAAGAATATCGAATTCACTGATACGCAGCTGATGATAACTCGACCTCAAGTCAACCTTGGAAAAGAATTGTGCACCCTGTAGTTGATCAAACAAATCATCTATCCTCGGGAGAGGATACTTGTTCTTCACTGTCACCTTATTCAGCTCTCTGTAGTCAATGCACAATCTTAGGGTACCATCCTTCTTCTTCACAAACAAGACTGGTGCACCCCAAGGAGAAACACTAGGTCTAATAAAACCTTTATCCAACAACTCTTGCAACTGCTCCTTCAACTCTTTCAACTCTGCAGGAGCCATTCTATAGGGTGGCATAGATATAGGAGTAGTACCTGGAACCACATCTATACAGAACTCAATCTCTCTATGAGGTGGTAAACCTGGCAACTCCTCGGGAAAAACATCAGGAAACTCACAAGCAACAGGAACATCTGTGAGTGACAACTTCTCCACTGACGTATCCCTGACCAATGCCAAATTTTCCTGACAACCCTTCTTCAATAACTTCCTAGCCGTAATAGCAGAAATAAGATTCTGAGGTGCTGAACTCCTATCACCCGCAAACTTAAAATCTCCTTCATTAGGAATTCTGAAGGTCACCTCTTTATTCCTGCAATCTACCACGGCATAGTGTTGAGATAACCAATCCATTCCCAAAATAACATCAAACTCCATCACATCCAACAAAATCAAATCCGCGGGTAATTCTCTATCTCCCACGAGAACTGGACAACCAGAAAGAACAATATCAGTGTCCAAAGAATCGCTCAGAGGAGTGGCAATAGACAAAGGAAAAGCCATCCTCAAAGCTTGCCAACAAGATTTAGAAACAAAAACAGGAGAAATGAATGAATGTGTGGCACCCGGATCAAACAAAACCCATGCATCCAGGTAACAAATAGAAACAATACCTGCCACGACTGCATTAGATGCCTGAGCATCCTGCTAAGTGAGATGGAAAACTCTAGCCTGACCTCGACCTCCCTGCTGACTGGTAGAAGCCTGGCCAACACCTCTGGCACCTCCTCTAGTACCTCTACCACGACTCTACTGTGGAACAAGCTGAGTGGAACTCTGATGCTGGGCTGGAGGTAACTGAAATGGCACGGGTGCATCACTAGCAATCGACTGCTGTGGGAATCGCAGAATCTGCTGCTGTTGATACCCGGAATAAGGACACGATCTGGCAAAATGTCCTATCTGCCCACATCTGAAGCATGTCAGTGGTGTCAGATAACACGGTCCCTGATGGACTCTACCACAAGTCTGACAAACACTGGCCGCTGATCCAGAACTACGACCACTGCTGCTGCTCGAAGCACCTAATCCAAATCTGAATGATCTACGCTGACCTCCATGGCCATGTCTACTACTCTGATGCACTCGCTGCTACTATCTCTGACTCTGCTGAGTCGGACCTCGCTGCTGACTACTCGAACCAACATGAAAACTCGAATACGGAGTAGCCTGCAATCCACTCGACTGAACTCCTAGCTGGTAATAATCAGGCATCGCTCCCTACCTAACTAGCCTCAGCTCAATCTCCTTGGCCAACTTGATCACAGACTCCAGAGTAAGGCCTGCTGTAGGCATACCAGCAAAAGCTGAACCCAAACCAGTGACATATGTAGTAACCATAAAATACTGATCTCGGATCAGATCCTCAGCATATCTACCCAAACGGAGACACTCTCGGGTATACTCCTCTACTGATCGATCTTCGTAAGAAATACTGATCAATCGAAGACGATAGCTTAAACAAAGAGGCTCTGGACAGAATCTCCTCATGAACCGCTCTCGAAACTGAGCCCAGGTCATCGTCATCATATAAGGCTGGATCATTTGAATGAACCAATCTAGAGTGGTCCCTCAACAGATAACTCGACGATCATAATCCGCTGGTACTCGGTATGAGCAGTCCGAGTCCTAGTCTCGATCGCATGCAGAAAATCTAATGGATCGGAAGTACCATCAAACGCAATCCTGCCAACTCGGGCATAGAACAAAGCTGCCTCAAGGTCAGACATACCCTGCTGATAGGTAGGCTGAACAGGCTGAACAACTGGAGGAACAGGAACATCAAACTCAGGCTCTACAGGCTCCTCGTCCTATAACTCTCTCTGCCTACGGCGACCTGCCGCTCCTCGAGGTCTACCTCTGCCACGACCTCTACGTCTAACTGGCTACTCAGGAGGTAAAACCTCATCCTGGAAAGACTCATCATCCTCGGCCTCAACGACCGGTGGAGCGACACGCACTCGCCTCCTCATACTGAAAAGATAAACGAAAAGATTCAGACAAAACAGACAACGGAGGAATAACGCAGAAAACTACAGCAAAGAATACTTATCAAGACATACTCGAACCTAATACACTGCAGTAGTTCAACAAAAAACACAACTCAAAAACTAGGGCCACAACTCACACAACTAAGCCCTGACCCAGAACTCCGCTCTGATACCAACTTTGTCACGACCCAAAACAGGGGCCATGACCGGCGCTAGGGAACGGGAATTCTTTCGAATCCGGAACCCGTAGCAAGCCTAAAAATAAAATAAAAACATGCAATAATAATAATAACAATATTAAATTTGCAGCGGAAATTAAAATCATAAATATTACAATATCATTTCATCACTGGATTTAAATCAAATCACATCTCATATATATAAATCTTTCAGTACAAATCCAGTTTCAATATAATACATCTCTTTAAATAAATACATGAAATCCCACATTTTAATTCATAACTATTGCAGTGTCCAGATTATTAAAAAAAGACTCAAATAAGTAATTTACACAAAGAAGCCGGGGCGGAAGAAATTCGGCGTATGGGTTTGCTACTGAGGTCTGAAGATGTTGACTCTCCTGAAAAATAGTCAACGGAGGGGAGTCAGACCTCACAGAGTGAATTACTATAATATATATACATGCATACTAAATGACAATGCATACAGTCAATAATACATATCTAATATGTATATATACAGGCAAATTCACACAGATGCAGAAAAATCATTTTTATATATTTTATCTGAAAATCATCTTTTATGAAGGATCACATAGAACCCTAGAATATCGCAACCTCGAAAATAGTGTTAGACAACACTCTAGCCATACAGGCTCACTTATTCCAAGATATATCCACTTAATCCATTTAGACAGTAGACTGGCCCCGAGACACTAAGTCAACCGAGCTCCAGCAGTCTGACTGCCAGTGTGATTGGCCCCGAGACACTTGGTCAATCGAGCTCCAGCAATCACACCCAAATCACATCTCACACATCAATAATCACATTCAATCAATATCCACAAATAGGTTAGTAATATAGCCTAAATACTATAGGCGTACCCGTACGTACTCGGTCCTAGTGCTGCCCACTAGGTAGCACGTTTTATCGATATCATTCATTAATAAATATAAAATATTCATTCACAAATAAATGATGCATGAATTTCAATAAAATAACGACATAAACCATATATATATATCAGAAATATACCAAAAGTAAACCAGGTATATTTCGAGTATATATATGTCAAATGAATTCAATCAAATTATAAATTAAGTTGGAAATATATTTAAAAACATTTTAAATATATTTTATTTACAAAACATGCATATAATTTAATATATACCAAAAATATACTTAAATACAAATCATATTACTTATGCATTTTAATCAAAATAAAACATATATTTCTAAATCATGCATCCTAAGCATATATATATATATATAGTATAGTAACTCACCTAGTGCGCTCCACGAGATGGATCCGACGGGCCTGGTCCACTAGCCCTCGGTCTCGACGCAACTAAACAAACAAATAACGACAGACATTAGAATAAACCTAACAGAAATCCTAGAATTCGATCTAGAGTATTAAACATAGAATTAGAAATTAGGGTTCGACTGGATATCACGTTTTACGAGAATTCTACCAAAAATCCGACAGAACCTCCCCTGTAAAACGGACATCTCTCTACTCAAAAGAGTAGAGCCGAACCTGCAAGGAAATACACTTCAAAAAATAAGCTCAACACAAATCCACAACCCCTTGGTCGGACTTCAAACTACAGTCTACCGACTGGAGTCCACAAACACAGAAAAATTCAGGAAATACCAAAAATATCCTTATAACATAGAAGTTCATTTTATAAGTAGAAATTACATAATTAACCTTAAAACACTGTAAAAACCGATAAAAACTCATTTTATTAGAAAAACCGTGTATTATATATATAATTGAAAATAATTCACGAAAAATAGTTTTAATTAGTTAAAAATACCAAATAATTTATTGAAATCATTTTTATACCTTAAATAACTATTAAAACCAATTAAATTACATTTTTAGCCAATTTAGGGTAAAATTACCAAAATACCCCTATATATATAAATATACTAAAATTACTTCAAAAATTCACCAAAAATTATACAATTATCCAAAATTAATTTTCTCAACATATTTATCAATAATATCAATAATTATACCCAATTATACAATTAAATTCAAATAAAAACACATTTAACCCTAATTGTCCAAAATTCCATAAACTTCAATAATTCAAAATAAATACTTAGAAACTCATAAAAATTCCAAATAAATTCCTATAATTCATTTCAACACCTAATTTAAGCATAAAACAAAATTTAATAATTTAAATAATTAATTTCCTAAAATTAGAAAATAATATTAAAATATTCAAAAATACCCAAAAATCCAAAAAATCTCCAAAAATTCCAAAAAAATTCATACATGTAGATTAAGCTACTAGGATCAACATTTGTGAAGAGAGTTTTTATGAATCAATCAATTCGAAGCTCAAAAAAAATCAAAAACCCTAATAGGCCGAAATTGGAAAATTCGAAACCTGAGCAATTCTAGACCATTTAAGCTCAAACCAAAGCTAGAATCACACTCACCGGAGCTCAAGGAGAAGAAAGAGACTGGCGGTGTCAAAAATGGTGGCCGAAAATGGAAGAGAAGGGGCTTGCCGGCGCCGAGGAAGGGAGCTGGGGGCGGCGGAGCAGCTGGCTAAGGAAGGTGGAGCTCCTGGCGGCACACCGACGGCCGAAAATCGGAAGTTACAGGCGGTGGTGAGGGGTGGTGGTTAGGCGCGCACGGGAAGAAGGAAGAAGAAGAAAAAGAAAAAAAATAATAAAATAATTTTAATAATTTAATAATAAATAAAATAATTAAATAATAATAAATTAATAAATAGATAATAAAATATTATGGTAATATATTAAACCCTAATTAAATAAATATACACACATAGGCTTTATTTAGTAATTTAAAAATACGCATGAGTTCATGCAAGTCCGAAAATATATTTAAAATAATTAATAATAAAATAGTTACGTGAAAATTTCCCCGAAAATGCAAGTCCCGGGAAAATTTTACGTAAAGTACTGTAAATAATACACAGTAATTAAAATAGATTTTAAATACATATCAACTTGTGAAAATATCGTAATATATATACAAAAATTATTAATACTGCATATCCCGGTACAGTGTAAAAATATTTAAAAACACGGGATATTACACCCAACCCAAGGTCTGGTAATGTGGATTATTTAGAAGTGAATTTTTTGTGCAAGAACGGCTCTACTTTTAGAAGAGAGGCATCCATTTTACAGGAAAAATTCTGCCAAATTTTTAGTAGATTTCTCATAAAACATGACAACTGGTCTGAGTCTAGTTTTGAAATTTTGCCCGAGTCATATTTAGATCAAGTTATTCTTAGAAATTTTAGAGTTATTAAATGAGGAATTTTATTCTAATAATATTATTATTATTTTCCTTTAGCTGCACCGCAAGCTAGGCCGACCGGACTAGGCCAACCGAACTGGAACAACGGAGCGTAGTAATACTGTGAGTTATCATTATATATATGCATTGCATGTAGACAAAATATTTTGTGAGCATCCATGATTTAAATAATGTGAATTTAAATACGAATTATTTATTAAATGCTTATATTTATATTTGTATATATTTGGTATATAAACGGTATATTGTTTGATGAATTGATGCTACCATGTTTTTAATTACCCATTTCATTATTTTTAATATTTATAAGAATGAATTGGAGGACAGTTGTAGAATGTGCCACCTAGTAGGCTACGTTAGGACTGTTGCGCGATAGTACGGTAGATTTTAGGCTGAGAATCTGATTATTTGATTATGAAATTGAATATTGAGATTAATGGTTATTGGAAAAGGTGGCTGCGAATCCTCAATTGACCTAGTGTACTCAGGGCCAGTCTACTATCTTGAGTTGGATAAATAAATATTTGGAGTTATGGATAAGCTAGTTGGCTATTGGTTATATGATCAAGGTTGCGGACTATTTAGGATTTTGCTTCAATCCTCTACCTAAAAATTGTTCTATATTTATTATTGCATTGAAAAAGTGATTTTTGGCATGTGTATGAAATGCATGTATATCATATCATATTATATAAATATATTATTATATTGATGCCTGAATGCATATATTGTATAGTGTATGTATATATATATATAATAATAATTCACTAAGTGAGGTCTGACCCACCACAATATTTTTTTCAAGACATTCTACTTCGTCAGACCTCAATAGTAGATCCCTTCGCCGGTCTTCTTCAGCCCCAGTTGTTTTATGTAATTTTTATATCTAAACTCTTATTTGTATTCTAGCAGCTGCAATAGTAGTATTCTAGTGATGTAGTGTTTAATATTGTTTTATAACTGAGATTTGTGTTTGATGAATTATGTATGTTATATTTTAATATATGATATGAGAATTCCTTTAATATTATGTTAAGTTTTAAATTCTTTGATATTCTTATATTATATTTTCACGTGTTTTATTTTTAAGGCTTGTTACAGGTTCCAAATTCGAAAAAATTCTCATTCCCTAGCGCTGATCATGACTCCCTAATTTGGGTCATGGCACCAAAGTAATAGAATGACTAAATAATCAAATGATCACATTCATTATTCACTACAAATTCGACCACAAAATAAAAAGACCTAAAACAAGAACAAATTTAATGAATCAAAAACTTTTTTGAAATGGTTAAAAGAAACCATAGAAGAAGAAACAATAGCAAAACCTTGATTGAACAGTGGATCTGGAGATTGGAAATGAGAAGTAAACAAGGATTCAAATTACAAAGAGACAAATCAAAGCATCAAAACAAAGTAACCAAAGAGAACCCAAAAGAATAAAAGGATTGCAAGAGAGCTTTATCGCATAAAAATCTGATAGAAAGTGAAGAAAGGGTTGAGTAAAGAAGAAAGAAAAAAAGAAGCGAAGAAGGAGAAGAAGACACAAAGAAGAATAGATCAAAGTGTTTTTGTTTTGCTTTGATTTTTTTTTTCCATATTTTTTTTTTCTTTTCAATCATTTATGTTATTTGGTGCACACATGTAATTTTTTTTGCTTTTGGGTGCATGGGAGTAATAAAACAACAGTTGGGGTATTTTAGTTGTTGGCTTGAGTTTTTGGGGCATTTTAGTAAAGATTCCTTCTTCTTTTCACTTTTGGCCACCATGTTTTCATTTTGTAAAATCAGCATTTTCCTTCTCTTTTTATCTATTTTTTTTTTTTACCTATTTGTTATTTTTGAAGGCATATTTAATTTTAAGTTAATTGTATATATTTATTTGATTTGTATATTTTAAATAATATAATTTTATGTTCTAAATAATTTTTTTTAATTTTAAAACTTACTATTATTTAGAATATAAAAATTAAGCTAATTAAATTAAAAATTATCCATAGTTTTTAATAATTATTTTTTTCATAATCATTTAGAATTTAGAAATTAAACTAATAAAAGTAAAAATTACCCATAGTATTCAATAATTATTTTTTTAATAAAAACAACAAAAAAATTATGAAATATATCAAACAAAT
Organism: Mallotus nudiflorus; assembly: GCA_947683625.1. Lineage (NCBI taxonomy): Eukaryota > Viridiplantae > Streptophyta > Magnoliopsida > Malpighiales > Euphorbiaceae > Mallotus > Mallotus nudiflorus. The sequence continues at coordinate 9,368,037 of CANTUR010000207.1, forward strand.
AATTATTTTTATTATTGATATTGATAAAAGTAAAAATTCTATTTATGGCCTTAACTTTATTATTATTATTAATGGAAAAACTGAAAAAACAACAAAGATCAACAATTGCAATTTTTGCTGATTTTTGTTATTTTTTTGTTGATGTTTGTTGATTTTTGTTAAAAATATAAAAAAAAATAACAACAAAAAATAATAAAAAATTATGAAATATACCAAAAAAAAATTATTATCATTAATACTAATAAAAGGGAACATTTTATTTATAACCTTAATTTTATTATTAATAATGAAAAAATAATTGAAAAATAATAAAAACAAACAACAATCAACAACTATAAAATTTTGTTGATTTTTTTTTTGGGTTTTTTTTTTTTGTTGATGTTACAAATACATCATAAGAATTATAAAGTTTTTACATATTGATGATCAATAAGTATCAAATAATTTTTTTATTTAAAAAATTTATTAGACATTTTAATAAGAAAATTAAAGTAAAAAAAAATAAAATCCTTATTCTTTAACAATATAAAATGAGAAAATTTTATTTATTTATTGTTGTTACAAATTTTGAAATTATTTATTACTTGGTTTAACAACAATTGAAAGATATTTAGTTCATAAATATTAATTTGAAAAAAAAGTCTTAAGATTTAAAAATATATAGTAAAAAATAAATTGAGAATAAAATAAAGATCGTACCTTAAAATAAAAAAAAAAGTTGAGAAAAAAATAAGAACACGGTAGAAAAAATGTTGAGAAAAAAATATAAATATAGTACCATAAAAATTGAAAAAATGTTTAGTAAAAAAAATTGAGAAAAAAAAAAGGAAGACAGTGGAAAAGAATTTTAGAAAAATAAAAGTTGAGAAAAAAATATGAAGACAGTAAAAAAAATATTGAGGAAAAAAAATAAAGGTAGTACCATAAAAATAAAAAAAATGTTTAGCAAAAAAAATTTGAGAAAAAGAAAAAGGAAGACAATAGAAAAAAAATTTTAGAGGCAAAAAAAAACATTGAGAAAAAATAAATGAAAACAGTATAAAACAAAAAAATGTTAAAAAAAAAAGAACAAATAAAACGTTAAGGAAAAAATAGTTGAAAAATCAATAAAAAAGAAAAAAAATAACCTTAAAAATAAGAGTGACAAGAAGATTGGTTTATATTTGAAATAAAAAAATTAGAAAATTTAGATTTGAAAGTTTTTTTGGTCAACAACATTTTTCAAATTTTTTAATTTTTGGTATATTTATATAAAGAAACCCAAGGTTTTAGAATGGTTGATTTTAGAGTTTGGCCACTTATAGAGAGGTGTTTAGGAAATTCAAAAGTTTTGAATTTCTGAAATGATCTACTTCAAAAATTTGTTACAAACAAACGGAGATAAATTGGGATAAGGTACAAACTGGAATCTTAACTTTACCTTAAAGTTTATATTTGATTTTAATTTTTTTTGCCATAATTAGACTTTAATTTTTAAAAATTAGATTATATTGGACCTTTCTTTAAAAAATTGTTGCAATTATATCCTAAAAATCAAATAAAAAATTTAACTTTAACATTAATCAATAAAAATTAGTTTGAATAATAGTGAGAATAGATGAAATTATTTTTAAAATATAAATTTATGAATTTTTAAAAATTTTTAAGTTTATAAAAATAATTTCTTAATTTTTTTGAAAAATAATAAAAGTTAAAATAATTTTTATAGATTTAAACATTTTTAAAAATTTTAAAATTTTGTAATCAAACTATATACATTTAATTAAAAAAAAAAAGAATTAAAAATTTTCTATCCACTGAATAATTTGTTAAAAAATTTTAAAATTTTTAAAATTTTTATAAATTTAAAAACCTTTTAAAATATATTATGTGTATACAAAAAATTTAATTCTTTTTTCTTAAATATATATTGCTTGATTCTAAAATTTTAAAAAATTTTAGATCTAAAAAAAATATTTTAAATTTTAAAAAATATAAAATATATTTCTATAAAATTAAAGATTTTTTTTAGAAATTTAAAAACTTCATAAATATTTATTTCAAAAGTAATTTCATCAAGTTGCATTGTTATTCAAGCTAATTTTTTTTAATTAATATTAAAATTAAACTTTTTTTTTTTATTTTTAGTACTTAGTTGCAACATTCTTTGAAAAATGGTCCGATATAATTCAATTTATAAAGATCAAGATTCAATTGGGATAAAAAAATCATTAAGATAAAATATATACCTCATGTAAAGTTGAGGGTTGAATTTGTACCTTGTCCGAAGATAAATTTTTAAATTTACAATTTTTGATATTTAAAGTAGATCCTAGTATTTTTAACTCCCAAACCATATTTATCCTTACTGCCCTTCTTTAACTAATTCACTAGAACTGAATTGAATTGAATTCTCACAAATATTTTTATTCATAATAAGAAAATGCAATTAAATTAATATTATTTTTATACCACCACATGATACATTCTAATACCACATTAGATACGGGATTTAATTTTTTATTGCACTTTCCAGTTGGCATTAGCCTAAAAAATTTGAATTGTTGAGGATCCTTACTCTTCCATTTACTTAGTTTACTAGTTAGAATTGAACTAACTTTTACATTTAAAAGCAATATGGAACAATGTCGTTTCTTTAAGAAATGTGAAAGGATTCATATAATAGATATGGTTAATTAGTGAAACATTGGCTATAGTCTCATACAACATGATGACAATCCTAATGCAACAAGGATTCCTAATCCAATAAAGATTCAAGATCCTTTGACTTATAATGTTGGTCCAATCATAAGGGCACGTGCTAAGAAGATGAAGGAAGCATTACATATGCTAATTCAAAGAATTTGGGCTAAAAGTACAAATCTGAATCAATCTGATCCATTTGAAGCACATGGAATTAATTCTGGTCAAAAGCATATTCATTTGGTAGAAATTGAAGATTAAAGCCCAAGATGAAGCCCAACTATATGTTAGCCAAAGGAGTAATTATTCATGTTGCAAGGCTCAAGATGAAGCCCAACTATATGTTATTTATTCCATTTAGTATTAAAAACAAATTTGGTTATGTTCCTTATCCAAATTGTTTTAGAAGTATTTGTTTTTAGTTAGAATTACTTTTCTTTAGCTTAGTTGGCAAGCAAAATAATTCCTTACCTTTAAAGATTTATTTTCTTATCATCTAGGGATTTATTATCCTTATCTTTTAATGATTTGTTTTAGTCTAGGTTTAGGATTAATAATTCTTATAAATAGCTTATATTGTAGCCTATTTTGGCATCTTTTTCATCAATCAAAAAAAGTGACGAATTTTTGCTTCAAATTACTTGGAGTTTTATTCTTTGAACTTTCTAAATAAAATAGGTTGTTTAATAGTTCACTTGTCTTATCAATTAGAATATCCATATCTAATTGTGGCGACTTCTTGATAGCTAGAGTTCTTAATTGTTAGATAATTAAGGGTTCTAGTTTCCACCCAACTTGTTTCTTGGACGATCTAAGGTGTGGGTAACAATAGATTGTTGCGGGTTTTTGTTAGATAAACTCAGTTCACATCAGTTTGGTATCATAGTTTTGGCTCTAAGAATCAGGTTACGTATCCTTTTTTTTTCATTCATTTATCATTCTTTGTGTTTCTTCTTCTACTCCTTCTCATTAGCTTCATCAACATTCTTGTTTGTTCATTATCTTTTACTTTATTTTATTCAAAATTCATTTTTTTTACATAATTCTTTGTCATCTTTAATTTCATTTAGTTGTTTCTTTAAAGTCTTGCATCAAGTTTCGGCCAAAAAAAAAAAAGAATAGAAAAGACAAGAATAATTTGGTCGTTTCTTTAAAGTTCTTGCAAGTCTTCTTGAAAATCTTTGACTTTCTTAATTATTTTCTTGAAAATTCTTGAACCAATTCATTGGAATCTTGAAGTTTCTTTAAGTTCAAGTTCAAATCTTGATCCAAGATCATAAATCTTGAAATTTTAAGTTACAAATTCATTTTTTCTTGGGTTTCTTTTGTGCAAATTCATTTTTCCCTTATTTTTTTAGGATATCTTTATGGTTAAGATTAAATCTTAAGAATATTACATCTTTATCTTGCTAGATTTAGTCATATCTTGTTTTGTCCTAATCCTTATCTTATCCTAAAGCTTTTCCTTGTCCTAAAGGGATTAAACAACTCCTTTCCTTATCTAAGTCTTCTTTTCCTTATCTATAACTCTTTTGTCTTATCTAGAACTCCTTTTCCTTATCTGTAACTCATTTGTCTTATCTAGAACTTATTTTCCTTATCTATAACTTATTTGTCTTATCTAAAACTCCTTTTCCTTTCCTATTAGGGTTAAATTCATTTTTTTTATTCATTTTTTTTTTTTTGCAAATTAAGCCTAATTTCCTTGTTTTAAGTTACCAAAATTTACCAAATTCATTCAATTGATAGGCCATTGTGAATTCTAAAAATTTATATTGTTTAGTTAAGAAGTAGAAGGTAAAACTCCTAATTAGGTTAAAATAGAGTGTGTGAGTGAGTTCAATAGAGTGTCCAAACACTAAATTGAGTAAAACACGTGAGGGAGTGTTAGAATTTTATTTTACTAACTTTTCTTGTAGGTTTGAACATAGTAAAGCATGGATGATCCCAAATTTAAATTGTTTGTTAAGGCTATGCAACAAACAATGGAGGATGTAAGGAAGCGACTTGAGAGGCTAGAAACGAGTTCCCCTTCATAGAGCAAAGAAAGGAGTACCAAACGAAGCTTAGAAGAGGATTTTGATGAGGGAAGTGAAGAAAACACCTCAACAAGACTAAATAAGGACATCAATAAAGACAATAACATAGGAACCATCAAAATGAAGATTCCTAGCTTTTAAGGCAAGAGCGATCCTGAAGCATACTTAGAGTAGGAAAAGAAGGTTAATCGTGTCTTCGAGTGCCATAACTATAATGAGGAGAAAAAAGTGAAGCTATTCGTAGTTGAGTTCACTGATTATGCAAGTGTTTAGTGGGATCAACTAGTTATAAGTCGGAGAAGAAATGAAGAACATGATGTTTCTACCTGGGATGAGATGAAGGTAATCATGTGCAAGCAATTTATCCCATAACATTACTATCGTGAACTATATAATGGTTTGCAACGACTTGTGCAAGGTTCTAAAAGTGTGGAACATTATTATCAAGAGATGGAGATGGCTATGATTAAGGCTAATGTGATTGAAGATAGAGAGGCCACTATGGCTAGGTTTCTCCATGGTTTGAATCGTGACATTGCTAACCTTATTGAACTACACCATTATATTGAATTAGATGACATGCTACATATGGCTATCAAGGTAGAGAAGCAATTAAGGGCTAGAAGTAAGACTAATTTGAATTCCTCTACCCAATGGAAGTTGAATTGGAAGGGCAATGAAAAGAGTAGTACTTCATCAAACTTCAAACCAAAGGGCGATTAAGGGAGCAAGAAGGTAGACTTGGGAAACAATAAATTTGTGCCTAAAAGTGGCAATCCTAACTTTAGAACACGTGATCTCAAGTGTTTTAGGTGTTTAGGCTTTGGTCATAAGGCTGCCCAATGTCCAAACGCAAAGGTGATGGTTGCTTTAGCCAATGGCAAAATTGAAAGTAAGGATGAATATGAAGATATAAGTGACATGCCACCACTTGAGGATGCATCTAATGATGAAGGAGAGGAGATGGAACCCTTAAATGGATCATTATTCACTCTTGTCACAAGGCGTGCACTTAACATGCAAGCTAAGCAAGAAGATGTACAACGCGAAAACATCTTCCATACTAGGTGTTTAATTGATAATAAATTATGTAGTATAATTATTGATGGTGGTAGTTGTACTAATGTTGTTAATGTTGGTCTAGTTGATAAGTTAGGCTTAAAAATAACTAAACATCCTAGGCCTTATAGATTACAATGGCTGAATGATTATAGGGATATTAAGGTTACTAGGCAAGCAATGATAGCATTTTCTATTAGGCGATATCATGATAAAGTATTATGTGATGTAGTTCCTATGCAAGTTAGTCACATACTATTAGAACACCCTTGGCAATATGATAGGTGAGCTAAGCATGATGGTTTTACTAATAAATATTCTTTTGTTATGAACAATAAGCCTATTACTCTTGTTCCTTTAACTCCAAAGCAAGTTTTTAAAGATTAAAAAATTTTAAGTGAGCGTGAGAGTGAGAGTGCACATGAAAAAGAAAAGGCGCACAAGCAAAAGGAGAGTTATGAGAAAAGCCTAAAGAGGTGTGAGAAACGAGTGGAAAAAGGTGAGAAAGAGGGGATGCACAGAAAGAACGAGTATGATGCGCATGCAAAAGGAGAGCTAAGTGTGCAAAGAGTGGAAAGAAAAGAGGTAAAAGGTAATTTCTATGCTAGAGAGGGTGATGTACGAAAGGATTTATTAATTAGGCAGCCTCTACTTGTACTTTTGTACAGAGGTGCCTATTTTTCCACTAACCCTAATCTTTCTTCTTTGCTTAGTTCTTTTCAAACTCTTTTACAGGAATATGAAGACTTGTTCCCCGAAGAGATGCCAAAGGGTTTGCCTCCATTAAGAGGAATTGAGCATCAAATTGATTTCATTCCTGGTGCACAAATACCTAATAGACTAGCTTATAGAAGTAATCATGAAGAAACTAAGGAGATGCAACATCAGGTTAAAGAGTTATTATCCAAGGGATTGATTAGGGAAAGTATGAGTCCATGCGCTGTTCCTGTTCTATTAGTGCCTAAAAAGGATGGATCTTGGCAAATGTGCATTGATTGTCGTGCTATAAACAAAATTACAGTTAAGTATCACCACCCTATTCCTTATTTAGATGATATGTTAGATGAATTGCATGGTTCTTCTATATTCTCTAAAATTGATTTAAAGTCTAGTTATCATCAAATTAGAATGAAAGTAGGGGATGAATGGAAAACTGCCTTTAAAACTAAATATGGTCTATATGAATGGTTAGTTATGCCTTTTGGTTTAACTAATGCACCTAGTACTTTCATGCATTTAATGAACCATGTTTTGCGTGATTTTATGGGTAAGTTTGTGGTTGTGTATTTTGATGATATTCTTATATATAACAAGTCATTATATGAGCATATTACGCATATGCAATTAGTTTTTGAAATTTTTTGTTCAAAGAACAATTGTATGCTAACCTTGCTAAGTGTAGTTTTTGTACACCTAAAGTTGTGTTTTTAGGTTTTGTTATTAGTTCTAACGGAATTGAGGTAGATAGTGAGAAGGTCAAGGCTATTGAATCATGGCCTACACCTAAGAATGTTGGGGATGTTAGATCTTTTCATGGCTTAGCTAGTTTCTATAGGAGATTTATTAAGGATTTTTCTAGCATAGTCGCACCACTCACATAAGTAATTAAAAAAAATGTAGGTTTTAAGTGGGGAAATGATCAAGAAAAGGCATTTAATGTGCTTAAATTTAAGTTAACTAATGCACCTTTGCTTGTTTTACCTAACTTTGATAAGACTTTTGAGATTGAATGTGATGCTTCTGGAGTTGGCATTGGAGCTGTTTTGATGCAAGAAGGAAGGCTTATCGCTTATTTTAGTGAAAAGCTTAATGAAGCAGCTCTAAACTACCCAACATATGATTAAGAGATGTATGCATTAGTTAGGGCATTTGAAACATGGCAACACTATCTTTTACCTAAGGAGTTTGTAATTCACACTGATCATGAAAGTTTAAAGCATTTGAAAGGACAAAATAAGCTTAATAAGAGGCATGCTAATGGAGTGAATTCATAGAGTCCTTTCCATATGTCATCAAGTACAAACAAGGAAAAGAGAACATAGTGGTTGATGCATTATCTCGAAGGTATGCACTTCTTTCTACTTTAGATGCTAAATTACTTAGTTTTGAGCATGTTAAAGAATTATATGTGAATGATCAAGATTTTAGCAATATGTTTAATGCATGTGAAAAGGGTGCATTTGGTAAGTTTTATAGGTACAATGGGTTTTTATTTAAAGAAAATAAATTGTGTGCCTCAAAGTTCCATGCGTAAATTACTTGTTAAAGAAGCACATGAAGAGGGTTTAATAGGACACTTTAGAATAGCTAAAACTTTAGATGTTTTGCATGAGCATTTCTTTTGGCCTAAAATGAAGAATGAGGTTGAAAAATATTGTGCTAAGTGCATTACATGTTTGCAAGCTAAACCTCATGGTTTGTATATGCCTTTGCCTGTTCTTATGTCACCTTGGGTTGATATATCTATGGATTTTGTTCTTGGTTTACCTAGGTCTAGGCATGGCCATAATAGTATTTATATTGTTGTTGATAGGTTTAGTAAGATGGCGCATTTTATTGCATGTCATAAAACTGATGATGCAACACATATTGCTAACTTATTCTTTAAAGAAATAATACGTTTGCATGGGATACCTAGATCTATTATTAGTGATAGGGATTCTAAGTTCTTATCTCACTTTTGGAAGACTTTATGGGTAAAATTAGGAACTAAGTTATTGTTTTCTACTACTTATCACCTACAAATTGATGGTCAAACAAAGGTTGTGAATAGAACATTAGGACAGTTATTGCTTGCTATTATCAAAAAGAATTTGAAATCATAGGAAGAATGTTTACCTCATGTAGAGTTTGCATATAATAGGAGTGTGCATTCATCTATGCATTATTCACCTTTTGAGATTGTTTATGGGTTTAATCCATTGAGACCATTAGATTTATCTCCATTACCTATGCATGAATATTCTAATCTTGATGGTGCAAAGAAGGCAGAATTTGTTAAACAATTTCATGAGAAGGTTAGGCAAAACATTGAGAAAAGGAATGCACAAATAGCAAATCAATACAACAAAGGGTGAAAACAAGTTATGTTTGAGCTTAGCGATTAGATTTGGTTACATATGCGCAAGGAGATGTTTCCCTCCCATAGGCGTTCAAAGCTTAATTCGCGGAGAGATGGACCATTTCAAGTAGTTGCACAGATTAGTGACAACGCATATAAGCTTGATCTACCTGGTGAGTATAATGTTATTGCTACTTTTAATATTACTGATTTGAGTCCTTTTGATTTTGAAGGTGCTGATTCGAGGACGAATACATTTGAGGAAAGGGGGAATGATGACAATCCTAATGCAACAAGGATTCCTAATCCAACAAAGATTCAAGATCCTTTGACTTATAATGGTGGTCCAATCACAAGGGCACGTGCTAAGAAGATGAAGGAAGCATTATATATGCTAATTCAAAGAATTTGGGCTCAAAGTACAAATCTGAATCAATCTGATCCATTTGAAGCACATGAAATTAATTCTGGTCAAAAGCATATTCATTTGGTAGAAATTGAAGATTAAAGCCCAAGATGAAGCCCAACTATATGTTAGCCAAAGGAGTAATTATTCATGTTGCAAGGCCCAAGATGAAGCCCAACTATATATTATTTAGTCCATTTAGTATTAAAAATGAATTTGGTTGTGTTCCTTATCCAAATTGTTTTAGAAGTATTTGTTTTTAGTTAGAATTACTTTTCTTTAGCTTAGTTGGCAAGTAAAATAAGTCCTTACCTTTAAGGATTTGTTTTCTTATCATCTAGGGATTTAATATCCTTATTTTTTAATGATTTGTTTTAGTCTAGGTTTAGGATTAATAATTCTTATAAATAGCTTATATTGTAGCCTATTTTGGCATCTTTTTCATCAATCAAAAAAAGTGGCAATATTTTGCTTCAAATTACTTGGAGTTTTATTTTTCGAACTTTCTAAACAAAATAGGTTGTTTGATAGTTCACTTGTCTTATCAATTAGAACATCCATATCTAATTGTGGCAACTTCCTGATAGCTAGAGTTCTTAATTGTTAGATAATTAAGGGTTCTAGTTTCCACCCAACTTGTTTCTTGGACGATCTAAGATGTGGGTAACAATAGATTGTTGCGGGTTTTTTTTGTTAGATAAACTCAGTTCACATCACAACAGTTGTCGTTTTCAAAGCTTTTTGTGAGACTTGGTAATTCAGTTGTTGCTATTCAGCTGGTCCTTAACTTTATTGGTAGTTGGTTAATTGGGAGAAATATTTTTTCATTTTGGAGGCATGGAAAGATGCATGTGTATCTACTTTCAGAAAATTGTAAGCTTTAAGATTGAGCTTTGAGGTTAATATCTTATTTAGTGTTATGCATGGGTTGGAGATTTTTCGAATGAATTTGCAAGTTAAAGAATAAAAAAAACTTTGTGGATCAGATCTTGAAAATTTAAATTTCCAATCCTGGATTGCTCCAAATTTTGAAGCAATTCATAATGGAGATTCTAAAATATATTTAAAATCAATATTTAACAAATTTATAATAAGGAAATGTGTATTTTTATATCATATTATATATATTATATATAGTAATAGTACTATTTTTTATAAATTTTATTTTTATGTTTTATTTTAATATTTATATTTTAATAATTTTATAATTTGAGCATAAAAAGTAAGTTGAATCTATATTTTATTGTAAAAATTTTATCTATAAATTTAAATTTTATTTATGATATAAAATATATACTGAAAAATTAACTTTAAAAAGATTTTTAATTAGTAACTGTATTCATTTCATTTCAAACAATTAATTTGTATTATCACATATTACACGTTAAGTTAACACTTTAATAGTAGATTGTCTAGGTTTATGATAGTGATTTTTCCTCAATCAGTTAAATTTTTGGTATTTGATGAGATTCTCAAATCAGAAGCTGATAACTATTTTTACTCAAAATAGTTAGGAAGTTTATTAGCTCTATTTTAGAGCTTTTTTCCATTAGCTGATAGCTAATTAAATTTATTTTATATTTAAACTAAATTACTTTTATTAAAAATAATTAATAACAACTAGCTTATTTTTAAATTAAATGTAGATAATTAATTTTTTACAATTTATAATAAAATTAGTATTATTTTAAAATACAGCTAGCCATTGAATAATTATAATATTTATATCTATAATATTTAAAATATATATATATTAAGAAGATTTACATTTTAACATTAATTTTTAAATAGTTTATATTAATAATTTTAATAATAAATAAGTAAAAATGATAAATTATTATATATTACTATATACCTTTTATATAATTTACATAATTAGAAAAAAAATATTATCACATTATATTTAAAAATAACTAGTCATTCATCCGCGAGTTGCACGGACTGTAATTAATACATATTTAAATAAATACATTGCAGACATCAAATTAAAAAAATAATAGTTAAAATAAATATTTAAATACAATTGAAAATTATTATAACTGTAAAAATATCATTAAATTTTAATTTTTTTAAGGAAAAATGATCAAATCTATCATGAACTTTGGTTCAGTATTTTCAATTATATATTATTCTCAAAGTTATATCAATTTGGCTATTCAATTTTGTAAATTGTATAAATTTTATCCTATTTTAATTTAAGGTTCTAAATGTATTTTAAAAATTACTTTTAGATTTTTATAAAAATAAATATATTTATTAAAATCTTTTTCTCTTATTTTTTAAAAAAATAAAATAAAAAAATATTTTCAAATGTTAATCTTATTACTTTCAAAATAACCTTAAAATTTAATTTTGAAATATTTTCATAAAATTAATTTTTTTACTTTATCTTATATGTGAAAGTTTTCATATTTTGCTTTTTCTAAAATTTATTTCTCAACTGTCAATTATATTATTTAAAAATTTTCTAATAAAAATTGAACACAAATACGAAATTATTTTTAATAATAATTTTTTTGAATTATTTTCTAAAGATTGAAAAAAAAAAAAACTAGTGTGTCAGGTATCATCTACAAGCAACATCAACATGTAAAAATCCTGAAACCAAATGCTGAAAAGTTTACCCCGTTGCTTATGAAACCCATCTGGCTAATCTAGCTGCTTTCAACAAAGCACTTTCCACTGTTCCACCTCTCAAATCCATATCCAAAATCTCCAATTTGCTCCATTGTATCGGATGGGTCTACTCGACAAAACAAATAGTATAACAATTTGGCCAAGTGTACTTTTGCATTCCAGAATCTTCACAAGCTCACCCAAGCATAATTTCATGTTAATATGAAGATACTCATAAATGATCCCTCAATTCCATTTAAAAGGGGTGATGAAATCTCAGCCCCTTTCTCCAGTTCATAATCAATAAAAGTTATAATTCTTTTTCTGTCAAGGCAGCATAAGGATGACTAACAAAATTATCCCGTAAATCCATACCTCTGCAACTAATAAACACATCATACTTCCTTTGTATAGGTATTACAAGCGCAGGCGAAGAAGCAGCCATGTTGAAAATCCACACCAGAAAATCTATCAAAAATAATAAAAGCAATGGAAATTTTAATTTTTTTTTTATTTTTTTTTTTCAAAAACAATGGAAAAATTTTCAATCTTTAGAAAATATTTTAAAAAAATTATTATTAAAAATGATTTTTTGTATTTGTGTTCAATCTTTATTAGAAAATTTTTAAATAATATAATTGAAAGTCGAGAAATAACTTTTAGAAAAATTAAAAGATGAAGAATTTTGTATATAAAATAATGTAAAAAATTAATTTTATGAAAATATTTTAAAATTAAATTTTGAAGTTATTTTGAAAGTAGTAAATTTAAAAATTTGAAAATATTCTTTCACATTTTTTTTTTGTTAAAAAATAAGAGAAAAAAATTTTAATAAATAAATTTATTTTATAAGGATTTAAAATTAATTTTTAAAATTCATTTAGAACCTTATATTAAAATAGGACAAAATTGATATTGTAATAATCCAAATTTTTTAATAATAATTTATGATTATTATTATTATTATTATTATTATTGCTGTTGTTGTTATTATTATTATTATTATTATAAAAAAAAAAAAAAGGACCATGGGGAGATGGACATGTGGGTGTCCATTCCCACACAAAGGGAAAAAGACTGCTGCGGCATGAGGAAGAGAGAGCAGCGGGAGGATTTTATTTTTGGGTGGAAAAATTTCTTTTTAGTACTAAAACTTTTCTTTTCTTCTGTTAATTACCCAAACGACCTCCAATCTACCCCAAATTCGAACCATAGCTTCATCTCATCCTCTTCTATCCTCTCATATCTTCTATTTTGTGAGAAACCATCCTGAAATGCCCACAATTGAAGGAGATCAGTTGGCATTTTTTGGCTTGTTCTACTATTCCAATGGGTTTTCGATGACGCAATCACTTCCATTGCGATCCCCTCATCGTTAGAAGTCTATAGACATCGACCACGCATCTTATCTATATTAGTAGAATATTTGACAAATATTTTTAGGTAAATTTGGTTTATATTCTAATTTTGTTATTCAGTATATATTTTAGATTGTTTGAAGCTTTAGTTGTGTTCTAATAATTGTTAGGAATGTTTTAGTATATTTGTTTGGTCGGATATTGTACTTTCCGGTGAGAATTTGGTGGATCCCACTAGAATTTCCGATGAGTAACCAATACTGACCTGGAAATGATTGTGAGCTATTTTTAACAAATAGTACAAATTATGATGATCAATTTTTGTAAATAAGTTTAGTCTAATTCTTTACGGATTTTGATAAATAAATCTTGGAAAGTTTGCGATGAAAATTAATGAATTTTCATTTATATTAGTTAAATTGCTGAAGATAAATTCCTTTAGCTTCAAAAGTCTTATTTAGGATATTTCTAAGTCCTTTTTTTTTTTTTAAATTCCTTGGTTTTATAATTGTTCCGGAATTTTGGACAATTTTTATGAATTTCATTTATATACATAAGCTTGCTTTAAATAAATATTATTTATTTTAGAGAGTTTCGGAGCGGAAGCCGTCGCATTTGGGCAGCCGATGACACGTCGGCCGGCACGCTACACCTATGAGTTAATTTTATAAAATGTTTGTTGAGATTATTTATAAATAAGAATTTTATGAGATTAATATAAGAGTATTTATGATCATGAATTTTACCTTATACATGATTTATTTATTTGATTATGATTAAACATTTGACAAATATGCTTTAGTTCGTTTAATTTTATTTATTTTTATTTTATATTGTTCATATACTGTTTTGAAAGTAATGGTAGAACATACCACTTGGTGGGTGTCACCGAGACTATGTGCGCACCAATGTTGATATGTGTATTGGTTATCTTATGGATTGTGAGCCCTGGTTGAGTAAGACTCTATGGGCAAAATTATTAACTATGGATCTTGGTTGAGTAAGACTCTCTAGGCAGGTATATGTCTACTGGTTGGACCCTATTTGAGCTTGCTTTTTGAGTGCCGGTAAATAATTGATGTAAGAGACCGACTGTGGCTAGACCCTAATTGAGTGTGCTCTCTGGGACCGATAGTCATTTGGATTAAGAGAGCCAAAAGGCTAATAGAACTAAGGTTTAGGGTTCTACCATGATTTTCCATTAAAGTTTTTATTTATCATAAATATTATGTTTGCATGAGTTACTTTATTATAGGTTGAAGGGATTTATAATTATATACTTTCATGAAAGGTATTTTATAAAAATAATTTTGGGTAAAAATAAAAGACTTCTTTAAATAATTATCTATTTAAGGGATTTAAAGGTTTTAAAATAATTGTTTTAAAACCAACTTTCATTTTATAAAGTTAGTTCACTCAGTCAGGTTTGACCCCCTATCTTTCCAGGATCTCATAGTCAAACCGATTCTAGTCATTGTCTACGTCGGGTTTCGTCTTCTCTAGCCATTTTATGTAGGTTTATTTGATATAAGTATTGTGTATTTAAATTCTAGATACTGCAGTAGTTAGTTAAATGACTTATGTAATTTGTATTTGGGATTTGGTATTTTTATATACTATCTTGTATTGTGGATATCATTATGTTAAAGTTATATGTATTTGTGGAATTAGTGTGACTTATTGGAGTATTTGTAGAGTAGTATTGATGGGAAATTATTTTGGAAGTGTTATTTCTTTTCTACAAGTTGTGGTTTTATCCCAATACAGAGGAAACTCTATCGAATTTTCGTTAGAAACTTAATATTGATTTAATTTTATGGTGAAATTTTTCTTAAGGCTTACTACAGGTTTCGAAAGCTTCACGCTTTCTCATTCCCTAGTGCCACTCACGTGCCCTTTTTTGGGTTTGGGTCATGACAAAGTTAGTATCAAAGATTATAGTTAATTTTCTATTAATTTGGTCATTAGTGATTGTCTTTTTTTAGAACTACTGCAATAATTAAGTGGTAATAGTCAATTGATGTCATCATTGCTTATAGAATTCAGCATGTATGTTAGCACCCTTATTATGTCATGAATCTTGTTTCTCTATCTTTTCAAAATGAGGCCACCATAAAATGCTCCTATTGTAGATGTAGTGTATGATGATGGTGAGCAGTCCTTTTAGGATGAAGCTCCTCCCTTTATCCACAACATAGAGGAAGGGGTAAGCCTAGGGCAGTAGTACCTTATAGATAAGCGCAACAGTCGCTAGTAGAGCTAGCAACTCCTGAAGTGGATCTTGTAGCCTTTGTAGCTGAAATGGCATGAATAAATCAAGGTTTTGCTGCATTTAACTAAACTATGCCCTTGGTGCAATAGATGCTACAACAAAGGAACTAAAGGATGACAAATACTGATGCTCTTCTTCTATACTCTAGAGTTGGTAGAATTTCTTTTGATAGGAATGGAGATGCCTTGGACTTCATTAATGCCATTGAGTCCAAGACTAGAACTGGGTATATAGATTTGTAGAGAATCCTTATTATTGAGTTGTTAGTCCAAGCAACAGCCCAAGATTAGTTTATACAATCCATATAGCCTTATATGGACATTATCATATGGATTGAGTTCAAGGGTCGATTCATAAGGTATTTTTATTCACCTGCTATGAGGGATGCATTTAGATGTCAGTTGTTGCATATCAGTAGGGGAGACAAATCAGTTAAATTTTATATGAGGGAGTTTCTCATATTGTCATGTCATGTAGTGGACGTGATGGGAGATAGGCATAAACTAGTGAATTTGTATGTGACTGGGTTGATTGGCATATGTGGGGATACATATTGAGGATCACACTTTGGAGAGTGTTATTAATAAGGCTAGGTAGTTGGAGAGGTGACACATAAAGCATGGTACGATCTAAGAT
Organism: Mallotus nudiflorus; assembly: GCA_947683625.1. Taxonomy (NCBI): domain Eukaryota; kingdom Viridiplantae; phylum Streptophyta; class Magnoliopsida; order Malpighiales; family Euphorbiaceae; genus Mallotus; species Mallotus nudiflorus. The sequence continues at coordinate 9,384,166 of CANTUR010000207.1, forward strand.
CCATATATGAGTGGAGATGACAAGATAGCTAGTGTTTAGGGTACTCACCAGCAAATGTTTCAGTTTAGCAGTACTGGTGTGCAAATTGGTACCTCTCAGTAGCATAGAGGTCAAAGAGGACATAAATCTAAGAGACATAATCACAGACATGGTAGACCTATCAGATTTGGACCTAGAGCCAATAATAGTAGTAGTGGACAGAGTTCTGGGTACAGTAGTACAGGCTAAGGGTCCAGTGCATGTCCTAACTGTGGTCAAGTACATCAAGGCCCTTATCACCTACTTTTAGGAGCATGTTTAAGATGTGGGTAGGTTGGAAATTTTGCTACAGCTTGTCCATATTCTGGTTATCAACAAGCATACCCATAGGGTTCATCTGTTAAAGTTGCTTAGCCAGTATAATAGACTCCTGAATTTTATGCACTAGTGTATCCTTAGCAAAATGGTACTTAGTTTATGGTCTAGTAGGGCCATGGTACAAGAAGTAGGAATAGAGGGAGATCTAGTGGTAAAGGATTTATGCAGCCATCTACTTTATAGTAGGCAAGCCATGGACAAGTCATAGTGTTTACACTAACTCCTCAAGATGTTCAGGCATCCAATGCAATTGTGGCAGGTACTCTTTTGGTCAATTATTTTGATCCTAGAATTTTATTTAATCTTGGTGTACCGCATTATTTTGTATCTCTTATTTTTTCTTCGAGAATAGGATAACAATCATCTAAGTTATTAATTCCATTATCTATAGCAACTCCCCTCAATGATGAGTTAGAAACAGATATAATTTTTCCATCTTGTCTAGTATTGGTAGAAGGTAGAGAGTTATTAGTAGACTTAGTTTTATTAGAGGTGATTGATTTTGATGTAATTTTGGGAATGGATTAGTTAGCTCGACACTATGCTACTTTGGATTATCAAGCTTCAAAATTCCAAATAACATGGAATTTCAATTTAGAGGCGATAAGAGTTCAATGCCTCAAAATATCATTTCTATGATCACAACCAGAAAGATGCTTAGAAGGGGTTGTCAAGACTACTTGGTTGTGGTCAAAGATTTAAAAATAGATAAAGGAATAGTTGAAAAAGTGCCAGTTGTGTGTGAGTTTTCAGATGTCTTTCCTAAAGAATTACCAAGTTTGCCACCGAAAAGAGAGATCGAATTTTATGTTGATGTTGTACCTAGTACAAATCCTATCTTTATGCCACTTTATAGAATGGCACCTGTAGAATTAAAGGAGCTTAAGGAACAGTCATAAGAATTGCTTGATAAGGGTCCTTTGGGTGCTCCAGTATTATTAGTAAAGAAGAAAGATGGTAGCCTTCGACTTTGTATCGACTATAAACAATTGAACAAAGTTACCATTAAGAAAAAATATCCACTCACGAGGATTGATGATTTTTTTATCAACTTCAAAAAGCTCGTTATTTTTCCAAGATCAACTTAAGGTCAGGGTGTTATCAGTTGAGAGTCAGAAGTAGAAATATATCCAAGATTGCATTTCGGATAAGATATAGCCATTATGAATTCTTGATGATGTCCTTTGGGTTGACTAATGCCCCAACAGCCTTTATAGACTTGATGAATTAGGTGTTTAGGCCATTCTTGGACCATTTTATAATAGTTTTTATTAATGATATCTTAGTATGTTCCAAAAGTGAAGCGAAGCATGCTATATATTTGAGGATGGTGCTCCAGACTTTGAGAGAGCACTAGTTGTATGCCAAGTTCTCAAAGTGTGAGTTTTGGCTGGATCAAGTGGCATTCTTAGGCAATGTGGTACCTAAAGACAACATACAAGTGGATACCAAGAAGATTGAAGCCACTATATAATGGCCAAGACCCATAATAGCTAGTAATGGTGAGAGTATTTTGAGTTTGGGCACTAGATTATGTGTGTTAGATGTGGAAGAGTTGAGAAAAGGAAAGTATGGAAGAAGCACACTTTTCTTCTTATAGTGTTCATCTAGGTTCTACTAAGATGTATCATGATCTCAAAGATACATATTTGTAGAATGGAATGAAAAGAGATTTTCAAAATATGTATCCAAGTGTCTTACATGTTAGCAAGTAGAACATCCAAGGCCCTTAGGATTATTGTAACAGTTGCCTATTCTAGAGTGGAAATAGGATATGATTAGTATGGATTTTGTGATTGGATTACCTCATACAACTTAAGGCTCTAATGCTAATTAGGTGATAATTAATAGGTTAACCAAGTTAGCTCATTTTTTGCCAATTAAAATGACATATTCTACTAATAGATTAGCAAGGTTATACATTAATCAAATTATTTACCTCCATGGCGTACCAGAAAGTATAGTGTCTAATAGAGGAGCCACTTTTACTTCAGTCTTTTGGCAAGAGCTACATAAAGCATTAGGTACTAGTCTCAATTTTAGTACAATCTTTCATCCTCAAATGGATGGTTAGTCAGAAAGGACCATCTAGACACTAAAAGATATGTTGAGAATGTGTGATATACATTAGTGGTTAATGGGATTTGGACCTACCTTTGATTAAATTTGCATATAATGTAAGTATTTAGATTGCTCCTTATAAAGAATTATATGGTAGGAAGTGTAGCTCACCCCTGTGTTGGGAAGTTAGTAAGAGGCAATTAATAGGCCCAAAATTAGTGCAAGTGATTTCAGAGAAGATTTTTATCATCCAATAGAGATTGAGGGCAGCTTTTAGTTAAAAAGAAAGCTATTCAAATCCTAAGAGGAAGAATGTATCATTCTCTATAGGAGTCATGGTATTTCTTAAGGTGTCTCCATTAAAGGGAGTGATGAGATTTGGTAAGAAGGGCAAATTAGCTCCAAGGTATATAAGACCCTTTGAGATTCATTTAAGAGTTGGTGATGTGGCTTATAGACTTATATTGGCACTAGAGTTGTCATGTATTCATCCAGTATTCCATGTCTCAATGTTGAGGAGGTATGTCTCCGATCCTTCACATGTTCTTCAGCCACAAATAGTGGAGCTCAGTGAAGATTTGACATATGAGGAGTACCCAGTGGCGATCATAGACCGATAAGTTCACCAACTGTATACCAAAGAAATTCCTACAGTGAAGGTACTATAGAGTAACCATGTAGTGAAAGATTGTACTTGGAAGATGGAGGTCGATATGCAGAGCCGATACCCCTTTTTGTTTCAATATTGATGTACAATTCGAGGATGAATTTTTCTTAAAGGGGGAAGAATGTAATAACACAAGTTTTTGGTCGTCATCATCATCATCATCATCATCATCATCATCATCATCATTATTATTATTATTATTATTATTATTATTATTATTATTATTATTATTATTTTATAAAAAAAGGACCATGGGGAGATGGACACATGGGCATCCATCCCCATTAAAAGGGGAAAGTGGTTTGTAGCGGCATAAGGAAGAGAGAGCAGCGGGAGGATTTTATTTTTGGATGGAAAAATTTCCTTTTAGTACCGAAACTGTTTTTTTCTCCCATTAACCACCCAAACAACCTCTAATCAATCCCAAATTTGAACCATAGCTTTATCTCATCCTCTCCTACCTTTCCATAGCTTTTATTTTATAAGAAACCATCCAAAAATGCCCAAAATTGAAGGAGATCTATCATATTTTCATTATTTTCTACAGTTCTGGTGGGTTTTTGCTAACGTGGTCACTTCCATTGCGATCCTCTCATCACCAAGAGTCTATAGGTACTGACCATGCATTTGATCTATGCATTCTGATTTTGTTATTCAATATATATTTTGGATTGTTTGAAACTTTAGTTGTGTCCTATTAATTGTTAGGAATGTTTTGGTATAATTGTTTGGCTGGATATTGTACTTTCCGGTGAGAATTTGGTAAGTTCCACTTGAATTTCCAGTGAGTGAATAGTACTGACCCAAAAATGATTATAAGCTATTTTTAATAAATAGTATAAATTGTGATGATCAATTTTCCTATATAAAGTTTAGTCTAATTCTTTATAGATTTTAAGAAACAAATATTAAAAAAGTTTATGATGAAAATTAATTAATTTCCATTTATATTTGTTAAATTGTCAGAGATAAATTCCTTTAGCTTCAAAAGTCATATTTAGGATATTTCTATATCCATTTTAAAAATTCCTTAGTTTTAATAAATTTTCCAGAATTTTGAAGAATTTTGAAGAATTTTATTTGTATACATAATTATAATTTAAATAATATTATTTATGTTAGAGAGTTCCGGAGCAGAAGGCATCAAATTTGGGCAACCGACGACACGTCTATCGGCACACTCCATCTATGAGTTAATTTTATAAAATATTTGTTGATATTATTTATAAATAAGAATTTTATGAGATTAATATAAGTTTATTTATGATCATAAGTTTTACCTTACACATAATTCATTTATTTGATTATGATTAAGCATTTGACGAATATGCTTAGTTGGTTTCATTTAAATTAATTTTTATTTTATATTGTTTCATATATTGTTTTGAAAGTAATTGTAGAACATGTCACCTAGTGGGTGTCACCAGGACTGTGTGCGCACCAGTGTTGATATGTGTATTAGTTATTTTATGAATTGTGAGCATAGTTGAGTAAAACTCTCTAGGCAAAAGTATTAATTATGGGCCTTGGTTGAGTAAGACTCTCTCGATAGGTATATGTCTACTGGTTGGACCCTAGTTGAGCTTACTCTCTAGATGTCGGTAAATAATTAGTGTAAGAGACCAATTGTGGCTGAACCTTGGTTGAGTGTGCTCTCTGGGACCAATAGTCATTTGGATTAAGAGAGCCAATAGGCTAGTAGAACTGACGTTTAAAGTTCTACCATGATTTTCCATTAAAGGTTTTATTTATCATAAATATTATGTTTGCATGAGTTACTTTATTATAAGATTTTCCGAGCTAGAACAGTTCATGAACAGTCACCCAAACCCGAAAAAATCATAAAAATTATTAAAAATCTTCATTAGCTATATTTCAACCTGAATTACAATTTATCTCAAATCAACTATGCCTAATTAAATCAAATTCAAACTTAATTTCACAAATTAATCAAAACTAACCTAAACACAAATTCACAAAATTGAGGGACTTACCGGAGTTGAAATCCAAAATTGATTGAGCGCTTAAGAAGCCTAGAGGACAAGCTTTTGTTTGAGACTAACGGTAAGCTCAGAGGTCACCGAAAATGTCTCCAGCAAGCCCAAGGGCAAAACGTTTACCGAGAGAAAAAGAGAAAGGAAGAATAAATGATGGCGCGCCGGGAAGAGGAAAGAGCTGCTGGTGGCAGCGCTGGCTGGTAGTGAGGTTAGGCTGTGGTTGGTGGTGGTGTTGGGTGGAAGGGAAGAGAAAGAGGAAGAAAAGGAAACAAAAGAAAACAAAAGAAAAGAAAAGAAAATAAGAAGAAAAAGAAGAAGGGATGGGGGGTTTTGGTACTACACGATTTTTTTTCTTAACTGTTTTTTTAAACTTTACAATATAATATTTATTAAAAGTACAATTTAAATTAATATTTTTAAATTAAAGTATCTACTCTCATAAGTCATATACACCAATAAATATATATAATAAAATATTCTAATAATCAATATTTTTATTAATACACTCACAAATATTAATAATTATTAAAACACTTATAAATTACTTAATTAACACCAATTGAATAAAATTATAATTAAACTTAATAATCCACATAATATATTAAAAATATATTCTAATAATTATTAAATGCATTAAAGTATTCCAAATACACTAATTAAATAAAATATTAACTAAATATTAAGTGAGTATATGTATAATAATCTTATGAATAATTGAATAATAATTAACACTAATAAATTCCAAAAAATTTAATTTAACACTAACTAACTAAAATAATAATTAAAACTCAATAATTCCTCCCAAATATTTATACACATACTCACTTAAATAATTACTTAACAATAAATTCCATAGAAATAATATTTAATTCAATAATCAAAATACGGGTTATAACAATCTTCCCCCCTTACAATAATTTGTCCTCGAATTTTAAATAAAAAGAACTAAATATAAGAATTCACCGAGGAAAGGGGTAGGGGTAAGCCACTTGCATCTCAGCCTCAGTCTCCCATGTGTGCTTCTCCATGTCGTTGTTCCTCCACAACACTTTGACTATCAGAATTTTCTTTGAACGCAACTAGTGAACTTGACGGTCAACAATCACAATCAGTTCTTTCTCGTACATCAAATCTTCATTTACTTCCACACTCTGGGCTATAACACGTGCGAAGGGTTTGAAATGTATTTCCTGAGCATTGAGACATGGAACACTGGATGCACTTGAAATAAATTTAAAGGTAAAGCCAATCGATATGCAACCATGCCAACTCTCTCTAAAACCTTAAAGTACCTTATATATCTCAGTGTCAACTCTCCTTTCTTATATCATCCTCACGGTCACCATCAACTAGCTAATATGCTCAAGCATAACTCAACTTATACAATTTATTAATAATCATCACCTATTTTCCTCAAACTCCATGTTTTCAATTATCAATACTAATAGCCTCTCCTCATTGTTCTTCTTGCTACTGCATACTATATTAATTTCCTTGTTTATTCCTCCCAATGACCCTATTTCTATACACCAAGACACATTTAATATTTGTTTCATAACTATACTTACATCCACTAATCATCCAAATCTTATAATAGATTTTTCAGTATATATCACAAATTATAATTTGCTAAACTAGTAATTCACCATATAATAACCATAAAGTTTTAATGCTTCCTATTGTCAGTAAAATCCATCAAACTTATACTTATTACTTATCAATCTAAATATTCAATTCATCACCAATCCGTAGTCTAATTACAGATTTGTCTATCTCACTTTCACTATGCTAATTTGATGTACTACTTTATATATTCAGCTTATCACTCTCAAGGTAACTAGCATAGCTTAAATGATACAATCTCAGCTCGAACTTAAGGCTTTCACTTAATCTTTGAAGTTATGTACTTATTTCCTATAATTTCAACAGTTAAATCCTTAAGTTTGCTTTTCTTATAATTGCACCTTTAGTTTTCTTAAACTAAAACAATTCTAATTAAAATTTTAAATTTGAATTCTATCTTTTTATTCCTCACATTTACTTATACAATCACTATCTTGTTGTATAACACCTAATATAATTTATAAATTATGCACATACTATCGTATATTAAATTTTCTTACCTACTAAATTTATATGATTAACACTTACCCATAATGCTAGTGTTATATCATTATAGAGTTGCACTCAATAATATATATATATATATATATATATATATATATATATATATATATATATATATATATATATATTCAAGTCTCTTTTATACATTTCATATATATATTCAAGTCTCTTTTATACATTTCACTTTATTATCATTAATTTTCATATCAACTTTTAAGATCAACCTCAACACAAATAATATGAAAAAACTTATATCACTATGATTATCTTAATTGTAAACTAAATTATTAATTAGCTATACCTTTAAAAACTTATCATTGTCGATAACTTATTAGCTAAATATGCTAACTTCCATAAAATTTCAATAGGTTTACCATCAAAGTATTAATTGATTATCTCATATCCTCAAAGTTTTTTTTTATTCCTTATTCCAGGGTGTTCTTGTCATATCATCTCTTAATTAACTAAATATCAAATTTAAGCTTACCTACACATTTATTTTCTATCCAGCCTTTCTCATATTTGCATTTTTTTTATTGGAGTAAATCTCCTCCAAACACTTACATAATTTCTCATAAAGTATCATTTCATTAGTTGATTTGTAATTCGATCTTCATAATTGTTATAATTCAACTTTATATCATAAAATGCAATAATCAGCCTATTATACTATTGAATATAAATTTCATCATCTATATAAAGTTCCAATAAAATTATCAATATCTACAATGTCCATAAACTATATTCAAATCCTAAACCCTTATATTTCATTATAATTCACAATTTCTAATCTCATAGGATATTCCTACATATATATTCACATCTTTACCTATCATCCATGTACCCTAAGGTAGATTAAAATAATATGTGACTCCATTAATTATAAATCATATTCCTAATAAACACCAAATTCCAATGAACTAATTATTAACTATAAATTTTATCGACTTGCAAACCATGATCTCTATCCATGCTTCTATCTCCAATTCTTATCATCACCCTAAAATCCAAAATCAAATAACTTCAATAATCTGTGTCACTAAAGTTTTGATTCATCAACCAACTCTTCAAAATATTTTCATCACAACACTCGATCTTATTTGTAACTTAAACCAAAACCAAGAAAAACATAATCAATTATTCTCTTATATGTACTCATAATTGTGTCCTAGAAATCCCTAACAACAATGGGCGCATAATGTCTCACCTCCTACTCTTAGTAACCCAAAGTAGCATAATATCAAGCTAACAAATCCATTTCCAAAATCACGCCTAAGTTAATAACACCCCAAAAGACTGATTCTGTAAGTAACTTTCTAAATTTTAGTCCTTAACTCGGATGCTAATATATATACTAAGCTTAATCATATAACATATAGTTCTACTAGTCTCATCTTATACTGTATCACGTCTATAGCATGACGTGACAAATTGAAGAGTTCACATATGTTCTTCTCAATTGACCACTTCTCTTTTGCTCTACACAATAGCCGTCATATGAAATTATCCCTCATTGAAGGTGGATAGAAGTATCTTAGGAATCACTCTTTAAACTCTAACCATGTCACGATAGTCACATAAAGCTTATTTGACCACATGCACCAATCTTGTGCTGTAGTCACAACTAGCAACTTCACCCTCAAAGAGTATAAATTTGTTGTGTCCATACTAGACATCTTCTGATTTCTCCATCAAGTATATTTGAACACTTTCATGCTTAGTTAAGAGCTACTAAGCCTTTATCAATCATGGCTACCCTAGCATTTATCAAGTGCTTCAAGTTCTAGTTTGAAATTGCCTGCTTTATTTATAGTAATTGCTCTGGGCTTTGAGTTACAGCTACCTCTGACCTACATATATACTAGACATGTGGAATAGGGGCTGATACACGAATCAAAACTTCAACTTGAAAGGACTGCTTATCATTATATGTTGTCTCTATGGTAGAAATAGTTTGTGTTCACCTCATTTGAAAGACGTAGAAACCAACAAGATTCAAAACATGAAATAAATGCGAAAATGATATACACACGGAATTCTAGAACAACAATGATAACAATTGACATTTATCAACCTAATCGCCATAGTAGTTCAAGAAAAGATATATTCTAATGACCTAAAGATTAATTAATAAACCATTGGCTCTAATTACCAACTTTGTCATGACCTGAACCGAAAGGTACATGACCGACGTTAGGGAATGAGAATACATAAAGTACCCGAACTCATAGTAAGCCTTAAAAAATTTTTGCAAAATAAAAATAATACACTTAATAATAAACCGATAATAAATGCACAAAACCAAATACATATAATAATATTCTTCAAATACAACAAAATTTCAAGTCAGAATACAAGCAACACAAGTTTCATAGATAACTACTACAGTGTCTAAAATTTATTTTTACAATACATATATCAATTCAACATACATAATGCAACCAGTGAATAATGAACCCGGGGCAAATAAGGAACACTAGGAAGATGGTTGTGATGTCTTGAAAAAAAATAAGTTGAAGGGGATCAAACCTCACTGAGTGAATTAATTCTATAAAATGCATGCTGATTTATAAAATCATTTATCAAAACCTCTTTTTAAAATAAATGTAAATAAAGTAATCATAATCATTAAAATCATTTACTTTTCATAGTAATATTTTTTAAAATCCATTTATAATTCTTAAATAATTTAATATGAATCCTTGTAAGAAAACATATGGAATAATTATTTTTTGATGGAAAATCTAGTAGAACACCTAGATTAATATTCTAATAGCCTATCAGCTCTCTTTAATCAAAGTGACTATCATCCCGAGAGCAAGCTCAACCAAGTAACTACCATAGTCATTTCACTTATTCCATATTGATGTCCTGAGAGCAAGCTCAACCGAGTTACATCCTTTTATCCAGCCTAAGAGCACTAGCTCTACCGAGCTTTGACCATTTATTTTTGCCCGAGAGCACACACTCCACCGATCCTATTTCATAATTTAAACACATACTGATATCTCACCTGTGGGCACGTGGTCTTAGTGACACCCCATAGGTAGCACGTTCTACCATTATCTCCAAATCAATTTAAATTATAAATAAATAAATAATGAATAATTAAATGATTAAATATAATAAATAAAACATAACAAAATAAATTTCCTTTAAGTATGCTTTCAATTTTTACTCGCAAATATAGAGGAAATGATCATGCATATGTCAATATAAATATATTCATAAATCAATCATATAATCAATTATTTATTATATTTAATTATTTGAAAATATAATAAAGCACGTGCAACACATATTTCATAAAATTAACTCATAGGTTGATCGTACCGGGCAAAGCGTTCTCTGCTGCTATGGTGCTACAGCTCGAATCCCAAAGTTCTCTAAAATAAATAACATTTATTTAAAATATGCTCGTAAAATAAAATAAATAATTCATGAAATTCTTGGAATTATGGAAACTTCAGAATTGACAAAACTAACTCGACCAAAGGCATAAAGTAAACTAAAACTAGGAATTTGATTCAAACCAATGTCATGTTTTATGAGAAATCTACCAAAAATTTTGGTAGAATCTTCTTTGTAAAACGGACATTTCTTTTCTAAAAGTAGAGTCATTCCTGCATGCAAACACACTTAAAAAAATTCACAGCACTCAAAATCTCGGGTTGGGTCCTCGAATTATAACTACTGCCCAACCGCGAACCAATTCATCAACAAAATCCAAAGTAATATAAATCTCAATAATTCACCAAAAATCATAAAATCTATATAAAAATATAATCATTTCTCAAATCACCAAAATATCTCATAAAATATTAAGACCCTTTATTTTCCAAATAAATAATAAAATTTTAGTTTTTAATTAATATTTGCTAATGAAATCCATAAATGGAATAAAATTCTCATTTTACAATTAAATTAGCATAAATTGTAAATAATTATTAAATCACTTATTAAGATTACAAAAATAATAAAATGCCCATTTAAGCTCAAAAATAATAAATAAATTTATTATTCATAAATTATTCCAAAATTATCACAAATTAACTAATAATTGGAAATAATACTAAAAAATTTATTTTTCATACTTTTATTAATCCAAAAATAGTTTAAAACATAATAACTAACAATGATTTCAATTAAAATCCAATAATTTACTAAATTTCAATAATTTCCAAAAATACACATTTAGATATAAACTACAATAATTCAACTAAATACCACAATTCAATCTATTTACATAATAAAAGCATAAAAGATATTTATTTCCAAAATAAATAGTAAAATTCAAATTTATAATTAAATTTCATTATTAAACATATATATTCTACCAATATTAGCAATTAAATAGCATTAATTACAATTAATCATTTAAATTGCTCAAATATATAATAAAAATAACTAAAAACTCATTTAAGCTTAATAATAATAAATAAAATTATTATTCATATATTTTTCCAGAAATTACTAATAATTAGCTAAAAATAGAAAATAAATTATATATGTAAAATATTTTAATGCTATTTATTACTCAAATTTTGTCAAAACATAATAATTAATGATACTTTAAAACTAAAATATGAAAATTACTAATTTACACTAATTTTTC